>JASUUL010000094.1:2530000-3780000 GCA_030449875.1 Aegle marmelos
AAGAACTATTGCTGAAGTAACTTGGTTCGTAACATGCTGCGTGAAACTGGGTCCGTAGCATGCCGAGCTGATATTACCATTTTATTTCAGCAGCAGAGGAAGAATCAGCAGGAGAAATAGAATTGAAAAATGCATTACCAACCACCAGCTTAAAAGAGTTAGCAAAGTTACCTATTATCATAAACCATGGCAAAAGGGGGCACAGATTTAGAACCCAACTGCTTTATTTTACACTCAAGATTAAGGCTGAAAAAAGAAAGGAAAAAGATCATTTATAAAATAAAAAGACAACAAAATATTCTGTCGGCTATCTGCTGTATTATCATATATTGTCTTGATGTTGGTGTCGATGTTGATCATTCTCACGTACATCTCCAGTTTCTGAACCTGCATCAGGGGGAACTATCTCGTCTTGGTTTGTTTTGCTTCCATTGGAGAACATGCTGTTGGCCTCTGTGGCATTGGCCACATCTGGCTGCTTCTCCATCATTCCAGACAGGGCCAACCTTGGAGACCATTCAAGGACATCATCGATAATGTTTGACATTCTCTTCTGATACCTGTACGAATGAAGTTGGCATTTCATTTCAGACCCACCAGAAAATAATTGTATGTTGATGAGAGCACCCGAAAGGACTTAACTTGCATTCCTCAAGTAAAAGTATCCAATTGTACAAACCTGGCTCTAGCAGCCTCATCAGGAGCATGGTGCCTCAGCAACAAAATGACAAGTACAGCTACTACAGCATAGAAAAGCCTAGCCGTCCACTTTGGTTTCTCCTCTTCATCCTTCTTTGGCCAGAAACGGAATAACTCTCGCAACGTTGCCTCCTCAGCAAGGATGTTAGGGAAAAACCAAACACGCTTTCCAAGAAGAATCCATATAATACCAAATATTGTTGCTCTCACTGCAAATTTAAGGCCAAGGAAAAAAGAAATTTCAAAAAAGGAAGAAATACAGGCAATAATAATGATCCTATCCTTTGCCAACATGGTTACAACAATCAAAGCACCAAAAGAACACACAGAAAGGAAAATAAAGGGAATTATATTAAATGCTTCATAATAATTTAAAAAAGAGTGGGAAAAAAAAGACCTATGTAATCTAGTGCATGTACGAAAAGAAAAACTTATCAACATCTAAATGGTGGTGTATAATCATGCGATTGCACAAAAGAGAACTTGGTTTTAATGTTCCTATTTGACACTAAAAAATGACACCAAACGAGGTGGCAGGCATGTCCTTTTCATCTTCCCAACAGACCCAAAATCAATCATGAGATAAAGGTCGATCGACCGAACAGTGAACTGAAATACAAAGTGGGACAACATAATTCAATGGGGGTAGTTGCTGAACCATAACACATAGTTCCAGCAACAACAAACGCGGCAAAAAGAACAGCACAATGCTGGGTTGATTGACTAAACAGGGAGCTAAATACAATTCTGAGTACCTAGAAAGATATTAGATCACAGCAGAGCACAACACTGTAACCAATAAACATTTTCAAAGAACGGCGCTTCCATTAACAAAAATCAAATCTGACCAAGCTACTAAACAACTCAAAAGAGGATTCAAAATATACCGAGAAAGAACAAAATTAGAAAAGAATATAAACAGTAGAGCTTACCCAAAAGTAAGGAGAGGATAAGCAGCAAGACTCCAGCACATGAATAAAGAATTAATAGCTTACATCGATGAGGATAAACAGGAAAGAGGCAAATAGCCAGAGTCAACACTGGCCAGAAAAAAGACAGTAGTGTCTGCCACAGCGGCCGCCCTTTTTCAAATGTCCATGCAAAAAATCCATCATTATCAGAAAATACTTGCTCCTACAAAAAACAGCAAAAAGTCAAAAGAAATTCATAGTATTAGTTTAACAGCAAATTAAACAGAATTTAAGCAGAAATGAAGATGCTATTGAAAATGCCTGTTACATCATCAAGAACATGTGTTCAAGAATTTTACTTGTTTCAGTCAAGTGCTCTTTTACCCCAGACATGCAGATTGTTCTTGCTTAATGTAGAAGCGCAATATATTATAGATAAGGCAAGATAGAAGATTAAAAAGCATCTAATAAAGGCTACCTAGTAACAAAAGAAAGAAGAGGTATGCAAGAAAATAATTGCTCATGAAAGATACAAATCAATATGTGTGTTAAAGAACAACATTATAACCTGATTATTTGCTTAAAGCCGTGTTAAATAACAACATCATAACCTATTTATTTGCTTAAAGCCCCAACATATCACTTCAACTAAGCTGCAAGAATAGCGGAAGTTAAAACCTCCTAACCTTGAGGCAGAGAAAAATTCAGGCTCTAAACATCCTATGTGACTAAAAGGGCCAATAATACCCATTTTTCTCCAGCCGAAAAACATATTAAAAAGTACATACGAGAAACATAGGACACTGATTCTAGACCATGCCAGTAAACTCACTACAAATTAATTGTTCAAGAGAATCAGTTCTACCTAGTAATTCAAAATACAAAACATAAATGAGATAAGGCATCAAAAAATCATTCAGGACGAGAAATTCCAGTGGCTCAAGCACCCTTTTTTCCTCTTTTATAAGACATGAAACAATGTTCAAGCATCTAATTGTAAAAGAAATAAAAAGCTTTCAAATATTCCAATCTTATATCAAAGTTAAAAAGATGACTTACAGGAAAGATCTCTAAATGTGCTGGCCAGGTAGAAAGCTTTTTTTTCCCAGGACGGACAGTTTTGACCACACGATCACATCGCACCAAAAGATTCTTACTTAATAGAGCGTTGGCAATATCTTCAGTTTCTAGATTCCTATCCGATTCCAGTACATCTTTAACCTCTGGGTGATTTCTCAAAAAGCTTACAAAATCCTTACCTCTAAAATATTCCACCCGTGTTTCCTGTAAAACAGCCCACCTAGATTCCAAATCCTTATGGTCTCGCACCTTCTCAGCAAACAACTGGAAAACATCCTTCTTGGCAGCTTGTTTCTACACAAAAGAAAAACATACATATACAAACATTAGAAAACAGGGAAAATGACAAAACAGAAAAATTTTACACCATGATCAGAACAAATCCATCGACATACAGAAGATGAAAAGAAATTGCCAGACACAGATCAGGATCAAGTCTTAGCAAAGCAATATGATAGTATCAGTCAAATAATCGAGAAACATTTGATAATGATACGATAACCAGATATAAGCAGGGAGGCACGCCAAGACAAAGCATGAGTAAGTTAAACCAAACTTCCAGTCCGTAAGCATTTAACCATACTAAGACAATGAAGAAGGAAATAAACAAGAAAAACCTGATTTCCAAAAGCACCTTCACACCCATAAACAACATAAATTGTATCATCAACGTTTGTTTGTTAATCGCTGAAAACAGGCCCTTTTTATGTGATAAATTCATACATTTTGTCACTTGGGCTCAAAACTAGCCGTATTACACGAGTATCATCGCTTCCACTTCCCTAAAACAAAAATATTTTTTAAAAAAAGCTGTTAAAAAAAAAAACACCATTACTACAAACAATATACATATAAACAAATACCAAACGTACTTGCGTTAAATTTTTTTTTAAAAAAAAACTAATAACAAGTACTGTATTTCAACACAAAAATGCCACAATAAAATGATGAAAAACATAACTTTCTAGTCTCTACATCACAAAACAATAGAAATATCACAAAATTTCAAAAATTGTGAAGATCCCACGTGATAAGAGGATCAAATATCCCCAGATCAGCGATTAAACCCAAAAAAAGATATCGAAAACCGAACGACATTTGGACAAGTGCCGCTTTGGGACATAAGAAAAGTGGGGTGGGGGGGAGAGAGAGTGCAAACCCTAGGTGAGGTATCGGAATTGGGATCTCTGGTGCCGTTTTGTACGACCGCTGATGATCTTCGCACCCTTTTCTTCTCTGCTGCGCCTGATTTCTTCATCGTTATTATTTCGCTCTTCTGTTTTTTTTTTTCCGTTTTTCCGTTTCTGCTTTTTATGATTTATTCGTGATTTTGCTTTTATTTATTAATTATTTTTAATAATTTTTCTGGGGTTAAAAACGGTGAAAAGCACAAAGGAAAAGGAGATTTTCACCCGTTCTGTTGCCTTGGCTTTGCTCACCCAACACAAACATTTTGTTGGAACATGTTAGAACTTAGCCTCTTAATTAGATAAATGACTTGGGCTGTCCCCTTTGGACCAATGAAATAATGCCATGTCAGCAAATTAATATCAATGTTTTATTTCTTTCAAACACCTTGGACTTTGTTATCTGTTGTTAAAATGCACTCTTACAACATAAATGTTTCGGATGCCGCATCATTCGAATATTAATTATATTTTCTGTCCACACCAAAAGATTAGTGGGACAACAGAATTTTCGGTATGGTGAAATGAAAAGCCTTTCATCCTTGGCTCAATTAATTCCTAGAGCTTTCATTCGTCGGGTTATGATGCTTAGATCAATAATCCATAGCTTTTACAATAATAATGGTGAAATTAAAAAGAAAGAAATTGCAAGATATCCAAGATAATGCAAGAGTTAATCTTCTATAATTTCAACTATTTAAAATATTAATAAACATGCGTTAAAATATTTTTTGTTGGAATTATTGATATTTTAAAATATTAATTATTTTAAATTAGTATAAGTCAAATTTAAATATAATTTAGATTATTTAAATTGAATTAGATTGGAAGACTCATGAATGATTAATTCAAATTAAATAATTAAAGTGAGTGACTCGTTCAAATTGAATTAGAAAAAAAATCATAGAGGGTTTTACTATATAAAAGAGACATAAATGTCTTTTTTTTAAAAAAAAATCTATTACTTTCCTCATATTCTATATTTTTCTTTATAATTTTCTTTGTCATTGTATATTATTATTTAAAGTGCAAGCTCATAATAATAACATGATTGAATTTTGGAGGTCAATTTGCATTAGTACTATCCTTATTATTGCATTGGAAAATTTTTCTAAAAGAACAAAAATTGATTTTAAGAATAATACATTATGTATGCCTCGACAAATTTATAACTATTCTTGCATGATCAATGTCATGAACAATATCGAGTAAATAGTAATATGAACAATACTGAGTAAACAGTAGTGAATGAACAAACATTGTGTGTAACTCAAAAATAGGAACAACCTTAAGCTGAACAAAGTTATGAGCAGTATTGGATGAATAGTATCCACAACTACTATTCATAGAGTTCAATTTTTCATATTAAACTTTTTGATTTAAATTCACATAAGCAATATCAATTCATATCCCCATCATCTTTTTTTACTAATGAAGAAAAAGTCTAAAACACTATAGGAGTAAGAATAAAACGGAAATCTAATTTGATTGTCACTCTTTGCTAATAAGATTAGAAAAAAAGTGATTAATTTCTAATTTAATTATGATATAGTAATAAACTACTATAATAATTATAGGGTGAGACTATTTAAATCTATTAATTTTCTTTTTCTACCATCTTTTTATTATCTAAATAATTTTTTAAAAATAATAGTTTACTCATTTTCTCTTTCTATTCTTAATTTTCTAAATTCTTATAAATTAATTTAAATATATTATTTTATCTATAAATAATTTGTATCATTAGTTAGGAGAAACAAAACTCATCATTTAAAAATGAATATTAATAAATTTTTATCATGCATGAAATTTAATAAATATTAATAAAAAATAATGAACAATAAGAAAAAAATTCATGAATTTAGAAAATGTTAAGAAAAAATTCATGAATTTAGAAAATAGTTAAATTGAGCATTTAATTTGTAGGATATGAGAGTAGGGAGAATATGTAATTGCAAAGTAGAGAGTGAAATCGATTAGTAAAAGGTAATTTTGAAATTATTAATTTTAAATTTTTCATAATAAATTTTATTTTTAAAAATAACTGTAAAAAAATTTAATAAATTTAAATAATCTCACCTAATTATTAAGCTGCAATAATATCTTTTTTTTTTATTTTTTACTTAATTTTAAACTTTTTTAAATAATAAAAATTTAAAATGCTTAATTTGGATTTTCCCGTTTGTGATGAGACCCCACATATGCAGTAAACTGACAGATATGTCCATTTTAGGTATTATCGTTAAGGCATTGAAGGATTTGAAGGGGGCCGGGAATTTTGTAGCCACCAAAATAACTTAAAAAACATTCAAATGCTTTCTTTGCAATCTCTCTCGTTTCTTCACAACAAGCCAATCTTATCACTTGAAAGACCAAACCGTTATGTTAGCAATTCTTCAGCTTCTGTTGTTGCTTGTGCAGTGGAGCGTAATAATTCACAAAACAGTAAGCTTGAAATAGACCCAGAAGAGGCTAAGCAAGCCCTTCAAAGACTTGACCAGCAGCTCAAATCTCTCTCCAATAAGCAAATCAGCTCTCCAAAAATAAAGGGTGCTTCTCCTTTTTTTTTTTTTTTTTTTTCCCCTGCAGTTCTGTTTGATATATGCTTAATTTTCTGATTTATATATAGAGATAGGTCCAATTGAAGTTCAACTTTACAATTCAAATTGCTTTGGAGCTTTTCCATTTGTAGCAAAATTAATTAATTCTCTTTGTCAGCTAATTAAATTCCTGTTTGTTGATATGAAGAGCATTCTGTGGCTGAGCTTATATGGAATTTTGATAAGACAATAGGTTGATATATAAGAACCTTCGGTATCCATGTAAACTTGTTGGCACCCTCTAGAATTCTTATAGTTAGGTCCTCAATTTGGGGTTTCTCACTGAGTTTGAATCTGCTTACAACAAATATCCTAGAAGTTAAAATTATGTATGTCAAGTGACAGAAGATTAATTACAGGTTCTGATTTTAACATCAATTGTTCTGATAACCACTCACTAGTGAACATAATCCGTCAAAAATCGAATTCATCTCAAGCTGCCAAATAGCAATTCTTTGGATGGTAACGCTGGCTGCAATTGACCGAACTTGATCTCCTTCTGACTAATTGCAGCTGCGGATGTGAAGCTCACGAGAGGTCCAGGTCCAGCAGGGCAAGAAACACTGGAAATTTCAGGATCTTTTCTAACAATCACCACGGTTGCTCTCCTTATCTTCACCATTCTGTACAATATACTATTTTATGCAGTCATAAAGCCATCCATAGATGGACCTGATGACGTACCAGCACCAGCCCCACCTACTACAATGGCAACGGATAAATCTCCTGATGCAGCTCTAGTTAAGGAGTCGTCGCCGCCACCGCCATTGCTGGAAGATTCCGTTCAACGCTGAACTGTTGTTTATTAGTACAGTATCAGTATAGTAATTAAGCACTTCAAAAGGAAGCACTTGTCAAGTTGAGCGGTGCTTATTTTATATGGATGTTGTCACAGTGTATTATTAGTATCAGTGGTAATTAAGGACTTCCAATGGAAGCACTTTGCACCTTGAGCTGTGCGTATTTTGTATGTGTTACCACAATGTATCATGTGTCAATCTGAGAAATCTTGTTTTTAATGAATAATAACACAATGTATGAGTATGAGCTAAAATTTTGAGAACAATAGGAGATCAGCATATCAGCTCTATGTATTTTGATAGTTTTTTTTTATCAAGATATCAATGTTTATATGCATCTTTCTAAACTATATATGATCCGTAGGTTCACATTTAGATTATACTAGAGATTTATTTCTATCTTGATTTAATGTGCGGCGCCAAATAATTATTTGTACAAATTCAATCTACGGCGGCGCCGAATAATTATTTGTTAAAAAAAGTTAATAAAAGACAAAATTAATTCGCTCGATGCGTTGGAGTTGGCCATAATTCTGATATACTTTTAAGTAAGGATATAATCTTTCCTATATTTTACTAATTATTTCTTTATCACAATTTATCATATGTATCCTTTCTGTGATTTATTAAATGTGACGATTCATTGGAGTTGGCTATAATTCTAATATACTTTTAAATAAGAATATTGTCTGTCTTATTGTTTATTAATTATGTCTTTATCACGGCTTATCGTATATGTCCTTACTGTGTTTTATTATATGTGGTCTTATCATTTAATTTTTACCTTCAATTATTGACATCATTTTTTTTTAAATTTAAAAAATCGTATGTTAAGCCGATAATTATATAGAGATGAAATAATTAATAGAGACAAAACATTAAGTTAGAAATCATAATTTCTTTTTCTATTAAGATGAAATAAATCTTTACATAAAAATATATTTTAAAAAATAAACTACAATATATAGATGCTTTAAAATAAACGTTACTCCCACTTTAGACGAAAAAACAAACAATCTCGATCATCACGAGTCGAATGTTTATCCTTCAAATAAATGTAACTTCAACTTTAGATGAAACAAAAAAAAAAAAGAAACAACCTCATTCATTATAAGTCAAATACTTATTGGAGCCGTTTCTAGATTGAGTCCAATTATGATGTAATTTAAGTCTCTCCATCTAATTAAGAAAGGGATGTACCACTTTCAATTGTTTAAAAATTTAACCCCATCCCGGGGCAAAATGAAAATATGATTGCCCTCGTAAACGCTCTAGCCTTTCAATCAATGCATGGTTGATTATCTGTATGTCAACTGTTACATCAAAATTTTGTTAAACAAATTAGATGTCATGAGAAGGAAGAAACACATGTCGAAGTCCCTCTCAATTTCTCAACCATTCTTCTAGAAAAAATTTGACGACGATGAGATTTTTCCTTGTAGATTTCACAGAACTAGCCAACGAGGTGGGTATCAACCAAGAAACATTAATTATGTGAGAGTTACTTTTTAAAGGGGTGGGAAATTTCCTTGCCCGTTGGGAAGATTTTCTTTTCCCCACAATTTAAAACGAAAGATGAGTATGAAGAGTTTTCATATATATTTATATATATTTTGATCTTAGAAATTCCTGTAAATTTGTGAAATTTTCTGAATATTGAATACTAATAGATGATGAATAAATTTGTCTTTCAAAATAGCTTGACTTGCTCTTATGAGGCCTTAAAATAAAATGAAGGACAAACTTAACTTTTTGGATAAATATTAAAGTTATTGGGCAATTGGTAAAATACAACAAATATAATTACAAAAGATTATTTATATCTCAAAAGCAATGAGCCTTTGTTGACGACTCTAATATTTTATGCGAAATTATTATAATAATAATTATTTTTTTATTTTTTGGAAAGGTGTTGGATCTAGATCTAAAAATGAAATAATTGTCTAATCAACCATAATTAAAACATATGATGGTCCATTAATGACTTGTTATGATTTTGTCTTTTGTACTTTTCCTCTTGGCGACTTTGAAAGCTGATCTCTCAATAGTTGTCTCGGTCCACCCCGATTAATGATAAAATTATGATTTCTTTTGACTGTTAAATGGGAAGAAGTCAGTTACAAATAAAAAAATCATAAACAAATGCGTTATAATTTTTGGGTGTAAATGGATTTATGGTGCAACAAAATACAAAACTAAAAAAAAAAAAGGTCAATAATTGAAACAAAATAAACTAAACAACAAATCTTTGTCAAAACTACACCACCGTTGTAAAATAAGGAGAGGCTGCTAAATTTGACTAAATTGTGATCCACCCAATGCACTCGCTGGAGTTTGACTTCAAAACGAACGAGAAATGCTTGAGTTTTGATCATCAATCAACATATGAAAAATATTTCTCCAAAAAAAAAAACATATGAAAAATATTGAGAAATATATATATAAATGTACATACATATAAATCGTTGCATTTAATACACCCAATTCTTATCTCGTCTCCTCAAATTAAACATTTTAATTATGGTTTGGTGCGGGGTTAGCTTACCTTCTCTTCTTATTCTATTTCGTTAACTATCATTTGTATAATTTTATTCCATAAAATGAAAATCATAAAACACACTTATCCATTTGCGAGGTTTTAAGTTTATAAATATTTTTTCAATAATTAAAATAATGCAAGTATTGCAATATTAGACTATTTTGAAGAATTATTAAAGAAATTTTATTTTAAATTTTAATTTTTACTTGTTCCGTACATTTTATGCTTAATATTTTAATTTTAAGAAATTCTATGTTTTTATGTATTTAATCCGCTGTAAGTGGGATCCAGCGTTATTCGGCTGAAAAATAAAAAATAAAAAGGTGTTTTAAGTATGTTAATTATTTAAAAAAAACTATAATTAACTCAAAAGAATTTAAAGAGAGAAGATGAGTTTTGAGTTTTTGGGTTTTTGTTTTATTTGGTTTTTGATTTAGAGTGTACGATATAGCTTGACTATTCTTTTGGGTATTTTGGGAAAACAAAAACAAATAAATAATTAAAAAATAAAAAAAAACAAATAAATTGAGAGAGAGAGAGAGAGAGAGAGAGAGAAAGAGAAAGAGAGAGAGAGAGAGACAGAGGGGTTGTTCTTCTGTCTCCTTCCAACGTTGAATCCTAAGAAGAAGAAGAGAAAGAGCAAAAAAAAATTAAATTTTCATTAATTAAGCAAGGAGAGGCTGCAAAAAAGATCAAAACTTTGACTCTCTCTCTATTAAAAATCATCTCTTCGCTTCAGCATTGTATTTACCATTTCACATTCTTTTTCTATTATTTTGGCCCCCCCTCTCTCTCGAGTAAACGCTTCATTTCTTTGCCAGAAATTTGACTCATAAGGCTTTTCATTTTCATAAACCCATCTGGGTTCTCAAGAATTCTCACCTATCTCGGGTGGGTCATAATCTTTTTGATTCGAAAATGTTTCTGGTTTTTTTTTTTTTTCTTCCGATTTGTTGGTTTAGGTTTGATGATAAAATTAAGATGGTGGGTCGAGTTTCCTAGTAGCTTTTTGGATGTTATAACCTTCCAAATTTTTAGGAAATTTCATGTAGGCTAACCCCTTTTAATGTTTTTTGGAAGTTCTTGATGTTTTGTAGCTCAAGTTTTCATTTTTGGCTTATTAGTCATGTGATTTCCTTATAGTTTGTTGTAGAAGGAAGCTCGAGTTTTGACTTTTCTTTTTGTTGATCTTTGTTTTGGTCTTGTTTAGATTACTGTAAAGTTGGAGATTCTTGAGGATTTGAGGCTTTAGATTCATGGGAAATTGTTGTGCGAAACCGGATTCTTCATCTGGGAAGAGAGCAAAGGGGAAAAAGGAAAAACCAAATCCGTTTTATGGTGACGAATATGTTGTATCAAATGGATCTACAGTTGCACACAAGCTATGTGTCCTTAAGGAACCCTCAGGTCAGGACATCTCCGTTGATTATGATCTGGGTCGCGAGCTTGGGCGCGGGGAGTTTGGGGTGACGTATTTGTGTACTGATGTGAACAATGGCGACAAGTTTGCTTGCAAGTCTATTCCGAAGAAGAAACTTAGGACTGCTGTGGATATAGAGGATGTGAGGAGGGAGGTTCAGATAATGAAGCATTTACCTAAGCATCCGAATATTGTGTCATTGAAGGACACTTATGAGGATGATACTGCTGTGCACATTGTGATGGAGTTATGTGAGGGAGGAGAGTTGTTTGATAGGATCGTTGCCAGAGGGCATTACACTGAGCGGGCTGCTGCTGCAGTCATGAAGACGATTGTTGAAGTTGTTCAGGTTGGTTTCTGGTCTTTTCTGTGTTTTGTGTTTGGCATTGCTGAGAAATTTGATGTTTATGGCCTGAAATTGAATTGACAGCGCATGGTACTCAATTTATTTTTACCAGTTTGTAGTTAAATTGGTTAAGGTATGAAGTTTATAGTTATTGACACAGGCTTTTGACAAATGTTAAAATCAAAACCTGCTTGGAGTTTGGATGTTTTCCTTTTTCTCCCCATAAACTTCTGCTTTTTGGATTCTTTCCTCAAATATGCTATTTCTGAGTGTTTTTATTTGGAGAGATGGATGATATTCTGTCTAAACTTTTAAATTTAAGTTCCTTATCAGATGGACATCCGGAAGGTTTTACTTAGTTTATTCAATTATTTTTTGCTCTCTTTCTTTGTCTGGTACTAAGCTTGCCAGTGTTTTTTCTGAAGCTGTTTAATTTATTCTTATTTCATTCAGTCTCAGATGTTAATGACTTAAAATTTCTTATGCTCTATGCGAATGCACAAGAATTTGTTTATTTATTCTGAAATCGGTTACTTATTGGGGATTAAATGTTTTATCCTATGACAATTCTCTCTCTCATAGCTTCTTTGTATATGTATTTTTTTGGATCAACTTGTGGACTATGTTTCTTGTGTTAATTCTATGATTTTCAGTAGTTATGCTCATCTTGCTAGTGACCTCAACCTTCTAACCTACATTTCCTTGTATGATTTTTCCACTGCAGGTGTGTCACGAGCATGGTGTCATGCACCGTGATCTCAAACCAGAAAATTTTCTATTTGCTAACAAGAAGGAAAGTTCTCCCTTAAAGGCTATTGATTTTGGGTTGTCGGTCTTCTTTAGGCCTGGTAATGTGCTATGTAATTAGCAACTGCATGTCTCTCCCTGCTATTTATTCTTTTCACCTTCATTCCTTTATCTTATACTGTTCTTACCTGAGGGTTTCTCTTTTTTATAGGGGAGCAATTTAATGAGATAGTTGGAAGTCCATATTACATGGCACCAGAGGTTTTAAAGCGCAACTATGGACCAGAAGTTGATGTCTGGAGTGCTGGAGTTATTCTGTATATTTTGCTTTGTGGTGTCCCACCCTTCTGGGCAGGTCAATATCTTTATTTATACATTTGAGTTCAATTGGGGTTGGACTTGCTTTCTATTATTATAATTACTTTTTCATTTTACTTTTGTTAGGTTGTCAATGAATGCTTTGAGAGTTGGAAGAATAGTCTGAGTACCTTTTAAGCATCTCACTTTACTGTTGCATGTGGTTAACACGTATACGTTCAAGCATATATCTCATGTTCTGAATTTTGCACTGAATTTATATAAAATCTTTATGTGTTCAATACAGAAACTGAACAAGGGGTAGCACAGGCAATTATTCGCTCGGTGATTGATTTTAAAAGGGACCCCTGGCCCAAAGTTTCTGAAAATGCGAAGGACCTCGTGAAGAAGATGCTTAATCCTGACCCAAAGCAGAGGCTTACAGCTGAGCAAGTACTAGGTAATGTTCTATAATGTTAATTTAATGGGTTATATACACATTGAAGTTTAATCAAGTAATCGTTCTTCCTCATGCATGCAGAGCATCCTTGGTTACAAAATGCCAAAAAGGCTCCAAATGTTTCACTTGGCGAGACCGTGAAAGCAAGGCTTAAACAATTTTCTGTAATGAACAAGCTTAAAAAAAGAGCCCTACAGGTAATAATTTTGATTCCTCTTCATTATTTGCTGCTTTTACATAAATGAGGTGGAAGCTTACTGGAAATTTTTATATGCAGGTTGTGGCTGAGTTTTTGTCTGTGGAGGAAGTGGCTGGCTTAAAGGAGGCATTTGAGATGATGGACACTAACAAGAGAGGCAAGATAAACCTTGAGGAGCTAAGGCTTGGGTTGCTAAAAGGTGGCCAAAATATTCCTGAAGCAGATCTTCAAATCCTCATGGAAGCTGTAAGCACTATATCTTTGTTATCTTACTTTTTGGTTTGTTAAACTAGTATCGACTAACAGACTGCTCATTCTATACTGGAAATATTCAAGAATCGTAAAAATTTTATGGGAAACATTGACAATTAACAATTTCAATCTGTAGTTGGTAAAGGAGACAAGTGTATGAATGAGTTGGGGTAAACAGGTTTCTATATTTGAAGAATTTTGCATTAAATTTTGGAATCCTACTTTTTTTAACTGTTTCCAGTGAATGACTGAAACCTTGAATTTTGCAGGCTGATGTTGATGGTGACGGAAGTTTGAATTATGGAGAGTTTGTTGCAGTCTCTGTTCACCTTAAAAAGATGGCCAATGATGAACATCTGCATAAAGCTTTTTCATTCTTTGATCGAAATCAGAGTGGCTTCATAGAGATCGAAGAGCTGCGAAATGCTTTAAATGATGAAGTTGACACCAGCAGTGAAGATGTTATCAATGCCATTATGCATGATGTTGACACAGACAAGGTTAGTGTCCGGTATATAAATTCAAAAGTTCTTGTTCAGTGAAAGTGACTCTTAACCCGAGTAAATTGTCAAATTGACGATATTTTTGCTCAATGTCCACACCAAGAACTATAATCTTTGGCTAATTAAGACTGAAAGTGGTTGAAGCTCATCTCTCAGTGCCTCAATTGACGTACTCTACTTCTTTTTCCCCAAGTGTCAGACTTGCTTGGTAACATTTCCTATCTATTAGTTGGCATCTTGTACAGATGACTGTATAAATCATCTTTGGTTTATCATCCCTCATCTTCTATTGATGCTTACCTATGATTTGTTTTTTCCGGGGTTTATCTCCATAGTTTTATCTTGTTTCTTATAGCAAGGATTTTTTTTTTTTTTTTCAGTATTCTTGATCCTTGACAATTATATACCATTGGCCTTTACTGCCTTGTAGTGCGCCTTGCTTTATTGGGCATATCCCTCGATATCCTTTCTAACCTGGTGTGAATATCTTAATTTATATGGATTGCATAACACCGTAGAGGAGCATGTACTAGAGCAGCCAGCTTTCTTCATTTCTTTTCCAATTACATATGTTGTTTTTCAAGTCACGATAGACCTCTTTTCTATTCATTTTTTTTCTTTTTATTTTTTCCCATTTTTCTATCTCTTGGGTAGTTGTCCATTCCTTTATTACTTAGTTTTGAACCTAAGACCTAGACTTCACCTCATTGGTCTTGGCCGTCAATCCCAAACAATGTTATATTTCACGCTAAAACATTAGGTCCTCTGATTAAATACTGAGTCTGTAGCACATCCCCTATGAACTTACATAAAATTGCTACAGCAGAAATTCATTATAGATTCACTTTTGTCTGGCAGGATGGTCGCATAAGTTACGAGGAGTTTGCCGCAATGATGAAGGCAGGTACTGATTGGAGAAAGGCGTCAAGGCAATATTCACGGGAAAGATTCAACAGTATAAGCTTGAAGTTAATGAAGGAAGAGGGTTTACAGTTAGCCAACTGAGGGTAAAAGAACTGAGAGTTATCCAACGGGCTAGCATATTGAGAAAAAGAAAAAGTAAATTTGTTTTATTTTTGTTTAAGTTTACAAGATTTTTGTTATTTTATTTATTCTGTGATTTATGTCTTTGCATAGGTAGGATTAGGGTGGAGTGATCTAATTATTGTCTTAATTAGCTGTGTTTAGAATTTGTCTATTATCCACAGAAGAAAGGAAATGGTTCCTAAGAGAGTTCCAAAGGTTGTTATTGTGGACCACTTTTGTGGTTGTACATATGCAATTTGTTCCTTTTTAATTAGAATAAACATTTGTTTGTCTAATTGGCATTATTCCAATGACTGAAATACCTTAACTGCTACTTGTGTTTAATTTGTTTCTTGTAACGGGCTATTGTTTTATGAAGTACTTGGTTGTGCTGTTATGTTTCAAGATTCTCAAACACAGGAGTCAAATTATTCCATCTTTATTTTGATGTGGTTGCACTTTTAATAATAATGGGACCCGAATATAGGCTAAAGTTTCCTTACAATTTGTTGGACTTTTTTTTTTCCCCAATTCTTTTGTTATATTGGCCAACTTATGTCTTAACTTCAGATTCCTAGTACAATATTTAGAAAATGTAATTTGCAATTTAAAATATAATATTAATTTGATACACTTTGATTGCATTTTTTTCACTTTTCCTTAATTGAAATCATATTTTAGCCCAAAATTTTGACAAAGAAAAAAGGAGAATTAGGTCATTTGACACGATAATCATTTGACTCAATAATAGCCGACTTATTTAATCTCAAAGGTTTTATATATATATATATTTTTTGTTTTTGTTTGATTGTTTCTTAATAACACTTTTAAGGATAATTTAAGTTTTGAATTGATGGGAGTAGAGGTTAAAATTAAATTATTTAAAACACTCCATTATTTATTTCATAGTAATATGATGTTTCTTTTTTTTAATCGTAACTTCAAAAATGTCTATAAAAGTAAATTTATAATTTTAAATAAAAACTCTTAATGACGACTAATTAATTAAATTTTTCGTGATAAAAGATTTATTTGTCAAAATTTTATTAATAAAACCTCTATTTAATTAAATTCTATTTAAAAAATTATACTAAAAGAAGTCTTATGTAATATACTATAAATGTCTATTTAGCATCTAGCGTAAAAGTATTACAAGAATTTACATGTGAGTATTTTGAAATCTGTTGTGAATCTGATTGAGACACGCTCAACCAATGAATAATTATAAAGTCACAAACATAAGCGTGTAAGCAAATTCTCCTTGTGTGAGGAGGAAGCCATGCAGCGTCGGACTCCAAAATTCCTCGTTTCTTAGGTCATCATATCATACAAGAATAAAATTACCATAAACTACGACCCAAAATTGATCCTTTCTTTCAAAATCCAGTGGTCCAACGGTTAAATGTTTGGTTCAATTCCAACCCTTTTGTCTTATCATGACTTCCGGTAATGATAAAATTACTATAACTAGCGCATTATTACTAAGGATTTAAAAGGAAAAAAAAAAATTCACTACTAAACGAAAGAAAATTTTACCATAAGGCAAGCTTGTGTTTTGATCTCTTATAAACATTATACTAATTGTTATACATACATCATTATTTAAGAGAGTGAAGCAATTAGGGTTCATTGTTATGCACCCCAACTACCCACTTTGTTTCATTTGAATATAATGCTTCATTACTTACGTCAAATGAACAGCATAACTGTGTGCTGATTGATTTGCCAACCATTAACAAACTTTCATTGAAGCGCATGGTTGGTGATATGATAACACAATTCAATGTATTATTCCATGCCATTGGTCAAATCTCTCCAACAATTTGTAATCAAGTTGGGCACCGCCAAATGCGAGGAGTGACAAAACTTGTTCACTTTGTTCATCAATCAACTTCAATCTAAGAACTTGTAATTATCATTATTTGATGGATCTAATCCAAATCCAACGTACCCACCAGAGTAAACGTTTGTGCCATGCGTGATGGGAGAACCCTGTATTCCCTGGTAGCTGGGTTCCACAATGTTATGAGAAATTCACTTTCAACTTAAGTACGCAAACTGTGCCATCAAAACGGCCGTGCATCATTAAGAATGGTACTTAAAGAAGATAGTTGCTTTCCATTGATAAGCCTGATAAGGTTTCATCGGATAAGAAAAGAATTAAAAGGAGTTTCTGGTGTTCAAGTGACTTCATTTTAATGAACAATATTTCGTTCAACACGTCTTCATGCCGATCTGTGGGTGCCATCTAATTTAGGTAGCAAAATTTTTTTATGTGAGGACAAGAGGTATGGCATTCGAACCTGCTCGCATGGGATAGGGTGCGGACGGGATTGGGTTATAATTGAAAAAGAAAAAAGAAACAAGAAAAGGGTTCATGCAAATCTCCATTAGTTCCAGCAATTATCTATCCCTATCCATTGGTTGGTTTCTATATCATCTTCACAAAAGCATGTCAATCAAATTCAGGACTCCATGTTGAATGATGATGACGATGGCCATAAGATTAATGCTTGGAAATTGAATTCTCCAATGAGGGCATCTTTCTTTCTTTTGTTGAAATGAAGATGCCGCTAACAAATAAAAATACAGATTTTAATACTCTGAAACTATATTTTTTTGCATTTTAGTGACATCTTTGAATATTTCATTTCATTATATTTGGAAAGAATATTAGTATTTATCAATTTCCTTATTGATAAAAGGGTAAAATTAATATTTTACAAGTATAACTAATTGGAGTGTAGTAAAATATAAGATAATATTATTATTAGACATCACTACTTCTTATGGTTGTTTTATTATTTTATTTTACTAGATTCATAAAATAGTAAAAAGATAATAAACCTATATATTATTTACCCATTTTGTTTTTGTTTTATTGATTAGTACATTTTCCGTCCAGAGTTTAGTTTTGCCTTTTCGTTGCTTGTGTGTGTGTTGAATCATTTCATGATTGTAATTAGCGTGCATATAAATAATAATTGACCCAAAAAACAGCACACTGGGGTGAGAGAGGCTCGAACTCTCGACCTCAGGATTACTCTAAAGCTATGAGACCTACGCGCTAGCCAACTGCGCCACCACCCCATTTGATGGTGGGCAGCTGAAGTTAATACCAATTATCTTCTACCCTATTGCACTCACAATCACCATAAAATGTGAGGGAGCAAAATGCATTTATTCTGATATTAGAGATGATAAGTATATCTTTTTCAATATGGGAGTAACAAGTCTTGCCTCTAGTTAGCACGCAGATTTTTAAGTTTTAGTTGATAACTTATCGTTGTACTATGAGTGTGTGGATAAATTTAATTAACTTTAGTTTGAAATATTTATAGAGTGTAATAAATTAAACGAAAATTATGGTTTTTTTATTTTGAATATTTACTTTAAATTGTAGGAGATTAAGTAATAAGAGTTAATGTTAAAATTGTTTGAAGTAAGATGATTCACGTCCTTATAATATCTAAGGTCATATCTTAGTACTCAATATATAAATTAATTTATAGGTTATTTAGTAATTACTCACACCCTAAATATAGATTAGAGATGTGAATTCAAAATACATTTCTTCATTATTTAAACAATGTGAATTAAAGATAGATTTCTTCTCAAACATTTGTAAGAGTAGATTTCTAAACTAATATATGTAACATAAGATGTTATATCAGTGAGTATTCAAGTTAAGCATTTAAAGTGATTAAGTATAACATCACCCTAAATATAGATTAGAGATGTGAATTCAAAATACATTTCTTCATTATTTAAACAATGTGAATTAAAGATAGATTTCTTCTCAAACATTTGTAAGAGTAGATTTCTAAACTAATATATGTAACATAAGATGTTATATCAGTGAGTATTCAAGTTAAGCATTTAAAGTGATTAAGTATAACATCACTCTTTATAACCTGATATAACAGTTCGAAACACCTATTATACTCTCAATCTAACTCTTCTTGTCTCTCTAAATTCTCCTCTCTCTTCATAACCTAACGGCAGCCATACCCTATATACTTTAAACAATCAGATTTTGGAATGCTAGCATGGGATCCAACCCATCCTTTTTTTTGGGAGGAGCTTGTTGTGGGGTAGACAAGTCTTAGAAAAAAGGGCTAGATTAAGAATTCAAAGAGGCGATGTGGTGCAGATTTACGGAAGTAATTGGGTACCAAGGCCAGAACTCTTTAAACCTTTCTCGACACCATCTTTGCCTGAGGATGCAAAAGTTACAGAGCAAACTGGTGAAAGAAATCGGTGGAAAGAAGATTTAATTCTTCAGCAATTTAACAAAGAAGGTGCAAAAACTATAATGAGGATCCCTCTCCCTAGAAGCCTAAAAATGGATGAAGTATGCTGGCATTTTGACAAGAATGGTATGTAAAACTTAAATACTTTGATATCCCTAGCACTTCTAAGGATGGCTTATTTTATTAGAAGGACATATGGAGATTGGATCTATCTAAAAAGTAGAAAATTTTCCTGTGAAGGGCAGCTCAAAATATGTTGCCAATTGCTGAGAATTTATAGAAGAAGAAAGTGGCTGCATCCCCTTTATATCAAATCTGCAGGAAAAGTATGAAAAAACACTTCCTATGCTCTGATAAAGTTCAAAATAGCTGGTAAGATTTAGAAACAATCAATTTTAGCTGATAAAGGCATTGAGGTTTATAAGGGGGATGATATGTTTGAAGTGTGGCTTAAGATGTCTAAGAAACTTTGCAAAGCTGACTTGGAAATATAAGGTGTTATTTGGTGGGTTACTTGGAATGCCGGAAGCCTCTTCCTTTTTAAAGGGAGGAAAATTAACTTACACGTCTCTGCTGCAAAAGCCCAAGCAGTTGGCTGACCTTGTTAACAATAAAAAAGAGAGCGAAATATGCCCTTCAAGACACGGGAGGTGACTTCCAGAAGGTTACCGTTCAACACATTCCTAGATCTGTTAATGGAATAGCCCGTACGTAAGCTGGCTAAATATGCCCTTAAGAATGAAACTTCTTAAGGTGTGCTGCCGGTTTTGATCTCGTCTTTATTTACTAAAAAGATTTGGTAGTTTAAAGAAAATAACACAGGCAGCTAGAAACACGGAGAGCTCAAAACTGCTTAGCAGGAAAGAGATCAACGCGGCGATTGCTTTAATTTTGAGCTCCCGTAGCATCAGAGACAACGTAGCAGACTGCCTCTGGGCTTTGAAGGGTTCTTTCACTCCAAACCGGTCGAGGTGCGGAGAACTGAAGAAATCATTGTTCAAAAGTCCCGAGACAATGATGCGGCGAAGCGAGCTTCCGTTTGAATACTGAAATTAAAATTTTCTTATCAATCTTTTGACGGCCGAGAAGTAGAACTTATTACAATGTTAATATGCTAATGAATCTCCGAGATGAGTAGAATGACAGAATGAGGCAACTAAAACTCATCAGGTCTACATAATCTCTAATGCAAAACCTGTTATGACTCCTCTTCTGTTCAAAACGCAATGCTTCCTTACTTTATTTCTCAATTCATTGTCCTAGCTTTGTAGGTATGCTGATTAAGTGATTAAGGGTCAATTATTTAGACATATTGACCCAATTTCTTCTTTAAAAAAAAAAAGAAAAAAAGAGGGAGAGATAGACTAATTAAACAGCTAGTCTGTTGCAAGGTTGGTGTGCTATATAACTCATTTATTGTGCATTTGGATATAGTTCTATGTTTGCGACATTGACCCGTGTTTTCTTGTGTTTTATTTAGTGAAGTTGGGTAAATTTTAACAATAATTTTGGTGTAACACAGCTCAGTTTATTCGGTTATATACAAACTATTCGTGAATTATATAAAAACATAGGAATAAAATTAAAAAAAATTCTAAAGTCATTTAAGCTCGAGTACTAATAAGAAAAGATGAAATTCTCATCTCCATATCCCGCACTGCTTAATTTATGAATTCAAATTGTAATTTAAAATATATGGCGATTATAAATTAGAAAGCAACATTGCTCTGACGTAAATATTGGGATTTTACTTAACTATAGTTGTGTTCTTTTTCTAGTTTCCTATTATTGAGCTAATATCGATAGATTTTTTTTTTTAAAAAAAAAAAAAAGAAGAACGAATCGCAATATCGTCATTACTGACATAAGTCAAGCCCATCCTGAAAACCATTAGCCTTGTAAACTGGAACCTTTCATGAACGAGAATGGCCAAATCATGTGGACAACTTGCGGTTCAGAAGAAACAAAAGCAAATTGGTACTTGCTCTTGTTTAGTCATTAGCCACTTGCATTTGCTAATTGCTAGGCCAGGCACGCACTTTTTATATTTTTATTTAGAGTTTTTAAGTTACGGTTGGCTTTAATTTATACTCACATAAAAATAAAAATGATATAAGATTTCGTTTGGTATAATTTTTCAAGTAAAATTTATTTAATTAAAATTTTTATTAATATAATTTTTATTTAAAAAATTTTAATTATTTGATTATCCATAAGATGTTTCATTAAAAGTTTATGAAATTACTTTAATAGATAATTTTTAAAAAAAATTATGTTATGAAAATAATAAAATAAAATTGTAAAATAAGCAAATGTTATTTTAGATATTTTAACATTATAAAAAAAAACTTTTTAATCTCTACTCCTAAAAGTTTAAAATTTGAGTTTTTGTTAGTACAGACAAAATAACTTATTTAAATTTAAAAAACTCTATTAGTAAAATAACTAAACAATAATAAAAATTACGATAAGAGTTTATGTAATTATATAAGCATTTATGATTATTAAATAAGTGGTATCAAATAGGTATTAAATCTTAATATTAGTTATTGTACTACATAATTTTTATGTGGGATATAAATTATAATTGACTGTAACTTAATATTTATTTTATATTTATATTTATTTATATAATTAATTTTTAATATTTATCAATATACTGCATATCAATGAGAACCATCACAAATCTTGAATTTTATAATATATTATGGGCACAATAACTAGTACACCAGAGGTGCATCTTTTCTGATCTTTTTGTATTAAGAAAAGGTCTTCTCAATACTCCAATGCCCACAATGGATATGGATCGAATTGTCTCACGAAGTTCTGAACCTAATCATGTACCACTTTAGTAGCCCAACCTTTGGAACATACCGGTCAATAAAGCATAACAGAAAGCTAATTTCTAAAATACTCAAATAATAAAACTGGTGGTACATGCGAAATATGTGACCTGACCTAATATATGTAATTAAATTAATACAATTATTATTTATATCATAATTTTTCAAAATAAATAATGTAGCATTATTTATTTATATCATAATCTTTAGTGTATAGCGGACATAATATTTTTGATTTATTGTTGAATTTCTCTTTCCCTGACCTTTTATAGACCTTCACACATGCGATCGGAACTTATGATTTACTTTGACTACTTGCGGTCTGCGCGGCCGGAAGCCCAAAGTGACCTGAAGCTGTAATTGCGTCCAGATTCAATGTAGTATAGAATCCAAATTTGGCTTCACCTTCGCATGTTTGTCTTGCCTCCCACCACGCGCCAGACATCACGCGCTATCACATTCCCATGTTTCTATTGTGGCGGTTCAATATTCAATCAATATTCATACCAAATCCAGACCCGTCAACTCATTTTTCATTAGATTTAATAATTTAATAGGTTAAAAAATTCAACTATAAAAGGATGATGAAATTTAATTAGAGCACTATCTAAAACATTGATAGATGATATTTTATATATTTTTTTATATATTTTAGCTAATAAACGTCAATATCACTAATGGTAAAAATTACTATGATTTATTATACCCTGTTAAACTTATTTTGTTATTTTCTAAAACTAAATCAATGTAAATTAATTTGTTTATAAAAAAATAAATTAAATTTTATTTAAAATTAGCGACCATCAAGTAGCTATAATTTTTTAATATTGAACTTGTAACTTCATCATTGCTTTTTTGACACAAATATTTTTGGTTTATTTTAACTCTAGTGTCACATTAATTTACGCTAGTATTGTTGTTGCTCTTTATGATGATCTGAAACGAGTTATTGGAAAAGGGTGCGACGGTAATTAGGGGAAACGACAAAAGAACGTGGTTGAAACGCGCTACACTTGCAAATATGCAGAATCAGACCGTGTCAGGCACGTGACGGCGCACAATAGCAACAAGCCATTGGCAAGGTAGATCACAAAAAATATAAAAGGCGCACTTAGCTTTCCGGTGCTCCGTAATCTGTATCCACCCGATTGAAAATTTGAAGTATCTTCTTCTTCAGTTTTCATTGTCATCAAAACCTTTTCAAAGCAGCTTTCATTGGAAAACAAAAGCTGTTGCGTTTGCAAGGGCTATGACGACTTCGTTTGGAGCCGCCAACACCGTGATTCCGAACAATCCGAACATTCGGATTCGGAGCTTTAAAGGGTTGAAACCTTCGCATTCGCTCTCTCTCACGACGAATCTGCGCGCCTTTCCCGTTCCGTACGCCTCGCGGAGTTCGGTCGTCAGAGCAGTATCCACGGTCTGATTTTTCGTTTATTTTTCTGAATTTTAATTTTTAGAATATTCTCTTTTTCTTTATGTCTCCCCCTCCGCATGCTAGTATTACTTTTACTATCTAGCGTTCTTTTACTATGCGTATTGCGGGAAGCACTGTTTGTTAAATGTATGGCATGGCGTCGTATTTTTGAGAGCAGAAAATGAAATGTAAAGTTGAATATTAGATAGTCAAGATTGGAAAACGTGATTGATGATTAAATTTAAAAAAAAAAAGTTTTTTTTTTAAGTCTAAAGATAATGAGGTTATCCCTTGAACATTGTAATTGGAATATTAGGGTGGATTTTGTGTTAATCAAAATTTTTATTTTGTTGTTAATGTGTTAATATAATAAAAATGATGGAATAAAGTAAGGTATTTGTTTGTGCAGCCAGTAAAGCCGGCGACTGAGACGAAGCGTAGTAAAGTGGAAATAATCAAAGAGCAAAGTAATTTCATAAGGTACCCTCTTAATGAGGAGTTGTTGAGTGATGCCCCGAATGTAAATGAGTCTGCTACACAATTAATAAAGTTTCATGGGAGCTACCAACAGTATAATAGAGATGAGCGTGGTGCAAAATCGTACTCTTTTATGCTTCGAACTAAGAACCCTTGTGGGAAGGTGTCAAACCAACTCTACTTGACCATGGATGATCTTGCCGATCAGTTTGGTATCGGAACCCTTCGTCTGACTACCAGACAAACTTTTCAGCTCCATGGTGTCTTGAAGAAGGACCTGAAGACAGTAATGAGAACCATTATTAGAAGCATGGGTTCAACTCTTGGTGCATGTGGTGATCTCAATAGGAATGTTCTTGCTCCTCCTGCTCCTCTGGTGAGGAAGGATTACTTATTTGCACAGAAAACAGCAGAGAACATTGCTGCTCTGCTCACACCTCAGTCTGGTTTCTACTATGATATGTGGGTGAATGGGGAGCAAATTATGACAGCAGAACCACCTGAAGTAGTAAAGGCACGTAATGATAATTCTCATGGAACAAACTTCCCTGATTCTCCTGAGCCCATCTATGGCACTCAGTTCTTGCCAAGGAAGTTCAAAATTGCAGTAACGGTGCCAACAGACAACTCAGTGGATATTCTTACTAACGATATTGGTGTTGTTGTTGTTTCTGATGAAAATGGGGAACCTCAGGGATTCAACATATATGTAAGTAGACTTGTGCTCAATGAACTGTTTATTTTTACTTTTTGTACTGCTTATCTGTTTTTTAATGATTTCTCTCATGCAGGTTGGTGGTGGTATGGGAAGAACTCATCGATTGGAAACCACATTTCCCCGTCTTGGAGAACCATTGGGCTATGTGCCAAAAGAGGACATTCTATATGCTGTGAAAGCTATTGTTGTTACCCAAAGAGAAAATGGAAGGAGAGATGATCGCAAGTATAGTAGAATGAAATATTTGATCAGCTCCTGGGGAATTGAGAAGTTTAGAAGTGTTGTTGAGCAATATTATGGAAAGAAATTTGAGCCTTTCCGTCAATTGCCAGAGTGGGAATTTAAAAGTCACTTGGGATGGCATGAGCAGGTTTGTTCCAGTGGCTTCATATATTCTGTTAATTTATTGTACCCTTACATTCGGACAATATTTGGCTATTATGCTTAAGATAGTAACATTGCAAGTCCATCTCTTTTAGTTTTTATGGACAAATATTGTCTTTTATCTTTTCTGTCTTGTGTTTCTGACCATTGATAAATTGTCTGCAGGGCGATGGTGGTCTATTTTGTGGACTTCATGTTGATAATGGTCGAATTGCAGGTAAAATGAAGAAGACATTGAGGGAGATAATAGAGAAGTATAACTTAAATGTGCGGATCACTCCTAACCAGAATATTATCTTGTGTGATATTCGTAAAGCATGGAAGCGTCCCATTACTACAGCTCTTGCACAGGCTGGACTGCTGGTAATTTTTAATTGTTGATATTTTTTATGCAGTCGATACCTTCATGACATTCCGAATGTGCCATTTTTTTCCAATATAAACTTTCAGTTTCAGCACTTGGACTTTTCCTCAATGTTTGGGGACATACAATTCACCTTTGGGGTTGATGAAGAATATCAAGATATTGTATAATTAAATTTCTTACTGTAGGATAGACTTGAATCAATATTAGCTGGCATGAGTGCTGCACATGAATGGGAATTGGCAAATATGAAGTAGCTGATTGTTATTTAGTTGTGAATGTGAGGACAACTTACATTTCATAAGACTACTGACAGATTTATGCTTGGATTGTTTTTACTATAGACTCCTGGTAACCCAAAACTTATGGACTAAGAAAATACATTAATTCCAACTCCATTTAAATGAAAAAATATTGAGGGCTTCGGATGAGTAAAGCGCGTTTCCTTTCTTTAAGGGTGAACACGTAAATATTCAATTACTTCCGTATTAAAAAATGGATGCTATCCTAGATTTTAAATAGTGAGTTTTCTAGTAGATTTATTCATATAAGTCTTTTAACATGCAATTTTTTCACAAATTTAATTCAGATTCTATCTAACTATAATAGATTGTAAGCCTCTTTTGTTTATGCTCTATCTATATGTTATTGTTCAGGAATAACTATAATGATTGTTATTGTGAATTTGTTTTTCTTCCAGCTGTTTCTTGGTTTTTTGGTTGATTGATTTTTTTCCGTTTTTGGTTCATTGACTGTCCTGTTTATGATTAGGCATGGCCCAACCTTAATTTGGCTGTTTTTGCAGCTTCCCAGATATGTAGACCCACTGAACATAACTGCAATGGCATGCCCTGCTTTACCACTTTGCCCTCTTGCTATAACTGAAGCTGAACGTGGAATACCTGACATCCTTAAGCGGATTCGAGCTGTATTTGAGAAGGTACTAAATATACATGTTAAGAAGTACATGACAAAGACAGTGAATCAACTTGTTTGTGAAGATTGGAGTTGCAAATTGAACTAAGATCCATTAATTATGTTTGTGATATCAGGTTGGTCTCAAGTACAATGAATCTGTAGTGATAAGGGTGACAGGCTGCCCTAATGGTTGTGCTAGGCCATATATGGCTGAACTTGGTCTGGTTGGTGATGGTCCAAACAGTTATCAGGTATTTCAACTGATCTGATCTTTCTTTTCTCTTTCTTTATCAAAATGCAATTTATAAAACGAACATGTTTTTGTTTTGGTGTTAAAAACAGATATGGCTTGGAGGAACTCACAATCAAACAACACTGGCAAGAACCTTTATGAATAAGGTTAAGGTTCAAGAATTAGAAAAAGTTTTTGAACCCTTATTCTATTACTGGAAACAGAAACGACAAACCAAAGATGAATCATTTGGCGACTTCACTAACCGCATGGTGAGTGCTAAATTGAGTGACATTCCCACTTTTCTCATTTTTAGTGGCATTGGTGGAAACAGCTTGTCATGTCTTATATTCTCTTTATCACATTGAAATCATTTTATCCATCAGTAAACAAGTGCAGTGTTCATGTCGATGACAATTGATTGTGTTCAGGGATTTGAGAAACTTCAAGAGCTGGTTGAAAAATGGGAAGGTCCTGCAAAAGCAACGGCAAGGTACAACCTGAAACTGTTTGCCGATAAGGAGACATATGAAGCTGTTGATGAACTAGCCAAGCTGCAGAACAAGAATGCTCATCAGTTGGCTATGGAAGTTATTCGCAATTTTGTCGCCTCCGAGCAAAATGGAAAAGGTGAATAAGAAACCATGGAAGTCATCTCTCATCTCTTCCCCGCTCTTCTTCCTCCTTCCATGCCAGTTATCACTCGGTAACAGCTGGAGTTCTGTTAATAGTCTTGTATCCATAAGCTTTGCTAGCAGTGTTTTGGCCTTAGAAAAAGTGCAAATCTGCACCTTTGTACTCTTTGAGTTGTTAAAATTAAAACATTTTGATTTTTGATTTGCTAAAATGAAACGTCTTTTTCAGGTTTTTGATCATCGATTTGTTTTCAGTTTCCAGTCCTACAAATTATGTGATCAAGTAATACCACTTATTAACTGTTAGTTTGCAAAAGCTTCTGCGGAGGGATTCCTTTCACAGGCTTGTCGTGCATATCTCAATAGGCAGCTTCACTCCCCGGAGCTCGACCTGTTGCTGCCTAGCTGTGCCTGATCGACATGTGCAAATTTTTCGGTTTCTATTGCCGGAGGGAGAGGGGGGAAAAAGAAAAAAAGAACTGCTGCTAGCTTTGAGTTTGTTACCTTTGAAAGACAAACACTCACTCATTTTTATCGGCGGCTTTGTCAAGCAAAATTATTGATTTAAAGATTTGAGTTTATTCAATATCTCGACTCTTGTTCCTGTTCTGGTTAGTTTAAGCTTGTGTTAATGCTAGCAATTGGGTAAGGGAATATGAAACTAATAGACGCTGCCTCAATTCAAAATTCAATTGAGCAAACCTGTATCCGAAGAAAGGAGAGATACTGAATCTGCTCTTCAATAGATATGCGAATAAAATTCATTTTCAAGTAGATTGGTTAATGCTGAATCTTGCTTGCATTAACGTCGAGAAAAGCTCGATTGATCTCTTTACGAGAGATTTGATGCCACATAACCGAAGAATCAATGGGGAGTTGGGATCACAGTATACAATGAAATTGATAGAAAACTAAAATTGGGAGGAAAGAGTAACAAAGACGAGATAAAATAAACAGGATTCTGCAATTACAAGATACACAGGCTTCCACCTTTTAATATTGATCTTATATCAATTAATTGGACACCAATTAAAATCACCAGCATGAAAATTAAAAAATTTCTCACTTGCGACAGATTCTAGCAGTAGGCATTGTGACACAAACAGGAGCATACTTCTTCTTAGCTTCTGGGGTCCCTGGTTTGGGCTCCTCAGGTTCAGCCATTGCAACTTTTGCAATGGAGCACGCTGCTGCAGCTGCTGCCGCAAACACGAGCTCCCTTCTTCCATTGCTGCTCCTCTCATTCTTGTTCTCCACGCTCACAGTTTCAGCTTTTGATGATGAAGCCTTGGCCACAACGATGAGGCCTCCTCTCTTTGCTCTTGTTGCTGCTGGGCATTTGGCCATGCTTGTGGGCAGTAATGAGGCTGCTGCCATGGTCATCGAAGCCATGTTTGCTGCTGACTTTGTTGCAAGTGATTTCTCTGTTGACACAAAGAGGGTGAATTGAAATAACTTTATTCGTTAGTGTGTGTGAAAATAGCATTGCATGGGATGAGGGCTCTTGTTACATACAAGGCCATCATCCAAATCCTTATCCCAAGAAATGTTAGGACAAATGGGTTTTTGCCACGTGTTACTTTCTCTTAGCTAGAACTTGTGGTTGTGGAACAGAGAGCTATCAAATCAAAATCATCTGTTTTCTGCAAGTGCTTTTCTCAATTTTTGCGCGGATGGCTGCGAAATTTTGTGAATTTACACTTCGGATAACTCTTGCGGCTTCATTCTAGATTCAGACACTTGTAAACTTGAGTTATTGAACACTAAAAATCAACTTTTGGTTCGGCCAGGGGTGCATTTTAATTTAATATTTAGGTGAACATCCCATGTATTTTTATGTTTGTGGTTTGTTGTTAAATTTTTTAGTTTAATAAGAGACGTGGAATTCGAACTCTATTTGCGTAAGCAGTGAAAAAAAAAAGTTAATATAATTTTATTTGTAATTCTATTTTCTAATTAAATTATTTTAATTATAGCAATTTTTTTAAATTTCGACATTTAATTATAATCTTAAATCAAGGTTTGCTTTCCTACGACATGTTAGACACAACTTGTTTTGGAAAAAAAAAATTTACACATAAAGTTTCTACAATGAATTTATATATTATATAAATTTTTACGTATAAAGTAAGGTAACACAAAAATATCTTACTCGATTAAAAGATCGATTTACAAGATAGAACAAAGACTTCTTTTATTATTCGGAATATTGATTCATCAAATATTAAATTTTATGACTCTGAGTTGTAATCTTTGCTTTAAATCCTTGGGCGAGAAAAAAAAAACAAAAAACGGAAAAGAGTATTTTTCAATTTGAAAAAAAAAAAGGGCGATTTTGGGGAGTTACAGCAAAACGGTGACGTTCCCATATCCACGAAAAAATAAGAGGCAACAACCCAAAAAAAAAAAAAACAAAAAAAGAGGAGAGAGAAACCGAAGCAGGTTTGGTTTAATTCGCAGTTTCAGAGTTCAGAGGTTCATGAGTACTCGTCAGTCAGAGGTCAGAACTGTTGTCTGGGTTACCCACTTACAATCGGGTAACAAATTCAAATAATCGTGAGATGACAACAGCAACACGATAAAATCGGCGGGGAACACGCCGAGTACGAGAATTGTCTCATACGTTTGTACTGCTACCCTCGGGTCTCCGCATCAAATCAATTATCAAAATCCGAGCGACGATAAGAAAAATTAAAAAAGAATTGTGCGACAAATAATTTATTGCTATTCGCCTTTTTTTTTCTTTTTCAATTAATTTTATTGCTGTTTGATTCAACTATATTTTTATCCCCAATCAATTTCGTCCACGATGACATTTTCACATATAATAATAAGAAAAATATTAAGTGACGGTCTTAGGCCACACACACAATACAGTAATTCAAACAATAATTTTATTGTGTTTTGTATATGGCATAAGTTATAGTAAATAATAATTTGGAGATTTTTTAATAAAAAAGGTAGTATATGACAATTTTAAATTTACAGTGTTGTAGTTGGTTGTTCACGAATTAACAATACCTATTATTAGTTTTGACAATACAATATATTAAACAATAATTCTAATTAAAATTAGAGTGTTAATTTTGATAACGCAGTATATCAAACAATAACCCTAATCGAAATTAGGGAGTTACGACACAATCAAATGGAAACGAATAAAATATTGAATTGAACCGTACCACTAGCCACTAGGGGTTCTTGCTCATGTTAAATTATAAGAGAATTCTAACAGTTTGTGAAGAGAAGATATTTGATATTTTCATTTTAAATTATAAATTTATTTACTTAACAAATCCTTATTCACAATACAGAACGTGGAAATAAGAGAAATTTTTTTGAATTCTAGAGACTTTAAATAGATTCTTCATGTGCAATTGGGTCTTAATCATAATTTACTTAAAACTATTTTGCTTGCATTGGTTGGTCAAACTCTTCTATTATTGTTTTATAAAATTTAGATTCTGAACTCATTGAATATTGATTTGGAGGACAGGACAAGAACATAAGCTCCATTACATAAGACAAATGTGTCCTTTACCTAAAATTATTTTTTAATTAACATTTTTTTTAATGAAACATTTCTTTTGTTGACTTGAGCAAGTCATTAATTAAACTTGTAAACAGAACATTAATATTGTTAAAATAATTATTACAATTTCAGGTAGGCTGAACGAGTTAATTCCTTTTGAAAGTTACCTTCCCCCACTAGTTTATAAAACAAGTTGTTTGGAATATAATATTGGATCTCTAACGGTAAAATTGGATAACTGTGATCTTGGTAATTGTTGTTACTCAATTCAATGTAGTGTAATAAATTTGAAAATTTTCAAATCAATTCGAACTTAACATTACCGTATAACAATATTAATTGTTGATCAAATATAATTAGCCGGATTCAAGAAAGGTTACCCCTGATGGCACCATATATATATATATATATATATATCATCGGTATTGATAAGTGTATGAGTAATGCAATTTGCATTAAACACATTTTTATAAACTTACAATTTGAAAAATGAAAATAAAAGAGAATGGGAATTAACCATTAGTTAAGGTGATATCTCACTTTACTCCCGCTAGTATTTGTACAGTGTGTTTTGTGAGAAAAATATCTTCTTCTAAATATCTGAATGCGCAATCAACTTATTATGATCTCAAACATAGATTATTATAAATTTTTATCTATAAATATGAATAATCTTATAGATAATCTCTGTAAGAAATTGTCAGTTTTCCCTTACTAAATCGATATTTATCATTTATCCTTTTACTATATTCATAATAATTAAAAACTCTCCTAACAACTAAATAGTTAAAGGATAAGAGGGGTAATTGGGTCATTTTTTTGATAATTTATCTTGGTAATATAAAATATATATTTATTATAAGACAAACATTTTAAAAATAACAAAAAGTACATGAAAAATATCTTGTTATTAATTTTTTTTCAAATATAACATATATTTCTTATTTTTAGTGTTTAGATTTATCTATTTTAATTTTTATTTATATGATTTATTTAATTTGTAATAAATGTGAATAAATGTATATTTAAAAAATAAGGATAATACTATAAAATTATGCAGTTAAAAAAATTATTGACTATTAAAAAGTAATGAATAATAAATAATATACACTGATTTGAGTAGGGGGAAATTGACAATTTTCAAAAATAAAAACATGATATATATTGGACTATGAGTACTAGTGTGATGATAAATAACACCTAACCAATGGTAATGTAATTATGCAAAGTAATTGATATTGATTTTTTTAAAACCAAGCCATTCTAATCTGAGCAAGATGTGGCCCTTTAGGAAGTCTTAACATTGAGTAATTAAAAAAAAAATGGTTGCATGTCTCTGACTATTTTGGTATGGCAGGCAAATGCAATGCCATGCAAAGCAACAAAGCCATAAATATTTGCAGCAAAAGCTTTTTAGGGTTTTGCAAACTTGTCTGCATCGAAAATGGCAAACACCAGAAGTCTTTTGTTAAGATCGATGCAGAAGAATCACTTTGTTCGTGTAATATTAATTTGAAAATTTAAATCAATTTGTTTGTTGATCAATTAGTCAATTATTAAGCGAATTGTAAACGAATAATGAATGAACTGCATAGACTGCATGGGGTACCTTTTACGGCACGGAGAAGGAGCTTTTAATTTTGTGCTATTTGATCATTCAATCTAATTTAATCATTTTCAAAATGAGACATTAAAGTTGACACTGGAGTTAGTCATCACACACAGTATTAATACCAATAATTTGCCTCGTTGTTTGTGATGACAGTGACTCACCTTCTGCACCATTATTAACATTAAAAAAATGAATTAATTGTAAAAAAAATGAATTAATTAGTTAATTTGATATTATAGAAACTTGGAGAAACTAATAAAAAAATTTGCTCCGTTTAGTTTGGATTGATCCTTTTGAATCAATCCATAGTTAGTAATCTAGATAGGAGCAGGATTCAAATCTCAAGTTTTTTATGAAAAACTTTTTACTATGGAAGAAAAATATTAAGGTGAAAAGTAAAAATTGAGACAACTTTAATAAAATTGTTTAATAAAATTATAATATGTAAAGATAAATAAATGAATAATTTTAATTTAATAAGTTATATTTATAATTGGCTTTCATTAATTTACTTTAAAATTGTTTGAACCAATAGGTTTCAGTTTTACTTTGAGTCTTTGAACAAAAATCAAAATTGAAAGAAAAGGAAAAAATTTGTTGAACCATACTGAACCGGTTCGGTTTTTATTAGATGAATATATATACATTAATCGTTAACATATGTGCAGCATTTATCCCTCTCAAACATTGGTTAATTTTTTTTTTTAAAAAATGCATGGGGCAATTTTTTATTAGAAGAACGTACAAATGACATTACAAAGACCAATGTCTAGTAATATTATATTGGAAAATCGTAATGAAAAAAAAAGGAAAAAAATTAAAGGCCCTATTTGCTGAAGTTTGAATTACTAGCTCCAAACATGGCAATTCATGTGATGTTCATAATGATATATGAATTTGATTCTTTCATCTTCCCTAATTTGGCAATTGGCATCTTTCCTCTCACGCTCTCTAGTAAATAATAAAGCCAGAGGGGTAAAAAAAACTCATGCAGCGTGTACAACTCACCATTAATAATAATAATAATAATAATAATAATAATATTTAAAATAAATAAATAAATTCTTCCCAGTTCCCCCCCCCCCCCCCAAAAAAAAAAATTCAATCACACGCAGACAGTTGAACAACTGTTCACAAACACACAGCTTTGATTTGAAATCTCTGTTCCTTCCTCTTAACGAGGTTGCACGCCTCTCTTTACTACATATATATATACACATACACACACTCTTTATATATATAGAGAGAGAGAGAGAGACACACACACACACACACACAGACTGTGTTGCCCCATTGGTTCATTTTTGAAACTGCAATAAACAGAGAGACACACACACTGCGTTGCCTCATTGGTTCATTTTTGAAACTGCAATAAACCAAACGCTTTGCTAGCTATGGTGTCTTTTATTTAAACTTTTAAGAATCCAAACTATCACTCTCTTGTAACTAAATAAAACCAGAACCCTAGCCTTAGCCTATATTCTGTAGGTTGTGTTTGTTTATACATTTGTATTGGATAATGGAGAAAGTGCAAGTGACAAAAAGGAGGCCAAAATGGCAGTATCAACATGTGCAACCAACCCCAAGAATCATTCAGTTACCAAGCAGTACCTGCGGCAGCAGGCCAAGAAAGAATTATCACAAGAGTAGTATTAATAATGGGAAAGTGATGATGATGATGATGAGAAAAGTGAATAAGCTTGGGGTGTTGTTTGATGAAGAGAGGCAGTTTAGGGGAGGGAGAGTTGATGATCATGTGGATGGTGTTGGTGCTGAGGAACTGGAGGAAGAGAAATGGAGGTTTCAAGCTGAGATTTTGAGAGCTGAGTGTAATCTTTTGAGGATTGAAAGAGAAGTTGCCGTTAAGAAAATGGAGAGGAAAAGAGCTCGAGTTGAAAGACTTCTGAGATCTGCCGTTCAGTCTCTTATTTCTGTTTGTCTCTCTCTCTCTCTCTCTATCTCTTTTTCTGCATATTTTGAATGGTTTTATTTTTGGGTCTGTTTGTTTGCTGAGAAATGTTGTATTTTTGTTTATCTGTTCCTGTTTAACAAGAGATCTGTGGTTCGAACTCTGTTCACATTTATGGTGAAGAAAAGTTAATGTAATTTTTATTCCATTTACTTATTTTATTATTTTAATTAACTTCGAAGTGTGATTAATTTGGTTTGTAGGGAAGAAATAAGATTTATGATGGAGAGAATGTGATGATGGTATTGGAAGAAGAGATTAAAAATTTGACAGAGAAGCTAAAGAAGTTGCAAAGAAGATCAGGAGTTAAGTATTTGGAAGTTAAAAGTAGCAGTAATTTTGATAAACAAGCATGTCTTCTTCAAAGAAGGCTAGTTAAAGTTGGGGAAATATCAGATGAGACTTGTGTTAAGGAAATTAGAGAGATGGCAGAAGCAAGCTTGTCGATTAATAAAACGAGTTCCAGATTTGAGGATCCGAGCTTTGTTTCAAATGAAAATTGCCATGTAAGAACAAATCTATTCTTCTTAATTTTGTTCCCCTTAATTGTTCAAGTCGTGCTTAATTTTGATTTGAAACTTATTGTGCAGATGGAGATTTTGAGAAGGAAAATGGAAGGATTGTCAAAGGGGATTTTGTTAGAGAGAATGAATGAGGAATATGGATCAATGTTGCTCTCTAGAGCTAACAGTTCTGCCGTGAGCTCTGCCTCTACTTCCAAGAGAACTGAAGCCCCTGATGTATCTTCATCACCGAAACGACATCCTTATGAGGTAAAAGTCCTCGCTTAGTTTCTTTCGATGATGTTTGTGCATCATGAATTCAATTTAGTACCTGCTGACGTTAGGAATTAGCAGATGTTCGGGATTAGCACCATAGACTAAGTTGAATCAAGGTTCAATTGTTTAGTATGTTATCCAGTAGTTGTTTAGTTGCACTGATGCTTTGACGCATTAATTTTGTCTGGCATGCTCGATATGGGGTTAAATTTCTGATGTCTAATGCTGGGTACAGACTGCATATCACGAGGAAAATCTATGTTCAGGACAATGCAAGGCTGTTGTGAGGAGAATTGTTGAGCAAGTTCGAGTTGAAACAGAGCAGTGGTCTCAAATGCAGGAAATGTTGGGGCAAGTGAGAGATGAGATGGAAGAATTGCAAGCTTCTTGCGATTTTTGGGAGGATCGTGCACTTGATTTGGATTCTCAGATTCAATCTTTACTCACTGCAGTAAGTTTTTGGACACCATTTCTTACATTTCTTCTATGAAGCATTTTCTACATTTCAGATGATATATATGCAACTTCATTCGTTAGGTACAAGGATGGAAACAGAAGGCTATCTCTTCTGAAACCAAGGCAAATGAACTACAAGCACAAGTGACCTTGCTTCGAAAGGAGATTGAATGGTTGAAGCAGGAACAAGCTACTGAGGCATCAAGGGCCAAAGCTGCCCCTTCTCCTGCTGCGGATGCTCAAAATGAGACTGAGAAACGAGTACTAGTATGTCACTTGAAGGAAAATCATCGCACAAATGACAGCAGCACCAAGCAGAGAGAGGTCTTACTCGATGGAAGAAGAAAAGCAAACACGTGTAGCAGCCGATTTGTGGCTCAAAAACGATCACCGTTACGAGACATCGGTAGCCGGTCATCACCGTTATTAAGGCAGAACAGCAAAGCAGTTGTTTATCCATTGCATTCGTATGCGGAGAAAAATTTTGGGAGGGAGAAAGTATGCAAATGAGTCTTCTTATTCTATCAATATATTTGCTTTATTGTAAAACTTCTTTGCTAAAGAGCTAGCTTATTGAAGTTTTTCAGCCTTTGGTTTCTGCATCTGTTTTATTTTATGAGCAGCGAGTACATGAGTTGATATGATATTATGTGTTCAGGTATCACAATGATCGATTTTCATTGACATTGAAAAATCTTGAAAATAAGTATTTTAATGTATTTTGCAATAAACCAACTTTTAGCGTTACTTAATTTTCTTTTCCAATAAAATTTCTAACTGCAGAGTTCAAATTGAATGTAAAAAGATGTTCTAATGTATCAACAGCAGTTTTAAATTTGCTTTCTAATTTAGATACTGCTATAATTGTGCCAGTAGTAAATATAGACAGGGAAGCCCATATGACACAAGCATGGAAGTAATTAATGGAGAATATGGTGACCTAAGAGTTCTGTGAGATGTACAATTTTCACTCAGAAGCTGTATTTACTAAAGATAAAACCTCAGTTCATGAAGAATCTGGACCATAGAACTATTTAGTAGAGTATATATGCACACACTTTTACAATAGGTGATTCTTCTTTTTAATAAAATAATGATCAAATTAAAAGATAAAAAAAGAAAAAAATATCCTATTCTAATGTAGTAAGTTTTATTTTATAGTGAGGAAGTATATATTTTTTTATTTTTTAATTTAGTTTTTATTTTGTAAGAAGAGATTTCTTCTTTGGATCATATATATATATATATATATATATATATATATATATATATATATATATATATATTAATATTTAATATTGAACTAAGTTTTTATTGAATATTAAGTTAAAAGTTAAATATTTTTTGTGAGGGTTACACGTATGAATTAAGATTCAGTGCCTTCCTCATGTGATGCACATGTCTTAGCTAACTTTTCGTTCAATTCTTGTTAATCCACATACATAAATATATGCATACTTGTATATAAAAAACAATTTAATTAAAAAAAGAAAATAAAAAGACAATTAAAAAAAGGAAAAAGAAAGCATATGGGCCAGATGAACTTGGGCCTGACGCAAATTCGATAAAACCGGGTTAAACCCCGTAAGATTTAGCCATATATCGACGGCCTAGCAGGAAAGAAAAAGTACTCAATTTGCAGACTGCGATAATTAGGGGTTCATTTTTCGCTGCTTCGGTCAACTTTCATTGCTCATTGGTAACAGCTTTTGATTCTTTTTTAAATTTAAAATTTTTCTTTTTTATGTTATGTTTGTTTGCATAACTTATTGTTTTCTTTTTGACGATTACTGGATCTATCTGTAATTGCTGTTATACTCTTCAGTGTTTTCGATTTCTAGGGCTTGATTTGATTTTTATTTTTATGAAAAAAAAGGTTAAAAAATAAATAGAACTTGGGGCCTTTTTTTTCCCCAATTAATAATATGTTCAGGTTTTGATTTAAGGTATATGAATTGATGGGTCTTTGCTATTTTGCTGGTTTGGTATTATAATGTTGATTTTTGGGTTAAAATGAATCATGGCTGCATGTTGATATTATTGTAAAATTGACTGAAGTTTAGAATTATTATATCTTCAAAAGATGTTCGAGCTAAAATAACAATATTTTGGATATCTTAATCTTGAAGATATTCTTATGTTTGTTTTGTTTAGTCTATTCATTGTAATCATTAGTTATGGCATATTGATGGTAGCAGGAAAGGGGAAAATGACTTGGTTGGTTTCGATATTTTCTTGTGTTTGGGGAAGAGTAGGGTTGGGCTGGGCGGGGGCATGGGTGAAAGGGCCAGGGGATCCTTTTCTGGTAGTTCTATGATTTTTTGTTTTTTCATATTTTTCTTTCGTTTCAAAATCTTTCCATCCCTCCTTGTTAGACATCCAAAAAGATTGTCCGTTTCATCATATTGTTCATCAAATCTTGTCAGGATTTAAGGGAACTTGGGGGTGGCTTTGTTCTCTTCATTCTTCTCTGAAAGTTCTGACCCATGCATATGATTTAATCACTAGGGTTATGGTTGGTTGAAGTATTCTAGTTCTTTTTATTTCCTCAAGTTTTATGTCCTTCGCTGAATTGCATTAGCTGGACTGAGAACCGGTTTTCAATCTGGTATTGGTTCTCCCATTTCTTCTCTCTCTTTCTAAATGAATTCTGTTTATGGTTTCTTTGGTTGTCACACCATTATATTATAGTCCATTTTAAAGTAAAATGAATAGAAGACAACTTATTAGGCACTATGGTATACCTTTTTATCTCTTAGTTTCTACCTAGTTAATCATTCCAGAATCAGAGGAAACACAATATGTCTCAAGATAATTGAAAATTGCTTTGTTGATATCTGTGTTCAAGTGTTGTTTTTCTCATCAAATTGTGACTTATTTTTCATGACAATTGCAGTTTTAACATGGCAACAAAGTACATCATTGGATCTTTAATAGGATCATTTGCTCTTGCCTATGCATTTGATCAGATTATTGCTGAGAAGAAGATATTTGGAGGTAAAAATTTGGTAATATATCATGCTTTAAATTTTTTCTTAGGGATTTTTGAGTGTTTATTGTCATTTATCTGATGATCAGGTACAACCCCAAAAACAGTTTCGGACAAGGAATGGTGGGAAGAGACTGACAAGAAGTTCCAAGCATGGCCTCGTGTGGCAGGTCCTCCAGTTGTGATGAACCCTATCAGCCGTCAGAATTTTATTGTCAAATCTAGCACTGAAGCTTGAGGTTGCAATCTTTTCTCCTTGTTATTGATTTTGTTTGTTGTTGGTTGGACTTGCTGCATCACATCAAACGGAATTTACTAACCATACCTGTAACCGTCCATGTCCCATTAGATTGTGCTGTTCGATGTTCTTGTTTTGTTTTGTGGGTTGATACTCATGATATCTTAGTGACCATGGTTGGATTGGTTATTCACAACTCATTTTGGTTACTTTTTGTTCCTTATGTGATTTTTTATTTTCATTTTGTCCTTCTTTGTGTTCGAATTTGAGGATAAATTTTAACATTTGGAATTCAGATACCAATAGCTCAAGTGAAACAGTAAATAGAGAATTGTATTTTTCTGATATCTGCATCATGATTATTGAAGTCTGCATTGATCTTCAGGGCAACATAAGTTTGAGAGCATAAGAACTCAGGAGCCTAGAAACGCTTCAGCTTTGCTTCTATTATATTTTATTCCACAAGTATTGACATAATATTTTATTCCACAAGCGTTTACTTTCGGATAGCAGAATAGTTTTGTCATGACAGTAAATATTTATCAAATCACTCACACAATTACTTGGCAGATGGTCCTTTCACAAAAGCTGGGAATTTAAAATCTGCAACACCTCGATCCGACACTGGTGCTTAAATTGTGGAGTGTAGGAAGAAAAGGTGCTAGTTTTAAGTCTTGATCAGAGTTTGTAAAATAAATCTGCGACCTTAGTAGCCTTTTTCATGCTTTAATATGAACTGTTGGTTGTTATGAAATTTCATTGGTCGCATGTTTTTATACTTGAAACATTTGTTATAGCTGTTACAAGGTTTTCTCTCTTATTTGTGGAGGTAGCCTTATACCAGATTACATCATTGTCTTCTTGTTTGGCATGCGATTTTGCTTAATTTTTTTATTTATTTGAATATGTAATAAAAGGCTAAGATTACTTTATATTACAGATTTATACAATTGCTAATTTGCTGTGATGAATAATTGTTTTTAATATTTTCATAATAAAATAATTTATGAAAATGATGTTTTATGAGAATATTTAGAGCCACCCAAGGAGTGTTATGACCACTAGGATTATTGTTCTATGGCTATCACATGTACTGCCTTTGTTATCATGTATTTATCTCCTTTCTAAATATTCTAGGGTAAGCAATGGATGTGTATGGAGAAAAACCAAGATCACTAGAATCATAAAGGAAATCAACATAGAATAAGATATATAAGGAACAAAAAGAACATAAATACATAGTTGCAACAAATCTGTCACTTAAAAACACAAGAAGGATCATCGAGGAGGTGTAGTGGAGCTCCAACAATCATCTTGGAACTCTGGTAATGTAGACATCCACAAAGGATCATTTCTTCCATAGCTGGACTTGAAAGGATATACTGAGGATTGCTGTAGAGGTGTTAGATCATCAAGTGGTTCTGTAATCGAGGCGAATGCTTGAAGGTCGGCATCCGTGGCAATCGCTTTGTTGCTTGGTTGAGCAATTTCTGGGAGCCATTTTGCAGTGGCCGCTGATAGTGCATGTTGTCCAGAGATGATGCATTAGCATAATTGTATGTCAGAGGAAAGTTGCATTGCATTAACAACCACAGTAGGAGCTAAGGAATTATTCTGGCTAGGATTAGTAGCTTCTTGTGTAAAATTAGCCGCCCCATGGTCGTTAGCAAGTGCATTGTTGTCGTTAGGGTTGGCATATTTTGTGTTGGTGGCAATCGCATTAGTTTGCATGGGGTTACCACATTGAGAGATTTCTGCAGAAAATTGCCCTTCCTGCGGCAGAGTGGACGGTGGTTTTGCCATCTCCATGCTAGATTATCTTCTCTAGAAAAAGCCACTATTCCATCGTTGTTGGGATCGGGTTGAATGGGCTGATCAACCGATTGATCATCACCATTATGTTGGTTCTCCTCGCTTGCTTGATCAGCTCTTTTGGATTTAGCACCTCTATGGTATATCCTACATAAAACCCAATCCAGCTGCAAGCAGAGTAACTAAGTTTTAGGACCAATTTTGTGCAGTGTCAAAAGATTGAGGGAGATTTGACGCTTCCCTCATGGGTCTTATTCCTTTACCTCAAAAATGGAATTCCATTCTTGCAGAGACTAAAACTAAAAGTTGGCATCAAGTAAGAAATAAGTACCTTCATGTCAATTCCGTCCTTTTTACTTGGAGGTGGATTGTCTTCAACTCTATATTCATGCATAATCCAGTTGTTCTTCTCAGAACAGTTGGGTGTCCAATTGTAGAATGCCGATGTTTTCTTGAATCCAATTATTTCACCATTGAATTTGACTTCCTTGTCACCACTGGGGCAAAGGTTGTGTTACATTTGCTGTATGTTACAGCAATAAAGTTTTAAATCCTTAGAAGATATAATAATTATTAAAAAGATCAATAGCTTTTAAAGTTTTATTTTACACCCTAGGTGGCAAATAAATAAAAATATTGTTGGTATTTTTATTTTTAAAAATTTTTCCATTTATATTTATAGTAAATTTGGCACCAAATTACTCAATAAATTTTATCTATTTTATTTAGTTATATCTCTAACTTGATTAATCTTATATTTATTGAGCTTTTATTCATTATATTAATGATTTCTTTCTTTAATATATCATGATTTTCAATTTTAAAGTCTTTTATGAATTGTTTAACTTTTTTAAAATCTTTACTTGATCTCTTAACTTTTTAATTTATTTTATATTTCCTTCGTTGAAATTATTAATTTCAAATATTTTGTTTACCTTTTTTATATCATTTATAGATAAATTTGGGCTTTCTAATTTATTTAATAAATATAGTAACATTCAATTTAATTGATTATTTCTTTACATGTTTTAATTATTGATCGATTGAAAGGATTAAAATATTTTATTAGAGGTTTTGGTAATTTATTCATTTTATTATTTTTTAATAATTTATTAGATTTATAAGATATTTATCACATATCATATCTCTTATAATTTAATATACTACATTTAGATTACAAAATCTATGTGATAGCATTGATGGTATGTGTTTAGGATGAAAAATAGATTGAATATGTGTGTACGTATTAGAAATAAAATCTAGCTTATGTTTGAAGAGAGATAAGAAATTATAAATGTAGGTACAAAAGTACATTCAAAATTTATGAATTTTTATGAATATAATAATCATTTAAATCTTTATAAAAATATATTAAAAATTTTATAAAGTTTTAAAATAAATGTAGAAGAGATGGATGGCAAAATTATTTAATTATATCGAATAAATGAGGACTTATTTTGAAAAAATAAGTAAATATGTTATTAAAAATATTTTTTTTATAAATTACTATCACACATGTATTTCATTTTATGTTAAAATTATTTTTGTTCATTGGATTATAAAAATATCAAAACGAATGGCCTATATTTATAGGATTGTTACATTATTTGTAACAAAAGCTTTGCCCACCACTGGCGGCCTTCCAAGATCCCGAAGGATATTCAGTTACCCGATTTTGCAGCCTTCCATTTTGATGCTTCCGCTCTCTTTGGGTAAAGAAAGAACATTTCTTTCTCCCTACGTTTCTTGTACATCACTGTTTATGAATCAAAACAAGTTTGAAACATCTCATTAATAACATGTAAATAGCTTATGAATTATGAAACTTTGTGTGCTAAGAAAATAGAAGACTGTTCGAAAGGCATGAGGATGTAAGATTCATCCTAAGTTATATTACATCCTAATTTGCATGTAGGATGAAAGATTCATAATAATGTGATTATTCTGAAAAGTCATAATAGTGTGCGTAGGTTAGTTTTATAAACAGCCCTAGTTTGTTTCTGTTGTAAATTCTTCTTAATCCAAGCAATTACGTAGACATAAACCCTAACATACAATGTGTAGAAAAAACAAAATTAAACCCCAAATAATGGAAAAAGAAGATTGTGATACCGCAGCTAATGCGTTAACACTCTATGTTTAAGAGATTGTCCTACTAAACAGGCTCGTGAAATACCTTCAAGTTGAGCGGGACTGAATTTGTATAGCTCAACATCCATGATCTTGTTGTGTCGCAAAGGCACAGCACGTTCATGATTTTCTTTTTCAGGTAGTATATAATTAGCTCATCATCAAGGGGACAAAATCTAATTTCTGGAGGGAAAGAGTCTAAATAATTGATATCATTATTAATACTTCACTCCATAATTAGAATTTCAAAGATTGTGGACGCATGCAATGCAGATAATACTCGATTTAAGAAACAAGCTTTATATATATGCCTCACTTTCTTATTTCAGATTCAATTTGGATTGACTATCCAGTTAACTTTCTGATTTAGAGTGCTTTTCGTTGGATATATTACTCTTGCATAATAGATTTTATAGCTAATAATTTATTTATTTATTTTTGTTTCTCTTTTCGTATGAAACAAGATACGCAATGGCAATAAACATGCGGGCTCACAGCTGAAAGGGCAATCCAATTTATATCTCTAGTTGGGCTAATTTAAGGTTTACCATATGGTTCAGCCCGATGAAATGACATAATCAAGCAACTAATCCATGAATGTGAGTCCCTATATATTTGTGCTGCTATAATTCTCCCAATACCTAAATCTGAATATGTAAGTGTTGATATGGTCACCAATGAACTTTGATGAAATTAGTACAAGCATCAATTTGATATTAGCCACTACCCAGATCAATCACAATGATATGCAAAGATTAATCAATATTTAAAGATAATATAAAGGAGATTAGTTACTATACTTTTTAAATTCATATTAGCCTAATTAGAGAATCGGCAATTTATACAATTGATTGAATTTACTAAGGAAATGACAAAATTAGCATCACTTTTTTTTTTTAATTATACAAGATAATTGTTTAAGAGTACAACTCAATTATATGATATTACAACTGATATTTATAAATCAAATTATTACTGTAATTAGTTTACATTTATTTTTATGAAGCGCTATTCAAATTTTTATCATTTTTAATATTTAAGAGATGTAAAAGGGAGAAAACTGTCTTCACTTAATTGTGAGGTTTGAGTTCTAACCACTAAGCTGAGCCTTATGACTTATAAAATTAACATAATTTGAGGGCAATGAATATTGATATTGGGTAAAGACTGAGTAAGCCAATCTTTATATTGATTAACATATATGGGGTGAAAGTTCTAAATAATGGATCGACACATTCTTCTCGTCCAAATCTCATCGCGCAAATCATTGAAGTAAGTCAAATTGTTCTCTAAATTCTCATCTCACAAATCAAACCAAATCAAGTGGCATTGTATCAGTTCTAGGATTGTGATTGTATCAGTTATTGTAATTGAGCAAATGATATTTAGACAAAAAAAGAAAAAAATTTGACAAATGCTAAAAAGCCAAGTGAGATAGAGCTCGATTTACATTTATAATTGAAAAACAAAGTACATTGAGCCCCTTCTTATCTTATCTTTGTTAAATGTTCTGCTAGTGTCCAATCTTTTTAACAATTTTCATTTTAATTATGTATCCAAGAATTTACACATAAATTTATATTTACTGAAAGTAGCTCTAGGATTACCTATAAATAAATATACAGGCCAGTCAATGAATCGCACCGCGTGTCCATTTCATTAGTATTACCTAATTACTTTTCTTTTATGGTATAGAGAACTTTTAGTTTTACTGAGAATCATCGTTCTTTCTCTATACCTTGGATTCATTTTTTTCATTCTTTTCGCTCTATGGCTGTTGATACCTCTTCGGTTCCATCTTCGTCTTCATGTAATCAAACAAGCCTCATCACCATTAACTGATGCTGCTAATTGAAATTTTATATCTTTATCTAACCACTATTATATTGACAAGTGAGCATGTACATAAAAAAAATGTAAATAAACTTGAAGCTATATGACTTCAGCTTGCAAACTAATTATCCAGATGCCCTTTTTTTTTTTTTCCTTTTTTAATGTTTTAAGGAAATTGCTTCCATCTTTATCCCATTCCACAGCATATGTACTTTATAAAACAAAAATTCTAATTTATAATCGACCAATCATTTGTCTTGATAATAGTGAAAAAAATTAAACAAAAAAATAATTTGATCTAATTTTTTTATGTAATCTCATTAATCTAAGCAAAGAGAAGCAAACTCTATATGATCAGAAATTAACTAAATCTGATTAAGAAAGAGAAATCCAAATTAGACTCTAAAAGAGAAAGTGAAGAATGTACGTATGTGTCTGTCTGCATGTGTCTCTCTCTTTATATATATGAGCCCTATTTTTCCTTATTTTGCTCCTACACATTCTCTTATTTTCAATATCGATCAAATAGATGGATTTGGAAAATTTACTGGCCGGATACAGGATTCGTCCCCTTGATTGGGAGCCTCTCGTTTGATATTTAAAGAAGAAAGTCAAGAATGAGCCACTGCCTCCTAACAGGATCATGGAAATTAAGTTGTATAACTTCACTTCCGAGCAACTTAAACAAGAATTTAAAGGTACATTTTCCATTAAAGATGTATAATTTTAAGTGATTATATCCTTAAATGATTCACTGTGGTTCCCTACAATAACGAGTTTTGAATATGATAGTTGATGCTCTATATATCAGGAAAATTATAATGCCCCCAGTAGCCAGTAGCTCCTAGTGATACCATAATTATTGTTAACTTATGTTTGTTTCCTGTTTTTGTTAGTCAGTTGTCCTTTTTCAATTCTTTTAAATGTGTCTTAAGGCCAATTTGCGATAGCGGTTCAAATTCAATAAATTGCTTATTTAATAATTTTTAATAAAAATAGTATTTAATAATTTTATAAAAATAATTTATTTTATAATTTTCTTTATTTTTTAACAGCTTTTTAAAGCAATTAGGGGATTGTCTTTAATAAGCTGCTTACTTAATAAGTTATCGTATCTTTTTAAAATTTATTTTAAAATCCTAGATTTTAATAAAAAGATAATTATATTTATATATAAATCATACCTTTGTCTTTATTATATTTTATGTAATAGATTATGAAGCTTTTTATTTAAAAAAATTTGAGTTTTTTTAATGAAATTCACATATTTTATCAAAAAATATAGGTTTAAATAATTTATTAAATATATTCTAAAAATAAAAAATAACTAAAACTCATATTTATTTTAATTATTAAATAATAAAATAATACTTTTGTAATAAGATTTACCAAACATATATACTCTATTTTTTAAATTTACAGTGGTTGCAACAACACAATTTATCAAATATCAAGCTACTTTTCTAATTAGCATCTTATTTTATCTGCATAGCATAAGCAGCTTATTTCATCAACCTTCGTAATCCCAAACTGGCCCTTAATTTTGTTTTATTAATGAAATATTTGTGTAATTACATTATTATTATTGATTATTTTGGTTTTGTACACTTACAAATGCCAATATTTTTCATGTTTTTGCTATTCTTTGATCCGAATAAGCAAAGTACGTGATAGAAACATAGTAATTGTGAGAAAGATTTGAGACTAAGATGAATATTTTTCACTTGCTTGTAAATAAAAAATAATAACAATTCGACAATGCTAGAGTCATAAAATAAATGATTCTACAATGATATTGCAAAGTTTCTAAACAATAGCTAAAAGTGATAATACAATAGCATGCACTCTATTTAATTGGGTGCTCTAAAAAAAGGGAATGATTTTTTTTCTTTTTATTTTTATGAATTTAGACAAATTTAAATTCTAACCTTTTAGTGAATCTAACGGAAGGTTTAAGTGACGACTTAGGCTTTTAGTGGGAAAAAATGAAAAGAATAATGTTATAAATTTTAATTTTTTTATTCTAATTTTTTTTGAATGTTGTGGTATTCATTAATTGGTTAATTAGATAATATAGTTAATTTACTTGAATCTTGTATAGAATTATCAACTACTTAAATGACTAACACATTATTTAAGAAGAAATTTATAATAAAAAATTTGAAATATCTATCATAAGACGAAAAAGAATAATGCTACACATCCCGAATTTATTACCTAAAAAACTTATCTCAAAATGTGGCATTCATTAATTAGTTAATCATATAATACAATTAATTTGTAACTGCTTAAGATGTAAGAGACTCAGATGGAATTTGAAATATATAAGTGGGAGTGTTGGATTCAGATTTCAGTGTGTTAGATCTTGGATTGTGGCCTAGCAACCCAGCCAAATGAATGCAGGGGGAGCACACATGAGCATAGATGAAACAAACCCAACTTCGGTTTGTCAAATAATCAAGTATATATTCAGCTCAAGGCTTGAATATATATATATATAGGATTGATTGAACCTTGCACCAGGTGTACATTAATACAAGTCCTACTTTCATTATTTCTCTTTTAATGAACCGTCAAACTCTTGCATATTTGTTAGCAAATGAGTTACATATGCAGTTTAAGATCTATTCAGCTGACATAACATTTTTCTCTTGTTTGTTGCCATCAATGTATATATCACAGACAAAAAGAAATATACATTTATGAAATTTGGAAAATGTTATCCAAACCATATATAAATGGATTAATTATCTCTGAGTGACACGTTATTTGACAAATTTAAAAAGGTAGTAGATTTTTTAAAAATACTCGAGGGATGAATTACCTCTGAGTGCATTATTTGACAAATTTAAAAAGGTAGTAGATTTTTTAAAAATACTCGAGGAATGACAAATCGTTAACTTTTTTGTTAACATTAATGTGAATAGTAAATTAAATACAAAATGATATTTTTACCACTAGAATTAATGATAAAATGATATTTTTAGCTTCCATAATACCTATAAAATGATATTTTTATCCCTAAATTAGTTACAAAATATATTTTTACCTTAACTCAATTATTTTTATTTTTTAAATAGAAAAATTATAAGAAAATTATATCTATGTTAAATCAACAAGTCTTTTTTTTTTGGGTTAAATCATACAATTTTTTTAACAAAATTTCTTGTTAATCAAATAAAATTTTCTTACTCGATTCAATGGCAAATTTTGATTCAAAAAGAATTTTTTTAAAAAAATATTTATTGATTTAAGCAATAAAAAAGCCCGTTAATTACAATTGGATGAAATTTTTATAATTTTTTCTATTTAAAAATAAAAATAATTAAGTAGGGGCAAAAATATATTTTGTGGATTTACCTAAGTTACATTTAATGTAACTTACTTCAATACTTTTTCAATGTATTTTCTCTCTCTTCAGAACACGTGGTAGCTATTTATTGAATGCGTATGGTACATTAAATGTAACATAGCTGCTCCCATATTTTGTAACTAATTATAGGATACAAATATCATTTTATAGCTATTATTGGGGGGCAAAAATGTCATTTTATCATTAATATTAGGGTAAAAATATCATTTTGTATTTAATTTATTGTTCACATTAAACTTAACAAAAATTTTAACGGTTTGTCATAGTTATTGTTTATTGATACTGTTTTATTGGAACACACATGCACATGGATAAAACAAACCCAACTCTAGTTTGTCAAATAATCAAGTATTTATTCAGCTCAAATCCTACTTAATTTAGACATATTCTTTCATTATTTCCGTTTTAATGAACCATCAGCCTCTTGCATATTTGTTAGCAAATGAGTTACATATTTAGCTTAAGATCTATTCAGCTGATGTAACATTTTTCTCTTGTTTGTTGCCAGTCAATGCATATATCATAGAAAAAAAGAAATATACATTTATGAAATTTAGAAAATGTTATCCAAACCATATGTAAATTGATTAAACAAAGAAGCTAAAGAGATATACGTTTGAAAGCACGAGGGGAAAAAAATAACCGACTAAAACTTTCCAACATAAAGTTTATTAGCTAAATAAATCACTAAGATTAATCTATCATCATCATTGTAAAAAAAAAAAAAGAATTGTCAGTGACATCGACAACAAATGATTATTTGTAAGAGTCGTTACTCTTGACAATAATGGTATCCTCAAATCAGCTGCGACTGATCAAAACAAATATTATCCTGATTATATGCACTCCAAAATATATCATTCGTTGCACAATCGGAGCCAAAAATACTTGTCCCGTCGTGCTGAAATGGCTCATCCAAATTGACGAAACTATCAAAAGATACATCTTTGAAGGATAGAATTTGAGAGAATGCATTCTGTTGGTGCTTAAGATGTTGCATGCAGCCACTATATGTGTCAGCATATCCTGAAAAATCTACTACACTACATTTGTCGCAAGCCCATTCATTTGTTTCTTCAGTAGAAGCCCGATCCTCCTTTCTGTGGATAGATTTCAAAGATTTGTCAGCTCGTTCCTTGTAATAAATCCTACATAGCACCCAATCATCCAACTGCCAACCAAAACGAATAAACAACAATGATGTTAGTTTAGATTTGCATTATTAAGTCCTAAACAATGATTAGGTTTTTCTTTCAAAAGTAGATGGGTGGGCAAAATAAAGTTTCTTCAAAATCAGACTGCCAGGGGGCTTTCAAACAATTAACATATACCCTCATGTCAGTTGAAAGCCTTGTCCTTGTACTTGGAGGTGAATCGTTATTAACTCTGTATTCATGCATAATCCAAAAGGTTTTGTCACCCTTAGGAGGTTTTCCTTCATAGAAAACAAGTGTTTTCTTAAACCCAACGATAGCACCATTATGTTTAATTGACTTGTCAGCTCCGGTGGCCTTCCAGTATCCTTCACCGGCTGCTCTATTCGGTCGAGTTCCATTTTTGTACTTTCGATCTCTCGGTGTGAAGAAGTAAAATTCTTTTTCTTTTTCTGCACATCCTTTGTACATCTCTGTACAAAACACGGAATGTTATAAATCGTTCAACACTTTAATATATATATATATATTATCGAGTTAATATTAGGACATAAACAATTGTCGACGATATTTTTAGACTTAATATATCAAGCAGCTATTTTTGTCATTAAGTACATACTCTAAACAGAAATCAAGATCAATGTATGTCATAGAAATCAAGAACATCACCAAGAAGATATAAAATTATGATAATGAACAATAACATTAAATATTTGAAAAGAAAATGGGAGGGTCGTATCAATTCACATACCAGCAAGGTCATGGGGATTGAACTGATATAGGTTAACATCGTTGATCTTGTTAGGAGGCAAACGTTCATTCATGATCTTCTTCCTCAAGTAATAGATAATAAGCTCCGAATCCAAAGGACAAAACCTATAACCAGCTGGGAATGAATCCAAATATGAGCCATCATCGTGTCGTTGTGATACTGGTGTTGGTTTTGTTGTCGCAGTAAGAGAATGTTGTAGTGTTTTTTCAGGGCTATTATTAACTTCTGCAGAAGCCTTAACTTTCATTTTGGTTTTGGTTTCTTCCATGGAGTTCAAAGAGTTGTCAGCTGTTTTCAGAAAAGTTGGAAGTTGATTTGATGAAGAGTCGTGTAACTTTGAAGCTTTAATGATAACCAATAATAATAATAATAATAATAATAATTTTAAATAAGGATTCTCATTTAATTTTTGGAAGTGATAGTTGTGTGGGGAAAGATAAGCCAGGAATCTTAATAGATTAAAGAAATCTTAACAATTTTATCTCTTATATTTTTTAATATTCAAATATCTACGTTTACCAGCTGCCATCCGATTTTTTTGGGTGCTAAAATAGATAATTTTGATTTTAAAAGGAGAATTAAATCAACTTAGATTATCAACACTTTTTTAAATGTTATTGAATTGTTTGGAACGATCTGGGATATCATGTAAATAACGTATATATATTCCAAAATTTTAAGCTTAATAAAATTTAGTAGAATGGTAAAATCTTTTAAAATTGCTTCCACCAGAGCAAGGTCTCATATATTCTAAAATAATAATATATAGTTCCGAATCGTCAAGAAAATTTAAATCTGTTGTATATAAGTATGCTAATTAATTAAGAGCCTGAAATTAATTAAACTAAATTAATTCTTTGAAAAAACTGTTAACATAGTTTCTGTTCTTATCTTTTGAAAAAACTATTAGCATAGCATTCACATAGTTATTGTTTATAGTTACTGTTTACATTATTGTTCATCTGTACCCAAATTATTATTTTTTTGGTAGAACTAATAAGGGTTTAGTTTAATAATATTGTAACTTTTAAAATAGTTTATGTTAGTTATGTTGTAGAAATAATTAGCTATAAAAAGATCATTTAAATGTTGGATAAATTTCATTGTATGAATCAAACTATTATAAGAATGCAAATAACTAAAATAGATATAATGTTGAATATATATATATAGACATGTACACATAATTTTTTTTTTTTTATGCTTTCAAAACCTGCTATAAGATAAGGTGATTTTGATAAAAATAAGCTTTTAAAAAACTTATCTAACAATGAAATTATCTTTCAATTTTTCAAAATCATTTTTAGGTCTCCCCAAAGCAAATCTCACACTGTCCATCAGTCAATATTGTTTCAAATTTAAGAAAAACTAATAATTTTGGTGTGGATGAAAAAAATTGTTATAGAAAATAAAGCACGCAAAAACCTAACATCGCTATTCATTTATTGGTTTGTCAATTAACTGTGAAAGGAGTGAGAATATTTAAATTATACATTAAAGTTATTTTTCAACTAATATTGTTTTAATGAAATTTTTCTTTCGATTATTAGCTAATCATAAGGTTGTGAATTTAATAGTTTGATGCATTGATTTTATTTCCTCGAAAACTTTGATTAACAGAGATAATTTATTAGAAAGAATAGAGACAGCCTAACCATCAAAAACGTTATATATGGAGTAGAAACTGAAATGCTCAGCTTGCAAGATACCGCCGACGTTTTAAGTGTTTGAAATTATAATTGAAAAATAAATGATGTCGTGCGAATATCCTCTGTTTGTAAAATGCCCAACATTTATTAGTAGAATCATTTTCATACGAGGATATATGCACTTTTTAAATAAATATTTGACTTTATACAATAGAATAATTCTCATGCTTGGTTATCTGTACCTTTTAAAGTATGAATAGATCAGGAGTAATATTTTAAGAGTATCGAAGACTCTTGCATGAGATCTCATAGACTTTAAAATTTAAAGCATACAAATAAAATTAAATTAAAAAAAAAACAAAATGGCTGAAATTAAACTTACTTTTATGGAAGTGACGAAGTACAAATAAAATCTTGATACGACCTCTGAAATAGAAGCAATATATCCTTGAAGTTATCAATACCGAAGATTGAGTTAGGTTAAAATAATAGTTGCTTCAGGAAAATCATATCCGGTAAAAAAATGGCACTGCTTGATCCACGTATTATCTAAGAGTTCCATTGAAGATGAACTCCAAGAAGGTTCATTTGTTAGATAATTGGCCTCAAACTTGCGAGGGATTCACGGTCCATTTGGTGTTGTGGGTTTAAAGTTATTGTTTAAAATAAAATTCTAATTATGATGTAAAAATTGTTTGTGTTTGGTAAATATAATTTTTAAATAAAAATATCTGATAAAAGTAGTAAAAATATTACAATTTTTTTTTCAAATATCTGTTGGATAAAATAACCTTTGACTTAAACTAAGGCTCTTTAGCTGGAGTACCAAAAAGACCCCACAGAAATTGCTCATCACTAGCCATTAACCATTGTTAGGGGAAATTAGGGAGCCTGGTTCCTGCAATCGTAAGAGTTGGCATATGATCTAGAATCATCGACATCATTGTGTTGTGCTCATAACATAAACTTATCTGGTCATTAATTTGCATATTCCTGATGGACCAATGTAGAATCATATCCTTCTATTTATGAAACATTCAAATAGAAACGGAAATTGGTTTGCGTAAAGTTGATGTATGCAATGAAATTAATGAAGTGAAATATTACGTACCCTCATGTTCTTTCATCCCCTTTGTGCCTTGATGAGGACCATTAACTCTATAATCAGAATAATATTCAATGAAGTTTTTGGCGAAGATACATCTATTTATTTCCTGGAAAAGGAGTCGATTGAGTTCGGTAAATATGATTCATATTTGTACAGTAACGAAAAAGAGTCCAGAAAAGATTGAATTAAATTTTGTTGATGTTAGTTTAAGTTTGAGCGATTAAACCATCAACCGATCGTTTTGGCAATGGTGTTTGATGATGAAGGGTTTAATCAAAATGACTTTGGTGCGATAGACTAACCTGAAATTTAATTTCTTGACTGATAAGCCAGTCCTATGGTCAATAATTTTAGCATAATCGTCGGTGTTTTATCTTGTGTGGAAGTGTAGAAGCTGATAGGTCTGGAATAAGTTATGAAATAGAGATGGGTCACGATACTTAACTTTTTTTTACAGTATCAATAATGTAATAAATGTTTACATTATTTCTATTAATGAAAAGTTTTAATTTTTTTAAAATTCTGTAACCTACTAACAAAGAAGTTAAAAAGAATTATAAATTTTTTTCGAAATTTTGTAACCCATTAACAAGTTAGTCAAAATGAATTATTTAAATTTTTAAAAGAAAAGAGTTATTATGAAATATAATCTCTTACTATCTCATTGAATTCTTACTCTCAATCTTTATCTCCTACTTTTTTTTTTTTCAAGGTAGCTCCGCCTTCCAATTATCGAGGACAAAGGCTTTCATGTGAGTATTATACTCATATAGGTCCTGTTTGAAATTGTGATTAAAATTCAATAAGTTATTTATTTTATAATTTGTGACAAAAATAATATTTAGTAAATTATGTAAAAGTTACTTATTTAATAATTTTCTCCATTTTGGCAGTAGCTTTTAAAGAATAAGTAGAAGATTGTTTTTATAAGTAACTTATTAAATCAGCTATCATATCTTTTTAAAACTTCTATTATAATCTTTATATTTTAAAAAAATAATTATGTCTTATTTTTTTTGCACCATAATATTAAGCCATGGAAGATCATATTACTGCCACAACTATAGTATATTATCTCTAGGATCAAAACTGATCTGGTAAGTTTATATTTTTATATTTTACTTGTATTTTCTATTATAAAATTAAAAAAAGTTTACATATAATTATGTAATTTTTTTAACTTTAAACAATTTGACATAAAAATTAATCATAACTTTTTAATATTAATTTAATAACATTAGTTTTTAATATTTAATCATATATATATATATATATATATATTTTATAGTTATGTTATTTATTGCATCAAGTTTAATATGTATATAATGCATATTACTTTTTTATTTTATTTGGACTATCTATTAGTATGAATATTTATCATATTTTATATAACAAATTTATTGAGGTTTTTCAATTAATGTAATTTTACATATTTAAAAAAGAAAAAGGCATACTTAAACATCATTAAATAATATACTGAAAAAAAAGAATAATTTAAATTTATGTCTATTTTGATCATTATATAATAAAACAATATATTTATAATAAAATTTAAAAAACACAAATAGTCAAGGCAGAATTAATTAGACATACTTTTATAATATGACATCATTTATTTGAAAATTATTCCAACAGCCTCAGTGTTTGCGAATGAATATATGAAGAACCTTGAGCTGGGAAAGTGACGAACCCCATGTGAATATGAATATCAAGCTTGATGTAAGTGTCTAGTTTTAAAACCACAAGAGAGACAGATATCACCAGCCTCAAAGGAAGCGTAATAAGATATTTACCAGCATTTACGTAGATACACAGTTTTCTGCCATGCATGAATGCATGACTCAGCCATTCGCTTACAAGCAAAAACTTCGACGGATTTGAAGCAAGAGAGTGTGACACTTCTGACGGTTGCCATGTTCACAGGATTAAGTACTTTGGCTATGAAGCGTTCGAAGAGGGGATCTTCATTTGGGGTTTAACATTGGATTATATTGTCGGCAGGACGAAAATTAACATTAACGACTACAATAAAAATTAAAAAAATCAAAATCAATAATTAAAAGCTAAGTAAGAGAAGAAACTCATGTGTTAAACTCTAAAGAGGTCAAGATACACAGTTTTCATCTACTATTGTATTTAACAAACTGAAAGTTATGTATTAAGGTACACGAGCATTATTATATGTACACTACTATTTGTTCATGAATGTGTGAGGGCAGTAACTTCTGCAGCACAGATGATGGGGTAATTTCTAAAGTCTTAATATGCAAAATTATGCTTCCCTTATAAACTATATAAATCCAGGAAGTATAAGATATAGAACAAGCACAATGAAAATGTTTTGTATTATTCAATTATGTTATTATCAGTCTTTAGCATAATCTAGATTCTGCCAGACGTGGCAACAAGTAACAAGCAGAAACATTTATACAAATGGGATGAAAATAAGCCATATGTATGTCGGGCCTCTTAAATTAAATCATAAATAAGTATTGTTTATAGAGTTGCTAGCCAGGAAGTATTATTAATTATCGAAAATTAACTGTGTAACCCCATCAAATGAATATTTAACTTTAGCGACCGGATGATTCACAAAATTCATTCTAATTCCACTCCTACAAGTACTTGTACTAGCACTAGCACTTGCTCCATCACTTCTTCCAACGTCAACTCCCAAATCATAAACAAATTTCGATCTTTCCTGCCTTCTACAAAAGAAACGTGAATTCATTACATAAATATTTCAACTTGAAGAAATTTTTTTTGACTATATAAATAAAAGAATTGTTAATTATTCAACTGGTTTTGGTTAACTTACATAACCAGGCCGGCATGCATCTGGAGTTGGCAAAATTCATTCAAGTTGTCTTGCTCAGCTTTCTGCACATTCTCTTAAGTTTCTTAAGCTTCCTTTTTTGTTACAATCCTCTGCTAATGGAAACTGATAAACAACAACAGTTTATTTCTCAAAACAAGGGATTAATATTTAAGAAGCTCGTTCATCATCTTTATTTAAGAACAAGAAGGCAATACAATTAACACTTTAATTCATGACTGCAGCAGAAGATATGATTAAAAATAAATAAATAAATAAATAAACTAAAGCATACCGTTGCTTTTCGTTCTGAAATGAAACTTCTGGTAGCAGTCTCAATAATCCTGTCATTCCTGCACTCAGTTCTATATTCAAGAACATTGTTAAAACATGCCAACTCATCATCACCCACATAAGGTTGAGGAGTTGAAAACCAAGCCAATGTGTCTAGTTCTTTTGAACTCCTATCAAACACTACAATAAGGTCATGTACAGAATAACTAGGGGTGGGAAGTTCACAGATTGGTTCAGCTCTAGTTAGTAATAAGGCCACTAACAATTGCAATAATTAAAATTTCGTTTTGTGTAATTTTTTTTTTTTTCTAAATAGACTAATGCCGCAGATCAAATCAAGTAATGGTGTATAAGAAAGCACAGTCAATGCAATTTAAAAAAGAAAACTACTACAATATTTAAATCATAATCTATAAATCAAAACATTAATCACAACTCAAAAAAATTAATGAAAATAAAGGCAAAAAGTAATAAAAGAACAAAGTCAACAACTTAGTCTCTGGGGCCGCAACAACTGAACCGAGGCTGCGACAGCAATAGCTGGCAACGAGATTGCTGAATCACAGTCGCCCCCGCGAGCTAGCTAAGTGTGTGGATCACTGCTGCTGCTACACTAGATTTGTATAGAGAGAATCTAAATTTATAGACTTAAACAGATATGTTTGCTGTCATGTATGTTTTCAAAATTATATTTTTGCGAGAAGATTTTTGTCGAATCACCCCGTGCTTAAGAACGACTGCTCCACTGCCACCACACTAAAAAGCTTTAGTTGCAAGAAGTAGAAAATTTTGAGCTAAATTCATTGCGTGATTGAAAGTAACGAAATTACCAAATGTCGGGGATCAAATACTTGCAATATTTGAAGAGTAATATTGCGCTTAGTTATTGTGAAAATACTCACCGCTGCATTGATCCTCACTAATTCGCGAATCGACACGAGCGTTGATGCTTCTATTTTTTGTACATTTGAACCGACGAGTCCGGAAACGCGAGGCATGAACCATTTCAGTCAACTACAAAACCAAACCATTTTATTTCTCTTTTCTTGTTTTTGTTTACTGAATTTTCTTTTATTTTGGCTGAAAAAGCAAAAAATTAAGAATAAATTTGTTCCTTCTACGTAAAAATAATATAAGATACATATGCATGCTGTAATTTAATCTGAAACACGAAAATAGCAACATTCATACTACGAAACAATAAAATACAGTAGTACTCGTAACAAACTGAAACAATAAAATAGCAGTAGTACTAGTAACAAACTAAACGTTTGATCACACCAAACCCCATGAGTCGAGACCCTTTATTTATGTAACTTATAAGACTGTGAAGGAGCTAACCCGGACTCAAAAATCAACAAATCCCTTCTCCTTCAGAGATTCAATTGTTTCCTTGAGACTGACCTCCAATGGGATGAGCTCGACACCCAGGTTTTTTACTTTTTCCTTCGAAACCTGATATGTCGGAACATGTGGCTTGTCATCCGCACACCTACAAAGTTTTTGTCAGTTGATTAACTTATTTTGTCAATGGGGTACGGGTGGAAAAGCACTTACATTTTAAATGAAATAACATTGATCTCACAATAAGGTGCAAATTGCAGCAAACGAATGAACGCGATGAACGTGAAGAAAAATATGACACAATATGAGTTTCCTCCATGATTAAATATGTTAAATTAAAGTGTTATGAAAAGCAAATATCATGGTATGCATGCACAAATGCTCTAAATAACCTAGCAGTAGTGCCAGCAATGTTTTGTCCTTTGTGGCTTTAACATTTAGGCAAATATGATAACTTACTTTTCCGGAAGCTGGAAAGCAGGGTAAAGCTCGCGTATAATGTTCACAATTTCTGAATAGTGTGACACTCTTTCAACTAAACAATATCTTCCATTGGCTGATGGAACTTCAAATGCTTGAATATGTGCATTGGCAACATCTTTTACGTTAACCCACCCAAAAGTTACATTTGGGTATGTTTGTGCTCCTGCATTTTGGGGCAAAATGAGAGAATACAAGGACATATTATTAGCAAACTTCAACAGTAACATGGCTTGTTTGGTATTCGAGTATCTGCATCAATAGGCCTCATGCCAAATTTCCTCGTATTAGTTATTATTGCCATGCGATAAAAGGAACCCAAAAAACACTAAAAGCCTTGCTAGAAGTTTCACCCAAACAAGAAGATCTATATAAGCAATTAAATAAAATAAGTCAATGCTAACCCAAAACAAAAACTAGTTAATTTCCTAGAAATACTAAACTGTTAAAGCATGATGCAAATCCATTAGAAGACAATTTTGTACAAATTTAAATATCCCTTAGCAAGATTTAGTTTTGCAGTATTGTGCAAAACTAAATCAGCAATGAGGCAAATATCATGATCCCTAATTCAAAAAGAACCAGCATCACTTCATAAAAAACCAGCTGAAAATCAAAGTTGCAAATATCACTGATCAACACTAATTAACACAACAACGACATGAACTAATTCAATTGCACAATATATTGACTTCAATGACAAACATAAAAGGTAAATAATGAAGAGATTTTTTTTTTTTTTGGGGTGGGGGGGGAGGAGGTCAGCATTGCAGGCAGTAGACATATACCTTTAACTAGGCTTAGAATTGCCGCAGCACTTGTATTAAGTGTTGGCTGTAAGAGAGGACCAATAACCATTGCTGGGTTGATGGTAACCAAGTCAATACTCTTCTCCTTTGCAAATTTCCAAGCAGTATCCTCAGCCAATGTCTTTGAAAGTGGATACCAGAGCTGAAAACCCCAAAAAAACAAAGAACTTGAGAATAATATATAATTGCCACATGGATGAGAGCACAATCATTTCCTTATTTACAAACAGACTCACAAGCCAATGGATTCTTGCAAATTTATTTAGTAGCCGGGCATAACAGAAATTGGCTGGTCAATACAACCTTGAAATTAAAAGCATAATATAGGTTATGCAAAATCTCAGGTAAACTATCATGTTGAAAAGACCAAACTGTATCAAAATTAGCACAAAAGTATTTCTTGCAAAAAATCGAGCTGATTTAAGTCGCTAGAAAAAATACAAAATGAGGTTGAGGTAAATAAATTTCCTTAGAAGCATCTAGGAAATGACCTAAACACCAAAATTCCAAATTAAGAGGAAAACATATATATATATATATATCCATGCCCTCTACAATCACTGCATGATCCATGTTTTAGGCATGTATGTATTACACTTAAAAAAATAAAAGTAAAATAGTGATAGTCAGAAAACATTTCCATGTCGTGTTACAAGAGTTCACAAACAACCAAGGAATCCTCTAAATTCCAAAAAACAAATAAATATATAAACATGTTATCCCTCTTACCGGACAACCGTAATAGTTACTATGAATAAAAAGAGAAGAAAAGGCTGAGCTTAGCATCTCTGAACCTACTACCGCTCATTCATCAACAATCTTAAAATATTGATGTAACAAATCTCTATGAGTCATATTTGTTTATATCTGTCGTTTAATCTTTGATGCAGTATAACAGAATAAAAAATCATACAAAACACTACCAATTAGGCTAGGAGAAACAACGTCATGCATACAGACCTTTGATTGCTTGCAAGCCTCTGGATCTGAGAACCAAGTCTCATCAACTACCACATCAGGGGTTCGAGGTTTTCCATTGTTTAAAACTGCAGCCATTGAAGATGTTATAACCACTCGTTTGATAGAAGGGAACTTTGCACATGAGTTAAGAACATTAAGAGTTCCTTTCACTGCAGGATCAAGTAACTCCACCTGAAATGAGAAAAACTGTTAAGTAGTGCAGACAACAAAGGGCATATTCTTTTGCCAATATGTTTTGTATGCATGAAGCATAACAAAATCTGCAGCACAATGTTCCAAAATGTTAGAAGACAATTGACACTGCAGTTTTAAAGCACTATTCATCCTCTTGTCATAATTACTGTCAGATGAACAAGCAGTAATAGCAAAAGTAATTCTTATGAAAGAAAATATAAAGCAAAAGAGTATAGTCGAACTTTAACTTCCTTGAAAAAATTCGAAGCTAAATTAACCTCCTCTCTATGTCCAGCTTATAATTTCAGAGAAAAATCATCTGCCAATTACATTTATTGGTTTTTAAGAGCCAAAAGATTCCCTCTGGGCTTATATTACTTATTTATTTTGCTTAATTGCGAGCTGCTGAATCCTAAATGGGTTTGCAATCCTAGTGAGCTGTGTTGTTTCTGGGTTTTCACTACCTTTTGCATTATGTAGAGTTTTGAGTGTTTTGTTTTCATCGGGACTACTACTCATCCTTGTTTTTGTGGATTTCCGGTCACAGCAATCCTATTACACCTCTTTTATAGTTTAATGTAACATTTTGTTTCTTAGCAAAATGAGCCAAACAATCCCACTTTCTTGTCATAAGTTAACGGACATTTAATAATCAATTTTATCAGATAAGGTCCTTCGTCAGAGTCGTCTCAACCCTTTTCAATATTGCTCCTTCAGCTGGCTCTAACCCTTCTACTCATCTTTCTTTTTCACTTATTACATGGATTTTTCAGGATCTATCTTGTTCATATGTCATATTGAATAAAAATGCGCACCTATATAATTAAAAGGACATAAAAAATATTGTAATATAAACTGAAGGTCTGCAAAAGAGCATCATTTTCAAACAAAAGAGCCAGCATACAGACAGAATTTTGATTTGAAATGGCCATATTATTTCAAGAATAGAGAAGGTTTTCATTCAAGAAATTATAAAATATAAAGAAAATAATTGGATGCCTAAATATTGAAAAGCATAGTGGTTACAACTAGAGTACCTGCCAACCCCATAAAGTTTTCTCATCCTAAACGTAGATGTGAAAGGAAAGCTACATTATTTATACCTCTATGCCATAGCAACACACATCATGTCTAGACAGGGTTGAGGGTAATCTCTGATGTTACGTCCTATTAACCACCGTGAGCTCACATCACCATCTTGAAGAAAACAAGACTGACAATTCTTTCTATCGTAACAAAGCAAATGTATAGAAGTTGCTGATAATTTAATGCTATGTTGATGAATATTAACATCTTCCAAATCTAACGACACTAAAGCCTTCTTCCATAATCAAACATCAAAACATCAGAACTATTCAAGGTGTGTTCTAAGGCACTCTCATGGTATTAAGGAATTTAAAATCCACCTTTCAGATTTCAGAATCAGGAGCAAGTCTGCTACTTGACTATATTTGTCCCCCGCATACCGAAGCACTTAGAGCTTCCTATGTGTTTGATCCAGTCTAAGATTAATGTCATACAAGCATGACAATTAGGCGGAAAGAACCAGAAGAGAAGAAAAGGGAAGAGGGAATTAGATCATGGAATAAAATTTTATTTCAAAAGGATGAAATATTTCCTAATATAAAAGCCACTTTTGAACTTTCCCAACCCCTTATCCCAATGTGTGAAAGAAATTTACATTAAGTTCAAGAGAAATTTACTACGAAACTTGCATATCATTGCACTTATCAAACAATGTCAAGCAGGTGAAAGAAGTTGGAATCAGAAACCCTAATTTTATATTAAAAAACCAAAACAAAAGACTCATCCTAACTAATCCATTCCAAAACCAGCAATTAGCTGAGCAAAAAGATTCTGATAGGTAACCACTACAACTTCTTTGAATAGTCTGCTATATCAATTTTATCCAACAAACTAGCGCAAGTTAGAGCACATGATTGTATTTAGAGTTCTGTATTGGTTGAAAATATTAATTAACCTGTGGATCCTTGACGTCATGGTAAAAGGGAGATGCAGTATGGAAAACACCATCGCACCCATCAACAACAGAATCATAGGATCCTTCTTCCAAAAGGTTTGCTTTAAATAACTGAAGTCTTTCCGAAGCTCCGTCAAGTGCAAGTAAGTGTTCCGTCTTTTTTGGATCATCTGCACAAAAATATAAACAGAATAAAATTAGCAATTTACTGCAGAAACAGCAAACTGGTGCCTATGAAGATAAAATTATTCCATGAAAAAGTTTGAATAATTTCCAGGTCTCATGTTCCCTGGAAAGACGAATGCAAAATTAATCCCAATCATTGCTTCTTATCAAAAAGGAACGAAAGAAAATATAAACGCAAGTCATCCAGTTTTAATAAACTCTACGTTCAGAAACTAGCAACTTCAGAGCAATAATATTTCTCTGAAGTACAGCATAACGCAATTATTAGAAGCAAAAAATCTAAATGTGAACCAGCAAGTTGACACCCTCCCATTTAAGGCTGATGACTTGCAGGAAGACTGACCCTCAAAACCATTAGACCCTCACTGACTCTTGAAATCAACAGCAAAACAAACCTTAATGTGATAGTAACGTTTATAACATTTGTAAACCTTCAAGGATCAGAGATAATCCACGTATCCACTGGATACAACACCAGTGATGACTAACAGAGGTGAATGGGGGAAAAAGAGGAACATGTTTAGCAGAAAGCATAAAGAACTCATAATGACTATTCAATTTTGCCTCGACCAACAATGAATCTATCAATTTCTGGTAGCTTACAGGCCACAGTAAAGCATGACTACAACCAGACATACCATATTGACACAGCATTCCAGAGCAGGGGAAAAAATTTAGATATGAAATAGTGGATATAATCAAGATTTTTTTTTTTTCCCTCAATTTTTCAGCCACACTTACACAGCATGAATATTTACTAAACAAACTTGTGCCAAATGGTGTAAGTGCTGTTAGCTGTAAGGTAGACTACTTTCAAACATGGACACACTAATGTGTACAGGAAATAGAAATCCATATTGCAAATTTTATTAAGAAAGTGTTCAACAATTAAGCTTTGACTCAAAACAAAATTTATGATCTATCTCTACTTCAACTTGTCTCTCTCAAAATTAAGTCTTTGGAATCCTCACAGAGAACAGAGCCTCCCACATGCTTTTCTATGTTGATTCTAGGATATCAAACAAGTAACCATGATTCACTGACATACAGATGTACCAACACATACAAGTATTGAGAAGCATTTCCTCTAAATTCTCTTCGTGTGTACAACTCAACCAATCATGAACATGAAAAAGAACAAAAAATTAAAAGTGTCTCTAAGATAAAATTGGATATATCATGTGAGTCCCCAATAAATCAATAAATTATAATTCAGATAAAAAATAATGATGCTAATAATAATAATAAGACAAAATCTTGACATGGGCATGCTCTAATTTTGCATGCATGAATACACATCACATTAATCCAAACAAATCACACACCGTAATAAACAAAACCATCAAAAAATTAAATCGCAGAAATATTTTTTATCATACACATTTAAACATAAAAAAATTAATTAGTAAAAAAATGTAAAAAACTGACTGGGATCACGAACAGAGGCCTTGACAGTGTAGCCACGAGAAAGAAGAAGCTTGACAAGCCATGAAGCTATGTAACCAGATGCCCCGGTCACGCACACGACCTTCCCCGCTGCTGCTGCACCGCTCATTCTCAGTTACTGATTCTTCGCGATCGTATCGTCTTGTAGTTTGCTTTTGCTTCTTCTTTTGTACGCGCAAGTGTATTTCCACTTTAAGTAAGTGTGGGCCGATGTGTCATTTTACATCCAGGGATGGCTGCGGGGAGGGGAGCAGACCGAAATCCCGCATTTATCCTGATATCTCGTGTATCTCTCTGTCTCCTCCCTTATCCGTCTAAATTATTTTTAAATTTAATTTAATCATATTAATATAAAAAATTTAAATGGAGTTTCATAATATATCTTACATTAAATTAATTACAAAAGTCACATTATAAAATACAAATCATTAGTATAATTATCTTCATCAATTTTCATAATCTTATGACAAAAAAAAAAGAAATTATTTTATGTGAGTAATGAAATAAGGAAAATGGATATGGATACTTAAATTAGTGAGATGAAAATGCGATATGCTGATAGCTTATAATGAGATGAGGATGAGTTGAGGGCTAGTTGTAACATAAATAATTTGAAAAGAATCAATTAGATTATAAGAGAGTACTTGAGGATTTCATTTTTAAATTATAGATTTGTAGGCTATGACCTATTGTTAAATCTCAATTATATTAAAATTTTTATATTAATTAATATGTATATTATTTGTATAAATATCACGATTTTTGTATTAAATAATATTCATGTTATTTGTATAAATATTATGATATTTGTTACTTATACTAATATTTAATGTTTGATGATTTTACTTATTAACTAATAATTTTAAAAAAATATATAGAAATTGGGAAATATATAGAGGATAGAAATTGGGAAATCATTTCCTTTTCTTTCCAGAATAAAAAAATTAGGTAAAAATTATTTTCATCTCTTTTTTTAAATAAAATAATTAGATATAAAATCGTTCATAATTCCTCTCTAAATTGACATAATCCTTGGGATCCATGATTTCTACCATCCCTAATTAAATTTCAAGGTCAAGGAAATATTTGATTGGCATAATAATATTTAACTCCCTAGTTTTTTATGATTCCCAAAGGAGGTTGGATTTTTCTTTTTTTTCATTTCTATCAAACAAGGAATGTAATATAATACAATTACAAAGACTCTTTTAAAATTCGGAAACAAGATAACATTGAATACTTATTTTATACCCCAAATGCATACCATGCTTTCAAGAAATGCAACTTCAATAAACTTGTTCAATGGTCACTCTTAATCACGTTTGATATTTTATGGGTTTGCCTTTTTCAATCATCGTTGGTTATATTTCTTATGTTATTCGTACACCACTTATATTGATTAGTGCTCCTAGAGATTATGGCCTCAACCTACTTGCTTATGAATTTTCTATTTTTCTAGACATATTATATGGATTTATTTACATAATAATAAGTGGGTCTTAAAATAAATTTTTTTAATATAATCTTAAAATTTTATCAAATTATTAATTTTTACATTAGCCCCAAGTTAACATGGATTGAGACTTTGAAGACCAAAGAGGGCCACTGCACCTGCAAACTTTGAAAAAGTATTAAAATTTTTAATTGAAATAATAAAAATTAAGTATCAAAGGCTGAGTTGGCCAACTTTATATTTTATAGAAAAATGACAATGAATCCTCTAACATTTTGAGAAAAAAATATATAAAACTTTTTAATATTTTCAAAACGGCATATAACCCTCTTTTTTTCTTTAGTAAATTCTTATTCTAACTGTAAATTTATTTTTAATTTATAATTACTATTAGGTCCTTACAATTTACAATTACTAAAGTGACTGCATAATTGAGCGGCCATGTCGTCATTTCAGAACCGATCAATATTTTTTCCCAGCAACTCCAAAAAAAAAAAAAAAAAATTATCCTTATTGCCATCTCTCATCTTCTTGTCAAGCCCAGCCACAACCCCATTTCAAAGATCACTGCAATAATCGAAAAACTTAGTAGCAACAGTAGTATGTGCTTGATTCCGCACGGTCACCTCCCACAATTTTGCCTAACCTTCCGGTAGATAATTATTAGCCTTTAACCTCACAAAATCAACAATCTGTTCGACAAGTCTTCCAATATTGACAGCACTGTTGCCATTCCACAGCCACACATGCGAAAGCAATTTCCCCGGTTTCATCTCGTCAATGAATAAGGCAACTGGAGGGATATTTTTGCGATTGACTCGGTTGTTTTGCTGGAATAGCTTCCAAATGAAGACTGTGGCGGCTATCATTGCTTGCTTCATGTATTCGGCTCCAATCTCGCTGTCGAAGAGCACACTGTCAGGGGTTGTGGCAGCCCGATTGGTGATTGAATTTAATCAAATATGTCCGGTTAACATATTAATTTGTTTATTATGAAGATATAATAGTAATTATAAACTAAAAATAAATTTATTGCTAAAATGAACGGAATTTATCAAGGAAAATGGAGTTATGTGTCCTTTCCAAAATGTTAATGATTTTACGTCTCTTTTTTTTCAAATGCTAGGGGATTTATTATCCTTTTCTTTATTTATATTTTGTGAAATAAAATTTTTAAATTCCTATCAACTACACCATACGATGAGAAAACAGTTTAAAAGCAATTCCTTGATATTATTTAATTAATATTTTTTGTTGATTATCGAGGTTCTATTTTATGTATAACCTCACAAGAAATTCATGTCATCATCACATAAGTTAACGACCTATTTGAGACAAATGGACAGACCATCCCCTTACATGAGAATTTGTAAGCGTTTAGGATTAATATTAGTATATGTCTCTTCGTGTGTGTAGATAAATGATCGGTACATGCCTTTTGTTTAACTGAATAAATTATAGAAATTAACTAATGCTATTGCCAGTTTAGAAAAACTTTTAGGAAGTCACGTGGATCATTTATGGATATTTTTTACTACCATACGCATTCTTTAAAAAAAAAATTTCGCTTACTTCTTATTAAATTTTAATATGATTTCTTTTCGATTTAAAAAAATTAAAAAAAATCCTTTATACTATTGACTATGTGCAGCAACCCACGTGGTGGTGCAAAGTGCTTCACTTAGCCAGCCATTCAAAACATCCAACGAAAGCGACTTAGTTGAAAGCAAGCCAAGATTCACAATGGAGGCTATGCAAGAAAGATTCGTCACTAACACAAAGAACAACACCCTCACAAAAGCCACAAGAACACAATTAATTGTGCTTTTTATGAAGGCACCAACCCACGACTTTTCTATTTCCTCAAATAAAAAAGATAACAAATAATTCAAGTTTTGTATGCTCAAGGACACAACTTTTAGCTCAAAACTCGCGCCTCCAACATATATTCCCATCACTATTACACACACGAGTCCGCAAATGATACCCCATTTGCTGAGGTTCCTCAAAAAGATTTTAGGCCCACTTTTGGAGAGTTATAGCCACAGTGCTTCATGTCCAACACCACTACCCGCACACAGCCCGTGTACGAACGCTTCTCATTTTTGCACGTTTTGCTCTCCCTCATGTATGCCCCATGTTGTGCACGCTTGTGCATACTCTGGCATGCAATTACGTGACTAACTCACATTATCCCGCAAACTGTCATGTCACTGAGCCACTGACTGGCTCACTGCTGGGCCCCACACTCGTGCGTCCATTGTGCCATCCTCGCAAGCTGCTGCACCCAATGCTCGCTCGCTATTGTCCATTGCACTCGTGCTCTGTTGTGCCTTACGCTCGCGCTTAGAAGCCCATGTGCTTCACGCCTACGCTCTAATGCACCTCGTGTCCGTGCACCCCGCACCGCACGCCTATGCGTGCGCCTGGTGCCCGCGCTCCTATACCCCATGCACTGGTGAGACAGCCCACGCACATCCTTGCACGTGTTGTCTCGAATTTCCTGCGCCCATGTGACAGCGCACACTTGCTACAGTGCCTCAACCCATGCATCAGACTAATTTTGCTTTTGTGCTCACCCGTAAGCATGCCTTTGTTGCTGCCATGACTTTAATTCTTATTCTATTTTTTATTTAAATAAGTAAATATATTATTCATTTTTAATTTCATATCCATTCTCATTTTAAATAAATAAACACATTATATTTATTAAAATATAACTTTCTGAATTAGTAATAGGGGATTTTAAATTATTTGAAAAAAATTTATGTGGATTTTTTAATTTAATTTTTTTAAAAAAAGATTTTTAATTTTTTATTTGAGAAAATAACACAAACTGTTTGGATCTCCTACAATTGTATGATATGTAATTTACATACATACTGTATATCTTATAGATTTATCATAAAAAATATTTATCTAAAATCTTGCGATGTAAAAAAAAACCATAAAATCATTTGTACGTCCTTGATTCAAAGCTCAAAATTATGTAAGAAGAATTTGCAATAACAACTACACCGCATAAAGTGAATAAAAGTAGTGTTTTAATTGCTCTTTTGGTTTTTCAGTTTTCCTCAACGGCCGGACTAGAATACAGAAGATTTTTTTTTTTTTTTTATACAAGAAGGACAGAAATCAAATTAATTCTTTTTAGCGTCTATTAATCCAAGATTTTAAATACCAACCAAATAAACTGCTTGAAAATATCCGATTATATTTATAAATATTCAAAATATAATAGATTTAATTCAAAATAAACGTATATGTAGTAGTTTGATATTTGTCATTCTTGAACAATGTGAAAAATGACAGCCCGCCATTATTGAAGAAGAATACGACTGTTGCTGCATTCTTTGAATAAAAAAAAAAAAAGAAAAAATTTGAGAAGGTGCAGCCAAGTTTGAAGGATGACGGAGGCAGACGGCTTTGAACAAGAAAGAAGAAAGAAGAACAAAGAAAAAGAAGAAAGGAATCAAAGGCGGTTAAAAAAATAATAAAAGTAATATTATTATTATTTTAATTAAAAAAAAGAGAGAGAAAATAAAGTTTATAAATAGAATACTTTATTTCCCTTCTCATATCCATTCTTCAGTTTAAATCTCCTCTCCCTTAGAAAGAAAAAAAAATTATTTAAAAATCGTGTGAGAGATTAAGAGTTTTAATATTCTCATGTAATTAATGAGTGAAAGATTAAGTTCGTTGAAATTTTGAATTATGAGTTAAAATATTATAATACTTATAACTCTCTTTTTACTAGAAAAATTTTATATTTCTGCCTTTAACCGTAAGCTAAAAATTGAACCACATAATTTCTGATGTCATCTATTTATATTTGTTCTTTATTTTCTTCTAATTTTATTTTAACTGTGATCTTACTACACCCACTAATTATCTAATAAATAATTGAGTATTATTCAAATTTAGTGGAATGAGATCAATTACTTCACCCAAGGAAATAATAGTTTCTTTAAAATTATTCTGTCTTTATAGCAATTTTACTAAAATTCTAAAAATAATACTGTCCAAAAATAATTTCTCATGGAGCACAGTTTTCTTCCAACAAAAGAATTATAGACCGTTAATTGGCTGATTGTGTCGATCAAACTGTCCCTGTTGGGCTTGTATCATCTTTTGAATAGTAAAAAGGCTTTTGCCAAATATGGAAACGCAGTGCAAAATCCTCGGTACCGCCGATTCTAATTCACTGTGCATGTAAGAATAAGAACTAAAAACAAACATCCATTTCGTCCTAAAGCTTTTAAGAGTTCTTATCTGGAAAGATAATTAATATCTGTAATTTGTCGCAGTTCTCATTTTAACAACCAATATATTCAAATAATTTTGTATTATTTTTCACTGTGTCCTTTCAAAAAAAAAACAAAAAGATATTGACAGTTTGTTCGTTTGTAATTTGTTTTGTTTTTTTGTTTTTGGTTTTCAAATAGTTTATATCACTGTATTTTTGTATTATTAATCACTAAAAAAATTTATTTGGATGATTTGGGTATGGAATTGTGGTATATTTTTATTGTTTCTTAGGTCAAATGGCACCACACTCCCCCCACCCCCCTTTAATATAGATATGTTGTTAAATCATAACGTTTAATAGTATGTATGCACTGATACTATTAAATTGCATGGTTTAATAATATATTCCCATTAAAAGAAAAAAAAATAAAAGCACTTACATAAGAGAATGATTATACTTTTTTTTTCAATATACAGACACATTACTAAATTATGCGATTTAATGCAAACATATTGTATTGAACAATAGATATTTATTATTTACACATCTAAATTAATTTTTGTATTTGCATACTTAATTTTTAAATTTGTAGGTGATTTAAAAAATATTTATTAAATTATAAAAATAAATTTTTATCCATGGACTTTGAATATTATTTATTAATTATTAAGTAATTGGTTCTTCATCCACTAAACTAGGTGGTGAAAATTAAAACATTTGAATCCATTAGTGAAAAATCAAAACATTTAAATTCGAAAGCCCATAATGATCCCATTATCACTACTGTAAAAATTCATACAATATTATAAAAAAACTCACATACAACACACACACAATAAGTAAATTTAATGAATATGATTTATTTTTCTTAGTATCAACTATTTTTCTTATTAGTTCTCTAATTTAATCCTAAAAATTTGTTATTTGTAAACATCAAGTTGAATTTCAAAAGCCATAAAATCCATTGAAGAAAAATCAAATGGACAAAACTCAATAAGATTAGTTTCTATTCTTTTGTGGAAGGAGAGTTAGGGTCCTAGAGATTTTTCAAAATAATAATATTTCTTTATGAGTTAGAGGTATAGAAGCAAATATCTAATATTTTAATTATTTTTAAATTTTAACGAATATTTTTATAATAAATCAAATTAAAAGTGGGACAATTTGTAACCTAACAGGGGCTTCAGCTCCTCCGAGCTCTAATGTGGCACTGCCACTGAATTCTTCACAGTCGTTAATGCTTGTACTTTTTATACATTTCAACTGGACAAGTCCAGAAATGCGAGGCATGAAGCATCTCAGTGAACGACAAAATCAAACCATTTCCTTCCTCTTTTATTGTTTTTGTTTATTGAATTTCTTTTATTTTGGTTAAAAAAGCGAAAAATTAATAATAAACATGTTCCTCCTACGTAAAAATTATATATGCATAATGGAATTTAATTGAAGCAAGAAAATAGCATCATATTCTGAATCAATAAAATAGCGGGAGCAACAAAATGAACGTTTGATCACACCAATAACCATGAGTCAGAACCGTTTATTTATGATAGCGTATGAGGCTGTGAAAGCGCTACCCAGGACTTAAAAATCAACAAACCCCTTCTCCTTTAGAGATTCAATGGTTTCCTTGAGGCTGATCTTCAATGGGATGAATTCAATACCCAGGTTTTTCACTTTTTCCTTCGAAACCTGATACGTCGGAACATATGGCTTGTCATCCGCACACCTACAAAGTTTTTGTCAGATGATTAACTTCTTTTGTCAATTGGATAGGGGGAGATAAGCACTTACATGTTAAACGAAATAACATTGATCTGACAATTAGGTGCAAATTGCAGCAAACGAATGAACACGATGAAAGTGAAGAAAAATATGACACAATATGAGTTTCCTCCGTGACTAAATATGTTAAACTAAAGTGACGTTCAAAGTAAATATCATGGGATGCATGCACAAATGCTCTGAAGAACCTACCAGCGCCAGAACTGTTTTGTCGTTTATGGCTTTAACATTTGGGCAAATAAGAAAACTTACTTTTCTGGAAGCTCGAAAGTAGGGTACAGCTCGCGTACGATGTTCACGACTTCTGAATAGTGTAAAACTCTTTCAACTAAACAATATCTTCCATTGGCCGATGGAACTTCAAATGCTTGAATATGTGCATTGGCAACATCTTTGACATTAACCCATCCTAAAGTTGCATTTGGATAAGTTTGTGCACCTGCATTAAGGGGGCAAAAGGAGAGAAGAGAAGCATACACTATCAGCAAAGTTGAAGAATAACATGGGGTGTATGGTATTGTTCATGTATCTGCATCATTAGGCCTCATACCATATTCCCTGGTATTAGTTACTATTGCTGTGCAATAAAAGGAACTCAAAAACATACTAAAAGCCTTGCTAGAAGTTTCACCCGAACAAAAAGATCTAGATAAGCAATTAAATAAGATAAGTCAGCATTAAACTGAAACAAAAACTATTTAATTTCCTTGAAAAAACAAACTGTAAGAACTTGATGCAAATCCATTAGAAGACAATTTTGTAAAAGCATGAATGTCCCCTGGCAAGATTTAGTTTTGCAGTTCTGTACAAAACGGCCCATTCAAAAAAACCAGCAACTAGGTAAATACTGGTGATCAACAGTAATTAACACAAGAATAGCCTCAGAACCAGTGCCACTTCACTAGGATACTCAGCCTTCTGAAAGTTCATCAAATCTTATTTCGCTATCGACTTGGTGCACTTCCTAGTTCAACGACCAGCCAACTGGAAATTTCAATAGACTATTGCAGGTGGTCAAATACATGAAATAATTCAAGTGCAAAATATATTGACTTCAACAATAAACATAAACGGTAAATAATACTAAAAGAATCAGCCCTGTAGGCAGTAAACATGTACCTTTAATTAAGCTTAGAACTGCAGCAGCACTTGTGTTAAGTGTTGGCTGTAACAGAGGACCAATAACCATTGCTGGGTTAATAGTAACCATCGCAATACTCTTCTCCTTTGCAAATTTCCAAGCCTCATCCTCAGCCAATGTCTTTGAAAGCACATACCAGAGCTGAAAACCCCAAAAAACAAAGGACTCAAGAATAATATATAATTGCCACATGAATAAGTGCACAATCATTTCCTCATTTATGAACAGACACACAAAGGAATCGATTCTTATTAACTTATTTAAGAGCTGGGCATAACAGAAGTTGGCCGGTTTGTACAACCTTGAAATTAAAAGCATACTATAGGTTGTGCAAAATCTGAAGTAAACTAATAAGTTTAGAAGACTAAAACTGCATCAAAATTAGCACAAAATTATTTTTTGCAAAAAATGATGCAGATTCAGGTCACCAGTAAAAAATAAAAGATGAGGTTCGGGTAAATAAATTCCCCTAGAAGCATTGAGGAAAGGAACTAACACCAAAATTCCAAATTAGGAGTGAAAAAAACATTATATCCATGATGCCCTCTAGAATTGATCTGAGCCTTTAGACACGTACATTTTACAGTTAAAAAATAAAAAGAAATTAGTGATAGTCAAAAAACTTTTCCATGAATGTAACAGGAGTTTGCAAACAACCAAGGATCCTCTAAATTCTAATAAATTAATAAATATCTCAACACGTTATCCGTCTTATCGGACAACCATAGTGGTTACTATGAATTAAAAGAGAAGAAAAGGCTCAGCTTTGCTTCTCTGAAACTACCTATTGCTCATTCATGAAAAATCTCATAACTAAGCTAAAGCATTGATGTAACAAATCTCCAATGATTTATATCTCTTCATTGCAATATAACAAAATGAAACATCATACGAATCACTATCAATTAAGCCAGAAGAAACAACATCATGCGTACAGACCTTTGATTGCTTGCAAACCTCTGGATCTGAGAACCAATTCTCATCAACTACTACCTCAGGGGTTCGAGGTTTTCCAGTGTATGCAACTGCAGCCATTGAAGATGTTAAAACCACTCGTTTGATAGAAGGAAACTTTGCACATGAGCTAAGAACATTAAGAGTTCCTTTCACCGCTGGGTCAAGTAACTCCACCTGAAATGAGAGAAACTGTTAAGTAATGGAGACAACAAAGGGCATATTCTTTGCCTGTACGTTATATATACATGGAGCATAACACAATTTGCGGCACAATGTTCCAAAACTTTAGAAGACAATCGACACTGTAGTTCTAAAATACTATCCATTCTCTTGTCATAATTACTGTAAAATGAACAAGCATTAATAACAAAAGTAATTCTTACGGAAGAAAATATAAAGCAAAAGAGGATAGTTGAACTTTAACTTCCTCGAAAAAATTCGAAGCTAAATCAATCTCCTCTGCCAATTACATTTATTGGTTTTTAAGAGCCAAAAATTCCCACTAGGCTTCCATTACTTTTTTATTATGCTTAATTGGGAGCTGCTGTATCCTAAAAGGGATTGCATTCCTAGTGAGCTGTACTGTTCCCAGCTTCTTGCTACATTTCCTCATAGAGTTTTGAGTGCTTTGTTTTCGTCAGGACTATTTCTCATCCTCATTTTTGTGGATTTGTAGTCCCAACAATCCATCTCTTATATAGTTTAATAGAGTATTTTGTTTCTTAGCAAAATGAGCCAAAAAATCCCACTTTCGTTGTCATAAACTAAGGGACATTTAATAATCAATTTTATCAGACAAGGTCCTTCGTCAGAGTCCTGTCTCAACCCTTTTCAGTATTGCTCCGTCAGCTGGCACTAACCCTTCTACTCATCTTTGTTTTTCTCTTCTTGTATGGATATATCAGGAACTATCTTGTTCATATATCTTATTGAAAACAAATGCACACCTATATAATTAAAAAGACATGAAGTATATTGTAATATAAACTGAAGTTCTGCGTAAGAGCATCATTTTCAAACAAAAGAGCAAGCATACAGACAGCAGTTTGATTTGAAAAAGCCATATTATTTCAAGAATAGAGAAGGTTTTTCTGTGAAGAAATTACAAAATATAAAGAAAATAATTGGATAGGTAGATGTCGAAAGGCATGCTGGTTACAGCAAGAATATCTGCTAACCCCATGAAGGTCTCTCATCTTAAATGTGGATCTGAAAGGAATGCTGCATTATTTATACCTCTGTGCCTCAGCAGTACACATCAAGTCTAGACAGGGTTGGCGGTAATCTCTCATGTTGCGTCCTATTAATCACCATAAGCTCTCATCACCATAAGCTCTCATCACCATCTTCTTGAAGAAAATGAGAACTGACAAATCTTTCTATCCTAGGAAAGTAAACGCATAGAAGTGGCTGCAATTCAATGCTATGTTAATAACGTTAAAAATCTTCCAAATCTAATGACATTACAGCCTTCTTCCATAGTCAAACATCAAGACATCAGAACTATTCAAGGTATGCTCTAGGGAATTTGCAAATCCACCTTTCAGAGTTCAGAATCTGGAGCAAGTCTGTTACTTGACTACATTTTTCCCCTGCATGCCTAAGCACTTAGAACTACCCATGCATTTGATTCAGTCCAAAATCAGTGCTGTCCTAGCATGACAATTAGACGGAAAGAACTGGAAGATAAAAATGGCGGAGAGGGAGTTAGAACATGTAATAAAAGTTTGTCTGAAAAGGATGAAATATTTCCTAATGCAAAGGCTACTTACAAACATTCCCAACTCCTTATCCCAATGTCTGGAAAAAATTAACATTAGATTCAAGAGAAATTTACTATAAAACTTGTATGTCAGAGTAACTATCAACTTGTTTTATAGTGACACCTGATAACAAACAGATTTTAGTGATCTAGTCATATTTAAAAATCGATTTCAGCGCGCGCGTGTGTGGATGCGACAAAAATCGTGGTGTCAAGAAGGTGAAAGAAATTTGAATTCAGAAACCCTTATTAGGAAAAAAAAAAAAAAAACAAACAAAACAGTCATCTGAACTAATCCATTCCAAAACCAGCAATTAGCTGGGCAAAAAGGTTCTTATGGGTAACCACTACAACTTCTTCAAATAGTCTGCTGCATCAATTTTATCCAACAAACTAGCAAAGCAAGTTAGAATACAGGATTGTATTTTGAGTTCTGTATAGGTTGAAAATATTAATTAACCTGCGGATCCTTGACGTCATGGTAAAAGGGAGATGCAGTATGGAAAACACCATCGCACCCATCAACAACTGAATCATAGGATCCTTCTTCCAAAAGGTTTGCTTTAAATAACTGAAGTCTTTCCGAAGCTCCGTCAAGTGCAAGCAAGTGTCCTGTCTTTTTTGGATCATCTGCACAAAAATATAAACAGAATAAAATTACTGGTGCCTAGGAAGATGAAATTATGCTATGAAAAAATTTGAATAATTTCCAGGTCTCATATTCCCTGAAAAGAAAATGCAAAAGTAATCCTGATCATTGCTTCTTTTCAAATAAGTGACAAAAGAAGGGAAAAATAAAAACACAAGTCATCCAGTTTTGATAATGTAGAAACCAGCATCTTCAGAGCGTTAATATTTCCCGGGAAGTATAGCATAATGAAATTATTAGAACCAAAAATTTTATATGTGCACTTGCAATGAATGTTCAGGATTTGCAAGAAAACTGACCATCAAAACTATTGGACCCTCACTGATTCTTAAAATCAACATCAAAACAAACCTTAATCTGATAGATAATCTATGTGTCGACCAGTGACAACACCAGTAATGACTGAGAGAGGTGAATGGAGGAAAAAGAAGGAACATGTTTATCAGAAAGCATGAACAACTCATAATGACAATTATTTTGCCTCAACCAACCATGAATTTACCAAGTTCTGGTAGCTTACAGGCCACAGTAAAGCATGACTACAACCAGACATGCCATTTTGATACAGCATTCCGGAGCAGGGGAAAAAATTTTAAATATGAAGTAATGGATATAATTAAGATATTTTTCCCTCGATTTTTCAATCACAATTACACAGCATGAATATTTACTAAAGAAACTTGAGCCGAACGGTGTAAGTGCTGTTAGCTGTAAGGTAGACTACGTTCAAAGATGGACACACTAACGTGCACAGGAAATAGAAATCTATAATGCAAATTTCATTAAGAAAGTGTTCGAGAATTGAGCTTTGATATCCTAGAATCAACATAGAAAAGCATATGGGAGGCTCTGCTCACTTTGAAGATTGTGAAGATTTAATTTTGATAAAGACAAGTTGAAATTGAGATAAATTTGCTCTAAATTCTTTTCATGTGTACACCTCATCCAATCATGAAGAAGGAATAGAACGAAAATTTAAAAATTAAAAGTGCCTCTTGGATATATCACGTAAGATCCCAATCAATCAATACTTCATAGTTCAGAGAAATAATAATTATGAGACAAAATCTTGAAATGGGCATGCTCTAATTTTCCATGCATGAATACACATCACGTTAATCCAAACAAATCACACACCATAATGCACAAAACCATCAGGAAATTTTACATGCATGAATACATTATGGGCATGCTCTAATTTTGCAGGCATGAATACATATCACATTAATCCAAACAAATGACACACCATAACGCACAAAACCATCAGAAAATTTTACCACGGAAATATTTTTTGATCATACACGGTTACACATAAATTAAAAAAAAAAATGAATGAGAATGAAAAGACGTAAAAAACTGACTCGGATCGCGAACAGAGGCCTTGACAGTGTAGCCACGAGAAAGAAGAAGCTCGACGAGCCATGAGGCTATGTAACCAGATGCTCCGGTCACGCACACGACCTTCCCGGCTGCTGCTGCACCGCTCATTTTCAGTTACTGATTCTTCGTAATCGTAACTTCCCGGAGTTTGCTTCTTCTTCCTATACACGCACAGGATGTATTTTAACGTAAAGTGGGTTGATATCATGATATCTCATTCTAAGCAAGCCTACGTTTGGCACAATTTTTAAAGTGAAATTTATTTAATTAAAATTTTTTAATAAAAAAATTTTAATTATTTAATTATTAATAAGAGTTTTTATTAAAAATTTAAAAATTACTTTAATAAATAATTTTTTTAAAATTATATTATAAAAAGAATAAAATAAGATTATCAAATAAATAAAAGATATTTTAAACATAAAAAATTTTATAATGTCATAAATATGGCATTAATACCAGGATATATATAAATATTATAAATTTTATATAAAATTAATAAATATAAAGTAAAAGTAGAAATTCATATAAGATTATTAATTATTTAAAAAATTAACATTGTTTCTTACAAAATTTTAGTGAAAAATATTTTATTTACTTATAAAAAATATTTTTAAATTAAAAAAAATTTCTCATTAATTAAACCAAAATAATTATATGAAAAAAATAAAATAAAATATATAAAATTAATTAACATTAATTTTATATTTATTTTAAAATATTTTTATAATTTCTTTCTCCCATTCCCTGTAACGATACCTATTTATTTATTTTTTTAACCAAAAAAGACTTATTAAAGCTAAAGCGCAACACAGCGGGAAATCATGGACCCATACATATCATGACAAAACCAAGGACCAAGACTTAAAGAAGGGTCCTGAAAAACATGAAAGTCGAGAGGCATAGAGCCTACATTTTTAGCCAAGTAATCAGCTGCAAAATTGGCCTCTCGATAGATATGTTTAATCGAAACGTGTTAATCCTTCCTGAGGAGATTCTTGATCGAGTTTAATAACGGTGCGTACATTGGGACTATGATCTCTAGACTCCAGCACATGGATGATGCAAAGGCTATCAACCTCTGCTTCTAAGAAGCGAATGCCATGAATCCAGGCAGCTAGAAAATTGGCCTCCAGGGGTGCGCGTATAATTTACTTATTTATTATACATGTTAATGGTACCTAATTATTTATTTTGATATAAATCAAGTAAAAAAAAATTTATCATATTAGATACGTATATGATATATCAATAAAATTAAATTTTATTTTGAGTCTTTAACACATGTTATATAATTTTAAATTTTTTATTTATATTTAGAGACTATTTAGATTGTTATTGAGGAAGTATAGAAAGATATAAAATAACATTATCTTACAACCATTATAAAAGATATTAAAATAATTTTTTTTAAATCTAATTTTGAGCATAAATTTCATCCTTTATTAAACATCACATGTCTAACACAAATACAAAACTAACATTATTCAATTTAAATAAAAAATCAATAAATATATAAAATAATAAAAATTACAATGAATTTTTATTTTATAATTGTGAATTTTTTATAGTTACTATTATATTAATTTATTTATTTTACTTTTATTCATAAGTCTTAAACATAATCTACAAATTTTATGTTTTATTTTATACTTAATGTTGATTTACTTATTTTATATTATATTTATAAATTTTTATTTTATTTACCACTAATACATGAATTTACTATTTTTATAGTAATTTACTTATGTTATCTTCTTTTCATAAGTATTGTTGTTTAATGTTTAAAATTTATATTTTATTTTATAGTCAGTGTTGATTTATTAATTTTATATTATATTTATAAGTTTTTATTTTATTTACTATTATACAATAATTTATTAATTTATATTAATTTACTTGTTTTACTTTCCATTTATAAGTCTTACGTTCTATTTTCAAAATTTATGTTTCATTTTGCATTTAAAGTTGATTTTTAAGTTTTATGTTATATTTGTAAGTTCTTGTTTTATTTACTAATAATATATTAATTTATTAGTTTTGTATTAATTTACTTATTTTACCTTTCATTTACAAGTCTTATGTTTAGTTTTAAAATTTATGTTTTATTTTACACTTAATGTTAATTTACAAATTTTATGTTTTATTTACTAATAATACATCAATTTACTAATTTGATGTTAATAGTTTTTTTTCATTTACAAATCTTATGTTTAATTTCTAAAAATTATGTTTTATTTTGCACTTAATGTTAATTTATAAATTTTATATTTAATTTATAAGTTTTTATTTTATTTACTAGTAGTACATCAATTTACTAGTTTTATATAAATTTACTCATTTTGTCTTCCATTGACAAATCTTATATTTAATTTCTAAAATATATGTTTAATTTTACAATTAATATTAATTTACAAGTTTTATATTACATTTATAATTTTTATGTTTATTTACATAACTTATGTTTAATTACGGTATTGATACGGTAACTTGAATTGTAATATCATAGAATAACTTTTTAAATATTTTAACATTTAAAAAAAATTTTAACATTTACTTTTAAAAGCTTAAAATTTAAATTTTTATTAATAAAAGTAAAATGATTTATTTAAACTTAAAATGTTCTATTAAAAAAAATTAAATGACAACAAAAAATTATGATAAAAGCTTATAAAATTAAATAAATATTTATAATTATTAGATAGGTCACGTTTGATTAAGAAAATATTTGATTGGGTTAATAATATTTAGCTCCCTAGTTTTTTACGATTTCTAAGGAAGGCATAGATTTTTTTTTCATTGTTATTAAATAAGTCTTGCAATCTAATACAATTACAAAGAGAGACACTCATAGAAAATTTACAAACAAGCAGCACTGTATGTATATTTTTACACTACGAATGCCTCCATGCTTTTAACTAATGCAAATTGAAGAAATTTGCTCGACGGTCACTGCTATTCTCTTTTAATAATAGATCATGATCGTCGGTTATATCTTTTATGTTATTTGTACAGCCATTAGCATTGATTTGTGCTCTTGGAGCTTAAGGCCTTATGAAAATTCTTTTCTTCTTGTTGACATATTATATGGATATATTTGCATAAACCGTTCGGTGCATCTTGTTACAACCGCTTCGAGTTCTCCTCGCATGCATCCGACGGTTCATTTGGCTACCTAAAACGTTGAAGATACTTTAACCATGAAATTATAATAATTTTCTCTAATATAATCTTAAAGTAGTATTATATCATTAATATTTACGTTGGTTCCAAATCAGTGAGGCCGAGGCTTATGGAGACTGGAAGAAGCCAAGGCACCTGCGGATTTTGAAAAAAAAAAAATTGAAATTTTTTAAATGAAGTACTAAAAAGTTGAAATAAAAATATTGGTTTGACCCCTGCAAAAATTTTTTTTTAATTCTGCAATATACATATTGTTTTTGATATTACATTATATATTATAATTAATATTTATAACTGATATTATATTAAATCATACAACTGAGATCACCGTCGTATATTTATCATTAAAATACTTATTTAGATATATTTTATATTCTCTCTAATATTCGAAGGATGTGAGATACTTACTACATTCATATTTTGTGAAAAAAAAATTATCTCTACTCAATTATCAAGTAATTAACAAAAAATTAAAATTAATCTCGATAATATTTTCATAAAATCTAAAATTTTTATACTTTAACATTATAAGTGTAAAAAAAAAATTTCTTAAACCTAAGACCCAATGATTGATCCCGACAAACTTGACAGGTAAACTTTATAGGTAGGATGAAAATATTATTACGTTTTTTGTGAAATAAAGTCAATGGACCCGGCACTGCTATGAAAAGCACCATTGAATCGCATGAAAACGCACGCAAAAGATTTGCCAAAGATTATCTTTTGCGAGTCTATCAGCACTAATTTCAACGCACGAAATAATTGAGTGGCACAAACTGTCATACAGCAGGAGGCTCGGGGACAGGCTTACACAAATTCAGGGCACCATGAGCTGGAGGCACCACCAGACACCACATGACCACTACGAGTTGACTAAGACAAGAAGAGACCATGGCCTTCGTTCTCAATAAAAGAAGAGTTAAATCTCGAGGGGAAGTCGCGGTTAGGCATTAACCCGTGATAAAAGTGTACAGCTGAGAACTTGTAAAAATAATTTATGTTATTTTTACAACAACATAAAAATAAAAATAAAAATAAAGCATCGTGTTAAGAGAAATTATAGCTTGAAAATATACTATAATCAAATTTAATTTTTTAAAATGTAACAAAAATCAAGTTGAGGTAAAAAGCTAAGCTTAATGCACACAGTCGTACACAGAAAACTCAAACTCTTTAAACTTAAGAATGAGATGACCAATACTAGACCATTTACACAAAAAAAAAAAAAATCTTCCGACGTTATATCTTAAATTATTAGTATTAACTCTTTTTTTTAGTATGAATCAATGGTTTAATATAGGATCCGCTAACTTACACCCGCTGTAAGTCAGGCGATTTTGTTTTTTTCAATGCTTAATTTCATTTGGCCCCTTAAATTTATCATTATTTTTGTTTGGTCTCACATAGTTATTGGCATGATTTTACTTAGCCCAATTTACTTTATACTATTTATACTTAATTTATAAATATTATAAATTTTTTATTTATATATATTATAAAATTTTATTAAAAACTTTATATTTTTTATTTTATTTAAATCTTTAAAATATTAAATTGATTTCTATAATTTTTAAATTCTAAAAATACTCTTCATTTTAATTAAAATAACAAAAAGTATTAAATAGATTATAATTACAATTATTATATTAAATTAAAATTATAACAATAAAATTTTATTTAAATTATTAATAATAATAACTAAGTAATATTATTAATTAATTAATTTTTAATAAAAATTAATAAAATAAAAATAAATTATAAAAATATAAATGAAGGGTATTTTTAAATTCTAAAAATACTCTTTATTTAAATTAAAAATATAATAATTATTAAATAGATTATAATTATAATTACAATTTTTATATTAAATTATTATTATTATAAAAAAATTAATTATAATTAATTAATACATTAACAATAATTAATAATAAATTTTATTTAAATTATTAATAATAATAACTAACAATAGTAATTATTATTACTAATTAATTTTTGATTAAAAATTTAATTCATCTTTGTACACTCTTTTTTGTTTACTAATTCTTTATAAGTATTAAAATAATTTTATTATTGTTATTTATATTTTATTTGTAAATATTATAAACTTTTCTATTTACGTATATTATAAAATTTCATTAAACTATTAATTTTTTTCATTTTATTTAAATTTTTAAAGTATTAAACTAACCTCTATAATTTTTAAATTCTAAAAATACTCTTTATTTAAATTAAAAGAATAAAAATTATTAAATAGATTATAACTATAATTATAATTATCATTATTCTATTAAATTATTATTATTATAACAGTTAAAATTTATTATAATTAATTAATACATTAATAATAATTATTAATAATTTTTATTTAAATTATTAATAATAATAACTAACAATAATTACAATTACTAATTAATTTTTTATTAAAAATTTAATTTATTTTTTACACTCTTTTTCATTTACTCATTTTTTATGAGTATCGAAATAATTTAATTATTGTTATTTATATTTTATTTGTAAATATTATAAACTCTTCTATTTACATATATTTTTAGAATTTAAAAATACTCTTTATTTAAATTAATCTTTTATAAAAATATTCTTCATTTATAATTTTATAATTTATTTTTATTTTAGTAATCTTTTTATCAAAAATTAATTATGAATAATAATTATTTATTGTTAATTTAAATAAAAATTATTATTAATTATTGTTAATGTATTAATAAATTATAATTATAATTTATTTAATAATTTTTTATTCTTTTAATTTAAATAATAATATTTTTAAAATTAAAAATTATAGGAGTTAGTTAAATACTTTATGGATTTAAATAAAATAAAAAATATATAATGATTTTAATGAACTTTTATAATAAATGTAAATAAAAAAATTATAATATTTATAAATAAAATATAAATAACATGAAATATAGAAGGCTCAATGAAATTTACCATAAAAAATAACAAAAATTATAAGTTACGGAAAGCCTAACTTAAACTTTTCCTTTAATATAAGCTTGTATCATCTTTCTGAGTTGTTTAATTGTCAATCACGAAATCAAATATTGTGGATAATCTTTCTATGCCACACAAATTTTAGTACATAGACTTGGATTCTCTTTGCGCAAGGAAGAGCAAAGCAATCGTCCACTCGATCTTGTATGCACTGATTTTGACCGTGTACATGAGTAAGAACGAACACGATATTCTATAATATGATGTTTTAAAGATTCTTGTGTGGATGGACAAATAATAATATTTGTAATTTTCTGGACACGAATTGTCATTTTAACAATCAGCATCCCTTGCATGTCTCGTGACAAAACGTCAAACGAAAATAAAATAAGACAAAATGTGGAATCCACCAGAAGATTTGAATTTAGAGGTAAAGCATGCCCAACAAACATGTAATTTTATTGTTGAAAGAGAATTTTAAAACGCATAAGAAACGTCCGTATTAAATAAGTAAATGCATTCCTCTAGGGAAAATAAATCACACTTCAATAAAATATTAAATATTACTCTAACAAGAAAAAAATGTAAAAATTAAAATGTATTCTTAAAATTTTGTAATTTTATTTTGTCCAACATCACATAGCTAGCGTATTTGACTGAAACTCGATGTTCAAATGTGAACAGTGTGCTTGTTTATTATAGGATCGCTGCATAAACTCAACTGATTCATTCCAATAAAGCGCATGCACTTATGTGTTAAATAAATTTGAATAATAATTTATTTTTAAATTTGTGGAATATTATCAACTTCTTCATCATATGTCATTTCATTTGGGTTGAAGAGAAATATTTTGAGACATGCAGTTACTATTTCATTTTCTTTATAAATAATTGAAGAATATTTTCAAAAATTATTTTTACATAATAATCCCCATACATGTCTCTAACAAGGGAAGATAAAAGCTTTAAAAAAAAATGATGGTTTATTGTAGAAGTAGATATTATATGCACCGGAGATAAGATCTAAAAAAAGGGTCTCTTAGGGTAAGTTCTACTTCTAGGTGGCCTCTTAGTGTTGAGAGTGGTTGAGATAGGGGGTGGTTCCTAATAAAAATTAATAAATTAATAATTAAATTTTTACCATAAATTAAGATACATAAAATGTACAAGTAGAATTTGCAACTCAGATCAATATCTAATATTTTTAAAAATTCATAATTGAGGTCGGTATTGAATTTAAATTCTTCCCACTTAATATCATATTTTTATGCTACGAATTAAATCTTTTTTAACAATTGTAGAAAAATTTGAACCCTAGATAAATTAATTATCCTAATTAATTAATTAATTTTGAAATTATTGTTAACAACTTACTACTCACACAGCACTGTTTCTGATTCACTATTCATATGATACTATCTAATGAGTTACTGTTTAGCATAACTATTTATAGTATTGTTTATGTTACAATTCATTCACACTAAATCTATCAAAAATATGCTAGAAATAAAAAATTACAAAAAGTAAAGCATATAGAGAATTGTAGTGCTGTAACTCACAATCCTATACACATGGGACCATCCCAAACACTAAGCAATTCACAAAATAATGAAAAAATTACAACTTATTAGAATCTAATATAATTTCAAACTCCTTTTTACTATTGTCATCATCTTGTTGAATCTCACTCAATTGACATTACTTAAAGAGCACCGGTGGTCTTCAATTATATTAACTTGTTCCTTAAGATCCCCTCAAGACAATAAACAAATTCTTTCACTCCAAAGAGAAAAAAATATTAAAGAATGTCTGATGAAAGACTTGATATGAAGAAAAACTTAAAAACTAAAACTTCATAGAGATATAAAACATCATACATAGCTAAGATAGGTTTTCTTTTTAATATAAAATACAATATGTCTTCTTTGGTCTTAAATGTGTGAATCCTAGTAGATAAATGTCAAATATAAGGAATAATAAGAGGGTATACTTTCAACCAAACCCTAGCAGACAAGTAATAGGGCATACTTTCTTAAAAGTCTTAAATTCTATGAATACTTGGTATATTTATCAATATAGTATTCACATTTATTTGGAATGCTTTGATATGAAATTTCAAATACACTCTAATTTACTTTTTTATATCTCCAATAATATAATCTAATAAATATTCAAGACTGGACAAAAGCCAAATATAAGGAACAATAAATTGCAGTATTACTCATATAATAATAATGAAAACCTAAATATTTTATTTTCAAAATCCAAAAAGAATAGCTCTCTATAGAAAGAGTTGATAAAAAGTAATTAAATTACTTTTGTAACTAGTAGATATGGCCAATGAATCAGGTGGCACGACATAGGTAGAGTACGTGTCCGTATAGTATGACATAGAAACGATACAACATGAGCATTTTCTGGTAGGGCATGCTACATGGTACAACATGACATGCAGATAAGCTAGGCTGGGTTGAGAATTTAAGACATTTAGGCGTTAAAAACAAACTTGTTAGAGATGAATTTGAGCATGACATATGAAAAAGATCTGTAAAAAGCACGCTTTATTGATAGGCTAACACGTAGCCGTGAGCCACAATATATCGAGTGAAAATATTTTATGAAAAATAAACATAAAAAATATTATGATTTTACAAATAACTTAAAATTGAATCTTTTAATATATTTCATTAGCAAAATTTTTTGAAATTAATTTAAGTCTTAGTTTAAAAAAAATCAATTTTTAATGTTTATAAGTTATTAAATAAATAAATAATATCATGATTTTAACAAGTAAAATTATACATATCATGATTTTATAAAAGATAAATTTAAACTTTACGATTGTAAATTTCATTTATGAGATCATAAATTAGTTAAAATATATTTGTTTCATTTGTGAGTGAAATATTTTTCACATTCACACAAAAAAAAATTACGAATGAAATATATTTTATGATAAACAAAAAGTTGCAATTTCATTCAATGGAAATTAGGTCTAATTTATATCACTACAGTTAACAGTACATCCTGACTAAGTTATTATAATTGATATCTCATAGTTGTCACTTTTTGTAATAATTATTTTAGGTTTGTAATTTTAATTTTTATTAGTCATTAACATTATCCATAGAATTAGATTTACATATCTCTGTACTATAATTATTTATTGTAGAATTAGATAATATAATTATGTAATTATGTTAATTATTATATTTTAATTTAAAATTTATAAACATTAATATCACTATAAACTATAATTTAAGTCTAAGTTAACAATTAATCGTTAACTCTTAAAAAAAATTTATTATTATTATTATTAGTGAATGGGCTTAAAATAGGGGCAGGCAAACTTAAAAAGCATGCAACGTGCCCCCTAAAAGGAAAATATGTAATATTTACGTGTATATATATATATTTATTTATTTATATTTTAATAAAGAGAGAGAAGTCGAGAGAGAGAAAGAAAGAAAGAGAAAGAGAAAGAGAAAGAGAAAGAGAGACTCGACCCGGATTCGACCGCGACCCGCAATCTTGACCCGGCCGGATCTCCCAATTCCGGCCACCGTTTCCGACGATCTTGGTATCGATTTGAAGCTCTTGAGACGCTGGTCGTATCCTTGCCATTCTCACTGCCGGAAAACAACCAGAACGCTGCCGGTAAAGCTCGAAAGTTTCGGCCAAAACACCCGTTCTTGCCGCCGTCGATTCAGCCGGATTTTGGCCATGCCACCGGCTGGGTTCCATTGCTCTCACCTCCAGCTTCCATTTCCGACCGGTCTCGTCACCTGAATCGGCCGGATTGCCGGTGAACGGCAACTTGCAACCCGCGGCCTTAGGAAGCTCGATCCGGCTCCGTTACCGCGCGTGGAAGGTCACCGCCGGTACCGTTGGACTCACCGAGGCCGGAACTACAAGATCTAAGCTTCCCGTCACGGTTGACTGAAGTCCGGTCACCGTTGACCGGTGAGGGGCAATTCGGTAAAGACCGAGAATTTTGGGGTTAATTTTGTAGTTTTTGAAAGTTGTGGGTAATTTGATAATTATGGATAAGGATAGTTAGGTAATTTAAGATTTTGATGGTAAATCGATAATTTAAGTGATTGGAGGTAATTCGATAATTTTACACCTCAGAGATAATTTAATAATTTCTAATATGTGGATATGTTATTAATTGATTAAATTAAGGATAAGTAATAATTTATGATCTTGAGGATTAAATTGGTAAATTATGATTTTTGGGATATTTCGATAATTTTGAATTCAAGGCAGTTCGGTAATTTTAAAGGATTTGAGGATATTTCAGAAATTGAGAATTTTATGGATAAATTAATAAATATATTATTGGGGGCAATTAAATAAAGTTTGATATTGAGATCATTAATAATTTTTGGGAATAAGGAAAATTTAATAATTTTTAAATATTCGGGAGTCATATTATGAGAATTTGGGTTTTATTAACTACAATTAGTTGTAGTTTAAGTAACTAATAATTATTATGCGATTTATTTGATTAGGAGGACCCGTGAACGAGAACCAACCCACGGACATCGACGATACCGGATTTGATCGTCGTCACTGTGAGTGGAATATACAAAACCTATTTTCTCTGTGGATTATTATGATTTTTGATTATGATAAGTATGATTGCAAATGAATCTTTAAATGCTTGATTTAATGATTTTATGGAAAAATGGATTTTATCGGCACTATGTTATTTATTATCGGAATTGAGTATGATAAATGATTTTATCTTTGATTTTGAATATATGCGTATAAATAATATTTTTAAAGAAAAGAAATGGATTTTAAATGTTGTTGAGAATAAAAGATAATGTGATTTCGGATATTATCAGATGTTTGTATACATGTGTATTTTCGATTGTTTTCAAGTCATTAGACAGTACCCTTCCCTGTATACTGTGATGTGATGATATGAGATATGATGATATGAGAGATATAGACTTTGGTAGTGTTGCGCTTTTGTCCTTTGGGGACTATGCATGCATAATTATGATGATGAGATATGTCGATATGAGATGACATATGAGATATTATTTTGATTGTATGATGGTTTCTTGATTCCGTCGTTGAGGTCCGGATTATCCGTGTAGCTCCGGGGCATGATGGTTGCTTGATTACTGTCCGTTGAGGTCCGGATAGGATGAGATTATTTCCCGGTACTTGTTTGTGAAAGTTTTTGTATTCGAAATTGATATTTTATGTTGCGAATTTTCTTGGTTTTACGCAAAGATTTGGTGATGATTTCACGGTGAGTATTTATACGATGTTATGACATATACTTCCTTAGTTATTTCACATGTTATTATATATGTTTTGAAGTTAGTGATTGAATTATAAATGTGAAGTAATTTATTAATATTTCTCGTTCATGATTTGATGAAATTGTGTATTTAAAGTTCTACTGATTATTTTAAGAATAAAATTATTTTGGAAAAACTATTATCCACTCACCGACCTTCACCGAGTTTTATACTCACCCCCATTCTTTTTCGTTTTATTATATTTTTCCCCCAGGAGAGACTTGCAGTGTGTGATTGACTCAAAGAACGCTAGTTATGTGTATTTGGCCACGTGTTTGTCCTAGGATTTGTGAAGTTCTGTGTGGAATATTTCGGATTGTATAATATTATAATTTAGAATAACTTACTGTGTTTGGTATTAAAATAATTCGGATGATATTTGGTAATTATTGAGATGTTGATTGACGGAGTTGGTTGTATATGGAAATTATTTTGGGAGTGTTATCTTATTAATTGCAGGATTGGAAATTTTAAAATTCTAGTGAAATTCTATTGGAAATTTTAGTAGAAATTTTATTGTAATTAATATTAGAATAGTTATTAGTCGAATTTCGAGGATCAGTCGCGATTCGTCCCAGGGTTCGGGACGGGTCGTGACAGAGTTGGTATCAGAGCATGGTTTTAGATTCGCGAGCTTTAGTTAGAATAATTTGTCTTGTTATTAAAGTTTTTAATATTTTGTAGGTTCGTCGGGATCCACCCGAGTCGTCGTCCTCCTAGAGAGTCAACTGGATTTGTCAAGGGAAAATCAACCCGTATCGACGAGGGATTGAGTTGAGTCTGAGCGAAGTTGCTCAACAAGCTGAAAATATTTTGATGTCATGAGATGCGGGGCCCACAAATACTATTGAGCGCGTGAGGAGGGGGCCAAAAGTTTTAATGGTTTTGCCACTTTCGAGTCATGGTTTGTCAAGTTAGAGCGTATATTTGATGTCATGAGATGCTCAGAGGAGGATAAACTTACTTTTGCCACTTTCTTACTTGAGGATAGAGCTTATTATTGGTGGCAGACTGTAGAGCGACGATATCAGGGACAAGCTGTAATCACTTGGGCTATTTTTCGGAAGGAATTTTATGATTAGTACTTTCCAGTTGTGTACCAGGACATTAAACGGAGTGAATTCCTTCGATTAGTTCAGGGATCTGCGACAGTAGAGGAGTATGAGAAGAAATTTCTAGATCTTTCTAGATTTGCTATATCTGCCATTGGTGATGAGAGGGAGAGATGCAGACGATTTGAGGAGGGTCTTCGATTTGAGATCCGCACAACTATTACTGCATCTCGATACACTGAGTTTGTTGAGGTAGTAGAGGCAGCCAAGAGAGTGGAGCATAGTATTCAGAGTCCTGCAGAGTTCAGGTCTTGAAACAGAGACGCAGCCAAAGTTGGACAGAGGGTGCTTCGAGTAGTAGGCCATTGAAGAAAGGCTCACAGATGAATTTTTCTGCTGGAGCCCACAGAAGTCAGAGTACCAGCTTTAGAAGAGATCAGGGACAGGCCACCAGTCATGCCTCTATACAGCCATCTGTGGGGAGTAATGCGTAACACAAGAAATGACATGATAGAGGTAGTGGGAGATATCGGGATGATCGTTCTAAGAATATTCAAGCAGATTCCTTGTTCTTGTGTGGTAGGCACCATCGTGGTCGATCTTTGTGTTGCAGACAAAGTATGTTATTCATGCGGACAACCAAGACATATCAGAAGATTTTGTCCCATTTTATCTCAAGGTGATAATTCCGCTCAAGGGATAACCCCACCATATCAGTCTCACCCGAGACAAATTCAGGGTAAAAAAGGTACACAACCAGGAGGGTCTTCATCTTCCACACCAGGTCAGAGAGGTCAGACTAATCGACCTCAGACTCAGGCTCGAGTTTTTGCTCTGACACAGCAGGAGGCTCATTCCACACCAGAAGTTATTATCGGTACACTGTCTATCTTTGGCCGTGAGGCTCATATTCTTATTGATCCTGGATCCACCCATTCTTTTATTTCCCGTACTTTTGCTATGCATATAGAGCGAGAACCTGAACTATTAGATTGTGGTTTGGTTGTTAGCACACCTATGGGAGAGTCATTACTTGCGGATAGGGTGTACCGAAATTGCATGATTAGATTGGGCGAGTATGAGTTTGGGGCAAATTTGATTATTTTAGATATTCATGATTTTGATGCTATTCTGGGTATGGATTGGCTTGAATCTCACCATGCAACTGTGGATTGTTTTAATAAGGAAGTCCTATTTAATAAACCAGGAATAAGTGAAGTAAAATTCTATGGGGAGCGCAGAATTTTGCCTTCATGTGTCATATCGGCCATTAGTGCGAGACGTTTGTTAAGAAAAGGATGTTCAGCTTATCTTGCACATGTGATAGATACTGAAGTTCGAGAACTGAGATTAGAGGATATTCCAGTAGTTCATGAGTTTTCAGATGTATTTCCGGATGAACTTCCTGGAATGCCACCTGATAGGGAGATTGAGTTTTCTATTGATTTAATTCCTGGAACAGCTCCTATATCTATAGCACCATATAGGATGGCCCCAGCGGAATTAAAAGAGCTTAGAGTTCAACTGCAGGAATTAGTAGATAAGGGGTTTATTCGACCTAGTGTATCACCGTGGGGAGCTCCAGTTTTGTTCGTTAAGAAAAAGGATGGTACACTTAGACTTTGTATTGACTATAGGCAGTTGAATAAAGTCACGGTGCGTAATAAGTATCCACTTCCGCTCATCGATGATTTGTTTGATCAGCTTCAGGGAGCGAAGGTATTTTCTAAGATCGATTTACGATCAAGATATCATCAGCTCAAAATTAAAGTGACCGATGTTCCTAAAATAGCGTTTAGAACCCGCTATGGGCATTATGAGTTCCTAGTGATGCCATTTGGGTTAACTAATGCTCCAGCAGCTTTTATGGATCTTATGAATAGGGTATTCCAACCCTATTTAGATCGATTTGTGATTGTATTTATTGATGATATTTTGATATATTCTCAGAATCGGGAGGATCACACTAAGCATTTGCGGACCATACTGCAAATCTTGAGGCAAAAGCAGCTGTATGCTAAGTTCAACAAGTGTGAGTTTTGGCTGGATAAAGTAGTATTTCTAGGCCATGTGATATCAGCTGAAGGTATTTATGTTGATCCTCAGAAAATTGAAGCAATGGTGAAATGGGAATAGCCTACAAATGTTACAGAGGTTAGAAGTTTTCTTGGATTGGCTGGTTATTACCGTAGATTTGTGGAGGGATTTTCGAAGATTGACACTCCTTTGACACGATTAACTAGAAAGAGTACTAAGTTCCATTGGGATGATGATTGTGAAAAGAGTTTTCAGGAACTTAAGGCACGTTTGACTTCAGCACCGGTTCTTACACTTCCATCCGGTAATGAAGGATTTGTGGTATATAGTGATGCCTCTAGACAAGGATTGGGATGTGTACTAATGCAGCATGGAAAGGTTGTGGCTTATGCTTCTAGACAACTTAAGAAGCATGAACATAACTATCCGACACATGATCTAGAATTGGCAGCAGTGGTATTTGCACTTAAAATGTGGAGACATTACTTATATGGAGCAACATGTCAGATGTTCACTGATCATAAGAGTCTCAAATACTTGTTCACTCAGAAAGAATTAAATCTGAGACAGAGGAGATGGATTGAGCTAATTAAGGATTATGATTGCACTATTGACTATCACCCAGGCAAGGCAAATGTTGTAGCAGATGCACTAAGTAGAAAGTCCTCGAGTTCTGTAGCTCATTTACGGGTGGCTCACATGCCTCTGTTGATCAGATTGAGATCCTTGGGAGTTGAGTTAGAAGTTGACAATGGCAAAGCTTTGATAGCTAATTTTCAGATTAGACCGACTTTAGTTGATAAAGTCCATCAAATGCAAGATCAAGATCCGCAGCTAGCAAAGTTGAGAGGAGATGTGCAAAAAGGCTTGCGAACTGATTTTACAGTGAGAGATGATGGAGTCTTAGTTATGAGAAATAGACTTTGTGTACCGGATATAGGGAATCTGAAAAGGGAGATTATGGAGGAAGCTCATTGTTCAGCTTATGCGATGCATCCGGGTAGTACGAAAATGTATCGTACATTGAGAGATCACTATTGGTGGCAGGGCATGAAGAGGGAGATAGCAGAATTTGTTTCTCGATGTTTAGTCCACGGCCAGATTAAGGTGAACATCGAAAAACGCAGGATTTTTTACAGCCACTTCCTATTCCCGAGTGGAAATGGGAGCATATCACTATGGACTTTGTAGCAGGACTTCCTCGTACTCGATTTGGACATGATAGTATTTGGGTGATTGTTGATCGACTCACGAAATCAGCACACTTTTTACCATGTAAGACCACTCATTCGATGGATAAGTTGGGCAGTATATTTATGGCTGAGATAGTTCGACTTCATGGAGTGCCTGTGTCGATTGTTTCAGATAGAGATTCTCGATTTACTTCTAAGTTCGGACCGGTTTGCGAGAGGGCTTTGGGCACTCAATTGAATTTTAATCGCTTTCCATCCACAAACCGATGGCCAATCGAGCGTACTATTCGGACATTGGAGGATATGCTTCGAGCATGTGTTTTAGAATTTAAGGGTAGTTGGGATAATTATTTACCCTTGATGGAGTTTGCATATAATAACAGTTTTCAAGCTAGTATTGAGATGGCACCATATGAGGCTTTATATGGTCGAAAATGTAGAACTCCAGTGTGTTGGGACGAGGTTGGTGAGCGAAAACTAATTGGTCCCGAATTGGTTCAGGATACGAATGAAAAGATACAAGTTATTCGGGATAGGTTAAAGGTAGCCCAAGATAGACAAAAGAGCTACACTGATAAGCGCAGACGGGAACTTGAGTTCGAAGTTGGTGACAAGGTATTTATACGGATATCACCTTGGAAAAGAGTACTTAGATTTGGGAAACGCGGTAAGCTAAGCCCACGTTACATTGGGCCATATGAGATTGTAGAGCATATTGGTCCATTAGCTTATCGATTAGCTCTACTACCTGAGTTATCCAGGATTCACGATGTATTCCATGTCTCGATGCTTCGGAAGTACATATATGATCCGAGTCATGTGTTATTGAACCAACCAATTGAGTTGAAAGAAGATTTGACTTATGAAGAGGAGCCAGTAGGAATATTGGAAAGGAGACATCAAGTTTTGCGTTCTAAGACCATTTCCTTAGTAAAGGTGTTGTGGAGGAATCACACAAAAGAAGAGGCTACTTGGGAACGCGAAGACTTAATAAGAGCTCAATATCCCCAGTTGTTCCCATCAGATGTGTAAATTTCGAGGACGAAATTTTTATAAGGGGGGAGGATTGTAATATTTACGTGTATATATATATATTTATTTATTTATATTTTAATAAAGAGAGAGAAGTCGAGAGAGAGAAAGAAAGAAAGAGAAAGAGAAAGAGAAAGAGAGACTCGACCCGGATCCGACCGCGACCCGCAATCTTGACCCTAGGATCTCCCAATTCCGCCACCGTTTCCGACGATCTTGTATCGATTTGAAGCTCTTGAGACGCTGGTCGTATCCTTGCCATTCTCATTCTTGGGAAAACAACCAGAACGCCGCTGTCGGTAAAGCTCGAAAGTTTCGGCCAAAACACCCGTTCTTCCGCGATCGATTCAAGGATTTTGGCCATACCACCACGGGTTCCATTGTTCATCACCTCTCACCTCCGACTTCCATTTCGACCCGGTCTCGTCACTGATCGTACGGATTGCGGTGTGAACGGCAACTTGCAACCCGCGGCCTTAGGAAGCTCGATCCGGCTCAGATTCTACCGCGCGTGGAAGGTCACCGCCGTGCCGTTGGACTCACCGAGGCCGAAACTACAAGATCTAAGCTTCCCGTCACGGTTGACTGAAGTCCGGTCACCGTTGACCGGTGAGGGGCAATTCGGTAAAGACCGAGAATTTTGGGGTTAATTTTGTAGTTTTTGAAAGTTGTGGGTAATTTGATAATTATGGATAAGGATAGTTAGGTAATTTAAGATTTTGATGGTAAATCGATAATTTAAGTGATTGGAGGTAATTCGATAATTTTACACCTCAGAGATAATTTAATAATTTCTAATATGTGGATATGTTATTAATTGATTAAATTAAGGATAAGTAATAATTTATGATCTTGAGGATTAAATTGGTAAATTATGATTTTTGGGATATTTCGATAATTTTTGAATTCAAGGCAGTTCGGTAATTTTAAAGGATTTTGAGGATATTTAAATGAGAATTTTATGGATAAATTAATAAATATATTATTGGGGGCAATTAAATAAAGTTTGATATTGAGATCATTAATAATTTTTGGGAATAAGGAAAATTTAATAATTTTTAAATATTCGGGAGTCATATTATGAGAATTTGGGTTTTATTAACTACAATTAGTTGTAGTTTAAGTAACTAATAATTATTATGCGATTTATTTGATTAGGAGGACCCGTGAACGAGAACCAACCCACGGACATCGACGATACCGGATTTGATCGTCGTCACTGTGAGTGGAATATACAAAACCTATTTTCTCTGTGGATTATTATGATTTTTGATTATGATAAGTATGATTGCAAATGAATCTTTAAATGCTTGATTTAATGATTTTGTGGAAAAATGGATTTTATCGGCACTATGTTATTTATTATCGGAATTGAGTATGATAAATGATTTTATCTTTGATTTTGAATATATGCGTATAAATAATATTTTTAAAGAAAAGAAATGGATTTTAAATGTTGTTGAGAATAAAAGATAATGTGATTTCGGATATTATCAGATGTTTGTATACATGTGTATTTTCGATTGTTTTCAAGTCATTTAAGACTCTTCCCTGCATAATAATCTTTGTGATGTGATGATATGAGATATAGGCCTTTGGGGCCGTCGAAGACACATAGAGGTTTTGGGCCGTGTGTCTTGGTCGCTTTTGTGCTTTGGTGACTATGCATTCATTATTTTGATTATGAGATATGTAGATATGAGATGACATATGAGATATTATTTAAAATCTATCTGTGTAGCTCAGGGGTATGATGGTTTTCTTGATTGCCCGTCCGTTGAGGTCGGATTATCCGTGTAGCTCAGGGCATGATGGTTGCTTGATTACTTGTCCGTTGAGGTCAGGATAGGATGAGATTATTTCCCGGTACTTGTTTGGTGAAAGTTTTTGATTCGAAATTGATATTTTATGTTGCGAATTTTCTTCGGTTTCGCAAAGATTTGGTGATGATTTCACGGTGAGTATTTATACGATGTTATGACATATACTTCCTTGGTTATTTCACATGTTATTATATATGTTTTGAAGTTAGTGATTGAATTATAAATGTGAAGTAATTTATTAATATTTCGTTCATGATTTGATGAAATTGTGTATTTAAAGTTCTTCTGATTATTTTAAGAATAAAATTATTTTTGGAAAAACTATTATCCACTCACATTTGGACCTTCACTGAGTTTTATACTCACCCCCATTTCTTTTCGTTTTATTATATTTTTTCCCCCACGAGAGACTTGCAGTCAACAATTGACTCAAAGAACGCGCTTAGTTATGTGTATTTGTACGTGTTTGTCCTAGGATTTGTGAAGTTCTGTGTGAAATATTTCGGATTGTATAATATTATAATTTAGAATAACTTACTGTGTTTGGTATTAAAATAATTCGGATGATATTTGGTAATTATTGAGATGTTGATTGACGGAGTTGGTTGTATATGGAAATTATTTTGGGAGTGTTATCTTATTAATTGCAGGATTGGAAATTTTAAAATTCTAGTGAAATTTTATTGGAAATTTTAGTAGAAATATTATTGTAATTAATATTAGAATAGTTATTAGTCGAATTTCGAGGATCAGTCGCGATTCGTCCCAGGGTTCGGGACGGGTCGTGACAAAATATTAATTAATTTTTTTTTGCAATCATATTTATATAAAAAAAATAGTTATTCAGTTTTAAAACAAAGAACATTTATGACATCACAAAACCTTCATAATTATTATTACTAGGTGAGATAGTTTCCCATTTCTTTTCTTTTATTTTCTTTCCTTTTCCTTTTTGGAAGAGGATATTTTCCCATTTCTCAAAGCAGATCAGTCAAGGCCGGCTCCCAACTTTAATGCCTAATGTGAAACACAGTGAAAGCGGACGGCACGGCACGGCACTGGTTCGAAGATGCCGACGCGGATGGCAGTAGATCACATCAAGTACCGTCAGCATGACATCAAGTGTATCCATCCATCACATGTCAGCTTCAAAAGTTTTATTTAAAAACATTGATATTTGTATTTCAATAAAAAAATTTATTGATTTTTAATTAATCCTACCAATATTTTAAGAGAACTCTCAATCTTTGTTGACCTTATCTAATTATATAGTTAGAAAGGATATATGAGTTTTAATAAATGCTAGGACTTAAACTTGGCTCTCGAAATCACAATTAGTCTACAACATAAAAAATCATTAGTGTATTGATTGACAACTATTGTGAAATAAAATTGTTGGCATTTAGATATTTACAAAATATATTCAAATTTTCTTCAATGTTAAATTTTTTTATGGATCTATTTTTTTTTTTACTTTTTCGGAGTTGTTTGTTATGAGAAATGAATATCTTTAATAATTTAATTAATTGAGTAATTCTTTATCATAATTGATGAAATTATAAAATTATAAAATTATAAAATTATAAAAAAGGAGAATTATCATAATTTTTAATTAATTTTGAAATTTCCCTTTCTTTTTTAAATAATTTTAAATTTAATTTTTTAATTATTTATGATTAAAAATTATTTATATTCCCAACAATCATTAAGAATTAAAACGATAAGAAAAAGAAAATAAAACTCAGAAAAGTTTAGATGACAAGAATTTTGCTTTTTTTTTTCCCCACATATGTGTCAAAAGCGAGACCGCGTCCGCGTGTATGGTTACTTAGGCCACTCCTGTTCATGGACTGAGAAAACATGATTCTATCGATGATTCATTCTGATTCTAGTCGGAAGGAAAAACCAAATTTTCCACGTGCATTAATTGCGTCAATAGCTGCTTCATTTCGGACTCCGTGACGATGGCTATATTCGTACTAGTTGACTTGAAGAGAAATGCAGAACCGCCCAATAAGAAACAATGAAAACGAGTATAACGTTTTTTCTTTAAAAAAAAAAAAGGATTGCTAATACTGTAGATTTAATTATATATTATTTCTAATTCAATTGTAATATTTAAAAATTATTTACAAAATTTTGCTTAGTATTGAATGAAAAACTCATATCAAATTATTATTTTTCAATGCTCTAATTAGATATTTTGATTTGGGAACAGAGAAAAAAATAGACTTTCAGGTATTCTAATCTTTTTTAGAATCACAAGTGCAGTTTAGATCTTTAGTCAATTAATAAGATTTAACCTTACACACACACACACTCGTACACATATTAAGTCTTTTCTTCAGTAGTACGTGCGTCTTTATTTTCCTTTATGTGAATATTATAATTTTTAATGTTATTAAGTGACATGATTTTATATTGTATAAAAATTTAAATCTATTAAGCTATATGGCTTATCTATGTGTCTCTGTGTGAGCATTAATAGACTATCAATTACTAACTTATTAAATAATCAACATAAAAATAGGATCAACACTAAATCTGAAATCCTATAACATCCTAAGATATTTCACTAGCTAAAATTAGTTGATGGTACACGTTATTTAGTTGTTTACAAAAATATAGACTCTTGTATTTGTTAAAATAAAAAAAAGATCAAGAAACCCTTTTTATATTTATTTTGGGCTTAATTTTAGATTACCCCTCATGAATTGATTATTTTCAAACGGTGGTGCTAGCTCCACCTCAAAAAGTGGACATCCACCTCATTTTTAGGAAAATAATTACAAATAGTGCACATTATTTTTAAAAAATTTAAAATAAAAAGGAATTTTGGAGAATTAATTAGTTAAATTTATCTTATTTTAACTTTTTTTGGGACTTAGATATTGTCATTATACTTGATTGTAAAAATTACTTCGGCATAAGTCTAAGTTGATTATTTTACCATGATAAGGTAAAATTAGCAAGAATTTACTTTACCTTCAATATTTTCTAATTTATACCAAATTTATTTTTTTTCTAATACTACTTACATAATTAAATACGTAAATTATTAGATACAATAACTTGTGTTTATTGAGACAATTTGACCGTTTTATATCACAATAATAAATTAATAAAATAAAACATATGTTAAAGGTTATGATCAAAGGTAGTAAAAAAAATTAAATAGAATTAATAAAATAATTTAATTGATTAATTGTATAAAATTTTTATTAATATATTTTTTAAAAAATATTGTAAATTTGTTATAATTATTGTCTAGAAATAGAGTCGATTTACAAAAACAATACAGTGAAAATATCCCACCCATCTTCAACTCATTCCTTTTTTTTTTAAAAAAAAAAAAATCAATCTATTCTTTGTCTTTGTTAAGAAGAAAAAAAATCAGCTTATGCCTATTTTTCTTTATATTTTAAATAAAAAAAGATAATTTAAATTTTCTAAAAGTGGGGAGATAATTAAATAACCATCATGCCTTTTTTTTTTTCTTCCTCATTATCTATCCATTAATTAAGCTTGAGTTTGATATGTGGTGTATCAATATTCAGCTGGTCGAACTCATTAATGATCTTTTTAATGATACACCACCTGTGCTTCTAATAATAAAAATAATCACTTATTCAAATAAAAGCTGCAGTAGCTGCGTAAGTGTTTACTCGAGAGGCGATTAATCTAAATGTATTTGTTATGGATTTATGTTGTAACATACTCTCTCAAATTGAAAAAATTAGGATTGACCGTCAAAACGACCTATTTATTTATAATTTTCTCAAATTTATGGACCCTTTTTTTTTAAAAAAAAACCTAATATCTAACATATCCATCTAGCATAATTTCCTCGAATTTTTGTGGGGTACTGGATATTAGTGCTGTAAATTCCCGATATAAGCCAATCCACTATGAACAAAAGTTTTAGTGGTGACCTTAAAGTTCCGAAAAAGAGAGCCACTTGCTGAGAGAGTGTGAGAGGATTGAGAAGGTACCACATCAACAGCTCTTCCCTTTTAATAAATAAAAATACATTAATTCTCATCCATTCGTCTCTCTTAGTGTTGAAATTCTTTAACTAGTCACATGTATTAAAATATAGGCGTAAAGCAATAGTCTTTAAGCATTAGCACTATTCAAAATCCATATTATACTTCTTAATTTATTCTAAGGTGTTTAATTGGGTGATTTTTAAATAAGTCTATTTAATTAATTATTTGTGTTTGAATTTTAGGAAAATAAATTAGGTAAGGATTATAAATTGATTTAAACCCTACCCTCACCTCTAACTTTTAAAGAATAAATAAAAAATAACTACCTCTTCTAGTTTTTTTAAAAAAGAATTAAATTATATTGTCAAATATTCTGAGCTCTCTCTAATTTTTGATGATCTTGTATCATGTAGTCATTGATTAAATAAATAGAGATATGAAATTCAACCGATTAAAAACGCCAAAAATTGCTCCCTCATATTGCTCTAATAATTGTGGGCACAAACAACATTCGTGGAGAGCCAAGTTATTTCCAGGGACTGTTGTTGATAAGGTACGCTGGAGATTTAATAATTTGGATCCTTCTAAGTTACCTACACACTACATTGTGTGGTGTAAATTACAATAATTGTAATTTTAAAATTTTCTTAATTTTTTTTATAATCAAAATTACTGACCACCAATCACCAATGTAAATTTTGTCCAAAAGAAGTTTTCGATGATCTGATCTTTTGCAAAAAACCCTCAGTCTTGTTCCTATGCAGCTTCAGGTATGAACCACATGTCGCGTTAGCTATACCTCAATATCTACGTCATCTGAGCCTATACGTAAACTGATAAGACAACTTATTGATGATAGCTCGGTTCTGGTCCTGGTCCTGCGTATATAAAGTAGTCGCTAGCACATCCATTTAACAGGCAATACTTTTTGATCCTTTTCTTTCACTGATACCCAAAACAACACAGCTCAACGTCTCAACCACTGTTACTATTGTAACCAAGCATTGGTATGATTGAGTGGATGTAGCTAAAAGCTTCTTTAAGCCTCATTCGGGATACGAAAACTTGTACATACATTTCACATGCATAAACTTGGATCTTTCTTGATCTCTCCCTTTCTCTCTCTCAATCCTCACCCCCACAATTAGTTTATTTTGTATTCTCTTGTGCAATTCATAACTCTACCGCTCTCTCAAAAATCAGCAAGAAATCAAGGAAAATTAAAATTCACCCATTAGAAAGAACCCATCAATGGCTCCTAATCTTTTATCTTTCAGCAGTCCTAAGGGTGTTCTTCGATTTCTCCCTCAACATAACAGATACTACAGCAAGAAAGACAAGACATGTCTTCTTTACCTACACAACCTCACTAATATTTCATCACTAAAATCTAAAAACCTCCTTAAATGCTCATCCGTTTCAAATTTAAGCACTCCCTCGTTAAATGAATCCTTAGTTTTTGATGATCAAGAAGAAGAAGAAGAAGAAGAAGAAGAAGAAGAAAAGGAGTTACATAAGATGTGGAAGGAAATTCAGGGTTGCAATGACTGGCAAGGACTATTAGACCCCATGAATTGCCATCTACGAAAAGAAATCATTCGTTACGGCGAATTCTCACAAGCATGCTACGATTCTTTTGACTTTGATCCTCACTCCAAGTATTGTGGCACTTGCAAATATTCAGCAGCTAGTTTCTTCAAAAAGCTTGATATGGCTGATTCTGGCTACCAAATTAGCAGGTACCTTTATGCGACTTCTAACATAAATCTTCCAAAATTTTTCCAAAAGTCTAGGCTAAGTAGTGTGTGGAGCACTTATGCTAATTGGATGGGTTACATCGCCGTGACCACCGATGAAGAGGAGATGAAACGGCTGGGAAGAAGAGATATAGTGGTTGCATGGAGGGGCACGGTCACATATATTGAATGGATTTATGATCTTAAAGATATTCTCCATTCGGCAAATTTTGGTAATGACCCTTCTATCAAAATCGAGCTAGGGTTTCATGACTTGTACACCAAGAAAGAAAAGTCTTGTAACTATTGCACATTTTCAGCTCGTGAACAAGTGTTAGCTGAAATCAAGAGGCTGATTGAGTACTATGAAGGAGACGAAATTAGCATTACATTCACAGGCCATAGCCTCGGGGCAGCTTTGGCTATAATAAGTGCTTATGACGTGGCCGAGTTGGGATTGAACATCATAAACGATGGAGAATCATCATCAAGTAACAAAAGGATTCCGATCACCGTTTACTCTTTTGCCGGGCCTCGAGTGGGCAATCTCAAGTTCAAAGAGCGTTGTGATGAGCTTGGAGTTAAAGTGCTACGAGTTGTTAATGTTCATGATAAAGTACCAACGGTTCCTGGAATTCTTGCAAATGAAAAGTTCCAATTTCAGAAGCACTTAGAAGAAGCTACAAAGTTTCCATGGAGCTATGCTCATGTTGGTGTTGAGTTGGCATTGGATCACACTAACAGTCCATTTTTGAAGAACACTAAAGATTTTGGGTGCGCCCACAATCTTGAAGCACTTTTACATTTGCTAGATGGGTATTGTGGGAAAGAAAAGCAGTTTTGTTTGGAGACCACAAAGAGAGATATTGCGTTGGTTAATAAAAGTTGTGATTTCCTGAAGCGCGAATATGAGGTGCCTCCACATTGGCGTCAAGATGAAAACAAAGGGATGGTGAGAAATACTGATGGCAGATGGGTTTTGCCAGAGAGGCCAAGGCTTGAGGCTCTTCCAGAAGATACAGCGCACCATCTTGAAAAAGTGCTCAAGAATATTAATGGCAGTAATGATAATAATAATTCCAATTCTGATAATAAATCTTCTCAGTTGGAAGCAATTTGATCTGCTAATAGTTGCTGTGTATGGTATAATTAAGTAGCTTGTATGGTACTAAATGAATTGCCAGAAAAATTTGGTGTAATTTGTTCTCTTTTGTATACTTCGTGAAAATTAATGACCATCAGTTTTAAGAGCCCTTTCATTTTTTGAATTATACATTATATTATTATATTATATAAATATTTATAACTCTTATTTGAGTATATTATATTGATATATATATATATATATATAATATTATGATTTATACTATTATATTAATTTTATGAAATAAATATTTAAATATATGACCCTTATAAAAAATAGATACTTCTATTCTATTTGAATTTTACAATAGAGAAAGATTTATAAATTAATTTCACATAATTTTTTAGGTTAATTGAGAGAGGTTGAATATGTGAGACTTGAACACTTATTTTTATAGTATTTCTTAACTTTAAAACTAATGATTCACAACTTAATCAAAGCCCAAATAATAATTTTAAGAGTGACTGTTTTAAGAGCTCCTTTATTTGCCGTCTAAAAAGCTCTTTTTTGGTTACATTATATCCATCACAACCCATTTGATTTGGACCTTATTAGTGTGCGTGTGTTAATAAACTTTTTAAAACAATTTATTAGTTAAAGTATGATGACATTCTCCTACCAAATTTTAATTTGATGTGATGATGAGATATGAATTCAGTATTGAGTTACATGTTTAACTTTTTTTGAATAAATTTTAATTTAGTGTGATCATAAGATTTGAATCAAATACTCAATAGATTTATAATCAACTCTTCATAGTCTTCTATATATATATATACATGGTTAAGATTTATTTAATTTTATATTTTTATTCAATAATTACTAATTAGATCTTAAAAAATAATAATAAAAATATTAACTCAACACTTATTCTAAATCTATGATTATGATATTTATTGTCTTGTATCTCCACCCTCCACCCCCACCCCCCGGGGCCAACCCTCTTTCTTTTTCCTCTGTCTTTGAAACACTATATCGTTTTACCGTTTTTGGGTGGGAAAGGATAAATTGTTGCTTTCATATCTTTGATATTTGTCAGGAGTCTCGATCAAGATGATGATACTAGATGCGTAACGCATGTGATTATGTTGTAAAGCAAAGAACATAAATATCGATCATAATATGTGGCCAAGCTTATTATGTATTTCTTTTTGTCCTCGTTTTTATTATGAAAAATAACAAATTAAACAATTACAATCTTTACTTTTGGCTCAAGGTAAAATCAGACTATGAGAATTAAAATTTTTGTTGAGTGATGTTAGGTGTCCTAACATATAAGTCTTAATTTAAATTCTAATTAATATGACAATCTTTTATTGAATAGTAATTAAGTAATTTTACTAGTTAAGAAATTTATTATCCAATAAATGAGTGATGCATAATATTAGGACTCAAGTTAATATGTAAATAATGAGATCTCTAACATATTTGTTTTGCAAATGCCTAAATAGGCAAACTCTAAACGATGTCCTTTTCACGTTTGCCTATTGAGTACCTAATTGTTCAAAATTTTTGGGTAAAACATAATTTCCCTTAGTTATACTGTTACAATGATTACATTATATGTCATTCAATAATTGATGTTGATATGGTTAATTCACGATTTGATGAGAAAGTCAATTATCTAATTTTTAGCAAATTACGTACAATCAATGCATGGACATATCACTTAATAATAATCTTTATGTCTCATTTTTGTAGGTGGAACATCATTGAAATCCAAATAATTAAGACCGTAGCATTAAGTTCTAGGGTTTGAAAGATGATTACGCAATGTTTTAAAGACTATTATATAATTTAAAAGTGGGTATGGATGTTTGTTCTGTTCCTTAATAAATTATCTCCACACTAAAATGAGGCACGCTACCAATTGTTCTACTACGAGGATACGGATGATAAAATCTGGATCCGGATTAAATTTTTGGCATTCAAACCTACATATTTTTTAAATTTAAATATAATTTTAAATTTAATAATTAACCTAATAATATCAAATAAAATTCAACTATAATTTAACAATTAACAATTTAACATCAAATCGACATAAATAACATACACCACCACTATAAATTCACAAGTGATAATTTCACAATATAAATTAAACAATAAATTAAAGAAATCCAAGGTAAACCAATTCATTATAATGTTCTCTAATTATTATTATTATTATTTTAATTTTTAACATATTTTTTCTAGTCAATGAAGATTATAGAGCTAATTATGCTTATAAATATTAAATAAATAATTTAATTTATATATTTTTCAATTAAAATTTAAGTAATTAAATAATTTATTTATAAAATAATGTAAATCCGGATATCCAATTTTTTCGAATGCACTTGCATCTAAATTTGGATTCGAATTCGAATCCACACAAATCTTAACTGTTAAGATTCGAATTTTTATTTTTTAACATGTAGATTTAAATTTTTCTAGATTTTATTGTCAACTCTATACCAGTTACTCATATCACATGTAACAAGTTCAGTTATTCATAATTAAGGACGAATTATTTGTTTGTTTGCAAGAGTCATGATTCCCTTTTAGAAAGAAAAAGAAACTCATCATGTAAAATTTGAAGATTGAAAAAAAAAAGGAAAATAGAAAGTAAAAATGTGCGGGATTTAGTGCTGTGGATGGAGCAGATTTGAAAGGACAGTGTTATGATAATTTATGTGATTATTTGTGAAGTCTTTTTGATACATATAGCTGTTAAATTTTCAGCAATACTATATGGTTATTAGATATTCGTATGGGCAACAGGTTGTGGAATTGGCTAATTCCTACCACTGCTTTCCAAGTTTTACTGCACAAATTTTCACATTGTTGATAACAATATAATATAACCCAAAATTGATCACCAACTCAATGCAGTAAACACAAAACCTATAACATGGTCTAAATCACGAGCTATGTAATGTTGTTGTTCGGTTCAACCAATGGATCGATGTTAGCTCGAAAGTTTAGTTTATTTCAATGTAAATTAGTAATAAAAAACACAGTATAAAACTAAAAAAAATTAACCAACCCCCTCAGTTCCTTTACATCAATGTATAGCGTCATGGACGGTAGGAATGGGTAACAATACGGTTCCGAGTCAAATTGAATGGTCAGTTATTTTCGAAATAATAGTTCAAATCGAACCGAATTTATTTAATTTTTTATTCTCTTTAATTTTTTCAGTTTTAAACCATAATTTTTCTTTGTATTTCCTAATTTTTTGAATTTTTGATTTTTCTCTCATATAAACTCATCACCTTTTTCTTTATTTTAAAAACCTAATCGAACTGTTGATTAATTTTTTCGAGGCAACGGTTCTGTTGTCACCCCCTCAATTAACTTTAGGAAAATTTTAAAGAATGATTTTTTAAAAAAAAAAAGGCCTTATTTTATTCGAATTTTATAAAAATGTCCCATCTACATATTGATACTATGAAAATATCCTAGTTAATCACAAAATAATTTCAACACGTCCCAAGTCTAGAAGTCTAATCTTTTAGAGTTTAATTAATTATTTGATCGAAAATTTTTAAAATTATAATATATTTCATAAGTGTTCCAATGAACAAAATTTCTAAATAGTGTAACTTCTTCTTAACAGGCCGTATCGTAATTAATGAGATTTTATTAAGTAATAATTACAGTAACTTATAGTCTGTCTAAAAATCTCATGAACAATACACATAATTATACTATTTATATAACTTTTGAATAAACTATAAATTACAATATCTGCAACTTAATAACTTCCTGATTAATGAACTAATCTTATTAGTAGAATCACGGGTCGTCTATTTAATTTGGCCTCATCTTCCCAGAAGTTAGCATCAAGCAGACCCTAATCCGTTTGTCCTCCCCTTCCTTTTATTGTTAAATAGATATACATATGTATATAGTTGCAGAAACTGCAACTCAGCCTAGTCCATATACATTCTCTCCATTTATTTACCTTTCTGTGGCTGACAGAGTATCCTCTGACTCTTGGCTGAGTTTCCTTTGTGTGTTGTCAATTTTGAATCCGCAAGCTTGTTTCAATTAAAGCCTGTGGACCTGTTTTCCACTCTTCTAATAAAATAAGACAAAATTTCTCCACCCTCATACGAAACTAATGGTGATGAAAATGTGCACAATTCGAAAAGCATATGTTTGTATGTATATGGAGAAACGACACCATGCTACAATGTCATTGATATGATTCAGCTTATTGCAGATATTGCCTATATGTTTTGTCTATTATAATTAATTTAGATTAAATTGTATTGTGGCCAAGTTTAAATTTTTGTCCCCATTTATTTTAAAGGGATATATATCCATATCTAGAGCTTTGGTCACCTTACATAATAACGTAGGATAAATAATTTTTTTTATAATCGTTTGATGAAAATTTAACAGTTATGAAAATAATAAAATTTTTTTATCTTATATTTTTATAACCATTAGATTTTCATCAAATGATTGTAGAAAAGCTTGTTATCTTATATAATAATGTAAGATAACAAGCCCCCTATATCTAATCTAATAAAAAATTTAAGTCATTTAGTAACAATGTTTTTATTTCATTCTTACTATTATTGTTATTATTTTTTAAAAAAATTAGCACAAAAAGTTTGGTGAGGAGTATATTTTACATAGACTGAATATAGTTACTAGGTTGATAATATATATATTTTTAATTTATATGAGCTTAATGCTCAGGCTTACAACTCATATTACATAATAATATAATTGATATATATAAATCAGACTAGGACTAGAATTTTACATCAAATTTTGTAAAATATTATTTATATTTTAAGTCTTTTTAACATTTAAGAAATATCTACTCTACTCATATTTAGTAAAAGAGAAGATTACCTTTACTCAATTATACATTATAATTGAAGAAAAAAATTATTTCTACAAAGCGTTTGTAGGGATTTGAACTGTTGCTCTTTAAGTTGGAGGGTAGTAGCCCTAATCACCAGGCCCAACAAGAAAATTAGCAACATATTTTGAAGTGGTTAGATTTTTTTAGATAAAAGCTCTTCCATTATACAAGAGAATTTATTAATAAGAAATTAAAAAAAATTACTCTCAATATGGGACATAAAATTAGTTTTTTATTCAAAATATTTGTTCTAAACAAAGGAAAGTATTGAAATGCGATACATAAACTAAAAATTAATAACAATAAATGCTGTTGCCAGATAGGTCAAGGCTGCGCAAGCCCTGATTTGGACAGAAATTAATTGGAATGAGTTATATTTCAAATTTTTTATTCAGGAAACTGGATAGATAAATTATGTTGCCTGTTTACAATTTATTTTTTCCTTCTATTTGTTTTCTAACTAACTAATTTTTTTTTCCCCAAAATCTTTTGCGGACTACAGTTCATGTCAGTCCACTTAAAATTTCACCTCAGCCTGCATAGAAGGCAAATATAATAGAAAGTATTGAAGAGAATATTTCACATTAATTTAAGGATAGATACAGAATTAATTAACAATATAGATTCGAGGCAGCCTTTAAAATGGTTATTGAGCATAAATTGAGCGCCCTCACAATCGCAATGCAAAATTCACATCACGAGTGGAGAAGGGTATTCAAAGTTGTTGGCAAATGCCGTGGGGTAGCCCATTTTACGATACACGCTTGTCTCACAAACTCTCTGTACACATCAATGTGACTTAACAGCATGTGTCATAATAGAAAACAATAAAACAAAAGTACGTGGAGAACGTGACATAACAAGACACTCAATTTGTCCCTTCTACCAGAGAAGAGCTCCACCACTCACAAACACCGAAAAAGAGTAAAAAAAAAAAAAAAAAAAGGATCCGATTACTATACAGATTCATGTATAGTATGCTCTATGCATGAATAATGAATAATGTGTGAGTAGATTTTATACATTATTATTTATGTGTGGAACATATCATACACGAACTGTACGGTAAGTTTTTCCAAAAAAAAAAAAACGGACACCGACATCTACATCATTTCAATAGCACGCCTCTCTTTGACTTGCACAAATCCATCATTAGGCCATAGACTAATAACGAGGCTGCCTTCTTTTTATCTAAAGATATTGTTAAGTTATAACTTATATAATTTAGGTTAAATATAATATTTATTATTATTATATTTGACATAAATTATATAAATTATAACTTAATCGACTTCTTTAATTAATGTTTCTTTATCTTTCAGCTAGTTTAATGCGGGATAACATTTGTCTTTATTTATTTACTTTCTAAAAAATTTATAAATTTCTCTACAAAGGAGCCGTTACAATATTTATTTCATATATATATACATACGTCCAATAGTGTCTGACCATCTTAAAATTATTTTAAAATAAAATATTTTTTTATAATTATATAATTAAAATTAGAATATATTTATTATTTTATGTGTTCGTTTATAATTATACTCTATCTTGTAACATCTTTCAAATAACCATGGCCCCATACATGTATCGGTCAAAGTATATACATAATAATGCACTGCTAAAAAATTTTTCTTAAAATGTGTACGCTTATAGATGATGATTGTGATACGGGGCTCCGGTAAAAACTTACCCATGCAAACAGAAATAGATGTTCCAAGAAAGGGCGCCATGCCTCCGGACTCCGGTGCCCTCAATGATTCAAGTACCTTTATTAAAATTTGTAACAAAATCCTCTCCTATAATTACTGTCTATGGAATATAGAGACATATAGCTTTTAAGCTGAGATTCGCCTCGATTATTTTATTGAAAAATAAAAGGAGCGAAGAAACTGATACGGCATGTCTAGGTGGGCACAAAGCGAACCTTGTCCTATATGAAGTAAAAATTGCACCCAAGTGTTGGAATATTACAGTGGCCCTCGTTCCAAATTATTAAATTAATAATAATAATAATTTGTGATATAAATTATAAAATAAATTTAGGTTAGAATTCTATTGGTCAATTAGAAAAAAAATTAAAGGTCTATTTTGATAGAAAGTGGGAATTAGAATTTTATTAAAAATTAGATTGCTCTCCATCGGATACAAAAGGATATCATGTTAATTTTTCTCACAATCAAAAAATGAGTCACTCTAAAGAGGTCCATATAAAAATCACTTTTTGCTAATTTTTAATTTTTTGACAGTGAAATTTAATTAAAAAAATTACTATAGATCAAGATATATCTTCTCTCAATTATGATACTGTAAAAATCATGATATTTTATAATTTTAGGGATTAAAATTTAATAAATTAAAATTTATTTACTTTATAAGAATTTTAAAAAATTTCCAACAATTAGTATCAAAGCCATAATTCGAGTTCATGATTTTCCATTCAAGATTGTGGTGATTTATATATTTTCTGCTGCAATTTGATCATGGAACCGACCAAATGAATTTTTCCTGCGATTTGTGGAATCTGGCGCAGGAATTACTGTGACGTCATGGTATTGCCTCTAATGTTTTTAATTGAAATTGTGAACTTTGTCCTTGTTTGAATAAATGCACGCGGTTCGGCCCCAAGGTTCAAGTATTGCCTTTATAATTGAAATTTTGAGCCATTGTTCACGTGAATTGCTCATGAATCCAATGGACTTTTATACTTTAATTTATTTATTTATTATATTTTGGGTGAAGGTTTGACTATATCTTAATTATGCTTGGGCCGTCATATATTTGTTTTGTGAATTCTCTATAGGCATATGAATCATAAGAAATTGGCCATGACGGGTTAATCCGACCAAGCTTATGAATTATATGGAATTTGTCTGATACGTTGTTTGCATATTATTAGCTTACATGCAATATAAATGAACTCAAAGAATTGACGTTCCTTTTCTTTAGTGTTTCTAAGTAGTTATATGCCTATTATTGTTAAAACATTCGTCACTATTTGACTTTGATGTCCAGGGCCGAAGCTAAGCGTGGACTGGGACAGGCTGAAACCCGTTCAAAAATTTAAAAAGAATTACAAAAATATCTTTGTACTAAATTTACAAAATTGTCAATACTTTACTCTTATTTATAATTATATTATTCTATTGATTTATAATTGTGCTATTCATATAAATAAATAAAAAAATATTTATTTCTACCATTTGTAAATTCTAAAAGGTACTATCAAATTTATCATCTATCCACGGTCTTCTTTACTTTTTTGTGCAAATTGCAATCATGCTTGACTTCTTCAATTCTTTTTTGTGCAATCATCATAAGGCCCATCACCGGATCTTTTAAGTTTTAAGTGATCACCATTTCTGTTTCATTCTCTCTAAGGCTCCAGTTTCCATGCCTTTATCTAAATTCTCAAGGTATATATATATATATTTATTTATTTATATTTTGATTTCTTTGAGGTTAATTAATAAATTACATCCTGATGTCATCAAATATTAAATATTAATTATTGGGAATAAAATTATATTAAATTTTAATTAATTAATTTTGTGGAAGAGAAAATTAAGATTAATTAATTAATCATGTCCGCAACAGTAAAATATTAATTGTGGAGAATGTGATTATATTGTATTTTAGTTAATTAATTTTGTGGGAGAAACCAAGAATGGAATCAAGATTAATTAATTAATCATGTCTACAACTGCAAAATATTAATTTTTGGGAATGAGATTTTATTGAATTTCAGTTAATTGATTTTGTAGGAGAAGGGAAGTAAAACTAATTAATTAATCATATCTGCAACTGCAAAATATTTTTGGGAATGGAATTATATTGAATTTTGGTTAATTAATTTTGTAGGAGAAAGGAATTGAGACTTTTCTCATGGGAAGTATAATAATGAATATAATATTAAATATGTAGTTTCTTATTTATATTTTCACTTCTTTAATTTTTAGGCATTAATTAATGCTAAATAATCGTTAAATTTTAGGTGTTAATTAATGTCAAATAATCAATCATTAAAGTCTAGAAAAACTCTTCTTGCATTTTTCAAGAAAAAAAGATGGTGGTCAATTATCAAGTGAAATCTCATGTGATGATAATCCAAAACTAGACGAGCAACCTGCATTTAAATCTCAAAGAATTGAAGCTTAAAGTGAAAATATTACTTTATTAGAACGTGATCTAAAGTTACGTAAACCAATTTGGACATGCCTTGTTAATTAATAGGATGACGTTTGGAAAATGTATATCAACACGGGTCCATATCAACCAAAATTAGAAGAATTTCCACCCCCATTTGATGGGCAGCAATTTCGTCGATTTCAATACACTTGGTATGCACAATTTCCTTGGCTTGAGTATTCTAAAGAAATTGATGCTGCATATTATTTTGCATGTTTTCTTTTTGCTGTGCTGAAAAAAAAGCAAAATATCCTAGATAGAGAAGAAGTTTCTATCAAATTGTATGGTTATCTATATTAAAAGAGAATTTATAGACACTATCAATTCAAATTTGATAATCGATGAATTTAATTATCGAAAGCATCACAAGATACAACTTAAAGAGTATTTTATTGTAATTGAATTGCTTATTCGATTTGATGTATTTTATTGAAATTTATAATTTTATTTGAGTTAATAGTTGGACTTGGTAAAAAATTTAGCTCACCCACCAATTTTTTTCTGGCTTCGCCCCTATTGATGTCTATATCATGTTTAATTTGCTAGTCACCAAAGTGGCCAAATTAGAAAGTTTGCATGGATGCCAAATTAAATTCAATTTCAAATACTCATAATTATTGTGATGCTTATTATTTAATGACATGATGATTTTGCTTATGGGTATATTGAAATTTACCGATTAAAAAATATTTAGAAATAACCAACGGTTAATTAATTAATTTTATAATATGGGATCATGATTGTGGATAATTAGTATGCTTGATTAGATATGTTTAGCATATCCAAAGATAGCTTGCATGTCTAGTTATTGTGTATTTGATTACTAATTATGTGAAATTAAAGTTAAGCATTAATTATATTTATTGCAGTGTATCATTGTATTTCCCAAAGGTGAACTTCAATATGCGCTTAAAATTTATGTGCATTTTATTTGAATCTATGTTATTTGTTTAAGTTCAAAGCATTAATGTATGTATGTATGTATACACACACACACACACACACACACACACACACACACACACACACACACACACAACACCTCTGCCTGTTGCTCATTATTTGCAAGCTTTGTTTGTTGTTATGTTTGATGGCCTTAATTACCCAAATCGGTTTGAGCAAGTTCAGTTTTATTTTAGTGTTCTAGATCTTGACTTAGCACTATTAAATGAAAGGCCAGCTGTTTTCCATAAGATGGGAGAGATCAAATAGACTAAGCCTAATGTTTATCAAGATACAGTTGCGACATCAAGTCTACAATTCTAGAAATTGAAAGTGCTAAAGAATATATAGAATTTGTGAAAAAGCATTCTTAGTCTAAATCAACTGATAAATCCCTTGTTGGGGCATTAATGGGTATGTTAACCACATGGAAGTTTGATGGTACGCATACCCTGCATCAGCGTGTGACTGAGAAAATAGACACAACAATAAAATTGAGGTCCATAAGGATGAAAATGAGTGAAAGTTTCCTTGTGTAATTCATTAGCAACTCTTTGCCTTTTGAATATGGTGTGTTTCAAATAAATTATAATACTATTAAAGACAAATGAAGTATAAATGAACTCCAGGCCAAACTTATTCAAGAAAAGGTAGGACTTAAGAAATAAAGAATTCACTAAATTAATCTCATAGGTCATAAAAGAGCTGAAAAGAAGTCTAAAAGAAAAATCATCACAAGGGCAAGAAAGAAGCATCAAAGCTGAAAGTGCAAGCCATGCAAGTCCACAAGAAGGACGTCAAGAATGAGAAGTGTCATTTTTGCAAGAAACATGGATATTTCACTAAGGATTACCTAAAGCATAAAGCTTAGTTCTAAAAGAAATATAAGCCTAGTGATTTAGTATGTTTCGAATCAAACTTAGTTGAAGTTTCTTATAACACGTAGTCAATTGATTCTGGTTACACTACTCATGTTTCAGACATGATGCAGGAATTTTTTTACAATTCAAACCATAACCCAAATGAGAAGTTTATTTTCATGGGGAACTAGGTTAAAGCTTCTGTTGAAGGCATTGGAACTTATCATTTGGTTTTAGATACTAGACATCATTTAAATATATTTCAGACTCTTTATGTTTCTTCTATTTCTCACAATTTAATTTCCTTACCCAAACTTGATTCTATTGGATATTCCTTTATATTTGAGAATAGATGTTTTAATTTATTTAAACACGATAATATTATTGGTTCTGAAATTCTTTCTAATGGTCTATACAAATTGAAGCTTGATAATATTTTTACTGAGTCTTTGTTGACCTTGCATCATAATGTTGGCATTAAACATGATTTAGTAAATGATTTAGCTTACTTATGGTATAAATGTTTGGGTTATATATCTAAAGCAAGAATAAAGAGATTAGTAAGGAATGAAATCCTTCCAAATCTGGATTTTATTAATCTTGATATTCGTGTTGATTATATTAAGGGGAAAGCAAACAAAATACATAAGTAAGAAAGGAGCCATAAGAAGTATGCGGCTTCTTAATATTATATACACTGACATATCTAGGTCTTATGATGTTCTATCCTTTGGTAGAGGAAAGTACTTCATCATCTTTATCAATGGTTTTTCACATTTTAGTTATGTCTATTTGTTGTATAAAAAAATTAATCAGTGGATGCCCTAAAGGCATTTATCAATGAGGTTGAGAGGCAACTAGATAGAAGGTGAAAATTATCAGATCTAATAGAGATGGTGAATATTATGGAAGATATACTGAGAATGGATAATGCCCTGGTCTATTTGTTAAGTTCCTTGAAAAATGCAGCATATGTTGTAATGCCTTTGGATTTTTTTTTTCTTTTTCTTTAACCGATTACTGAGAGATTTTAGAGAATAATTTAGACTTTTCTAATTTACTAGAGTTACTTAGAATTTTCTAGTATTACATTTATTAATTACACAAGACATGTATGCTTGCCATCTATTATTTACATTTATCATAAAAGCTTGCATTTATTCAAGAACACAATCATGAACTTTTATAATTATCTTTATTAAAGCTTGCTTAAATTATTAATACATTTATGATAATTTAGTTTATATTTATGATTATATTTGTTGTTGAAGTTTTCTTTATATTTATTATTGTTTTATTAAAGTTTCTTTATTAAAGGTTGCTTAAATTATTAATACATTTATGATAATTTAGTTTATATTTATGATAATATTTGTTAAATTTTGCTTTATATTTATTTATTATTTTATTAAAGTTTCTTTATTAAAGATTGCTTAAATTATTAATACATTTATGATAATTTAGTTTATATTTATGATTATATTTGTTAAAGTTCGCTTTATATTTATTATTGTTTTATTGAAGTTTCTTTAATAAGGTTTACTTTACATTTATGGTTATATATATAATAGTTTATTTATATTTTCAATTACACTTATTAAAGTTGATGTACATTTATTATTATTTTATGAAAGTTACTTTGTTAAAGTTAGGAATAATAATAGGGTGAGGTGGGGGTGGGAAGGCATACCCCATTTTCTAACCTATTAAAATTTTCGTCTTCATTCCTTATCCCATTTTCTATTTAATTTAATGGGGGTGAGGATAGAGAATTCCCACGTGGAGAATGAGTTCCACATCTCTACCTTATTTCACATTTTATATTAGATATAAATATAAAATTTTAATAAATTAAAAATTATTGCTATATTAAAGACTTGAATAAAATCATTACTAGATTATAAAGTACTTTAATTATTTTTTAAAAATCTAAATATTTGAAAAAATATCTTGAAATAATATCAAAATTAAAAAAATTCAAATATAACAATTTGTAAGGGATAAAGAAAATGTTATAATATTTTAAAATTTAATAAAAATTATATTGTATAGTTTTCTTTTAGTTATAATATATTTATATCAAGTAAAAATAAAAAAAATTTATTAATTAATATTGTAATTGATAAAATAAAAAATTAAAAAAATTATACGTAATAGGGATTGCGGTGAGGGTAAGGTGGGAAATTTAAAATCAAATTCTGTCCTATTAAGAATTTAGAAATTACTTTTCTTCCATTCCCTAAAAGTTATTTAAAATTCACTCGATTAAGAGTGGAACCTCGTGGGGCTCTAAACATATGGAGGGATTTTGTCATTCCCAGTTAAAACTAACTTTACATGTTACTTGCATTTGTTATTTGGTTGCTTTGTCTTTATGCTTGATTGAAAGCCTAGAATTGAAAGAATGAAACATAAATTTATTCAAGTTATTTCATTTTTCATCTTCTTTCTCTCTCAATCTCAAAATTCTAAATTATGATTCTTTCATAACAACCTTCTTCATTTCTACAATAGAGTTAAAGATCTTAGACTAATTGGAAGCTTCTTGATTTGGTGAGTCTTTGTTACTTATGCTTTTTTACATGCTTGATTTGAAACTCTAGTTGTATGAAACATGTTATAGAATTTTCTGAACAACATGGATATTTCTTAATAAGACTGATATTGCATAAATGATTTTTTAGAGAAACCTTATCTTTCTGTAAACTAGGCACGTCAGACTTATTAAATAAATTTTAATTCATAAGAATTTCACTTCATTTTTGATTTCATATGGATTTTCAAATATGATGCTATTGCACTAGAAAGCTGTAGTTTCGGTAAAATGATCAAATTCATAAAATTATTTGTACTGCAAAATAGAATCTAAAAATTTTAAAATTTTAACTGAGGTTAATATACGTGTATAGTATTTCTAATTTTTATTTCATAATTTTTTTATTAATATATAATTTTTTAAAAATCTTAAAACTCATACTATTCAGTTAAGGCTTTTTTAAGACAGTTTTAAATTTAGCATGAAACGAATAGTTTTGAAAATATTTTTGGCATCGAATCCTCCTAAAAGTTTTATTAGAAAATTTTGTTGGATATACCCATGGATGTTTGGAATAGATCTATATGATATTATGTTATTTTTGTCATTAGATTAAAGTTAAAATTTAGAGAATCAGACTTGTACTAGTATGAATTAAAAAATTAAATTATCGAAATAGGTTGTTAATAATTGTGTGTTATATTTGTTTAAAGTATTGGAGGCGTTTGAGATTGTTAGAAGCTTAGAAGCGTGTTTCAATTATTACTTTATCAAGGTAAGTATTTCTATTTATAATATAATAGATTTGTATAATAATTTTAATATTTTAATATTATCACAAGTACATGAGTTTTTCCTAATTCTTCATGCAAAAAAAAAAAAGTTTATGAAAAGGTTTTTAAATCTAAAAATTATGTTATTTTTTATGGTTTTAACAAAATATTATAAATCCTTTAAATGTGTAATTTATCTTGCTAAATAATAATAACTACTATTATTTTTAGAATTGTTTATTAAATCTCGCAAGCCTAAATCATTGTCGTGATCTTTTTATGAATTCGATATAAATATTTTGACTAATTGTCCATAATTATTCTGATTCTGATCATATAATATAATATATATGTTTTGGACTAGTACCAAATTTCTATTCTGAGTGTATACATAATATTCTGATTTTGATTCTGTTTTGACTAGGTCACAGAAAATATATGTGACATTATGTGATATGAGCTAATTTTTATTTTTTGTATTTATATATATACTATAAGATTTGTTCCTGTACTTAATTTATGATTTTGATATTTGGAACCATTTATGAATTTGTCATTCTATTATAATTTATCGTTCTGTAAAATTTATGTTTTTAATATACGTATCGATAAAATAAAAGGCTTGTAATACTTTTAGTATAAGAGATCCCTAGTTTGATAGAAATAATTTTATTTACGGAGTTGACGATTCACCTTTCATAATTAATTTTTGTAGATTGAGTGACTTATGTAGAAGTGTGGTTACCTTTGTACATAGATATTTATTTACTTTTGTTAAGTTGTTAAGTTGAATAAAAGAAGGATGAATTTCTCAAACCTTTAAGCTTGTTAGTCTTTTGAACTTATATTTAAGGAGTTTTGATATGTTTGTTACTTTTATGATTTCGGAGAAAAATTCCAAGTTTTGACTTATGAACTTGTTGATCTATTTAATAAAATTTTTGGTATTTTAATTTAAGTTTTTTGTGTAAGGATTTTAGATTTATAAGTAACTTCCTTCTACCATATGCTCCACATGTGTTAAATACACAATGTTAGGAAAGAAAGTTAGTTAAAGACACCTGAATATTTAGGGCTGTCAGGGGAAAGTAAAGACTTATAATTCACATTAAAAGAAATATATTTAAGAACAACCAAAGGATATTTCATTAGTTATCCAAAGAAGTCTAAAGGGTATAGATTTTTTTTGTCGTAACCATAGTACGAGAATTGTTAAATTTAGAAATTCTAGGTTCATTTAAAATGACAAAATTAGTGGGAATACGATATCACAAAAGTAGAAGTAAGAATACAAATTCCCTTGCCTGTAACTTTTTCTAAAGTTATTGTTACTGTAGTTATTGAACAAATTAATGACTTTAAAGAACAACAAATGAATAATCTTATACCCCATAAAAAAGTCATCAATAATAAACTTGTCACAATTGCACCATAAGAAATAGCATTACAAAGATTTCAAAGACAAAAAAGATCTCATATTTCTTCTAATAATGTGGTTTACTTACCAGAGTCAGAATTTGACTTGGGAATTGATAAATATCTAGATTCATTTTCACAAGCCATGGAAAAGTGTTAATTATGATAAATGGTTAGATGGCATAAAAGAATAGTTAAAATCAATAGATCACAATGATATTTGGGACCTGTTGAATTACCTGAAGGTTATAAACTAATAAGATGTAAACAGGTCTATAAGGCTAAGTGTGATTCAAATGGCAAAGTGGAACGATACAAGGCCACACTCGTTGCTAAAGGTTTTACTAAAAAAGACAGCATTGACTACAAAGAGATATTTTCACCAGTCTCTAAGAAGGACTCCTTTAGAATTATTATGGCATTGGTTGCTTATTATTACTTAGAGTTACACCAAATGGATGTGAAATTATCTTTCTAAATAGAAATTCAGAGGAAGATGTTTACATGACCCAACCTAAATACTTCTTACTTGAAAGAAAGGAAAACCTCGTGTGAAAATTAAATAAATCAATATACAAACTTAAGCAAGTTCCTGATAATGGTATCTTAAGTTTAATCCTACCATCACTTTCTTTAGATTTAAAAAAAAATATCATTGATTGATGTATATATCTCAAGATCAGTAGGAGTCAAATTATTTTTTTTATTATGCATGTTGATGACATTTTAGTTGGTATTAATGATTTTGGTTTATGTGCATGTCTATTATGACTTATTTAATAGTTATAAGTGCTTATTTAATTAAATAAGTTTTTATTATAATTTTGTTGTTATTTGGTTGTTTTTCTAGTAGAGCTTTCTAAGCTTAAATACGCTATTTTATCTCTACTAATAAAACTCAAATTTTGGGCTTTTAGGAGTAGAGTTTAAAAAATTTTTTAAATATTAAAATATCTAAAATATCATTTACTTATTTAACAATTTTATTTTATTCTTTTTATAACATTACTTTAAAAAATATCTATTAAAGTAATTTAATAAATTTTTAATAAAAATTTTTATTGACAACTAAATAATTAAAATTCTTTGAGTAAAAATACTATTTATAAAAGCTTTACTAATAAAAGCTATATTTAAATAAGCTTTACTTAAAAAACTATATCAAATGAATTTTATTTCATAAGACCACTAAGTTTTTCTCTAAGAACTTTATAATAAAAGATATGGGTGAGGCATCCTATGTGATTGGAATGGAGATACTCTGTGATAGAGTACAAGGATTATTAAGATTGTTTCAGAAAGCATATATCAACAAAGCTTTAGAGAGATTCAGAATGGAAAAATGTGCTCCAAGTGTTTTTTCAATTTAGAAAGGAGACAAGTAGAGTCTTATGCAATGCCTAAAGAACGAATTGGAATGTAAATAAATGGAAAGGATTCCTTATGCATCCATTATAGGGTACTTGATGTATGCAAAAATATGTACCAGGCCAAACATTAGTTTTGCTATTCGAATGCTGCTTAGATATCAAAGTAATTCTGGATTGGATCATTGAAAAGTTGTAAATAAAGTATTGAAATACTTGTAATGAACGAAGAATTACATGCTCACTTATAAAAGATATAATGATCTTGAAATAACAGGATATTCAGATTTAGATTATGCTAGTTGAATGTGTTAGCCTAAAAGGCTATAAATATTATGATTTTGATGATAACAAACATTTACATTAAAGTGTTTTATTTTGTATTTCACAAAGTTCACTAGTTTTGAAGGATAATTAATTAAGTGAAATCAAGTTCAAAACACTCAACGGACAACGGCGAAGTCAAGAATAGAATTTCGAGCTCAACGGATAATTTATTGCGACAATTTCTTGTAAAGCCGGTATGATTTAATTTATGCTTGGATTAACATTTGTGAAGCTCAATTTTATGTTAATAAAATAATTATTCTTCAAACTAAATTAATTTTATGTTTATGAGATAAAATATTTTATGAATTTAAGTAATTTGGGTAAAAATGAAAAATTTTTAAATTTCAGAGTTGAACTTATTTGTAGCTCTAAAACATTGGGGCTATATTGTAAGTTATAATAGATTGGCGGTTTAAGTGAAAAATTTTAAAAAAGCTTTAAAGATTATGGTGATTTAGCTAAAACTTAAAAAGGATTTATTTGAAAAGTTTTTCTTTAATTTGGGCCATACTGTAATTTCAGAATATTTTTAGGAATTAAATAATATTTAAAATTTCTGAGATTGGATCTTTTTATAAAGTTTTATAACGTTTTGAGCCATAGCATAATTGGAATAAGTTTTGAGGTAAAATTATAATTTCATGAACAGTATTACTGTAGCAAAAATTGTTATTACGGAACTAGTATTGATTTAATCGGTATAATATTATAATTATATTAAATAGTTAGATTAAATAAAATAATAATATATTTTTATTATTTGAGGGAAAGAAGCCGAGAGAGAGGAGAGAGAGAAAGAAAGAGAGAGAGAAGAGTGACCGGATCCGACTCGATTCGACCCGTGACCCGCCACTTGACCCGACCGGATCTCTCAATTCCAGCCACCGTTTTCGATGCTCTTGGTATTGATTTGAAGCCCTCGAGACGCTGGTCATATCCTTGCCATTCTCACTGCCGGAAAACAACCAGAATGCCGCTGGTGAAGCTCGAAAGTTTCGGCCAAAAACCCATTCTTGTTGCTGTCGATTCTGCTGGATTTTGGCCACACCACCCGGCTGGGTTCCACTGCTCTCACCTCCAGCTTCCATTCCCGACCGGTCTCGTCACCTGAATCGGCCGGATTACCGGTGAACGGTAACTTGCAACCCGCGGCCTTAGAAAGCTCGACCCGGCTCCGTCACCACTCGTGGGAGGTCACTGCCGGTACTGTTGGACTCACCGAGGCCGGAACTACAAGATTTAAGCTTTCCGTCACCGTTGACTGAAGTCCGATCACCGTTGACCGGTGAGGGACAATTCGATAAAGATAGAGAATTTTGGGATTAATTCTGTAATTTCTAAAAGTTATGGGTAATTTGATAATTATGGATAAGGATAGTTAGGGATATTTGAGGTTTCGATGGTAAATCGGTAATTTAAGTAATTGGGAGTAATCTGATGATTTTATGCCTCTGAGATAATTTCATAATTTCTAATGTGTGGGTATTTTAGTAATTGATAAAATTGAGAATAGGTTAGTAATTTATGATCTTGAGGTTAAATTGATAAATTATGATTTTTGGGATATTTCGATAATTTTGAATTCAAGGCATTTCGGTAATTTTAAAGGATTTGAGGATATTTCGGAAATTGAGAATTTTAAGGATAAATTAATAAAATGTATTGTTGAGGACAATTAAGTAAAATTATGATATTGAGAGCATTTTGGTAATTTTTGGAAATAAGGATAATTTAATAATTTTAAATATTCGGCAATTATATTATGTGAGTTTGATTTTATTAGGTATAATTAATTATAGTTTAAGTGATTAATAATTATTATGCGATTTATTTGATTAGGGGGACTCACGAACGAGAACCAACCCACGGACGTTGACGATACCGGATTTGATTGTCGTCACTGTGAGTGGAATATACAAAACTTACTTCTCTGTGGATTATTATGATTTTTAATTATGATAAAGTATGATTGCAAATGAATTTTTAAATGCCTGATTTAATAATTTTATGGAAAATGAATTTTCTCTGCATAATGGAATTTATTGTCGGAATTGTTATGATTTATGATTTTATCTCTGATTTTGAATATATGTGTATTAATAATATTTTAAAAGAAAAGAAAATGGATTTTAAATGTTGTTGAAAATAAAAGAGAATGTGATTTCGGATATTATCGAATGTTCATATGCATATGTATTTTTAATGGTTTACAAGTCATTAGACAGTACCCTTCCCCGTACACTGTGATGAGATGATATGTGATGATATGAGATATAGGTCTTTAGAACCCGTCGGAGTACACATAGAGGCTTTGGGTCGTGTGCTTGGGCGCTTTTGTCCTTTGGGGACTATGCATGCATAATTATGATGATGAAATATGTCGAGATGTGATGACATATGAGATGTTATTTCCCCATCTATCTAGGTAGCTCCGGGACATGATGGTTTCTTGATTGCCCGTCCGTTGAGGTTCGGATAGGATGAGATTATTTCTCCGGGTACTCGTTTGGTGAAAGTTTTCAGTATTCGAAATTGATATTATATGTTGTGAATTTTCTTCGGTTTTATGCAGTATTTTGTGATGATTCCAAATTGAGTATTTATACGATGTTATGACATATTCTTTCTTGGTTATTTCACATGACATTATATATGCTTTTGAAGTTAGTGATTTGATTATAAATGTGAAGTGATTTATTAATATTTCTCGTTTATGATTTGATGGAATTGTGTATTTAAAGTTGATACAATTATTTTAAGAATAAAGTTATTTTCAAAAAAACTACTATGCACTCACTGACCTTCACTGAGTTTTATACTCATCCCCATTTTTTTTTTCATTTTATTATATTTTCCCCCCATGGGAGACTTAAAGGTACAACAGTTGACCCAGCAACGATAATTATGTGTAATTGGCCACGTATTTGTCTTAGGAATTGTAGCGTTTTGTATAGAATATTTTGGGTTGTATGATATTACAATTAAGAATAACTTAATGTGTTTGATATTAAAATATTTCGGATGATAATTGGTATTTATTGGGATGTTGATTGATGGAGTTGGTTGTATTTAGAAATTATTTTGGGAGTGTTATCTTATTAATTACAGGATTGGAAATTTCAAAAATATAGAGAAATTCTGCCGGAATTTTTGGTATAGATATTAGATTTATTAATATTAGAATAATTATTAGTTGAATTTCGAGGATTAGTCATGATTCGTTCCAGGGTTTGGGACGGGTCGCGACAATTTTTTTTTGGCTTAATGATGATTTTATGGCTTGACCAATGCAAGAATTGATTTAGCTCTTACTATGGCACGACGTTTATTATTATTAAACCACTATTTGAATGTGCCACATGGGCAAAGTTGGAGAATGTTGGAATATTTATAGTGGCCCACGTGCCATTATTAAATTAATAATAATAATTTGGATATAAATTGTAAAATAAGCTATGAGTTAGAATGCTGCTGATCAATTGGGAAAAACTAAAAGTCCACTTTGATGGAAAGTAAGAATTAAGGTTTTATTAAAAAAATTAATCCTCTCTCCACCCAATATAAAAGGATATTACGTTAATTTTTCTCTACGCCAAAAAAAAGAGTCATTTTAAAAGGGTCGAGGGAGAGAAATTGATTTTTGCTAATCTTTAATTTTTTGGCAGTGAAATTTAAATTACCATAGATCAAGATATGTTTTCTCTCAATTATGATGTTGTGAAAATTATGATATTTTATAATTTTAAAGATTAAAGATTAATTAAATTAGGTTTTGTTTGCTTTATGGGAATTTAAAAATTAAAAATGGTATGAAAAGACATACACAATGATAAAGAGCAGCCACTGGAGCCACGCAAGTCCAGCAGAGGGCATAAGCCAAATCCTAAGTACATGACGTGAAGACTTTAGCTTTGCCCTTGCATGGCTCATGCATACACAAAATAAGAATAACAATCATGCATGGATTCTGATCGTGCAAGGAGTAACGATAAGATCAAATTCCTAGTGGTTGTTATTTAGCTTTATGTTTCGTAAAAGTAGCAAGGTTGTTATTTCCATTACGTATTTTGATTCCAGCCAAGAATAAGTTTGTGTAATACTATAAATAATGGCTTCGGCATAATAAAATCAAGCAGTCAATTAAATCAATTCATCTTGGTCTTTCTTTTTCTCGCCATAAGTAGAAAAAAACTCTTGTGATTGATAGCAAGCTTTGGTTGGGACCTATCAGTTGGTATCAGAGCTAGCTTATCAATGACGACTAACAAGGAACGCATTGACCTAATTGAAGCAGATCTTGGAAGCTTGCAAGACAGAATGGAACAGATGGAGGTGGGAATCAATGACAAGCTACAACGTCTTAAGGAGTCAATAAGCAAACTTGTGGAATCAAATAGTGTAATCAAGGGCACTACTAGTCGTGACTCAGCTAAAAATTTAGGCTCTACAAAGCATGTTCGTGAGGAAAGAAATGGAGGGCGGCATATGCTTCCAACACAGGTTACCAAGCTAGACTTGCCCCGCTTTGCCGGCGATGATCCAACAAAATGGTACAGTAGGGTATCTCAGTACTTTGAATATCAGGAAACTATGGATGAAACCAAGGTGACTTTGGCTGCATATCACTTGGAGGGAGAAGCAAATCAGTGGTGGCAATGGATGCGAAGGGCTTATGAAGAAGAAAAGCGACCAGTTACATGGAAAATATTCATTGAGGAACTATAGACACGTTTTGGGTCGACTGAGTGTGAAGATTTTGATGAAGCTTTGTCTCGAGTCAAGCAGACGGGAACATTGCGTGAATATCAGAAGGAGTTCGAAAGACTTGGGAACCGAGTTTATGGGTGGTCTCAAAAAGCATTGGTGGGAACATTTATGGGGGGCTTGAAACCTGAGATTGCAGAAGACATTCGTATGTTCAGACCCCGCACATTAAAGGAAGCCATTAGTCTAGCGCGTATGAAGGATGATCAAATAACACGATAGAAGAAAATGATCAGATCATCAATTCCTATCCGTTCCCCACCTGTTTCGAATCGAGCCACACTAACAACTCCTTATAAGAGGCTATCGTGGGAAGAGATGCAGAGGAGGCGATCCCAGGGATTGTGCTTCAATTGTAATGACAAATTCACCGCTGGCCACAAGTGTACCAAGGTACAATTACTAATCCTGGAATGCGAAACAACACCAGAAGATAGTTTGTATGAAGAATTTGCGGTCAAGGAGCCTATAGTAGAATCAACAAAAACGACAAACCCTAAAATGTCTTTATATGCTTTGTCCAGATGGAGTGTACCACAAACTATGCGCGTTATGGAAAAAATTTAGCAGTACACAATTATCATCCTTATTGACAGCGGATCCACACATAATTTTATTAGTTCACGCCTAGCCAATTTGCTGCAATTGCCGATTAAGCCAACAACATCTTTTTCAGTACAATATGCTAACGGGGAGAAATTAACATGCCTAGGGATGTTTGGAAAGGTAAAAATATTAATCCAAAATATTCCTTTTTCTCTCACCGTGTATTCCCTGGCAATAACAGGATTGGACATGGTTTTGGGGATTCAATGGCTCGAGATACTAGGCTCTGTCCTGTGCAATTAGAAAGACTTGACTATGGAATTTGAATGGGAGAATAAAAAGCAATGCTTGCAAGGAATTATTCTTCACGCTGTGCAGTCAACATCAATAATGGAAGTTACAAAAGAAATTAAACAAGGGCAAGGAGTCTACGCTATATGCTTTCAAGCTTCATTAAAAGACTCTTTTAAAAAAACTCCTATTTGCATGCAACAAATATTGGCCGAATACTCAGATTTATTCCAGGAGCCTACACAACTACCACCCTCACGAGACATTGACTATAACATTCCATTAAAAGAGGGGACTGAGCCTGTTAATGTGAAGCCCTATCGATACGCATATTTTCAAAAATCAGAGATTGAGAAGCAAGTACAGGAGATGTTAAATTCTGGATTAATAAGGCCAAGCACCAGCCCTTTTTTCTCGCCCGTATTGTTGGTCAAGAAGAAAGATGGCAGCTGGCGATTTTGTACTGACTATCGTGCCCTTAACCAAGTTACAATCAAGGATGGCTTTCCGATACCGACTGTGGAGGACATGCTAGATGAGCTCCATGGTGCTGCTTATTTCACCAAGTTAGATGAGCTCCATGTTCAATCCAGCCGACATATACAAAATAGCATTTCGGACTCACAGTGGCCACTATGAATACTTGGTGATGCTGTTCGGATTGTGTAATGTCCCATCCACCTTTCAGGCAATCATGAACTCTATCTTTCGTTCATATCTCAGAAAATTCATTCTAGTTTTTTTTGACAATATACTAATCTATAGTCCTACATGGAGCACGCATCTGGATCATGTTCGGCAGACATTACAAATTTTAAAAAAACAAGAATTTTTTATCAAAGCAAGCAAGTGTAATTTCAGCCAATAAGAGTTAGACTACTTGGGCCACATAATAACTCGCCATGGCGTCAAAGTAGACGGGAACAAAATTGCAGCTATGATTTCATGGCCACGACCTCAAAATATAACAGAGTTGAGAGGATTTCTTGGGCTCACGGGATATTACAAAAAATTTGTACAAGGTTATGGGATGATAGCACAACCGCTCACCAATTTATTAAAAAAGGGGCAGTTCGTGTGGAACAATGAGGCGGAGGAAGCATTTGAGAAATTGAAGAAAGCCATGAGCACTACCCCAACATTAGCCATGCCAAATTTTCATGAGACTTTCATTGTCGAGACTGACGCATCTAGTGACGGAATTGGGGCGGTACTACAGCAACAAGGGAGGCCGATTGCTTACATGAGTCGCGCTTTAAGCACTTCAAAAAAGGCATGGTCTATTTATAATAAAGAGATGTTAGCAATTGTGGAGGCTGTCAGAATGTGGAGACCTTATTTACTTGGGCATCGGTTCATCATCAAAACTGATCAACAAAGCATAAAATATTTTTTAAAACAGCAAGTGGCTACACCCGAGCAGCATAAATGGATGAGTAAATTGATGGGGTATGATTACGAGATTGTTTACAGCCCCATATGTGAGAACAAAGCTGCCGATGCCTTATCCTGACGACCCGACAGTCCACTTCTTTATCTTTTGTTTTTGCCACAGATTGCTATTTGGGATGAAATCAAGAAGGCCGCTGGTAGTGATGAAAATATGAAAAAAATTACGTATGATGGCTCAAAACCAAACTTCGGGGCCATACACAGTTCGTAATGGCTGATATTTTTTAAGGAACGAGTGGTGGTTCCACGTGCTTTACGTGAGTCACTTCTATTTGAGGCTCACGACACAAAAATTGGCAGTCATTCAGGAGTCCTACGAACTTACAAGCGTCTTTACAATAATTTTACTGGCCAGCAATGTTTCAAGCTGTACGAGACTATGTGAGTAAATGCGAAGTCTGTCAAAGAGTGAAGACTGACACTCTCAAGCCCGCGGGTCTTCTACAACCGCTATCCATACCATACCAAGTTTGGGATGATATCTCATTGGATTTTGTTGAAGGCTTACCATCTTCACAAGGCAAGGATACTATATTGGTTGTAGTGGATCGACTAAGTAAGTTCGCTCACTTTATTTCTTTCACTCACCCTTTTTCGGCCAAGATAGTAGCTAAGAAATTTGTTGAACATGTGGTGAAGTTACACGGCATGCCTAGAAGTATAATAAGCGATCGCGACCCAATTTTCATTAGCAAATTTTGGCAGGAATTTTTTTAATTTGTCCGGCACCAAACTGAAAATGAGTTCTGCCTACCATCCACAGACGGATGGCCAAACTGAGGTAATTAATCGCTGCCTCAAACAATATCTGAGGTGTTTTGTATATCAGTGGCAAAAAAAGTGGCACTCATTCTTACCATGGGCTGAGTTTTGGTATAACACCACTTTCCATGTTTCTACGGGCATGACGCCATTCCAAGCTCTCTACGGTAGGCCACCCCCAACCATGCCTATCTACCACGTTGGAACATCTCCTGTGAATGAAGTGGACCAGGCATTGCTTACCCGAGGGGACTTGCTGCGACAGTTGAAGCATAATTTAGCCATGGCAGCAAATCGAATGAAGTAAATGGCTGATCAAGCAAGCTCATCACAAATGTGGTGATTTGGTGTTTTTAAAGTTACAACCTTATAGACAATCCTCGGTGTTCAAGCGAGCTCATCACAAATTAGCATACAAGTATTTCGGGCCTTATAAGATTGTATGCAAAATTGGTCCAGTTGCTTATGAACTTCAGCTGCCTGAAAACTCTCGCATTCATCCTGTGTTTCATGTTTCATTATTGAAAAAAGCTATCGGAGATTTCAATGGCAATAATGAATTACCCTCCATTGATGATGAAGGCCTGATAGTCATGGAACCGCTTGCTATTCTTGATACCCAGTGGTTGAAGAAAGTGGCAAAATGATGGAGCAACAGTTAGTTCAATGGAAGCGGTTGCCAGTCGAAGATGCAACGTGGGAAGATAAAGAGGTTTTGCAACGTCAATTTCCTCACATGACCAGGACAAGGGTGCTCTTCGGGAAGGGGGTAATGATAAAGAGCAACCACTGGAGCCACGCAAGCTACGAAAGTCCAGCAGAGGGCATAAGCCAAATCCTAAGTACATGATGTGAAGACTTTAGCTTTGCCCTTGCATGGCTCATGCATGCACAAAATAAAAATAACAATCGTGCATCTATTTTGATCGTGCAAGGAGTAATGATAACATCAAATTCCTAGTGGTTGTTATTTAGCTTTATGATTTGTAAAAGTAGCAAGGTTGTTATTTTCGTTACGTATTTTGATTTCAGCCGAGAATAAGTTTGTGTAATACTATAAATAATGACTCCGGCATAATAAAATCAAGCAGTCAATTAAATCAATTCATCTTGGTCTTTCTTTTTCTCGCCATAAGTAGAAAAAAACTCTTGTGATTGATAGCAAGCTTTGGTTGGGACCTATCACACAACATGATTAAACTAACTAAAATGGTACTTGGAAAATCTTTGAGCATCAAGAGAAATGAACTTTCAAACATTAGAGGGGCTGCTCTGGCCACCACGGTACCGTGTGTCTCCTTTTAAACATTAATGAGAGAGTAAACATATTTTTCTTTAAGTATAGGATTGAGATCTCACATCCTTTTTAACACAGACTTTTAACGAGCCAAAACATTGGTTTCAAGCTGCATTAGTTACTTAGGGGTGCTCACTGTGCCGGTGTTGTATTTTCTATAGTTCTACTTTGGTAGCTAGTTTGCCTATCGCTTGTCACAAGAATAAGCTCTTTCTATCAAAATAAGGTGGAGCTTAGGTGAAAGTTTAGGATTAGTGATTTGCTATCCGCCATCAATTACTTATTTTTTTAGTTGGCTTGTACCCACGAACATAAACATATAACATCAGTACCACCTATTAGCTCCATTCTATATTTCTATATGCGGTTTTTCAAGCTTTTAGTAGCTGTTGGAATTGCTTTTAGTTGGGAAAGTTCACTCCACAACTGCTATATCTAGTTTGCCCAGCTCTTCTTTTAAGCTTCCTTGGTACGTGAGCAAATGGCTAAATTGTTGAGCTACAATCTCCAAAATATCTTTTCAGTGTTCTCATCTCTATCTATCGTGAAGGCAAATTACATAGTAGATTTATTGGTCAATTTGGGTTTGCATTTTCTTAATTTTACTTGGTTTGGGAAACCTCATGATCATTTACCTTTTTTTTTTAATTTAACGATAAGTGAGGTTTTTCCAATTATTAATTTTCCTAATTATTTTCCAACACTTGTATTCATTGAGCTCATTTTTCTTACATTAATAAATCTCGATTAACCAGACCCTTTCAATCGAAAAGGAAATTTAGCTCTATTCTTTCTCCAAATGCTTGCTTCAAAGCTTCCACTATCAAGATTTGCTTTTTTTTTTAATTTTAAATAATGAAATTCTGATTTAAAAATATTATGGATGGATTGGCTATGGTAATTCGGGGATCGTGCGTAGTGGGCGTCTTTCTGGACCTCAAAGGAATCCACACTTAGCTATGGATAAGGCCCAAAATGTAACCCAATTGAATATTGTAGCCCTATTGTTGCAATTGTTGTTTTCATTGGGCTTGTCTAAGAGCACTTATATTCAAGGCATGTAGATCGCGGCTGCCCGATTGAGTATTTTTCAATTTACGCATTATTGCCGACTTTGGATTAAAGCCCTTGCGGTGGTTAAAAGGTCTATAGAGTTTAAGCTCCCCTTATGTGAGTTATTGATTAGGAACGATGGGTGAATTTAGTGTCCGGCCTGCTATAATTTAAAAAAAAAAAAAAAGGTGGTAAAAGAAAATCTTTAACATGGAAAACACTGCATAAGATTATGAGCTAATAGTAAATATCATTAATATAGTAGTCTATATTAAAGGTTAATTATCTCGTAAAAAATTTCCCTTGTTTTCTTTTGGTCTGTGTGTAAATTATGGGTGGATTTGGTTTCAATTTCGGCGTACACTGCAAAGTCAAGCCGGCAACTTCGCTTTGAAATATAAGCCAATCCAACCAATTAATCGAAGCTTTTTATCTATTTATTTATTTCCACATGAACGAAAATTCTTTGACTAAAATTTGCAAGCCTGCACGGAGTTTTCTCCCATTAAGGGCCTACATATTGAAAATACAGTGCGCTTAGAGGCATCAACCGATCAATTTGGATTTTTTACGTTTGTATCGTGAGAGTTAATTTTCTCTTTTTTAAATGTAGATATTTTTAGTTAGATTTCAATAATGATAGGTCGAGATATGCCTTAATAAATTTAGGAGGTTGGCAAATATGATCCAATTCAATTTAATTTTCATGGGCTGAGTGGGTTATTTTAAGTTGATTGGGTCAATTTTTCCAAATCCAATTAATAATTAAGTTAGGTTGAAGTAATGATAATGAACTTATCTAATCCTACCCAATCTATTTAAATAATAATGATAATGACGATGCCAATGATGATGATAACAATAATAATATAAATCTCGTTATATTAGAATAGCTCTACGATAGAATATTTTTTATAATTACATAATTTAAGTTATAATTATTTTTTAATTATTTATCATTTTATGTATATGGTTGAAATTCATACTCCACTATAGATCATCTCTAACATAACCATAGCCTAATATACTAATCCTCAATTACAAACTCCTAGAGACTTAAATGGTTAAGCTAATTTTTAACTTTTTTTTTAAATAAAAGAGACTATTTCATTTTCGTATCTATTGATTGAAACTCTAGTTCCAAAACTAAAATCACTCTCTCAATTTTTAATTGTCGCTCAAAGTAAGGTATTTCTCTCAGCCATTCATTCTTACTTCTTTTTTTTTTTATCATACTTTTAACTTGTAATATTGAATTAATTAATATATTTTCGCAGAACATATATCTAGAAGCTCATTGTCAAAATATTCTTAATTTTAAAATAGTTGATTTTTCAAAATTTTTTTAATCCAACACAGGTTATAAATGAAATTTTCTTGTTATATTATATTTATATGTGACTTTAATAAATTTCATATCTTTTTCTTTATATACTTTTCAACTTTTTATTTGACATTTAAATTGATCAACTTAATCTAATGATTTAAAGGCTGGATTAGTTTGGATTAGTTTTGTCTTAACCTATTCAATAGTGGATTGGATTGGATTAGATTCCTACAAATCATATCCAACATTACTCATGTCCATCCGTAGTAATCTTGTTGAAATTGACACAGACCATAATATATGAAGATGGAGGTAGCATTTTTTTTATTTTTTTGTGAAATTTGAATATTATCTAAATTTAACTAAAGTATGAATTAGTATGAATACAAATGTCTAAATGGATTTTTTTAATATATGATTATAAATGGCATTTTATTTGTTTTATAAATAAAAAATTAAATATTGTTATTTGACATTTATGTACTTATAAGTCAAATGAATAAATGGTTTAGTTTTTATAGTTTAGGAAATTAGTATATTTAATAAAATATTTTTGGGATATACTATTTGCTTCTTATTTAAACTTTTATTTAGATGAAAGTTACGAAAATTTACTTTTTTATGAAATTGTAATTGTTTAAAATTAGATCCAAATTTAAAAAAAGGATAAAGTTTGATAAAGTCCAGCATTAATAAAATTTTAGATTTAAGACGTTCAACAAATAAGTTGGTTTGGGGACGGAGGATGTTTAACTAAGTTTGATGAATTATAAATAAAATTATATATAACACTATGTTAATTTTCATTTTTCATCTTTCAATTTTCAAGGGCGGCAACCAAAATTTGTCTTTGTCAAAGCGGTCTGTTCTAATAAAAAAATTAATTATGATACGAAACAAAAATGTTAGGTCTGACGATGACATCCAAAGTTTTAGGAAATTGTATAAATCTTTGACATGCCCTAGTTGTTGTTGTTTTTTGTAGGTCTCCATCTCACCAAATTAATAATTCATAATAAAATTACTCTCTTTGTTTATTTGTACAAACATAGTGCTATATATAAATCTAATGGCATCCTTAAGATGGGATTAATTTTGTAATATATAGGGGCGTTTGTAATTTACTCCCAATTGTTCATCCTAATTGAAATAGACACAAATACCAAGTATCTAAGTGAATACATAAATTTAATATTTAAATTTTTAATATTGCATATTGAGGATAATAAAATAATAAAAAGATTTCAATTACATGTGCTGAAAAAACCAAGGAAAGTTTATTGCAAGCAGTGCAATACTTTATGGTTGTTGCATCTTAATTAGTGATGGGACGCCACATGGTTAAAATTTTGTGTAGTTTATAATAGTGACTTAAAATTTAATTTCATTATATTTTTAGAATAAAAATAAAATAAAATGCATGTAATAATATGTATTGTGATTTGGGTGATTTGTGTGTTGTTCAATGATTTGTAGCAATTTTAAGAAGTATAACTGTAGCCGTAAGTTCAGCATCCTGTCTTTTTCATTAACCTGTCTATGCGGCCCGTTCGCCATACTGTCGTCTCGATGGCGGATCCGACCCGATCTTTTTATTGATTCCTTTTACCTTTTTTTTTCTTTCTCATAAAATGAAAAAGTGACTTCCACTTTTTTTTTTTATATATATAAACAAAAAATAGAACCATTAAACGTTGGATTTCTTTTTCTAAAGGTACCATTAAGTATAAAGTTGCCGAATTTGTTGGCCATCTCGAATCAATGATTGGCTTGTTTTTAAACTTAACATTTGTTCTTAATTTGTGAAATGTACTCCAATTTAGCTTGCCCACAAATTTAAGTGGGTATCTATCTTCAATTTATTAAGTTATTCGCACTTTTTTATATTGTGAAATCTCATTAAAATGGTATAAAAGTTTAACTAATAGTTTTGATGTATTAGGAATTTTCTCGAACTAAATATATGAATAAATTTAAAAAATAATATAAATAATTATAAAGAGACAATCAATATATGTCTTCATTTATTATAAATTTAATTACATATAACTTAAAAAGAATATCATTTTTAATCAATGAATCAAGAGATAATAAAAGATAAAGTATAATATAAAGTAGGGAATTATTTTAAAAATAAAATATATATAATTACAATTAATCAATGTGCAACATGGGAATTGGATTCCTTATTTAAATCATGGATTTTTTTATTTATTAAAAAAAGTATCAAGAAAATAGCATAAAAAAGATTAAATTTGCAGTGTAGTCAAAATCTATATTCCAAAAGATATGATTACACAATTGAAATTATTAAATATTAGCAGGCGTAAATAGTAAGTAATAACAAATTTTTTGATTGGTTAAATAATAATATTTTTAAGATTCCCTTTTATTTTAAAAATTATTTCGATTTTAGAACAAAAAAAATAACAACAAAAACTAGCTCCCAGCCGCCGACCATTGCGCGTGTCACGCACTGCAATACTAGGATCCTGATGACTGCCACCAACCCGAAAAATGCCCGGCGCCCACAAAGATTTCATCAAGCTTGTCACGCCTATCCAAGAGCGTGTGCCACACTTTCTCACAATTTCAAATTATTGATAATAAAAATACAAGAAAAAAGGAGACAGCAACGCTCTTGTGTTTCGACAAAATAATAATGGGACTCCAATATATTAAAAAAATGGTTACCCATGGGATCCAAAAGTCAAAAATTTTCTTTTGTGTTTAGAAATTATTTGGAGACTCTCAAAATATATTCAAACAGAAAATCTATATATAGTAAAATAAAATATTTTGTTTTAATCTTATTATTATTTATGAAATTACCATGCGCGACATTATGTACTTGACCAGCTATCTACTTATGATACTGAGTTATAAAGTTTGTACATACAAATAATGTATCAAATTATAATATATTAGAATAATTACATATTTAACAAGTATTAAAATAACAACTAATTGAGTTGCCACTATTTTATCAATTTTAAGTATACAAGTCAAAAGTGTTAACAATCACAAATTAAATCTAATGGTTATAATGTTAGCTCGACGTTGAGATGCTCTAAGTTAGCTAGCAAGATTAAAGGAAGAAAAATAAAAAATTAATTATTGACTACATCAATTTATTTATTTATTTTTTATTCGAGGGAAAAAAGAGTAGAGAGTGGTGAAGTCACCAGCGGGAGAGACTAGGAATTGGCTTTTGAAGTTTGAAGCACGCCAAAATACCCAAAAAAACCTTTTGCTTTCTTCCCTCGTTCTAAAAGTGAAATACCAAATTGTCATTTAAAAAAAAAAAAAAAACATTCGTTAGAGACCAGCGAAGCAGTAGAAGAAGAAGAAACAACAACGCGAACAGGAGCACAACTCTGACGGCAAAGTGCAGCAACAACGAAAATGTCCATTGCCAGTTGCTTCTTTGCCTCCTCGTCTCTCTCCACAATCTCTAACAACACCACCCCAAGACTCAATCTCAACCGTCCACCTCCTCTCCCCCTCGGCCTCTCCGCCACGTCACCATCCTCCTCCTACTCCACCACCACTCCCCTCTCCCTCAGCCTTCACCACCGCCGACCAACCACGTCCCCTTTCCTTGCCTTCTCCACCCCCTCCTCCTCCGGAGGCGGCGGCGACAACGATAACTACAACAATAATGGTGGTGATGGTGGTGGTGGAAATAACGGCGGTGGTGATGGCGATGGTGAGAATGCGGGCGAGAGGAACAGGGAGGAGGCGTTGATGGTGTTGGCGGAGGCGAAGAGGTCGATGGAGAGTCTGCCGAAGGACTTGGCGGCGGCGATCAAGGATGGGAGGATTCCTGGTGCGGTGCTGTCGAGGTACTTTGAGCTTGAGAAGTCCGGTTTGTTCAAATGGCTGATGCAATTTGGTGGGTTCAAGGAAAGGTTATTGGCTGATGATCTTTTCTTAGCTAAGGTCCTTTTTGAATGCGGCGTTGGTATTTTCACCAAGGTTTGTTTTATTCTTCTTCGTCGTCTTCTTCTTCATTTGGATCACTTTGATGGAGGAAAAGTGTTTGTTTAATTTATTGGGTAAAAGGAGTACAAATTGAAAAATTTTGTTTGATTCGGTGAAGCGGATATGTTCATGATGATTGCTTGCAATCGGGAGCATATGGATCAAATCAAATTTCAACCCTCAGTTGAGCCTTAACTATGTAGTTAGCAGTATTAATAAGAATTGTGTGACGGTTGCTGCAGCTTATTGGATTCTGGGGGTAATTATGCATTGTTTGAGCAAGTTATTTTGAACCGCAGATCTATGAAAGTGCCCCATTAAAGAACTATCATCCTGGCTGATTATGATATGCAATTATGCCAAAGTAGAAATTCATTGTTTTGCTGGATGGTAATAGCGCCTTATAATGCACCACTTCGATATGTTGGGCCTGTTTCTCACTTTGGGAGTTGCTCTGAATTTCTCTAGTTTATTTAGGCCTACAACCTTAATTTCAACAAGGCTAATAATTCTTTCTTTATCTTTCAATTGCCCAGACAGCTGCAGAGTATGATCGGCGCAGGGAAAACTTTTTTAAGGAGCTTGAAATTGTTTTTGCAGATGTGGTATGGTTCTTCTCATTTGTTATCAGTTCTTATTGATTTTTCAGATTCATTGTTTTCTTTTTGCTGTGAGGTTATATTAAATCAGCACTATGTATGAGTAGATTTATATATATATATTTTTTCTTTTAATCTTTAAAAATATTGCATGTTCTTGTGCATATGGGTTGCGTTATTTTGGAAATAAAGCTATTTTTCTTAGTGGTTGCAACTACAATTAACTTGAGCCAAACAGAAGGCATATGGTTGTACTCTAAAATACCTATGCAATCTTCATGAAATCTGTAATGATATAGTATGTGCATATTTTTAAATCTAACTTCATGAACTGAGTAATTGTTTCATTCATAAACTGAAAAAAATGTTTGATGGTTTGTGTATTATGCGTTGAGTATATCTAACGTCTATAATTTAAGTGGTCATTTCCTTTTTCTCTCAGGTAATGGCCATAATTGCAGATTTCATGCTTGTTTATCTTCCTGCTCCTACTGTTGCTCTCCGATCATCATTTGCAGTCCATGCTGGTCCTATATCCAAGTTCTTCCACAACTGTCCGGATAATGCTTTCCAGGTTCAGTTTGTCCAAATTTTGCAAAATTATTTCTGAGATTATGAAGTGAGAGACTTAGCTGCTTTTTAACCTCTTTATGCAGGTGGCACTCTCTGGAACTTCATATTCATTGTTGCAGCGGCTAGGTGCCATAGCAGTAAGAAATTTCTCATGTTGCATATATTTTGTCAGTAATTCTCAAATTTACTCTGAAAAGTATACTTTATATTTTATATTATCTGCGTTTTACGCAGCGGAACGGGGCGAAGCTTTTTGCAGTTGGCACCACTTCATCGCTGGTAAGTTAGTTTTTCCTTAGGAGGTTCTTTGCTTTAAGCACGAGTGTCTCTGTCTTTAGATTATCTTTATCTGTCCATGGCATCATTGTTTTATCACTCTGTTATTTGGCATGAGTCTTAACGTACCTAAAGTTGTATGCCTGCTTGTGTATCTATGCATACACACACACTCACTCAAACTCTTTTGTTTATAAGGATGAAATCATTATATATTCACCAAAGACATGATAGCATTGGACCGGGTCATACATCTTTCTTTGGGTGGTCCCATCACAAACCGTCAAAATGGTTTGGTTGGCCTTATGGACTTCAACGTCCCTGGTTAGTGTTTATTACTTTTGCCCAGGCACTTAGATATGCAGCTAAGGAGTTCAATCATTGTAAGCTTGAAGCCTGTACTTACCAAGTGCAAAGAACCTAACACCTGATTCTATGCCTTCACTTCTTCTGCGGCTTTGCAAATAGCAAATGTCTATCAAATGCTATGGTTTTGCCATAAGTTGAAGATCTTTTGATGTGTTAAAGACGTCGTCTTGGGAATCTATCTTGTCCATCTTGGCTATAATGATTTAATTCGTAAAATTCATGTATTTGTTTCTTTTATTACTTGAGAATTTGAACTTGTGGAGCTCTTAAGTTCTTGATGGCCATTAGCTTGTTATACCAGAGTTTTTCTCTTTATTAAATTTGGTCAATTGAATCTGAAATATGGATATGCTTGCATCTAATGCAATTTAATTTTTCAAAGGTTGGCACAGCTGTGACAAATGCCTTAATCAATGCACGAAAGGCTGTGGACAAGTCTTCTGAAGGCGAAGTTGAAAATGTGCCCATACTTTCAACCAGTGTTGCTTATGGTGTCTATATGGCAGTTTCTAGCAACCTCAGGTATGATTTTCTGACAACCATCACTTGTTAAAACTGTGGTTTGCGATCGTTGGCCCAAGTCTGAAGCCCACTTTGATGTTGATAACACACTATGTCTATTATCTAATCTTTTAAAAACAATATGAAGTGTAAAGCCCTTTTGTTGCATATTTTGCTTCATTTCGGATAAGTGGTTGGCATGCTGCTGGGTTATCTATTGGTATATCACAGAGTATTTAGATACATATATTTAATTATAGATTCCAGCAAATAGGGTAGGTTGTCATTTATTTATTGTTGTTATTTTTTTTTAATGAATGGAAATCAACAGAGTATTTTGTTCAATGATTGTTCATGTTCTTCTGCTTTGGGCTAAGCTGTATTTTCTGGTAATAATTTGCTTGCAACAAATGCAAACTCTACATATTGATACTTAATGTGGATATTTAATAATAAATTCCAGCAAATAGGCTAGGTTGTCATTTATTTATTGTTGTTATTTTTTTTAATGAATGGAAATCAATTTTCCTCCTCACTCCACCAGGTTTTACCAGTTGAACCTATGAGTGCTCGCAAAAATGCGAAGTTTGGCACAGAACTGAGATTCTAATAATATGAATGAGTATCATTCCCTAGTGTAAATATAGACATACTATTGGGTTAAGAGACCTTGATGGTTACATTGTTACTTGAAACTACCGGTCTCTACTAAGGGGTTGCAGTTGGACCTTCATGGTCTAAATGTCTAAGTGGAAGGGATTTGAAGGGGTATATGTCCGTGAAAAACAAATTTGACGTATTACAGAAGTTTATATTGAAGATGGGATGCCTACTCATCCCTTTAAGATATTGAAATTTTCCGTAATACATGTTCCTTTGTCTTTTGATATATTCTTGTTGAAGGTAACTCTGCATGGGAATATTTTAGTTACGATACATTTGTGTTTCACAGGTACCAAGTACTGGCTGGTGTTATAGAACAGCGAATTTTGGAGCCTTTACTGCACCAGCACAAGCTCATTCTCGGTGCAATTTGCTTCGCCATCCGAACAGGCAACACATACTTGGGTTCATTGTTGTAAGATTCCGATTCTTTTCTGTCCCAAATTTCAATGCTAAGAATAACCTTATCACTCCAAATAAACTCTTGTGAGTTTCAATTCGCTTTGGCAGGTGGGTGGACTATGCTCGTTTGATAGGAATTCAGAAGGCTCATGAGGAGGAGAAGGTCTTGTCTCGGTAATATGCATTTTGAAGTCTGAAGCTATTTTCTGTTATATAAGTAGGCATCGGTTATCGATTCGTGATAAGTTTTCTTGAATATTTTATACATGTGGGGAATTTGAAGTAGTCATGGTAAAGCTGCCTTTGTAATTCTTTTTGCCTATCAGCTGACATTTTCTTGAAGTCGATTTATCTTTCATGGAATTCCATTATTTTCTATTTTCCCCCAATTTGTTTCTACAGATTTCCTGAATTAGGCATTTTCCCAAAACTTTTCTGCACTTGAAAAACATCTGATGCATCTGTTAAGTGGCAATAATAATGATGAAAGGTTTCTGATAGAATGTGTTTGGCACCTACTTTTTTCTAAGCTGTATATACTTGGTGCTTCATGATATCTGATTTATGTAGCTGGTGCAAGGGCAAGTTAACTCTTGTGGTTGCCGAGCACAGCATTGATGCAAAATAATGTGGACCAGTCATGCTTTATTGCTGTAGAGGTAGAAAGTAGTTAAGAGTTTTATGAGAGTTTGAACATATTGAATTCATTCTTGTAGATGCCAAAAAAATCACTGAGATCTCTTGGAGACAAAAATAGAAAAAATAGTTTGAAGGTCACATGTAGATATTTCTATACCTGCCGCAATGAATATCAAAATTTTGAATCAAATTTAGGAAATGATTTCATCTTTAGTACACTTCCTTAGCTTGATATCAGTAACATTCATGTCTAGCATGTTCTCAACATCACAGCATTCGGTTTTCCCCATCTGGAAGATCCATGAAGTACACACATCATTTCATATTGTATAGTTTTGTCAAAAATGTGAAAGCTGATGGTAATAAGGTGGCAGGGAGTAGGGAACTCACCCTCTTGTGTTCAGTTGCTGGAGAAAATACATGAATTGTGTCGATGGAATCTGCAGAAATATTGCCACTATTTGAACAAGGTGGCAGATTTCGCAGTGATGCACGGAGATAAGTTGTAACAATTTTGTTTTGTGTTGAATTCTCTGCGGAATGAAAGAAGAAAACATGGGGTGCTTCACACGAATTTCTGTTGATACCCCGAGTATTGAACATGTAAAGTGGTTGCCTGTCACTCCTCCGCCATGGCCTGAATGTCTCGAGGGGTTTCAATATAAAATTTCTAGAGAAAATACTTTCATATACATGTGTTGCGTAGCCCCAAGAAATGGAGAAAGACCAATTTCTTTGCATGTCGTAGCAGATAGTTTGTTGTAGGAGATGCGAATGGTCGAGTTTCGCCGCCTTCATCAGATGGCTTATGGACTTAGAGCGACTCATTGAGGGGAAGATTGGATTTATGACGTTGAGGTGGTGGAGGGAGAGGACCGGTATCTGAGGGAGAGGACCGGTATCTGAGGAAGAGCTGATAGGAGACCAGATATGTCACTGTGTAGGTCAATCTGCATTTTCCATTACAATTAGGATAAAAAGAAGCATTTTTAGAATTTTAACGCTTGACTAAAATCAAGAATCTCTGAAGGATGATCCCAAGCTACCTGGTGAAGCCCTTCTCAAGCGTTAGGCCAACTCCCAAATCTGTCAAGCAAGAATATAACATGAGGTCGCTGGCATACAAATTCTGATATTTCTCAACACACTCATCAAACTTCGCAGCCAGTGCTTCTACAAGAGGATAGCTCAAAGCATAGCCAGCTCCACCAAAAGCCATATTAAAAGAAGCATAAAAATTTGAAGAAACACACTCAGAATTTGCCCCAATGTAAAGATATTGGGTGTGGTCATATTTAGCAAGAACATCAACCAAGTTATCTACAAAGAGAATAGTGTCATCATCAGCCATTACATACCATCTCACATTTTCATCTCCCTCCCTAAACGTCTCCAGAATTGTTCGAAACACTCGAACTTGAAATGAGTTCTTAATCTTTTCGTATGATTTTAAATACATGATGTTTTCATTTACTCGGAATGGAGGCGAGGATGGAGGCCATGGTAAGAACTCTCTACCGGGAAAGCTTTCTAAAAAGAGATAGCCCCTTGTTACATTTGGTCGCCACCATGCTTCAACGTATGCTCTTCTGTGTTTCCAGCCATTTACGGTACCCGCAATGCCGAACACAATGTGATTGATGTTTGTAGGGGAAGTAACATCACTTGATGAAGCTGGCCATATTACTTTGAAGTGTGGAGAAAAATTGGTAATAGAGTGACTGTAAAGTTGGTTAAACAGGAGTGTGTAGAACAAAAAGAGAACTAAGCCTGAAATAGCTAGAGATTTACACAAAGTTTCTAAAGATAAATTTTGAAAATTTTGCTTCATTTTCCTGACTTTGGTTGCAATCTTTGAAGACATTTCACAAATGAAGCAAAAACTCGAAAGAAATTGAAAGTGGGTATAATCTCATTTGACGATTAGGTTTATTATTATTATTTTTTAAATAATTGGGGCATGGTTCTTGTTTCCTTAAGTTTGCTAATGCATGTGATCTTATTGGCCTTCCTAATTCTCTAAACAAGTTTATTAAATGGGGCTTTAAGCATAAAGTTCGTGGGTTGGAGGTGATTATCTAACTGTTATGTAAAATTTTAAGTCTGATTTTTGGGAAAAAGTTCTCAAAACATTTTACATGCCAGCTAGCTACTAGTACTTTATGTTATCGGGAGCTAAACAAAATTTTTACGACGGCCATAGTGTTTATAAACTTTTATATGATTTATAATTTTCCCCCTTTTTTGGGCATCTATAATAACATAGAATGAATATAGGATCAATTGTAGCTAGTCCTATTAGAGATAATAATTTTAGTTTATTTGTCATTTTTAAAATTCCATTATACTCAAAATCATATGAAAAATTTATAAGTTTCATTCCTTTTTTTTTAAAAAAAAAAAAAGTGGTAACTCGAAGTTGGATTAAAATTATGAGTTGATTTGTAGTAACATAACATCAATTTTTTTTTTTTTTACTAATATGGTAATAAAAAGGTATTAAAAAGGCTTAATTAAGAAACAAACTTTCATAATATTAAAAGTTTCGTTACTTTGCATGCTTTTCTCTTGTCATTCGGACTCATTTAGTCCAATGACAACTCAATTCTCTCCCCAGTCATGAAACGGATCTGATAACATTTTATCAATTAAATTAATAACACCAACAAGTCACTGTCGGGTTAAATATATTGTTAACTTAAGTAGAAGTTGAAATTAGGAAAGATTAATTGATATGTATTGTTTTAGAGGATAAAGTTATCTCTCTCATTTTACGGACCCTTTTTCAACATTATGTAAGTGTTAATTTTAGTCTGCCTCTATAATTTATAGAGAAACTTCAAAGGGCTTCGAAATTTATTATAATTAAGTCGAACCACACTTTAATCACACTATTAATTACAAAAAGATAAAAAAAATACCGTGTTAAAATTTTTATTTTTGCCTCAATGGGATATAATGCAACTATCAAAAGATAAAAAATAAACATAATTCGATGAAATTGATTAAAAAAGTACAACCGTTATTCCTAAAAATATTCATTTTATAAGTCTGCATTTTGTAAAATTGCGAATATCTACACGAGATTTGAATTGAATATGAGTTGATACCACACTCTAATGAATTATGTGCATATGTTCTTTTTCCCCCCCTTTTTTACACATGAAGTCAACAATCAATCATACAAACAATTAAAGACCTTAATCTTTAATAGGGCACATAGAGTTAATTAATCCCCTAGTTTGATTGTTGCTTGTTTACCGTTACTGCGTTACAACTCCTACGTATCCAATAATTCTCCTTCATGCCCTTCATCTTAGCTTCACATTACATTTAAGCCAACATTTCACCTTTCGTGCAGGCTCTTAGCTTGACATCCACAGTGCCCATACCAACTACATACTTAACATCACAGCATTCAATTCTTCCTGCCTGAAAAAAAAATTAAAAAATGAAAAGATAAATAATATTAGGAATTTAAATATTTATATATAAACATCACATTAGTTTCATTGTTAGTATTTAATATGATGCTATTAGCATTCGATATGACAGGAAAATTTTTTCATAAACTATGATATTAGTTAGAATTCAAATGTTAGAATTCATGGTATTATAAAATTTTACATTGTTTGATTCGGCTTAGTAGAAAATACCTCTTTCCGTCTTGTTGATGGCGAAAAAACTTGAATCTTGTGGATTGGATTAGCCGAATGATTGCCATTTGATAAACAAATTGGCAGGTTGCCGGGCGAACTTCGAGTGTAGTTAGTAACAACAACTTGGTATCGTCCAATATTGTTACTCTCGGTAACAGATTCTAAGAAAAATACATGAGGAGCTTCACAAGGATTATTAGACAGCCACCGAGTGTTGAACATGAAGAACGGGGGCCTGCTCTTTTGCCATGGCCGGAACGTCTCGAGGGGTCTCCTCAGAAAGCTTCGAGGGAAAATACTTTGATAGATATGCGCTGAGTAACCCCATGAGATTGAGAGTGTCCAGTTGCTTTGCCGGTGGTAGCATATCGTTTGCTGCAACAGACGTGATTGGTCAAATTTTGCTGCTTTCATCAGATGGTTTATGGATTCGGATCTGTTCTTTGAAGGGAAGATCGGATCTATGGCGTCGAAATGGTGAAGGCTGATTAATGGAGAGGTTGGGTGAGATGATAAGAAGCCCGAAATGTCACCTCGCAGATCAATCTGCATGTTCCGATAGCACTTTTCAAGTATTCCAACATTTTTCAATCAGCAGAATTATACTTTTAAGTCCGTAATTTATTTTTAGATTATTTGTTACATTACTAACGTCATAATTTTAATGTTAAAAATTTATTGTTGGGAAACATATATGACTTTATAACATTCAACGCCTTTCTTATATTCTGAAAAATATATCAAATTAGACTGATAACAAAAAAGGTAAGATACTATAAGAATTTAAGATTTTACTCAAAAGTTAAGGGATGCTCAACCTTAAAGATTTAATTCAATATTCTCAGCGGATGTGAGATCACGTCTCTAGTAAAAGAATGCATTTGACACTTAATACTATTATTAATTACGTTATTCATTGAATTAAATATAATTAATTACCTGGTGAATTCCCTTTTCGATTTTGAGATCAACTCCTAAATCAGCCGAGCATGATTGTGATATATAATCACTGAAAAACAAGTGCTTATACCTCTGAATACACCCATCAATCTTTGATGCCAAAGCTTCAACCAATGCATAACTCAAGGCATAGCCAGCTCCTCCATATCCCATATCAAAAGAGATATAAGCGTTTGAATGAATGGACTCAGAATTTTTACCGATGTAATGGTACTTCGTATGATCATACTTCCCTAGCAAGTCAACCAAATTATCTAGAAAAATTAAAGTGTCATCATCTGCCATCACATACCATTTCGCATCTTTATTATTTTCAACCCGAAAAGCCTCCAAAATCGAACGATACATTCGAATTTGTACCACGCTTTTAGGGTTAACGTTCAATCTGGTGATGGCTTCGTTGACACGAAAAGGAGGAGATGACGAAGGCCACGGTACAAGTTCTCCTGTGGGAGCTGCATCCAACCAAATATGTCCCCTTGTTATATTTTTTCTCCACCATGCTTCAATGGAGTGTTTTCGATATTTCCATGTGTTTACTGAACCAAGTAACACAAACACTATGTGGCTAAGATTTGTAGGAGAATCTGGAGTATGATTATTTGATGAAGCTGGCCATTCGATTTCAATAAAGGGCATAAATAGATTAGTAGATCTCTTATAGGGATGGCTATACGGGAAAAAGTAGAACAAGAATAGAATGAGGCCAGAAATAGCTATAGATTTGCATAAAGTTGATAGAGATAATTGTTTAAAATTTTGCTGCATTGAGTTCATGGCATTGCTAGTAGACATTTTGAAGAACAGAAATATTTTGAATAAATTTTGAGCAATTTGTTGATTCCTTTAAAAGGGTTATGAAATCGGAGCCATGTTTCTTGTTTAAAGACTGCTAAAGCATGTGAATACTGATTTTGGATTTACTAATTTTTACATTTTCCTAAACGGAGATTTTCACCAGTGATGCAAGGGAGCCTAAGCATTAACTTCGTGATCATCTCAAATGTTTTTCATGCTATATAGCTTGTACAAATAATGCTTACATCAATAAATGGTTGCGCTTTCTCACGTTAAGCTGTAGCTTTAGCTTTAAGCTTTGTCAGCATTGGTATCAAATAAGAATTTGGTAGATCGTATTTAATGATACAAATTTTTAGCCAAGAAATTGATTTAGTTGGACGCAATATATGATGGAGAAATTTATCCACGTTACAAGGAATTAAACCTTTCTCTTTCCGGTGGGGAGTGACTAGTGAGAACCATCCAACAAAAAGCAATTACATTTTGGATGGATAAATGGCTGTCAAATTCCTTAGTCTCGTGCCCATTGGCCATTACACTTTGGCATAAACTAATCGCTTTATATCCATTAAACTAATCACTTTATCATCAACATAAAAAATGTAGGCACAGCCAAATGTTTCAATTTGTCAGTAGGCTTTGATATAGATATGTTCAAAGAACAATTTAAAGCGTTTTGACAGACATAAGTTTTACATAATTTTATATTCAAAGTTGTTTGATTATATTATCTAAAGGTCGAAGATAACTCATATGGGACTATGGTGTAGTGCTGCTCTGTCGTACATACTAAATTCATCGATAAAAAAATTCAGGATATCACCCACAATTTTGTCATTTGACGTAAATATTAAAATGGTAGGACGATTCCATATAAATTTTTCTTTCTAAAAATTATCATTATCTTAATTGTGAAGGTAATGAAGGACTTGACTGTATCTTTACTTAATTGTTATCTAAATGTTAATGATTTCTTCATATTACATTTTTTTAATCTTTATTTTACCATTTAATGTTCTGACAAGTGAGAAATCAAAACAATTCATTCTTTTATTAAACTGTTGCAATAGGCTTTGACACGCAGTCTCGATTCTTGGCCCCCACGTTGATTCTTGTCCAAGGTATCCATTTTTAATTTTGACTATACATACCGTTCACCTTCTGCTTCTGTTCTTATAGTCTAAGTGCAATATATGTTTAAACGCTTACAATAAATGTTTAAACAAGAAGTTTTCACGCTTACTCGGGTCACTAAACCCAGAAAAAGGAAAAATAGGTGGAACTGGTTGATTCAACAATGCATGTTTTATTAACTTTCTTCTCATATTTTGATTCAACAATGCATGTTTTATTAACTTTCTTCTCATTATCATCTTCACCAATGTATTCAGGTACTGATTTTCTTTTGAAACCCGCTTTTATACATGGTTTTCTGGTACATTACAATTAATTTTGCTCCTGTCTTGTTTGTCTTGTGGTTCTGCAAGAAACTGAGAGTTGGTGCTAGGTATAGTGAAGTCTCAGAAGAGAGGTATAAGAAAAAGAGGATCTTGTGGCACAAGCAAACTTTATTTTGTCGTTTAAGTGTTTCAATATTTAGTCTTGTTATGACTTTTTTGAGCTACTTCTATTGGTATAGAAATGGTTTTTCTGATTATGATAACTTGGTGACCCTTCTGGATTAAGTGCTTAAAACTCTTGGTTGGGGTGCAATTTGTGTTTATTTGCATACCCAGTTGTTTAATTCAGTTAAAAAAACAGTTTCCACTTTTGTTGAACGCCTGGTGGATTAGTTATATAACCATATGTTGTTATAGTCTTGTTATTGACATCGTATTGTCCAAAAAGCACGTCTCTTTACCAATTCAATATTTAGTATATGATATTTTCTCTGTCGTCGTTGGGTTGTTTTTCTGTTATGTGGGGTTTCTAAAGAAAAATGATGAAGATGAATTAAAAGATACCCTCCCGCTTCAAGAACCCGTTTTGAATAGTGATTCTAGTTCAAGCAATCGTGTTGAGTCACCAGTTAAGTCTAAGGTGTCTGAGTGTGTGACCCCCTACTCAAATGCTGGTCTATTTAGTATTCTCAATTTCTCTTGGATGGGTTCTCTAATTTCTCTTGGCAATAATAGGACCTTAGACCTTGAGGATGTTCGTCAATTAGATTGCAGTGATAGTATATATGGAGTTTTTCCAGTTTTACAGAATAAGCTTGAGGCAGTTGTTGGTGTTGGTAATAGACTGACCGCATTAAGATTGGCGAAGGTGTTATTCTTTTCAGCTTGGAGAGAAATTCTCTTCACAGCTATCTTAGCTCTATTATACAGACTGGCCACTTACGTTGGTCCATATCTAGTTGACAATTTTGTTCAATGCCTTAATGGAAGGCAAGCATTTGAATATGAAGGGCACGTTCAGGTTTCTGGCTTTTTTATTGCACAGCTTGTTGAGTGCTCTCAGAGAGGCACTGGTTGTTTCAGGTGCAGCAAGTGGAATAAGGTTCAGGGCGGCACTTGTTGCAAGGATCTACAATAAGGGCTTGACACTGTCTTGTCAAGCAAAGCAGGGTAACACCAGTGGGGGAATCATTACCCTAATGGCTATTGATGCGGAGAGGGTTGGTGATTTCAGTTGGGACACGCACGATCATGGATGGTCCTTGTTCATGTTGCTGTGGCCTTGTTGATCTTGCATAGAAATCTTGGGCTAGCATCAATTGCAACTCTACTTGCAACAACAATTGTTATGTTGGCAAATTTTCCTTTGGGAAGGTTGCGAGAGAAGTTTCAAGACAAGTTAATGGAAGCAAAAGATGAAGAATGAAGGCAACTTCTGAGATTTTCAGAAACATTAGAATTCTCAAGCTTCAGGGATGGGCATTGAAGTTTGTCTAAGATTACTGAGCTTAGAAAGAATGAGACTGCATAGTTGAAGAAATCTGTTCACAAAGAAGCCATGATTAGTTTCTTCCTCTGAGGTGCCCCCACTTTTGTGTCTGTGGTCACTTTTGGTTCTTGCATTCATCTAGGAATCCCGCTGGAGTCAGGTCATATCTTATCTGCACTTGCAACATTCAGGGTTCTTCAAGAGCCAATCTATTATCTTCCGGAGTCAATATCAATGATGATTCAGGCCAAGGTCTCCCTTGATAGAATTGCATCTTTCCTATGTCTTGAAGAGCTACAGACTGATGTTGTAGAGAAGATGCCGAGAGGTAATTCTGATACAGCAATTGAGATAGTTGATGGGAGTTTCTCCTGGGATATTTCTTTGCCTAATCCAACACTGAGGAATATAAATTTGAATGCGTTGCATGGCATGAGGGTTGCAGTTTGTGGGACGGTTAGCTCTGTTAAATCCAGCTTTCTTTCTTGTATTTTAGGAGAAGTGCCCAAGGAATCTGGTATGATCAGGTTATGTGGCACCAAGGCCTATGTGGCTCAGTCACCCTGGATACAAAGTGGCAAGATTGACGATAATATCTTGTTTGGAAAGAAGATGGACAGAGAAAGGTATGAGAGAGTGCTTGAAGCGTGTTCCTTGAAGAAGGACTTAGTGGTACTCCCATTTGGTGATCAGACGATTATAGGTGAGAGAGGAATCAGTTTGAGTGGAGGACAAGAGCAAAGAATACAGATTGCACGTGCTCTCTACCAAGATGCTAATATCTTTCTGCTTGATGATCCATTTAGTGCTGTGGATGCTCATACAGGAGCTCACCTCTTTAAGGTAGAATCTGTTCATTATGATGAGTCCTTTGCATGGACTGTGTTAAATTTACATCCAAATATACCAGTCTTTGGTCTTATAGGTTGCTATCTTTCTCATTTTATTTAATCTTTGGGTGATAGTAAGTTCTGTTGGGTCTCTTAAGTTCAAAAACAGTCATATATGTTACTCATCAAGTGGAATTTTTACCTGCCGCTGACGTAATATTGGTGAGCAATTTATCTTACTGTTTATTTCATACTCTGTAAACTCAACTTTTCTCTTATTGTCAGGTCATCAAAGATGGAAAGATTACACAAGCTGGAAAGTACAGTGACAATCTAAATTCAGGAACTGACTTTATGGAACTTGTGGGTGCACATAAGCAAGTTTTATCAGGTCTTGATACCATAGAGAGAGGACTGGTTTCTGAAAGAAAAAGTGACAATAAAGAAAATGACGGGACAAGTACTATTAACGAGATAGTGTGGAAAGAGGAAAATAAAAAGTTTGAAAGTGGTGATCAAGCAGCCTTGCCGAAAGGGCAGCTTGTTCAGGAAGAAGACAGGGAGAAAGGAAAAGTTGGTTTTTCAGTGTACTGGAAATATATAACATTAGCATATGGAGGAGCTTGGGCAACTCCCTTGATATTGCTGGCACAAATTCTTTTTCAGATCTTTCAAATTGGCAGCAATTATTGGATGGCTTGGGCAACTCCGGTTTCAGAGGATGTAAAACCTGCAGTTGGGGCCTTCACTCTGATAATTGTCTATGTAGGTTTGGCGATTGGAAGTTCTTTCCGATTCTTGCCAGAGCCACACTGCTTGCAGGGGCAGGGTACAAAACAGCTACTCAGCTCTTTAACAAAATGCACATATGCATTTTCCGAGCTCCCATGTCCTTCTTTGAGGCAAACCCGAGTGGGAGAATCCTAAACAGGGTAAGTGAAAATGTGTACCTACTAGATACACTATTAACAATTTCGTTTGTTCTTTTGTCTCTTTAACTTTGTGGCAATATAAATTATATCGAGTAATGAGTTGATATGCCTGTGCTTTTGATCTTGTAGGCTTCCACTGATCAAAGTGATGTCGATATGGACATTCCATATGATATTGGGACCTTTGCCTTTTCAATGATTCAGCTTCTCGGAATTATTATTGTGATGTCTCGGGTTGCGTGGCAGGTCTTCATTGTTTTTGTTCCTGTAATTGCTACCTGCATCTGGTATCAGGAAATGATGCTAGATTTCTTATACCATACATCAAATGCCAAGTGCTTATGAAAGAAAAGTAGCCGTAAAATCATTTGGCACAGAACGCGAGCTTGCTCCATTCTTTTCCAAAAGGAGTAGGTTGATTGTTGTACTAGGCACATATTATAATTCATTTAAAGCAACAGATAGACATAGAATTAATATCTCTAGCGGATCATCCTGTCCAAATGAAAACAGACTTATGTGAAACATGCTGACAAATTTACTGTTGCTGAATAGAAGGTATCTCACAATTTTAGGTTTATGCAGCAAAATTACATAACTTCAACTCGGGATCTTTCGCGGTTGATTGGAGTATGCAAAGCTTCAGTGATACGACATTTCTCTGAGACAATTTCAGGGTCAACAACTATCAGGAGCTTTGATCAGGAATTGAGGTTTCGAGACACAAATATGAAACTGACTGATGAGTATTCTCGGCCAAAATTCCATATTGCTGGTGCCATGGAATGGCTGTGCTTCCGCATCGATATGCTGTCTTCTATTACATTTGCCTGCTCTTTAGTTTTCTTGATTTCTGTCCCAAATGGATTTATTCATCCATGTAAGTTGTTTCAAGGCTTTCTTATTTTTGACAGTGAATAACAACTGACTATTGGTCAATTTCTTTCTTATTTTTTTAACTTTTTCAGCAATTGCAGGCCTAGCTGTGACCTATGGACTTAATCTAAATATGTTGCAAGCTTTGCTAATAAGGAATCTCAGCAATCTGGAAAGGAAGATTATATCAGTCGATAGAATACTTCAGTACACCTCTATCCCTCGTGAGCCAGCTCTTGTGATTGAAGCAACTAAGCCCAACAATTCTTGACCATCACATGGAGAAGTTAACATTTGTGATTTGCGGGTAAAGTTACTTGTTTTATACCTCAAATCTTATTCTTTTATCATGTTTACATGTCCATTGATTATGGTAATGGTGTAGGTTCGATATGCTCCGCACTTGCCACTTGTGTTACGAGGTCTGACATGTACTTTACGAGGAGGGGTAAAAACTGGCATTGTAGGCAGAACAGGCAGTGGTAAATCAACTCTCATTCGGACACTTTTCCGCATTGCTGAACCTTCAGCTGGTCATATTTTGATAGATGGCCACGATATCTCATTAATTGGACTATGATTTGAGGACAAGACTAAGCATCATTCCTCAAGATCCAACCATGTTTGAAGGGACCATTCGAAGCACTCTAGACCCTCTTGAAGAACATGCGGATGAGCAGATTTGGGAGGTAACTGATTTTAATAAAATTCTGATGAGTTTCTTTCCTGTCATCTGTCTTCAATAATCAAAGTCCATTTGATGTTCCTACGCCCGGTGATTGACATGTGATTGCTGACATTTATTTCCATTGTTGTTAGGCTGTGGATAAATGTCAACTTGGAGATGAAGTCAGGAAGAAGAAAGGAAAACTTGATTCACCAGGTCATTCAATTATTCTATTCTATTGCTCCACTTAAATATCGACCAAACTTAATTATGCACAGAATTTTAGTTGCATATGTTCATGTGGGTGTTGCAGTTACTGAGAATGGAGAAAATTGGAGTATAGGCCAGAGGCAGCTGGTACGCCTAGGCCGCGTGCTCAAAAAAAGTAAGGTCTTGGTTCTTGATGAAGCTACCGCCTCTGTTGATACTGCCACTGATAATCAGATCCAGCAAACACTTCGGCGACACTTTTCAGACTGCACTATTATAACCATTGCTCATCAGATTACTTCTGTTCTTGATAGCGATATGGTTTTGCTTCTTAGTCATAATTAGTATGCTCATATAGCTTAAAAGTTTTCCAAGACATTGAAACACTTTAATATTTTCTTTATTTTTTCTATATCTTGGTGTAGGGCTTATTAAGGAATATGATTCTCCAACAAAGCTGTTGGAGAACAGGTCATCATCTTTTGCACAGCTTGTGACAGAGTACAGTATGAGGTCAGACTCCAGTTGAGTAGTTGGCTGGAAATGTAGGCCTCACCTTTCTTGAATTCAGCTAAGGTTCCTGATGATTACCAAAATTAAGTTGTGTGTTCATTTTGACCATGTTGCATTATAAAAGATTGTATTCAGATCTGGGCGATCTAGTTTGTGATCAGCAGTAGACTTCTGATTCTGATATTGCAGAGTACTTGCGGATCACACTATTGCTTATAATAAATAAAATTTTCAAGTATTTTTGGCATGAATTTTGTTACTCTAGTGTCTGTGTTCAAGCATTCTTGCCCTTTAGATGATTACATGCCCTGTTTCGTTGTTCTGATGTAAATAATGAAATCGCAGCACTTAAAAAACTTTTTTGACAGTTTACTAAAACAAACAAAAATAACAAAGTATGAGAGACTATTGCGACAGTTGCCACAACTATTAAGAGATTATATGTCTAATCTACAACAAGCTCAAAGCATTTAATTGTTCTTCTGGTTAGCAATCTCAAACTAGAATGTTAGTGTTTAAGCCAATACTTCACCTTTCATGCAAGCCCTTAACTTGACATTTGCAATGTCCTTACCAGCTTCATAATCAACATCGCAGCATTCTATTCTTCCTGCCTGCAAAATGAGAAACCAACAATTAATTGCATTAACAAGTCCCTGCGAAGCCAAAAAATTGATAAAGATCCACTTTAATCTAATGTGCAAATTGCACCAATTTCATCAAAATATACGCCGACTGGCTTGACAAAATCTTTTATATGACTATGGTTAAATGGGCTGAGGAAGTACTAAATTACCCTTATGATAAACCGCATTAATCTTTATTGGAGACTGGGCAAAGTTCATATTAACTTTTTAGCCCTTAGCCTCAGATTCATAAAATTTGAAGTTGGGTGACCAAATCAAATAAAATTACTTAGAAACCACTTTATCAAACCTTGAGTTACTTTCACTTTTTTAAAACTTATCAAAAGAAATTTATGTAAATATGATTTGTTGGACTATATACATTTCCACAATTTTAATTTATTGAAAGGTATAATTAAATTGAACGAACTTAAAAGTTAAAAATCGACTAAACTTGGTTAACAAGTCCAATTAAAATAAAAAGGGTATTGGAAAAGTTCTCACGAGTCACAACCCATTAACTTACGGCAAGAAATAATAAGACGAATAAAATGATTGTCAAGTCTAATCTTAATTATCTAGCCGATTTGTTAATACTATTCTATCGATCCCATCGGAACTTTTGAGATTGAATCTGAAAGAAAGAAAATGGAAAAAAGAGAAGTGCTACGCTATAATTATATTACCTCTTTGGGTCCAGTTGATGGCGAAAAAACTTGAATTTTCACAATGGGATCAGCCGAATGATTGCCGTTTGGTGAACAAGCTGGTAAATTACGCTGCAAAATCCTACTATAAGTAGTAACAATATGTTCATAAGACGATGACCTTTCATCTCTCTCTAGTATTCCTTCCAATAAAAACACATGGGGAGCTTCACAGGGATCATTGGACGGCCACTGAGTGTTGAACATGAACAACGGAGGCCTTCCCTTCTTCCAAGGTTGAAATGTCTCGAGGGGTCTCCTCAGAATGCTTCGAGGGAAGATGGATTCGTAAATGTGAGCAGAGTAGCCCCATGAAATTGAGAATGTCCAGTTGCTTTGCCTGTGGTAGCATATGGTCTGTTGTAGGAGACGGGATTGATCAAGCTTTGCTGGTTTCATGAGATGGTTTATGGCTTCCGTTCGGTTCATTGAGGGGAAGATTGGATCTATGGCGTCGAAATGGTGGAGGGTGATTAGAGGAGACTTTGGATGAGATGAGAGGAGGCCTGATATGTCTCCATGAAGATCAATCTGCATGTATATTAATCACCATTTATCATCAGTGTCTAGTGTGAATACGCTACGGTTCGCGTAGGGTTTAGTGGTGGAGCTAATGCGATCATTACTCCTTACAATGTGTGGGAAGATTGTAAGTTAAAACTTTTGATCGATCGAGTTGATATCTTTTGAAATGAAAATTGAAAATAATGTTCTCAAAATAGTGTTTTTTAGAATGAAATATGCGGATGGTAGCATTTCTTCAATAAACTTCTAATCATGACAAAAAGAGGAGCACCTTTTGTATAGTCTTCAATCTAGAAAACATTAGATAAGACCATGTCATATGTTCTAAATTATCAATTCTTTTTCATGGTTAGTACATTTTAAAATGGACATAAGCTCTAAATAACTCGTTACACCAGTCTTATATTCAACTTCTTCCTTGAAAATAAGTAACATAAATTTATAATGTACACTTTGAAAATGCATTAACAATAGAGAAAAAATAAATTGTTTTATTAATTATAAGTTATATCTTGTAAATAAGTTTTTTTTTCTCCCCTCTATCAAAGAGTGCGTTTTAAGAATTTTTTATTTTAAAATAAATTTTAAATAAAGAAAAAAGAAATGAAAAATTATAAATTATTTTTTTTTCTCTCTAAAAATATGACAGATAACGTTTTTTCTTCAAAAGCGAAAATAAAAAATTATTGTACGTTGAAATTTTAACGGTGAGTATGGGAAAGAAGGATTACCTGATGAATTCCCTTTTCAATGGTAAGATCAACTCCTAAATCAGCTGAACATGATGAAGACAAATAATCACTCACATACAAATGAGGGTATCTCTCAATACACTCATCAATCGTTGATGCTAGTGCTTCAACTAGTGCATAACTCAAAGCATAGCCGGCACCACCGTAGCCCATATCAAAAGAAAAATCATAGTTGGACTTAATACACTCAGAATTTGTACCAATGTAATAATACTTAGTATGATCATATTTTCCCAGCACCTCAGCTAAATTATCTAAGAAAAATAGAGTGTCATCATCTGCCATCACGAACCACCTTACATCTTTGTTATCTTCTAGCCTAAATGTCTCCAAAACGGAACGATAGATTCGAACTTCAACCGGGTTTACGAGTTTAGGGTAAATTTTCAGTTTCTTGATGTCTTCGTTGACACGAAAAGGATGAAGGCCATGGAAGAAACTCTTGTGTTGGAGCTACATCCAACCAAATATTTCCCCTTGTTTTGTTGTCTCTCCACCATGCTTCAATATATGGCCTTCTATATTTCCATGTTCTTATGCAACCCACTAAAACAAACATAATCTGGCTTAGATTGGTGGGAGAATTGGTTATACTATTAGGGAATGAAGCTGGCCATTTATGGGCAATGAAGGGCACAATAAGATCATTATGGTTATTTGGGCCATTGTATAAAACGGTATAAAACAAGGAGAGGACTAGGCCACAAATTACTACACCTTTCAATGAGATTGGAAGAGATGGTAGCTGAAGTTTTTGCTGAATTGAGGGTCCAGAAGAAGGCATAGTGAAGGATTGAAGTTTAATGCAAAAGTCTATGAAGAATGAAAATGAGAACAGAATATAACGAACCCCTAATACCATTCTTTGAATTAAAGTTTTTGGAGCATTTTTAGATCCATAATTATTGGTTAAGTTTGCCATCATGTGGTGTTAAGATTGTACTAAATTATGTTAGTCAAAATCTCTTTAATTTTTTAACTTTGTTTTTATTTCCGTTTTTCTCTTGCAATTAGCTAAGAGTATCTCTAAAAGATTTTATAAATTTTATTTTTTAAATACCAATCGTTACTAGTCCATCCATTGGGAAATGCTTGGTCCAAGCGGGGAAACCTTAACAATTCGCACTACCTATGTGCTAAATAGAATAGTAAAAAAATATGATATTTTCTAAAAAATTTTTCAAATAAAAATAAGTTAATATTATTTAATCAAGAAGTTATTCTTTTAAGAGAAAAAATCAATAATAATTAAAACACTTTTCTCTCTTTTTCAATAAAAAGTAATACAATATAAATTGAAAAGAGAGAAAACAACTCTCTAAATTTAAAAAGAGATAATAATTTTTTATTTGAAGAATTTTAATTAAAATATCTTTTAAAATTTTAAATATTGACTTGTCTCTTCAAATAAATAATACAATCTTATTTAAAAAATTTTTTAATGAAACTCTAATAAGGTTAGGTCATCAAATGCAGTGAGTTCGAATTAAGTACTTCATCTCTCATATTTATTCGAATAATTCAAGGGGCACTCTCTTATACGTACCTTTAAAGTCAACGAAAGTTATATCTTGAATCAAGAAAAATAGTTAATTAAGTTTGAATAAGACCAAATGAGAGATAGGCGTTTGAATACAGGACTTTTACTTTCATTATATCCTACAAAGTTTAGTAATAACTTGATCCGAAAGCTTGAAACTACAATGTCAAATCAACCACTAAATATAAGAATCAATTCCAACACTTTAACATTAAATTGTTTGTTATACAGCCCACATGGCCTCCCTACCTTAAAAAGTAATATTCAAATTTGACAAATTAATAACATCATATTATAAATTATAAACGCGTCCGCCGCCACTGGAAATTTTACAAGAGTAGTAATATAATTTTTATAAATTACAGAAATAGCCATCTTAACTTTTTCTTATCAATATTAACCAATTAATATGTACTTGGACTAAAATATCCTTGTGTATTTTTGTATATTACTGCAAGATATGAGATTAATTTCTCAACAGTCCTCCTACTTATTTTATTTGCATATTTAATGATCATTTCTTCTATTGTCACGTCTGCATCTATTCTTCATCTTTTCAAATATCTTTTTTATCTCCTGGTATAAATATAAATGTTGATCAAATTCATATAGATCAATGAATTCTCCATACACATATTCACCCATATTTATTAAATTGGTTCTTTCATGTTCTATTAAGTCAATTTTTTGGTTTAAAAAATTTACATGCATATTTATTCTATTTTCCCATCCTAAGAGCATTCTGTCTATACACAAAGTTAATTCTTGTATGCGATCTAAACTTTCTTCTAATAAAAATTGTTGATGATCCATTATATTTTCAGACTTATATCAATATATTCATATATTTATTTATAAACATATATATTCTTTTTTATAATAAGGTTAATAGGTTCGTAATTGGCTCTGATACCAAGCTTTGGCGGCATAGCCTTTAATGATAATAACATGATAATTAAATAATAATAAAAGAAATATTTTGATTAAAGAAATATTATAATTAATGATAATAAAATAAATCTTTTAATTTATCTCTTTCTCTTGATATTCATAAAATTTGTTATATTATATTTATATAATTTTCAACGTTAAATATATCAAAATTCTCATATATATCCCATATATTTTTAATTTCTTTTTCTACAAAGTTTTGTACTATAAGATTTTTAAGATTTTCCAATTCTATATCGTCTATAATTTTTCTTTTTATCTCTTGTGGTAGATCTGTGCTTGTAACTGCTTTTAAATCTGTTTTGAGTATTGCTCCCCAGTATAAATCAGATGCATCAGTTTGTAGAATTAAATTATCTGTGTCATTGGGTAATCTTAATTATGGTAGATTTTTACAATGAGTTTTAAGTTCTTTTACTGTTTGTGTATGTTCCTCACTCCAACCTCTTGTGTTATTTTTTCGTAATAATTTTTGGAGTATATTTCTCTTTTTTGACAAATTTTCTATAAATCATTCTGCATAATTTAAACATCCTAAAAATTTTTGAATTTGTTGTTTATTTTCTAATTTATTTGGAAAATCTACTATTTTCCTTGCTATATGACTTTGTAATTTTATTCCATTTTTATCTAGGACCATTCCTAAAAATTCTATTTTTTTATGCTCTATTAAAGCTTTCTTTTCTGACAGGACTATTTCTTCTTTTATACATTTATTAGCAAAATCTTTTAAATATATTCTATGCTCATCTATTGTTTCTGATGCTATTAATATATCATCTACATATACTATAATGTGACTATCATCCTTAAATATATTATCCATTTTTCTTTGGAATATTTGAGGTGTATTTTTTAATCCAAATGGCATTACTAGCCATTCATATTGTCCTTGAGATGTACTAAAAGCTGTATATTGTATACTATCTTTTTCTATTTTTATCTGCCAAAATCCTGATTTACAATCAAATTTAGAGTAATAATTCTTTCCTTTTATTAGATTTATTAATACTTCTTTATTAGGTAAGAAGTATCCATCAAATTTGGTATATTTATTTAATTCTTTATAATTTATAACCATTCTAGCTTTCCCTCTTACTTATTCTGCTCTCTTCCTAACCATAAAAGCTGGACTATTATGGGGGCTATTACTTTGTTGAATTAGATTTAAATTTAATAATTCTTTTATTTGAATCTTAAATTCTTCTTTGTCTTCCATTGTATACATCATTGGTTTTACCCTAATTATTTTATTTTCTATCAATTCTATTTTAGCTCTAGGATGATTAGGTTTCCATAGGGCTAAAGGGTTTTCATTGTATACTTGTGTTAATTATTTTTTAATTGTTTCTAAATGTATACTATATGTCTGTCATTTTTGTATTAAATAATATTTTTCATATAAGGATTTATCACCACGCTGGGCTGGCTGAACTCGAAAAGGTCTAAATTCTCTAGGGATACGAAGGATATGATTACAAGGAGTTTTTAATGTAATTAAAAACATAGTTTGTTGATAATATTGAAATTGTTGTAGAAAATCATTTCCTAGAAGAATATCACAATCCATGTTAGAATATTGGTATAGTCGTTTTACTGAAATATTTTTACTTCCTAATAAAATTTCATAATTTTGTACTAGGTGAGTAACTTGCTGTTTATCACCTGTAATACCGGTGATTTTTATACTACCATCTGGTATCCATTTATTAGATAAGAACATTTTCATAAGAGTAATTTCACTTCCTGTATCTATTAAGGCACATGTATGAATATCTTTCTCTATAGTATGGACTTGGATATATACGGATAGAGGGTATTTAAGATAGTTAAGATATGTGTTTTTTAACATCTTTTAACATTTTTAGCAAAATATTTCATGTTCATGTATTTGTATCGTTATACCATGTTTCTCTATTTTATAATAATCTAAACTTTCCAGAAAACTATTTCCTAAGAGGATATGAGTTTCATTATTTAAATTAGAATCTATAAAACATGTTACAATGATTCTTATTCCTTGAATGAGAATTGGTACTTTTACTTCTTGCTTACATATGTGTTTATTTCCATTAAAATCTACATATTCATATGCTAGATCTTTTTCTTTTATTATTAATCCATTATTTTTATTTGGGTTCATATGATTATGGCTTGCACCAGTATCAATGGTTATATAAGGTCCTTCTATGTAATTTAATCCATTAAAATATTGACCTAATATTTTCATAACTTTAGCAGTTGGATTAGATATCAATTGTTTATTTACTGAATAGTTTCTTGATGAGTTTCCTCTAAGCAGGGTTTTTCCTGTGAAACTTATTGGGACAACTGATGTTTCTTTGGTTTCTGAATTTATGATTTCTTTTTCATCATTAATATTTAACTTATAAGTTATTGGCATTTTAATCTCAGGTTTAATCGGTTCTATAAGAGTAGTGATTTCTTTACAATCTTTATTTATTTCTATTAATGGCTTATCACTATATATTTCTCCATAATTTGAATTACAGAAACTATATAAAGCTGAATAATGGAAAGTCATTAACCTATTCCCTTCTTTCATTAAATTGTTTTTTAACAGTTTAAAGTGGAGACTTAAAGCTTCATTTATGTTTTTATCTTTTATGTGTACACAATATCTTGGGTAACAAGTGAATATTAGTTTTGTATAACATAGATTTCCTTCTATTGTTCCTAAATGTCCTATCATAGGGTCATTAAATCTTTGATCATGTAATGATAATATTATCGGACTATCTATTCCTTCCTTGAATAAGGATTTTACTAAGATCTGTATTTCAGCTAAATATACATATTGTATTTTTTCCTTTATTTTTTCATTTTTTATTTTTCTGAGAGCTAATTCTATGGTTCTTTTATTTATAAGACCTAATCTTATATTTCCTTCAGCCTGAGTTATTTCTATGGCTTTTTCTTGCTCATAATATTCATGTAATATTACCTTTTTTCTTTTAAAAATATCTCTACAGCGACGTAGAATTCTATAATCCGGTTTTCTAATTTTGCTTTTAAAAGTTTATTGTATTTGTTTCTATCAAATGTTGCTACTAAACTATATCCTTCAACATTTTCTTCTTTCTCTACCTCATAAATTTCTTCTTTATCTAAATCTTCTATATTAAGTTCTTTATTCTGATTCATCTTCTATAATTTCCTCGGATACAAAGATTTCTTCTCCTTCATAGTCAGATGGATTACTTACTAATTCTAATTCCTTTTTTATATCTTTAAATTCTTGTTTAAGAATTCTAACTTTCTTTTTTGTACATTCTGTGCTTAGATGTCCTACTTCTCCACAATTCCAACATTTGCATTTATTTTTATCAAAATTTCTCTGTTTTTTATTTTGTTTTCCTCTTCTTTTATAATATTTTCTATAAGGTTTAATATATTTTTTTCTTGAAATGCTTATATTTTTTATATTTTCTTTTTCCTAATTTCTTATGGTTTTTATTTCTATTATAAGGTATTTGACATCCCCATTGTGTTGGCATTTCAGTTTTATTACAACATATATCTCCAATTACTCTACTTCTTTTTATAAGATTTCTTTGTACACATATTTCACTCAATCTATTGTTTAAAAATCTTATTCTGGATCCTAATGTTTCTGGAGTCGTATTTATTGTTTTGTATTTTTCATATTCATTAACAAAATAAGTGCTCCATGGTGGTGGTAATTTGGAGTAATATAAATTAAGATAAATACTTTGGTCTTCGTTACTAAAGAATTGTGAGTAATAATATTTACTAAATTCACAAGTATATTCCTTGACATAACACATGTTACATATACTTAAATTAATTAATTTCATTCTGTTATTTAGTTTTTCCTTTTTTATTTCTTGGGCTTTATTATTTGACCAATCTTCTCCTAAAAATTCATTTGAAATATATTCTATCATTTTTTCGATACCTAATTCTTTGCTTCTTAAGAATCCTGCTTTTGTATTATCTATAATTAATTCTTTTACATTATCAGTTAATCCTGTCCACCATTGAAATATATTTCCTATGAAACTTGCTATTAAGATTTCTGTAAATACAGTTGCTTTTTGATCTTCTGTTTCTACATTCCAGTCATCTTTAGATCCATTATACATGAAGAATAATATCATTTGTAATGCCCATTCTATTAAGGTTTCATGAGGGTTTTTTCTACAGTCTAAATCTAAAAATACTCCAGAATTACTTATTATTTTTAATTCTTCTTCTTTAGGCACATATTCTTTTTTCCAGGGGTGATCTTTTTGAGGTGGTTTATATTCATAAAAGGGTCTTTTCTTTTTATTTTGTTTATTAAAATTTCTAGGTTCTTCTACATGAGGTTTCATCTCTGGACCTCCACTTGTATTCATATTTATCTTGTATTCTTTTCCTATGTCTTCTAAATCACTTAGATTTATGTCACTAAAATGTTCAGTGAGTTCTTCAATCTCTTTATCCATTAGTCAGATTTACTACTTTCTTTTTCCTGACTTATTTCTAATTTTTCTTTACCTTTATTGTTTTCTTCTTCTTCTTCTAATTCTTTTATTAGGATTTCAGTATCTTTTATAATTGCAGGGTATTTATTTTTCATAAACCATTCATCAAAACTTCCTGGCTGTGGTTTTTGAGACAAGTCGATATTGGGTTTTTTTATATTTTCAGATTTTAGGATTTTATATTTTTCTAATTTCTTATTTTTCTTTTTACTAGCATGTATTAATGTTATTTCAATTTTTAATTTTTCTATTTCCTGTTTTATATATTTAGTTTCCTCATTTAGTTGTAATAATTCTTTTACTTCTCTTAGGGTTGTCTCCATATTATTAAAATTTATGGGGGTATTAACAGAAATTGTTCATATAAGGGTATTTTAGGAACCATAGGCTTATTTGGCTGATTTTATTAAGAAGAATGTAAAGAGGTTATTTTTAATATTTTAAAAATTTTTAGGGTTATTGTCGTATATTTCCCGCCGCCACTCGAGCTCGAGCAATAACATAGGCAATGGTTTGCATTTAGGACCTGATATTTTTCATCTACATCTACCTCTAAATCTTAAAAATGAAGAAATGATATTGGAATATTACATAAATCAAAATCAAAATCTATTTCAGAGTGAGAGTTTAAATGGGGTATCACGCATTTACACTTTTACTACCTTTTTAGCTAAATAAGGAAAATCTAAGAATTAGAAACCCCATAACATTATGTCTATTGACCTAGAGGAGAAATTGAATAAGTTTTGTGTTGTACCAAGGGCATCCAAAATTGGGATGTCTATCCACATGGCCACGCCAGGCTATCATAAAATAATAAAGATATATACATTGCAAAACTTGAATTTCACCATTCCAGGGCTTTTAGCTATCATAAAACAAAAAAGATGTACATAGCAAAATGTTATAATAAATTATTTTGATCAGATCCCAGAGCAATACACTATATTAATTAGCAAAGGCAGGCAAGATAAAAGTTTATACTTGATCATCACACATGAGAGGAGCATAGACCAGTAAAAGGTGGCATAAAACAGTGTGGCTTCAGACCATGCGTGTTAAATAATATTAAAAGTTATTTGATTCGTAAAGGAACCTTTCCCTTGAAACTCCCAAACTGGAATGTGTAAATGATCCAGAAGGAAACAGCATTGACTTGGACAATACAACTAAGTCTGTATCCCAAATTTTGTGTTTCAAACATGAGTGTGTTCAAACATAATGTAGATGAATGAAATATTCTCATCGACCAATTTATATCTTCCATACGGTATACAGCTGCAACGAAATGTTCACAGGAAAGTCCAGAATAAGTGAATGATTGCTGTTAGCTTTTAATGATGCTGCTATTGGAATGCTGCTGCAGAGGACCAGCTTCATTTTTTTTCACCATCTTGCCTCTGATCATCAATCGTTTGGTGAAGGCTTTCATACATTTCCTCCACCTGCCTATCATCCAAAACTCAGAACAACTGCTAACAGATATACAAACCTAGAAGGAGAAAGAAAGAAAGCGAAGCTGAGATAAGGTATCTTAAACATTTAATGACACGGTATTCTTATATGTACTCATTCTGACGGTTCTACAATTTTCCTAGAAAAGTAAAGTAGCGTTGATCTCGACTTACAATCTTAATCATCTACAATTGTCACGATCATTTGCTGAGTAATTAACTACAGAACGGCTACTTTTCTCCTGCTGAACAATGGTAATGAAAACAAATTACCCCATTTTCATACTTCCCCCCAGCTACAATAATGCTAACAAATATCAGTCATCCAAGTCAGTTCTGCTAGAATTGTTTCTAGAATTGCTGTCTCTAATTTGAGAGAACTCAAAAGATGAAAAATAATTATACATCTAGAGGGACATCAAATGATGATTGAGTCTTTCTCAGGTTCCAGTGGAGGCCATCATGAATGCTGCGGAAGAAGTCATTGGTTGAGTCAACTTGGCATGCCGTAGGAACAGGCCAAGGTGCCATGCTGCATACAAGTGCATCGCCAGGTGCTAACTGTTTCCTATCCTTGCCATCAAATGATGCCCATGCAGGGCTTCGGCTATTGAAAGGAATTTGAACACGTAGAGTCACATGCTCAGGTAGTATCAGAGGCCGAAAGGATAGAGAATGTGGACAAATTGGTGTGAAAAGTATTCCAGGGACCTGCAGTTACAAAGATGCATCTAAAGATTTGTTTTATGTTCTTGTAAACAGGATGTCGTATAGTAAATTAAAACACAGAATAATTTATGCCAAATATCAAATATAACACAGAATAATTTATGAACAAATATAAAATGGTTAGAATTAGAAGTCCGTTCTGCATAGATGGATTGTTCATATTCCAATGAACACTAAGATGAATCCATGGGACCTCAATTACTGTTATCCAAACATTACAATAAAAGCTCCAACCACACAGATGAACATACCTGTGGATGTACCATTGATCCTCCAGCTGCTAATGAATATGCAGTGCTACCAGATGTTGTTGATAATATTAGTCCATCCCCTTGCACACATGTGACGAAGGAGTTGTCACAATAGCACTCCAAGTTTGTGAGGTATGAGGATATTCCACGGTCAATTGTAACCTCATTCAAAACAAGAATAGGATCTTCAGTTTCAATCTCATTTTTAGCAGCATCTCTAACAACATGGCACTGCAACCGATTTCTTAATGTTATGCTAATGGGACCCCTTAAAACGGAATCAAGGTAATCTTTGTAGTGTTCACTGTCTAAGAAAATATTAAAGAAAGCTTTGTAGAAATGCATGGAATAGTTGGTTAAAACCAAATTCAATAAATCAAAATTACTTTTTAAAGTAAATAAATTACATCAGAGATAAGAGGATACGAAATGGGGTCATAAAGCCCAATGATCCTAAAGAAAATGGGACAATAGGAGGAACTGGTCCTTTGAAAATTGATGCTGCCTGCCAAATAACAAGTAGACAATAAGAGCTTATGAAGGTAAATGCAAACAAAAACACAGATGGATAAAATGACCAACATAAATTGACTCTCGGGAAAATCCAAATCACATGATTTCAGTTCTGATACATATTTCACTACCAAGGTCACCAGGATATCAATTACAATAAATTTTTTACCCTAACACGAGAAGTATCTGGTTAAAACACTTCAACATACAAGATCAACATGAATGCTACATTAAAACCTTAGTAAGTTAATAAAAACAGCAGATACTTTAGATGAATGAACCAGAAATAAGAGTGGCAATTACATTAATAAAAGGAGATTGCTTCCATGATGCCAAAAGCAGGAAGAACAAACATGCTATAATGTACTGGAACTTACTAACACAATAGCAGTTTCTTGCCTATCAGGCAACAACTATGAATGCATAAGTGAGCAAATTGAACTGAAAAAGGTAAGGCAGTCAACAGAAACAAGCACTCTAGAGTTTCGGCACCTATACGTTGAAGTACTTGCATGTTCACTGATCTGACACAATAGGTTTTGTGAAAAGGAAGTGCAGGATCTTAACTGTGCATTCTTTCTGGAGTATCATGATATTCGGTAAGATCTAAAGTGTGCCACCAGCTTGTTTGAGTTGGCAGAAATTTATCTAGGCATGAGATGCAGATATCAGAACTAATTTGCTAACTGGAACAAATATCACTACAGATCACAGTGCAGAAACAAACTAATCTAAACAGAACTTACACAACTTGTTAGCAGCACAATTGATCATGCCACAATCTATCACCTAAAATTGATTCTATAGTGTCCAAATCATTCTCACTATCTAATGTCATCTCAAACATAGGTTCTGTAAGCTTAAATGCACATACCCAAAGCACAGTTCCATCACCGCCAAGGGTCACCACAAGATCAACTTTTGTGTGCAGGAGCAAAATTTCTTTTTCTGAAAAGGAATTTAAGAGATATTGAATAAATAACAACCTGTTAAATGTCAGATAACTATAAGACTCCCACTGCTTACCATCTTTCCAAGTTTGAACAAAGCTGAAATAAGATGATTCTGTTAGAAGCTCAGCTCTGACTCTTGGCTCTACATAGATGTTCAACTTTTTCTGCTCACGTAACCATCTGTGAACATGAAATCAAGGATAACAAAACCATATTATCTATTCTAGCATTTTTAAGTTACAAACTCGACTGCCAATGTTAACGGTGTCAAATATACCATCCTAGCGATGGTAAATACCAGATTTAAAAAAGAAAAAAAAATAGAAGCAAAAAGTTGAAAGACCAGAGTTTTAGATACATGAAAATTCTGCAAATGGGACAGTTTATGTTCAACAGCCAAGGTCTTTGAATTGAGGAAAAAAATAAAAATAAAACACCAGCAATTATAGTTAGGGATACTTGCAGATTTCCTTGTAATCAACAGTCACTATTATTACTACCTAAAATAGAAAAATCTGATAAACAGAAGAACCTCCTTTATCCAAGGATCTAATCCAAAAACAAAATTGATTCCGACTAAAGAAAATTTTGAAAATCATGTACCACCCTAGCTACTTTACCCTATTAATTTGCAAAACACAAACTTAAGTTTCAGAATAACAGTTCACTGGAAGCATAGTGATAAATTTAAGGTTACTAAAGTATCTGACACGGGATGAAAGAAACATGCGTGAGCAAATCAGATGGGCGTATCATTCATGTTAATATGCGTTTTCAAAATACCAAGCAACATGTCATTCATTCAAAATAACACAGTAGGCCAATGTGAGAGATGACTGCTCCAAAGCAAATTTCTAGAAAACTGAACCAAGTTTTTCTAAAAATTTTTTAGAATTTAAGTCAATCCAGACCCTATACTCTATGCAGGGTACAGCTAGATATCCAAAGTTCTTGAAGCAAAAGCTGCAATAGCACAAACTAGAGTAATAAATTTAAACACTATACACTGTAAGTTATTGCTTGGTCATGACAACTAATATAAGTAGTCAAATCCACAGTTTGAAGAGGCACAATGAAAGTATTGCTTGCAAAACAAATTGAAAACACTAATATTGTTTGATCCACACCTGATCATTTGAGCACATAAAATTTGAACAGAGTTTGAGTTTGGTTTCGTCAAAATAACCACTGTCTGGGGGGCTGATTCCCACTTCAGAGAAATCTGAAAGGAAAAGACTGTTGAATCAGAAAATAGATGGAAGCTAACAGCAAACTAATAGTAGATATGTGGAGAACATATAAAGTACGTGGAAAGAATTACAAAAACAGTAGCAAAAATGTCAATTTTCATGCAAACGGAATGACTCAAATGTTGGGCAAAGGGGAAAAAAGGAATCGCATCAAAACACCATAATAAATACCTGCTTACTGCTGCGTTCTGCAGTTGTTATATTTCCTCTTTCAAAGTAGACAATGTCATGCTTGTGCTGATCACTATTTTCCCCTTTGCACCTCCATGAAAGTTTAAACGATGCCTATATCAGAAAACACAAGGTTGATTGTAATATTGGAACTTGAGCACTAATTCTTTCACAAAAAGAATATAATCCAGTTTTGTTGTTACAACTTGCAAGCTGTAATCATGAAGCTCAAATATCGATACATTGATTAAAAGAACTTATGTAAATAGTTGAATATATTGGCAAGGCTATTCAACCACCATCCTAGAGTGTAACAATTTGAGAATAGATTAAAAAGATGCAACAAGGAGAGCTACTAAACTATGGACGTTCATATAGTTGTACATCTGCTTAATTTTGAAAGCCTAAAGTGTTTGGTAACCCACTTGGTAGCTAATGTTAACCAATCACTCAAAACACTTGAGTGCTGGTGATTCCACTTCACAGCAATGGATTAAAAGCCATATCTCAAACCCAGACACATCCAAAACCAATACCTCGGACACACATAAGCATGCATCTGACAATAATGATAGTTATAAAACTACAATAATAATATAAGATACCTTTTTCATGATTGTATTATTAATCATATTGGAATCAACATCTTTTGCATCTTGAAGAACCTCATGGGAGCAAATCCCATGCTCCAAACAAGCTCTGTTAGATTGTTCAAGTCCTTGATTGAGAAGCACTGGTTGGTTAGTTGAGTTCTCTAACCTTCCTCCCTCAGAAACACAATTGTTCTCTCTAAAAGACTGTTCTGCAATAGAATGAATAATTTTCTTCACAATAAGTAAAAAGATGAACTTGCGTAAAATATGATGGAGAATAAATATGTATAAGAACACAAAATGAGAAAGAAGACAGTGTTATCTAGTAAGTATATTGTTCTTCATTCCACTATGTCAGGAGTTTACTTTCTATCAGTTTGCATTTCTACAGAAAATTATACTTTATAATATCAATCAGCTACTTGGACACCAACAAGATGATAACTTCCATTAAAGACAAGGCAGACTACTACTCTGACCAAGTCTATAAAACCCGTCTTGTTAATTTCCATTTTAGTAGCCTGAACTTGAGGAAAAAGAATCTTCTTGTGCATCAGTCAACTTGAAAATTAGCCCACCAAGGCCAAAACCTGATGGAAATTATGGATGAATGAAGACTTATATTATTGAGACCAAACCATGGAGGTGCTTCACAACTTTATTCGTATGCGTTAAGTGTAATTTAGTGCCCAAACTGCAACAGGAAGGAAAATAGAAAAAGGAAGTGGGGGAAGGCCTTGTATTTGCAGGCAGAAATAAATAAATGCAATTTACATCTAATAACAACTCAAATTGAACCTTCATCGGGCTGAAGAGTTCATCTCTGGTAAATTAGTCCAAACCAGCTATTATCAGGCAGCTCAACTTGAAGTACCCCTTTAAGACATAAAACTTTCAATGGTAAAGTGAAAACAATCTCCACATTCTTGTTGATAAAAGCCGAACACCTATTTGAGCAGGCAAGTTCATAATACATAGCAAGGAGCCATAGACTTACAATCCCATATGCTTAACGTTACAAATCACTCATTGCTGGAACTGAGATGGTCAAAGGGATCAGTCCAGTGTGGACATCAGAGGCTCTCTATAATAACAATTATCAATACAAAATTAGTTGGTTTTATATATATAACATTATAACGCATCACAAATATGTAGAGTTAACAGATTTTATTGGCCCATCTGCACAACTAAGGCCATCTCCATCCAAAAGCTATATGATTTTCCCATCATGTGGGCTGCAAATATCAAATTTCCTTCTGTCCTCGTAGAACTTCACTGAAACCATACACCTTCTCTTATGAAACCCTTAACATCATCAAACCAAACTAAGGAACCTTTATGAACTTCCTGTGATCTGGATCTCAGTGGTTGATACCATTAGCTCCCTACAAATCAATTTATTGTTTAGCATTTTTGCTTTTCTAATCCTTCAGCTTAACATCCTTGTTTTGCACAACATCCTATGAGCCTGTCTCTAGGTCTCTATTCCTGATACCACTGGATTTTCTTCCCTCGCCCCTCTGTCCATCTTAGCAACTATATTTTCAGCATCCTTTTGCAGAGATGCTGATTCTTAAACAATCCTGCCCAGTCTAATACATTTGACTATCAACATTCTCACTCTTACAATCAACTGGTGAATGTGTCTGCATACACACAATTTAAGTTTCAATATGGGTGATTTTTCAGTTTACATAAAAAATCAGAATGAAAAGGCAATACTAAATAGGATAAGAAGGCCAAATGAACTGAAATACACTTGCATTAATAAGAGATAGCAGAATGAAGTTTCAAAAGACGGTATGAAAAAGCCTAAGACCAAGCTTCTCTCTGATGTTCCAGAACTTTTCAACTTGCATGGGAATCATAATGGGGGAAGACATCTCCCTCGCCCCATTGCCCCTAAAACCCAGAAAAAATGATAAACCTGTATTTTCACCTTTTCAGAGCAGCAGTTCATTTACGGAAGAATTATCTTCAAAGATTAATAAAATCTAATTGCAAGCAAAAGTTGTATAAAACCTGACATCCAAACCTTTAATTGTTTTTTGAACAGTCATGTAACCTAGGTGCTCCTATCCTCCACATCATTTGCAAAGAGAATTTAATGTACGGTTGGACAGTTTTGGAATGCCATTATGTTTTACACAGTAACCGATTACAATTATTGAGAAAAAAAATCCCTCCCCCCCCCCCCCAAAAAAAAAGACTAATTTCTTGTACCGAAATCAATGTGACTTATAATTCTGTGCAAGTTAAAGCCACTACCTTCATAATGTCGTCTATCCTGTTCTTTCCAAATTTCCCAGCATAAAAGACATGGAAGCACTAATCTTATCAGTCCGATTCCATTATTTACAGAGGTCTGCATCCACCAACTTCTGAGCTTTTCACATATACCATTGCCTGATAGTGGAATCTGATGATAATGAGTCTAAACTTGATTAGCAAGCTCACCAAAACCAGACAAATGACACCATCTCTTTAATACTCGGATTGATGAAGCAGTAATAACAGAAGTCCTAAAGACAAATATAAACAAGAAAAGCAATGCAAAACATTTCTTCTTTGAAATGATTAGGAACACTTTAATTGTTGCACAGAAGAGAAAATGCTTGACTAAAGAGGGCAATTGAGTGTCTGTGAGGAGAAAAATAAAAGACAAAAAAAGGGAACGAGAAAAACTAAAGAAAATAATATTCGATATAATTATAAATAAACAAAATAGAATGTCAGCAACAGAAAGGGAAGAATGAAGTATGAAGTACATAAGAAACTATATATAAGATTATTGGTTTCATACTTAGGTAACAATGCTTGATCAAGTAGATAAGACATAAAATGCTTTATCATTTAGGAAGCTTGAAGTATGAGGTACATAATAGTTTCTTCGTTTCAATAGCTCTAAATGGAAACAGAAAGAGTTGGTGTTAGATCCTTCTCTTGTAATATATCACACTTGAGTTTATGCAAACATATTGTACTTATGATTTCTCCCAATGGTTCAGGTTAATATATCTGAATGGAATGTATATACTGCCTAGTCAACATTTAGGTGTAGCATTGATATGGAATGAGTTTGTTTCCTTTCAATACATTATTCCCAAAATGGGATTTTTACACTGTTTATGTTGACCATCAAATCCAAATGATTAATGCTGTCCATTTGAATTGACATCTGATCGCAGTGCCATAAATGAGATCTATCAGTTTTCAATTAAACCCATAATGAAGTGTTTGAGACAAACACAGCTCAAATACAGGTATTGCTCTTAACCCAAAGCTGTGCAGGAGTTTGAAATTTTAAAAAATTCACTCTATATAGATTGTCTTATTCGAGCACAGCCAGGAAATGGCACTCAAGAGAAGTAAAGAGATCCATGTTCCTCAGCAGGTCTGTCTAATCTGGTTTAAGTAAAATTCCACCACTAAAAGCAGACAAAGTTGATTGACCAATTTCCGGAGAAATATCCTTACTACCAAGCCTTGGAGACAGAAGGTTTATATCTTCAGATTGAATGTTTAAAAGGAGAACATCTGATAATGATGTGAGACCATTACTTTAGAATTCAACTGAGTATGCTCCAAAAAGTAATCCCTCTTCTTTTTCACCCGAATATTTGATAAACAATATTATGTTGAAATAAACTTAAAAGCACTAATATTGTAGACAAGCTATAAGGCCATGGTGTTTTGTCCATTATCATATGGAATATAAGATTGTTAAGAAACAAAATGGTCAATCAAACAAAAATGATAAAACAGAATATAGAAAGAATACAAAACAATTCGTAATAAATACAGTCAGAAAAAGCTAATGGTCAAAATCAACTTAAAACCAAATCAATTCAACCGCCAGACATCAGCTATATACAGTTAGACAATGTGCCCTACCAAAGAGTACCATTATATTACCCATAGAGCTAAAAGACTAAAGGTAAAACAGAATATGGACAGAACAAGGAAACTATAATAGCAATAGTTAAATTGCCTCAAATAACACTCATGAAGAAGATCTGGTTTAGCTGAACTCATTTAGTATAGATAAGCCTTTGTTAAATCAAGAATTAAATTTTTTTATAAAATATTAAACTTTAAAGAATGTCACAATTTATATTCATTGTTCAATGATTAAAAACCTTTATTTTCCAACCGCAGATTCCGTGCCCTCTCGAGCTCAAATCTGCGTTTCCATTCCGCAGCCTCAGCTTGTGCAGCAGCCTTTCCTTCGGCAGCTCGCCTCAATGCCTTTGCAACAGCTAAAATTATGTTTTAAGCGATATAAGCATCGAATATAGTGAGATACATAGGGCAAACAGAGTTCCATACAAGACAAAATCATATTTAGGGATAAGTGATTAAAGTACTTCTTAAGGCCTCGGAAAACTCTATAAGATGGTCATCTGATCCATGAACTGGAGTTTGTTGAAGAATTTCCTGCACTGCCTTCTCAGAGTGGAGCAGAGAAAGTGAATCGCCAAAACCATTCTCTGGATGTGGCTGTGAAACGCCTGCATCGCCATGTCCAAAGGAATCCTAGCAATAAAAAGATTTATTTCACAAGTCATTTGACTTCTTCAATGAAAATTGTACTTTATTGATTTTTGCATTGTAAACCATGTAATTATGCCCAACAGTTAATAGTGTGATCCAAAAACAGTAAGGAATCCGCTGACAAATCTTCCAACACCAAACAACTGGCACGTGAATGAACGCCACCAATCAAGACCATAATATGTGATCCACATTCGGCTAAAACCAACAACAAAGGACAATCTATAAAAAGCATAATTCCTAATAATTCTAATTGTATTTCATCCATGATGAATTCAGTAATCTATTTAACTCATTCTAACCAAAGCCAATCAAATTGCTTCAAAAATTACAGGTGACGCACACTAGCATGATCCAATGAAATCTGTGCAGACTTAATCAAAATTAGGCTAAGCCTAGATGCCTAAACTGAAATTTCTCTAAATAGCATCAAATAACAATACTTAGTTTGCCAATTTCAAGTAATTTTCTCGACAATTAACTAATTGCTAGATTAGCTTAGTGCATGTGGACAATAGTTACGAGTTACGACAAAAGGAAATTGAAATCAAAATTTGACATTAATTCAAAAAATTCCCAAACAGTACAAACAAATCAAGAGTCAACAGAATCATACATAGTCAATGAAAATGGGAAATCAACAAACAGAGAGCCAGAGATAGACAATTACGGTAGAATCGAGCTTGCTTGGAGACATGACTGGTGAAGAAATTTAAGGAAGGAGAGAGAGACAAAGGAAAGACCCCTTCCTCTCTTAAGTTCTCTGAATCTAAAAATTATCGAAATCTCGTTTTATTTTAAGATTATGTGATTGTTTAATAATAATTTTTATTAATCACTTATTAATATTATCAGATGAAGAAGAGAAAGGGGACCTCGACCCTCTCAAGCCTTGACGGATTTGATTGATGCCATCTCTATGTGAAGAGCAGTGATAGAGCCATAGAGAGAGGTTAGGTGGAGTCGCGGAGAGAGGCGAAGGCAGATTTGGGCGTTAGTCCCACGTAACAACACGTGGCGACTCGTGGAGTTTGAAGAGGAAACAGTACATCAACACTGAATGACAAGGAGTGCTAATACGCTGGAACTGCACCCAGTCCTTACACGTGTCCATAAAGTCTTTTCGGGTTTTTTTTTTTTTTCCTTCGTAGTTTCCCCCTTTTAATAAATTCATAGTTTATTGTTAGGTATGAGTAAAGACCGCATCATTTAAAATTTGGTAAAAATAACCTAATTTCGATCGGGATTCGATATATATTTTGAAATCAATTGAAAATCGGTTTTGAAATTCAATTTTAGTTTCAATTCAATGACTAAATTCGTGACAAGGACATGTTTTGCAGAATTTTTAACTTTTAGCGTCAAGTCAAAACAAGTTTTAAAAATCAACTTTTGCTTCGTACATAACATATGAAAATGCTAAATTGTAACATCAAATCTCTTTAACTATGAATGATGAACGGAACCCTAATTACAAATTTATGTACATTTATTAAACAAAATCAGAGTGAGAGTATTTAGAATGAGATATAATAAAAATAAGAAATAAAAATTAGAATGAATTATTTATTTGAGTTATAAAAATGAAAATGAGTAATATTATTATTATTGTGTTTATTTTATCTTAAAATTAAAATTAAAATAAATTTAGTTATTAAAAATTATTAAAAGTATTTAATTAACTATTTTTATAATTATTATTTTCTATTTAATTATTATGATTATTTACTTAAAAAATATTGTTATTCATTAATAATAATAATAATGTCATTATCAATATTTATATATTAATTAATTATAATAATTTTACCATTAATAACAATAATAATCATCATCATCATCCATTTCAAAAATAAATAATAATAATCAAAATCACCATCATAATCGACATCATTACCATAAGAGGATCCAAACAATGGCCATTGGAATTGGCTGCCACTGATGGATCACGCGTCGTTGAAGATAGCCCAAATGAAGACGAAACTGACGGCTAGCCATTGCTCTATAGTTGACGTACCAATGACAGTGACACTTGATTATGGTAGCGACGATAAGGATTGGCTGTGATGGGGTTTGGCTAGAGCTCAATGCGAGGAGTTAGAGAGCTTCTGGTGTTGATTGTCACGGGCCGCGCGTTTGTCCCCGAACCACGGCCTAAACTCCGCACGCATGGGTACGCTTAGCATTCAATTTTTATGATTTTAAATTTTAAAGACACACACACCATTTTCCAAAGACACACAACACACTCACAAGCTCACAAAAACAAAATCAGAATATGCATTTTCTTGTAATTTATTTTTTTATGATATAAGTTTTTTTTACTAACTTCTTTTTAACCTCTTATTTTAAAGTGAAGCGACTTAAGTCTTGAAGTGAACGGGTTAATTCAATAAGCAAAAATTCTTCTCCCGTGACAAGTGGTATCGAGCCGGGTTTTGCCCACACGCGAACTAGCGCTTGAGCAATGGCCAATCCTCCTAGCACACAAGAGGGCTTAGTTGAAGTTCGTGGCCGTGAGGAGGAGGGACGCACGCAAGGCAAGTCCCGAGGTAAGTCCAAGACCCCTCTTTGGATACCTTAGAGCCTCGTGTTGCCACACTCGAAACCTCAATTATTTGTCCAAGACACCTCGATAGTTTAGAACGGCCTTGAGGGCGAATATGGTGAGTTCACGGTAGCCACCAAGGCCTCATGCAAGGCCAAGCCGACTCCTCCGAGGGGAATTCGAGCACTCCATGAGGAGTTCTTGAACTTGCGTAGCTTTTGCAAGGTTCGAGCGATCCGTGCGGAAGTTGATGAAGTCCGCTCGGATTGGGCTTTGGCACGCATTTAGCACTCATGAGTGATGTCGCCGGATCGATGTGCCAAAGCCCGACACCTTTGATGGTAACGCAACGCCACCGTGGTGGATAATTTCCTATTCGGGCTAGAACAATTGATGCCATGGGTGTTCGCGATGAGGCATCGAAGGTAGGCACTGCGCCTACGTTTCAGGTGCCGCACAATTATGGTGGCGGCGGAAGCATGGTGAGATGGGCAAGGGCATTTGCGCCATCAACACGTGGTGGTGAGTTCCAACAAGAACTCAAACACTTTGCCCCAAGCAATGCCGAGAAGGAAGCTCGTGCGAGGCTTCGTCGGCTCAAGCAAGCGGGTAGCGTCCGCGATTATATCAACGACTTCACTACCCTAATGCTTGAGATAACCGACATGTCCGACAAAGACTTTCTCTTCTACTTTCAAGATGGCCTCAAGGATTGGGCCAAGGCGGAGCTTGACAGGCGTGGCGCGCAAACTCTCGATGACGCCATTGCCATCGCGGAAATAGGACTACTCCGCCAAGCCCAAGGATAAGAAGTCGGGCCAAGGTAAAGGTTAGGAAAGACAAAAGTCAAAACCGGAAGGAGTGGGGCGGAAAAAGCCTCCGACCGGCAAGAGCGGGCAAGGAAAAACGGAGAAACAAAGACCACCCAAACCTCGCAGCCCATGTTTCATATGCAACGCCCGCATTGGGTACGTGATCGCCCAGGAGAGAAAAGTCGCTTAATGCCCTCGCCGCTCAGCTCAAGGGCCACTCCGATCCGCCAACGGAGGAACCCTAACGCAGCATGGGTACCCTCCAGCGCCTCGCGCACTCAACCGCCAACCATCTAAGGCAAGGTCTCATGTATGTGCATGCGAGCATCAACGGCCAAATCACGGAGCCACGCACAACTTCATTTCGGAAGAAGAAAAGGGCTCAAGGTGACGAAGGAAGGAGGAAGCATCAAGACGGTGAATTCCCCCGCAAGGCCCATCGCGGGCACCGCATGCAATGTGCGGACAGCACTTGGAGCATGGACCGGAAAGCTTGATTTTTCCATCGTGCCTATGGATGACTTCACAATGGTCCTTGGCATGGAAGTCCATGCCTTCCCGCTCCGCCACCAATTCCCTAAGCATCCTCGGCGGGAGCATGGCGTGCATGGTTCCAGCCGAGCGCTCTAAGCCTCCGGACAAGACGCTCTCCGCTATGCAATTCAAGAAAGCGTTCCGGAAGGATCCAAGCTTCTTGGTCTCCGTCCGGGAGCTAAACAACGCGGAGGACTGCGGAGACTCGCCAAGCCAAATCCCTCCGCTCATCCATAAAGTCCTCGATGAGTTCCGAGATGTGATGCCTCCGGAACTCCCAAAGAAGCTCCCACCAAGACGAGAGGTCGACCACGAAATTGAGCTAGAGCAAGGCGCGAAGCCACCAGCCTTGGCACCCTACCGAATGGCACCACCCGAGCTTGAGGAGTTGCGAAGACAACTCAAGGACTTGCTGGACGCGGGTTATGTCCGACCATCAAAGGCACCATTCGGCGCACCGGTTCTCTTCCAAAAGAAGAAAGACGGAACCCTCCGGATGTGCATTGACTAGGGCATTAAACAAGATTACCATCAAGAATAAATATCCAATTCCCTTGATCGCAGATTTTGTTAACCAAACTAAAGCGGACTTCACCAAGCTTGACCTACGGTCCGGTACTACCAAGTGCGATCGCCAAGGAGATGAGCCAAAACAGCATGCGTGACAGGTATGGATCCTTGAATTCCTAGTTATGCCGTTTGGTCTCACTAATGCCCCGGCCACATTTTGTACCCTTATGAACAAAGTTCTCCACCCGTTTCTCGACCGCTTCGTCGTGGTGTACTTGGATGACATTGTAATGTATAGCACTACACTCGAAGAACATGCGGAGCACTTGCGACAAGTCCTCCAAGTACTACGCGACAATGAGCTCTACCTCAAAATGGAGAAATGCTCATTTGCCCAACGAGAGGTAGAGTTCCTTGGCCACAAAATAGCGGATGGGAAACTAATGATGGAGAATGCAAAAGTAAGGGCCATCCTCGATTGGGAGCCTCACCAAAAACTCCGGTCCTTCCTCGGATTGGTAAATTACTACCGCCGCTTCATCAAGGGATACTCGGCAAAGGCAGCCCCTTGACGGACTTGCTCAAGAAGAATCGGACATGGCATTGGTCCGCGGAATGCCAAGACGCCTTCGAGGAGTTGAAAAAAAATTTCGGAGGAACCGGTCCTCGTTCTCCCGAATCACTCCAAGCCATTTGAAGTACAAACGGATGCCTCCGACTTTGCCATAGGAGGAGTACTCATGCAAGACGACCACCCGATTGCGTTCGAAAGCCGAAAGCTCAACGACACGGAAAAACGCGTGTGGCGACATTACTTGCTTGGTTCCCACTTCACAATCTTAACCGACAACGTAGCCACAAGCTACTTTCAAACCCAAAAGAAGTTGAGTCCCAAGCAAGCAAGGTGGCAAGAAAGTACAAACCCGGCAAAGCCAACGTCGTAGCGGATGCACTTTTAAAGCCGAGTTGGCAACACTTAGCATGAGCCAACCAAGTTCCGATCTTATTGAACGGATCAAGGAAGGCCTCGGCAAGATCCACTAGCTAAAGACTTGTTGGAAAAGGTACTCCGAGGCAAAACAAGGCGATTTTGGCAAGAGGAGGGCATTCTCCGCACCAAAGGAGACCAGGCTTTCGTGCCTAAGTGGGAAACTTGCGGAAAGAAATAATCACCGAGTGCCATGACTCAAAATGGGCTGGACATCCGGGCATCGAGCGCACGACCGCACTCATTCAAGCCTCATACTTTTGGCCACATATGAGAGATTATCGAGGCATATGTGCGAACATGCCTCGTGTGCCAACAAGACAAAAAGACCATCGACCTCCGTAGGGTTGTTGGAACCTTTACCAATAGCATCAAGGCCATGGGAGAGTGTCACCATGGACTTCATCTCGGCCTTAAGGGTGCGGGAGCATAATGGTCGTGGTTGACCGCTATAGCAAATACGCCACTTTCATAGCCGCGCCAAGAGATTGCAAGGCGGACGAGGCTGCCCGCTTATTCATCAAACACGTTGTGAAGCTTTGGGGGATTCCAAGGAACATAGTGAGTGACCGTGACCCACGCTTCACTGGCCGCTTTTGGACGGAACTCTTTAAGCTATTGGGAACCGACCTCAAGTTCTCAACAAGCTTTCATCCACAAACGGACGGACAAACGGAGCGCATCAATAGCCTACTCGAGATGTACCTAAGACATTACGTGAGCGCTCACCAACGAGATTGGGTCAAGTTGCTAGACGTTGCCCAATTTTCATATAATCTTCAACGAAGCGAGGCTACGGGCAAGAGCCCATTCGAGATTAGGATTTCAGCCTATGACACCCAACGCCATAGCCTCTACATATGGAGGGAAAAGCCCCGCCGCTCATAAACTCGCTCGCGAATGGCACGAGGAAGCGGACATCACGCGGGCATACCTAGACAAAGCGGTACGGAGGATGAAGAAATGGGCTGATTCTAAGAGACGCCACGTCGAGTTAAGTAATGTTGAAACTCCTACCCCAACAATTCAAGGCATTGCGGAAAGTGCATAAAACGAGGGGCCTTTCGAGATAGTGCGACGTGTCGGCAATGTCTCATACCAACTCCAACTTCCGCCAAGACTCAAGATCCATCCGGTCTTCCATGTGAGCTTACTCAAGCCTTACTACGGAGACAAGGAAGACCCGAACCGAAACAAGCCAAAACGTGCCCCAACCGCCATCGCCACGGCACACGACAAGGACGTAGAATACATCCTCGCAGATCGGGTCATTCGAAGACGGGGTATTCCGGCTTACAACGAGTACTTGGTAAAATGGAGGAATCTCCCCGAGAGTGAAGCAACATGGGAGCGAGAAGATGACTTATGGCAATTCGCGGAACACATCCAAAACTACAAGCACGAGAACGCGACGAGGACGCCGCGAGCATAGGTGGGGGAGGATTGTCACGGGCCGCGCGTTTGTCCCCGAACCACGGCCTAAACTCCGCACGCATGGGTACGCTTAGCATTCAAGGCGGGATGCGCTTAGCACACTCCAAGCCCAACCCACAATCTAGAATTTTCTAATTGAACTTGGGCTAGAAATTTCCAGCACCTTGCATATTCCCCCATGTGATAATTGTGCAAGTGGCATGGGTGGTTCTAGACTTCTCCATCCAAGCCTATAAATACCCCATCACCCTTGCCAAATTTTCCAGCACACACACACCATTTTCCAGCACACACAACACACTCACAAGCTCACAAAAAGCCTTGTAACATAGCTCTCTTGTAATTTATTCTTTTAGTGTGCAATATAAGTTCTTTTTGGCCAACTTTGCTCTTGCTTCTCTTGCATTTCCAGCAAGCTTTCTAGCTTGAATAAGCTTGAGAAGTGATCTAGGCTTACTTAGCGACTTAAGTGCTAGAAGTCGCCAAGTGCCGCACGGGTTAGTTGCACAAAAATTCTCACCCCGTGACATTCTGGTGTTGATTTTTTTTTCCTATTTTTTATCATTTTTATTTTTTATTTAAAGGAAGTGTATTTTGGAAATTTTTAAATATGAATAGAGTAAGATTGAAACTTGGGAGAATGAGAATAATCTCTCATTTTTTATTTTTAAATTAGTTTGGGGCACACTTTTTTTATTTCAATTCCTTCTCTTGTTTTATAAAATAAATGTTGTTAGTGATTTTGATTTCAAATTGTAATTTCCTAATGCAGAAAGTAAACATATCATAATTTATCTATGAGAAATAAGTAGTCTATTGCAGCATTAAATATGTGTATGTCCATGATGAGTTATGTGATCATCGTTTATAAAAGTTTAACATTAGACTGTCAACAAGTTAATCTTATTTTATAATAAATAAATAAATAAATAAAATTATATTGGACAACCAGCAAGTTAAACTTAAGCTATTAAAAAATAAATAAAAAATGAGCATTTCCTATAACTTCAATTATTTTGATGAATGAACTAAAAGATAAAAGAAGGTATATTAAAAGTAAATTAGATGTAATTAATTGTCAATTTTCTCATACCAAAATTAATATGTACTACTTATCTCTTTGTAATTTTCATAATAGTTAATAATTTCTCTAATAACATAATTTTACAGTATTATCTTTATTTTTAAATACACTTTTATTTATATTTATTATAAATTAAATAAATCATATTAAAGGAAATTAAAATAAAAAATTTAAATACTAAACTTAGGAAAAAATATTTTTTAGAGTGAATAAAAAATTAATAGCATGATATTTTTTTATACTTTTTGTTATTTTTTAATTGTTTCTTATGATAAATATACAATTTATATTTTCAAGTTAAATTATTAAATAAATAGGTCATTTATCTGCTTCTCTTTTTAAATTTTTTATATCAAAAAGTTTTTTACTATTATAAAAACTATAAAGAGTAAGTAATATATATTATTTTTAATAAGAGAAAAATTTGTAACCTCCCACGTATTCAATTAGAAAAGATGGAGCTTAATATTAAAAAAATAGTTTGTTTTTAATAAAATATATATAAAGTACTTTTTAAGATATTAGTTATTATTTGTGTTAAAAACAACTCAAAAGAATAATTACTTTACATATGTCCTAATGCAAAAATTTGTCAAAACCTAATTCTATATTTGTCAAAACCTAATTGTTGATAGAATAATAACACTGACTCATTTATTTATTTATTTATACGGACAACCGGACTAGTTAGTGCGCATGCCTCCAGCGCATTGGTTCCAGCCTTGTTGTCACGTGGTGATTACATGGCGGAGTTCGTTTCGGCACGGCGGGTGAGATAAGCCCGATCTTGGGTTGGAATCGGAGTTGGGTTGTGCCGTTTTCTATGACACAAAAGTAGTTGACCTTGTTGTCTCGGTGGCCTAGATCCTTGCATCATCAATGACGTTGGCTGACGATTTACTATTCCAGTAGGAACTTGCCACGTCTCGTGTTGAATAAACAATTCCGAAGAACCGACGTGTAAAAACTTTTGAATTTTGTTGGGTTCTAAAAAATTATTAAATGATGTCATTTAACAACATGATGATATTAAATTGTTAAATATAAAATTTCCTAGATTTTATTAAAATTTAAGGTGAGAAAACACAAACGTTACACTCTATCTATACAGTCACAACCGCTCAGAATTTAAGGGGAAAAAAATTTTAAAGGTTTCGACTTCATGTTTGAAGCAACAGAGAGAAGAGAAATTGAGCTATATCGAACGAGTTTTTGCTCATCAAATCTGAGATTTCGCATCTGTAAATCTTACTCAAACTTCAAGTTTTTGGCTTGGAACTGCCACAGGAGCCAAATTCAAATCGGAATAGAAAAAAAATTCAGCCCAATTGCTTGGTATTCTTGTTTGAGTAATGCTACATTTTTCAACTAATATATATCGTATTCACTATCAAATTAACTGAAGTAACATTCACTTATCAGATTGAAGGACGATTTAAATACATAATAAATAATTTTATTGGATTCATGAATATTATAAATTGTGCTGGACTTTATATTAATTTGATCTTATACATTGGCCTTTGATATATTACCGTTACCAAATCGCAAAGCACTGCAACAACCAACTGGCCGCCGCCACCCACACTCAAGAAGCAACTGCAACAACGTACTATATGCGAATCAAAGTGAAGACTTCAAAATAAAAGACCCTTTCTCCTTTTCATTCACTTGGACAGGTGGATTAAATGAAGCAAATGAAAGCAGCTCTTGGTTGTGTTCGAAAAAGGACATGTCTTCTGGGCTCAAATACACGAATGCTTCAATCTCCGCACCATCTTTTGTGCTCACAAGTATAATTACGTTCGGTGTCGTATAATTTGGGAAAGTCACATGTATTGGCTTTCCCCATCCGAAATCTGCTCCTTCGTGAACTGGAAAGCTAATCATGCTGGTGAAAGAGAAGAAATCGATCTCATCTCTTTCAAGTTTGTCTCTAGTTGGCTCTGAAACATTGAGTATGCTCTTGGTTTCTAGCAAAGTCTGTATACCGTTATTGCTGAATTCATCCTTTGCTTTCCTGAGTATACCAACCAATTCTTTTAATTCCATCCCCTTTTCAGTCGTTTGGGCAGGCATAAACCCTATGCTATTACCAACAGAGTTCTCGGACAAGGGTGGCACCACCACCGAACGCAAGTTCACTGCTTGTACTAGCAAAGATGGTCTTGCAAAGCCGCGGTTTGATCTTGACGCAGTCCTTGCACACTTCCAAATAAGTGCAGTCAGAGCTTCGACGCGGGAAGGTCTTGGAACGCTTGCACTGGCGACTTCAGCCTGAAGTTGAGCAAGCTTTGAGGCATCAAACACAAACCTGTTGGATTTAGCTGGTGAAAAATGTGTGGGGAAGGGCTCGAAGGACTCACTTGGTGGAAACATAGATGCTGCAACAAATTCGGGAATTACTGCGGCGCTTGACTGACCACGAGCTACGGCGGCCCAGCGGCTAATGAACGTGGAGGCTGACAATGCATCAATGAGCTTGTGCGAAGAGAGCATTGTGATTGCCACTCCGCCGCATTTGAAAAAAGTAACTTGAATGATTAGTAGTGGACCCTTGCCCGCTATTGGGTCTCCTTTGCCGCCAAAAGGTTGGAATTCAGTTAATAACTTCTGATCAGGATTTTGCAGATATTCAGACAAAAAACCATTTGCGCAACCTTCAATGTATTCAACTCCCTCGTCATTACATTCAATCGAGAAATCATCTTTGACTCTGCCAGCAAATGGGTAGAATTTTGTGAGAGTCTCTGATCGGGATGATTTCAGACGTTGAGAAATTTGGTCAGCTTTAACATTATTGTTTACTTTGTAGAGAAAACAAGTGCATACATATAGCGAATAATTGATCTGGTCTAAAAGAGAGAGTTTAAAATTTCTTAGGCGAGGAGGAGTTGGGTGAAATGGTTTGATGATTTCTCTGCCTAGTGTCTCCACTTTTAGTGCCCCCTTCATATTTGACACTGTTTTTGCAAAAATGTTTATGTAGACTTGTCCTTGATATATAGTACCTGTCTGATGAAACATTAGAGGTTATATATACACGGTAGAATCTCTGTAACTTTATTAATTAAAAGAGAAATTGAATAATTGATAAATTAACAATTTATTAATTTATAAAGTTATTTACAATTCTATTAACATATATCAACATCACTTCATGTTATCTTATTACAATTTAACAAGTCATCCTCATAACTTTTAAACACAATAAAAAAATAATAATAGATAGGATTCAAATAAATTTAAATTTTAAAAAAAGAATATGCAGTAGTAATAGACATACATTTTGTGAAAACAAGTAATAATAGAGTCCTATTTTTATAATTAAAATATCATAGCCAACTATATTTGTAATTTTAGCAAACCATTAACTTATGATTTAAATGAAACTGCAAACTTATATAAGAATTTTTAGAAAAGTATTATGACACCAGCTAAATTTTAAACTGAACTTTTATTGTTATTAAAAAAAGGATAAGAATAAAAGTTCACTACTCTAGAGGATTATAATAAAATATAATAAATTTCATCATCTATTGAAGTTTTACAAGAGATACTGAACTTTTTATCTTATCAAAACTCATCACTTAAAAGAGTTACAAAGGGATTCAGAGATTTATTATCCAATAATATCCTCCAAGAGATTCAAAGCTTCTCAACTTACCACCCTAAAAAATATACCCAAGAGACACAAAGTTTAAAAAAGAAATTCTAATAAGAGAACTCTTTAAGTTTATAATATCAAAATCACTTACTTACTTTAAAAGTTACAACCTAATACATTTATATAGGAAATTTTGAATATCTCTCTAAGCTTAAGATAAGATTTCTATTATCTAGAATTCAAATCAAACTTGACATAAAAAACCTTGACTGTCATGAAGTGGAAGAAGACAAATAAAAACTATTTGATTAGTAAATATAAATAGTCAATATTTGATCAGCAAAAATAAATGGTCAACATTCATTTATTCATATGTTGACGTAGGAAACTCCAAATCGAATACCATAAAAATTCTTGAACTCCTGACTCAAAGAGCTTTTCAAAGACGTGAAGTTTGCTAGATACAACTAAAGCAGTCCAACGGGTTAAACGTGAGAAACCATATCTTGAGCTGAATCGTTTGTTCAAGGAGCTAAAACTCGTCTACAATTCTCCAGCTTTGACCAAGAATTTCTGAGCTGTTACTGTGCATTGGAAAGCGTCGTTCACGGTTGTTTTTGTTTTTGGCCGGGGCAGTTTGGGGGGGGGGGGGGATCACAAGTTGGCTAAATGAGACTGAATCCAGTGATAGAAAAGTAAAAACTCACTCGCCTTTGATTAATCCACTTTTCCTCTTCAAGTTCTCTGGTCAGAACTCGTTGGGAAGAAGACTTTCATAAAAATGGTATGCTAAATGCAACATTGTGAATATTTCAACTCAATGCATGCCTTGTAGAAACAGTCCGCATTCAAGGAATTCGTTGAAATATGCAAAATGGAACTTTATGAAATTTCCATGCCATCCCCTTGTCTTTGTAGAGATCAGCAGGTGTTCTAATGTTTAGTTACAAAAATTTCAAAGTGAAATCATGTCCTTTACAGTTCAAGAATTGTAACACGGCAAAGAAAAAGCATATGTTGTAAATATGTTACCTAGTCACCATATACATATCCAATTAGAAGCCGATCAAGCTGAAAATGATGAGCAAGAAGTTTCTGCAATACATACAAAATAGGAGTCAATGTTAAAATTCCAGAGGTAAAACTAGAGAATCAGCTGAGTCGATTCAAATATAACTAAAAATACCAAGTTCAGGTTATTAAGCAAAGGAAATTGGATGGTTCTTCTTTATCCTTATTTTGGATCTCAGAAAGAATAAAGGAAACCGAACTAAATAGATAGTTTCTTGACAACTTTGTGGATACTTTTGTCAATTCGTGAGCATTTTTGTTGTGGACAATTTGATTGAGACTCGGAGCGCTGGACGCTATAATCAAAATTTAAATTTAAAACACAAATGGGTGGAAATGGTTGAATTTGTTAACTGTATGGATACTTTTGTCACTCTAATATGTGAAAATAATTTTTTAAGGGCAGTGGATTCTTTAGTTATTCCGCTACTTTGCAAATTTGCAGATTACATATTTTGCATTAAAAGCGCGAGTAATCTTTAACTATAAGCACCTAACGAAACCGAGCCGAAATTGAAATCGAACCATATCGAACCGAAATAATTTTTCAACCCATTTGGGTTGAATTGCTAAATCTGAACGGTTTGTAACCCAGACCGAAAACCCAAAAAACAGAACTGGAAACCAAAACACTCACCCCTATTTAGTAGTTTGGAAATTGTGTTCGAATTTGTGTCCTTTTAACCAGTCTTATATTAGTATAATTAAACAATTTAGTGACTCTAATATGATTTTTATTTTAATTTTGATTGAGTGATTCAACCGCTTGATAATCCTGGATTGCATGGCTGCATAATGATTGCATAGGAATCCATCGCAGGGGACATTTTGGAGTCGGTTGATTATTCTTATCTTTCTATTATTTTTCTTAAGATAACACACATAGAATAATGGCTTCTTATCTATAAGATAACCAATAAAAGGCATGAGGTATTATGTTGGTACAAAAAAGAAAATCATAAATATGTCATATGTATTTAGTTTTAAATTAGTTAATTATTAAAAATATGTATTAATTGGATCCAATAGAGAAATAAGATTTTTTTTTGGAAAATTTGTAATCTAATAAATTTACTGATTTATTAATTTAACACATAGGATGAAATCGAGACCAAGAAAAATTATTATATATCTAAGTTATCAATTTATTATGTATTAATTTAACAAAATTCTCTCATGTTTAAAGAATGTTAATTCTATGACTTGAATACAGTGTTGATTGGTGGGATTAGTACAACAAACCGAACAAACGATAGTTGCTATAATATTGCATTTTAATAGGTCTCCAAAGTCCTTAATATATATATATATATATATATTGCACTTTATTTGCGATTAAATTTTTGAAAGAAACAAAGATCAAGCAGCACCTACCATGCATATCAAACCAAAATTATATATCACATATTTAGTAACAGATAATCTCCTTCTTTGACTCTTTAACAAGAGATTAAATTTATTAAATTATTGATTAACCACATTGACACTAAGTTGGGTCTGATAAAACTATTATTTATTCAAGGTTATCAATTTATTTAATATTGATTTACTAAGGTTCTACTATTGTAACACTTGAGAATCAACTAAGTAAATTATAAGCATCATTTAATCATATTGTTATCATTATTAGTTATTTACTTGATTGGTATTTTATTTGATTATTTATTTTATTAGTATTATTGTTTTTGTTATTTGTTATAACCAATAATATCAACATGGGTATTAGAATTATATTAATTATTAGACTTACTGTATTAAAAAAAAAAGGATGATTAGACTTAATTCGGCCTAAGGATTGTTATTGGGGCAAGTTCTAATTGTTTTAAGTTAAGCCCACTAATAAAAACCATATGTACAAACAGAAAATGGAATAAAAAAATGAGCTTAGCTCCTTCATCCCCTTGTAGGGGTGGGCATTCCGATCTTTGGATCTGCTTTAATGGATTTCGATTATGGTTGCAACTTGTTCCAGATTAAGAATTCAATCCAAATAAATTAAAAAATCATTTCAATTCAATTTCAAATTTGTTTAGTTCGGTTTAGTTGGGTTCATATTAGGATTCATTTTCCAATTGTAATTTTAGATGTAATTACGGTTTGGGTTATAAATTGGTTTATTTTGCAATATTGACTTTCAGCAAGTATTTTCAAAATACAAAATAAATAAGAGCTTAAATCAAGTCAAAATCCCTTATTTTTTTAAGGAAAAAAAAAATCAAAATCTAAGCAAAAACTTACTTTGCCTAAATAGAAAATTAGGACGGCAGCAATACTTGCAGGTCCTTGAAAAAATTTGAAAATAAAAGTGGGTATATTTCAAAGATAAGCCTAAGGTCTATAAAGTTTTTGGTTCAACTTTGTGGATTTTATAAGTCATCCGAAACCTAACCAAAGTAAATTTTTTTAATTTAAGAAAAACTGTTAATCCTATAAAAAAATTTATTTTATTTAAGAATTTAATAAGAAACATTATTAATCATGCAACAGTTCTTAAAACTTTTGTTAATTCCAAACTAAAATTCCTATTTTATAGGTGGTTGAAGAATCAATCAATAAACTTAAGTCTTTATACAAACTATTTTATACGAACTAATAAAACATGATGGTGTAGATAAATATTAAAATTGTGTTAAAGAAAACTAAAATTAAAAAAGTAGGCCAAATAAGAATAAAACATAATAAAATTATTGAATAATCATGCTTTTTTTAATTTTAATTATTCTTACTTCATAAATTTAATTAAGATCCTAAATTTGGTCATATATACAAATATGACTTAAAAAGCTTGGCTGCAAGTTGTACTCAAAAGGAATAGCTAGCTAGCTAGCCTGTGGGATGAAAAATAACAAGAATGCATTAATTAATAAAAAACCCAAAAAATTTTGAAAAACAAATTAATAACCAATTATAAACGTTAATTAAACCGGTCGGATCTATGTATCTATATAATTGTGATCAAGCAAACAAAAATTTACTCAGGTTAATTCTCAACAACCCCATTACTTAAAACTACAAACTAAAACTAAACTAAAAGCAAAACTCCGAAATCACAATCAAAATCAAAATTTTCCAAAAGCTAATCAATCAATCAACAGCATTAACTATATACCAATTTGAGTTGAGCACGAATAATCAAACTGAATTCACTGCCCAATTGGCAGTTAGAAGAGAAGATAACAAAAACGTGAAACTAAAAGAAAAACACAGAATGGAACGGTGATGACAATAATGAATTCAGAGAATAATGAATTATGAGCTATGCCTATCGTCCTCGCATGTTACCTTTCTATAATATTAATAATTTATATGCCATTGAGCCTTGTAATCTAATGAGTGTGCGTGAATCACCGCGCATGCTTATTTTATTTATTTATTTATTAATATGGATAGACGTTTGATAATTTTTTGCGTTATACTATGAATATACGTATTTAATATTTTAATGTGTGTGCACATATGTGTGTGTATATATATATATATATATATTTTTTGAGTGAAAGTTTATATTTGTTGAAATCTCAATAGAATTTCTATATAATTAGCTATTAGCATTAATTTTCTATTGGACTGCAAGTTGCGCAGAAGAATCCTTTAAATTTCTTCGACGCTCTCCAGCTATAAAACTCAATATCTGCCACTTGCAAGCGGCCATCGGTGGCATTGACAAACATGTTTCGAAAGTTGATTTTCTTTGCGGATCATATCCTTCATGTCGTGGCGGCTCTGAGTATTTCCGCGTCGGCAGCAACGTGGGTTATAGTAAGTTTTCTTTTCATTTGGATTATATTTGTTCGTTTGGATTATACCAAGGGATTTCTCAATGCTTTTTTTTTATTATTATTATGCCATCAATGAAATTGTATTATAATATTTTTTAAAAATTAAGAAATTCATAAAATGAGTAACCTAACTTATATCTTATTTGATAATTAAAAAATTTATAATTTTAATTTATAAAAATATTTAAATATCAATTGATGTAATAACTTATAATACATAAATTAAATAATAAAAAATAATTTAAATTCTTTGATATTATTAATTAAAATGATGATATATTCATAAATTTTTATATTAATTTATTTTATATAAATTGACATAATATTAATTTATTAATTAAATAAAAATATAAAATAAATAAATAAATAAATTATATTAATTTAAATAATAATTTGTGTGTGTATTATTATCCTATTCATTTGAGTGGAATTCGTGTAAGCGCACTAAAGAATTGGTGCCGGCACGCGCCAGCCTCCTGCCCCACATATGTCGTGACGTGAAGATTTAGATTATTTTAGACCATCAAGCTTCCTTCATTTCTCCCTCATCTTGATTGCAGCACTCAATTGAGTTCATCTTTGACAAGAAGGCCTCTTTGATCAGCTGCTTGTCAACTATGGTTGATGCTATAGTCTCATTTGTTGTGCAAAGGCTTGGTGAGTATCTCATACAAGAAGCGATCTTCTTAAAAGAAGTGAGAAATGAAGTGGAATCACTAAAGAACGCATTGGGTTGGATGCAATGTTTCGTAAAGGATGCTGAAGAGAAACAAGATGACAATCCTTTGATTCGCAAGTGGGTATCTGAGATCAGAGAGATTGCTTATGATGCTGAAGACGTATTAGACAAATTTTTGCTGGAAGTCCGCAACGGAGGATCATCGGGAACTTCCGATAAGAAGCGCGAAATGGACGAAGGAAGCACTTCCGGAACGGGCTAAAAATCGAAATTCCTCGCTTCCATTAGAGCAGGTTGCGGGCTCCTCCGCAAGGGCAAGAAAAAGGTGAAACTGTACGGCATAGGCGAAGAGATTGCAGCACTCAGAAAGAGACTCGATGATAGTACTCGGAATCGAGAGTTATTTTGCCTCCAAGATATAAATTATAACAAGAGGGAAGCAGAGAACGGCAAGGCACATCAGAAATTGAAACAACTAAGAAGATCCACATCCTTCTATGCAGTTGAAGAGAATGTTGTTGGCTTCGAGGATGATGCTAACAAGTTGTTGGCCCAACTCCTTAAAGAAGAGCCGCGGCGTTTCGTAATTTCTATATTTGGCATGGGTGGCTTGGGTAAAACAACTGTTGCTCGAAAACTTTACCACCACAATGCTGTTAAGAATAAATTCGATTACTGTGCTTGGGTGTCTGTGTCTCAAGATTATAGAACTGAAGACCTTCTTATGAGGATTATAAACTCTTTCAATATCGATCCTCCAGGCAACTTCGAGAAGATGAGAGAAGAAGATTTGGAACGATGGCTCTATCGATCTTTGCAAGGGTACTCATACTTGGTGGTGATTGATGACGTATGGCACAAAGAAACATGGGAGAGCCTGAAAAGAGCATTTCCAGATGACAAGAATAGAAGCAGGGTAATTCTCACCACTCGCATCAAAGAAGTCGCCGAGCGCTCAGATGAAAGAACCCATCTCCATGAACTTCGATTTCTAAGGCCAGATGAGAGTTGGAAGCTATTTTGTGAGAAAGCCTTCCAGAACTCCAATGCAGATGAAGGATTGGAGAAGTTGGGAAGAGAGATGCTAGAAAAATGTGGCGGCCTACCGCTTGCCATTGTTGTATTAGGTGGGCTTTTGTCTAAAAAGAAACCAAAAGAGTGGCGGATTGTGCGCGATCACATTTGGAGACACTTAAGGGCAGACTCAATTCAAATCTCTCATTTGTTAGATTTGAGCTTCAATGATTTGTCTTATCAATTGAAGTTGTGTTTCCTTTATCTCGGCATTTTTCCTGAAGACGCTGATATCAATATCGAGAGATTAATTCGATTGATAGTGGCCGAAGGTTTCATTGATCAAAATGAAGATGATCAAGTAATGGAGGATGTGGCTAAAGATATCTTGAATGAGCTTATCAACAGAAGCTTGATTCAAATTGGAAAAATAAGTTGGGGGAGGATAGCGACATGTAGAGTACATGATCTTCTGAGAGATCTTGCAATTCAAAAGGCAAAAGAGCTCAACTTTATTCACATTTGTGCCCGAGCCAATTATCAAACCCGCTCTTCAGTCATATCATCATGTCGAAGGCAAGCTGCTTATTCAGGTTATTTGTGGCCACAGGATGATAATAATCTACTCTCACGCTCCCTTCTGCACTTCAACTATGACAGGGAGTATGTCGTCCAAGTCGAGAGAGATTTGAGATGGTTGTTCACAAGTTTCTCATTGCTAAGAGTGTATGATGCTGAGGTTGATGGAAGTTTTCGAACTGGAATGCTTTTAGGATTCCCCTTACCGGAAGAGATAGGGCGGTTGATTCATTTGAAGTACTTGGGATTAAGGAATTCACCTATAAATAAGCTCCCCCACTCCATTGAAAAGTTGCAGAGACTGCAAACTTTGGACTTGTCCGGCACAGAGTGCGATCTACCGACTGAAATTAGTAAGTTGACAGAACTGAGACATTTGATTGGAAATTTCATGGGGTACTTGCCAATTGAAAATTTGACAAACCTTCGAACTGTCAAGTATGTGATGGTTGAAAGCTGGAATCAGCTTAGACCTGATAAATTGATCAACCTTCGAGAGCTGCACATAGAAAACAGAGAATGGCCAAGCAAAAAGGTAACGTTTACTTTTAACTCTATTGCCAAACTAAAAAGCCTTCAAATATTGTCAATTAAACTGTCAGGTGAGTGTTCATTTGATTTACTGCAACCCCTCTCTGATTGTCCATGCCTTGCGGATTTGAGACTGTGAGGGCAGATTGAGAAATTGCCCGAAGACATGCATAACATCTTGCCAAATCTTGAATGTCTGTCATTGGAGACCTCAAATATTGGTGATGATCCAATGCCTGTGTTGGAGAAGATGCCGAACCTTGTGATTCTTGACTTGCACTATCATTCTTACTCTGGAAAGAAACTGATCTGCACAGCGAAGGGTTTTCCTCGGCTTGAAATTCTACAACTTCTAGTGGATGAATTAGAGGAGTGGCAACTAGAGGAAGGTGCTATGCCGAGGCTCCGGGGTTTGAGGACTCCAGAAGACTTGAAGTCGATAATTCCAGAAAGGTTGAGATCAATTCCTCTCCCAGCTAAGGGGGAATGTTAAGAAAGCTGATATGACAAGCTTACCATTGATTCTGATCTAATGGTCTTTGAAATCTTTTGCTTGTTTGCTTTTTTACTTTTAATTTCATTTTCACTTCCCCTCATGTTATTGCTAGCTAGGCCGCTAATTTTTGTTGTACATAGTGCGTTCTAATTTGTTATAGTTATAATTTCTTCACTTTATAATTTTGCTTTTGAGTTTTGGCAAAACCCAGATTTTGTTTTTCTCTTGAAAGATCTAACCATCCTTAATATCATATAGCTACTAGCTGCTGATATCACAGCAAAATTTATCGCTCAAAATAATCAGATATGTAGCTAACACCATAGAGATTTTTTAACACAATATGCCAGCATGTAACTCATTTCATCCATTTTCCATTACTCGGAAGTCACAAGTTAGATGAAGTAGCCAATACGACTTGGCATGCAATGTCGGTGCAATCAAGAATAGCCCAAAACACTCTAAATATCTAACCGTACCAACTGCTATTTTTATTTTTCAAAAAATAAGTAAACAAAATTTTCATTCTATCTATTGGCTATAACAGTAGCAGATATCTAGGAAGCCATCCTTAAATTGGAAAAGATCTTGGTTTAAAGGAAATGAAAGATTTGAATTACTTGGGATAGAAGTAGCAAGAAGCAGCAATCAACTCACTCTGTCTCAAGTAAAGTACCTTTGCTGACCTGCTTGAGAAAGTAGAAATGGGAACCTACAAGGGAATGTCAACCCTTCTGAGTAATGCCCAGAAACTCTGGAATGCTACATTTTGCAGAAGTGTAGTGGGAGCATTTACTTTGGTGAAAAACTTGATTTCTTGAAGCTCAAAGGAGCAACAAGTGATGTTGAATCCAGTGCTGACTCAGAGTGCAAGGAAATGGCCTGCTGAGATCATTACCGGAAGAAATCAAAATTTCATTCACGAATGAAACACATTGAAACAGATCTTCACTCCGTTTTTCTTGTGAAAGTCGGAAACGATGAGTTGGATGTGCTGTTCTTCCCTTGCAAACTTCTAACTGATATCTCTGTACTAGATCCACTTAAATTACGCTAACCCCAGTGTGCTAATATTTTCAAGCTAATCCTGCATAACTCTCTTAAAAGCTACATTAGTATGGGCAAGAACCCTGTTATTTGCCACTTTTTAGGTATCTGCTGTTTACACCTTTAAAACTGAGTTTCACTCTTAATTTTTGATAGTGAATCAGTCGTAACATGATAATACCATACAATCTCCAAACTTTGACGACAACATGTACGTACGATACATGCAACTTACTTTGAGAATTGTCCATTACTCATTAGTGAGTTTATTTGGTTCACAGTTGCTCACTGCTTGCCACCGGTTTGACGAAGTAGCCACTATGACTAGGCATGAAGTGTAGTTGTAATCAGGAGTGGCTCAAAAAAAAAAAAAAAGTGGTTAAATAAGTACAATAACAGTACAATATAAGTTTCAAATACACATCTATATATATTTCTTTATATATAAAAAAAATTACTGCAATACACACTCAGATAATAAACCCTTCAGCCACAGCAATGAACTTGGAGAAAATCAGTGCCAAGAGATACCTCTGAAGAGTTTATCTCAACTGCTAACAGTGTACAGAGAGCATAGTTCCCTCTGGGATATTCATCGGCTCTTTCAATGCACCCTCCACCAATGGTTAGGCTTTATTGGCTAATTAATATAGTGACAAATCCTTCGTAAAGATCCATCCATATCCTACAACTTTCCAGATCTATATCATAGAGACTTTGTGCCTGAAAAGAATCCACATCACAACACCAAAAAATCAACGACCATATCCAACAACAACATAGTCGGATGGCAGAGAGAGCTTTCGAAAACATGGGGTTAGGTGCTCAAGGTTGCTCACTCCTAACTGTAAATTCGTAAGTACATGACAAGGCTTTCGTGCGATATATCAAGTGAGGGATAAGTAACAGGGCTCAAATGAAAAGCAAAAGAGGACGTGAGAGTTGACTACAGTACTGTAATGGAAAATACTTGATTCTGCCGTAAACAGCAGATCAAATTAGTGTTTGATGGGCACACAAAATTGTTTGACGAAATGATTCAAAGATAAACCTCGGCCGAAAGTTAGAATTCCCAAACACGGGTGATAGAGCAGTGATTCCTTCAGAATTCTGTTTGAGACATATTTCCATCAAACACCTATGTTCTAAAGACCAACAAGGAAAGATAAGATTCTTTCTATCAAGAGTAACATGATCAATAACACGACCAGAACTTGCATTTGAATGATCTCAAACTAACAACAGATGATGAGTAAAGAAAATAAAATGACATCAAAATTAAGATGATTGCTAAGCACGCACCTCTAAGGCTCTAAGTGTATTTTTGCTACCAATTCTCATTGCATTCCCATTCAGTTGGGAGAGGAATGGATTTCAATCTTTCTGGAATTTTCAGTTTGGAGGCATTGGTGATCCTCAGACCTCTTAGCATAGGCATGGCTCCATCTTCTACTTGCCATTGCTCTAAATTATCCAAACCAACAAGTTGTAGAATTTCAAGCAGGTGAAAACACTTTGTTGTACATATCATTTTCTTTCCACGATAGCTCTTGAAGCCTAAGTCAAGGATCGTGAGGTTTGGCAACTTCTCTAACTTAGGCATTGGGTCTTTTTTGAGATGAGATTTCTTCAATGAAAGGCATTCGAGATTAGGCAATACTTCATGCAGGTCTTTTGGCAATTTCTCAATCTTTCCACTTAATCTCAAATCTATGAGATGTGAACAATCAGAAAGTGGCCGCAATGAATCAAAACAATTATCATCGGAAAGTCTAATAGATAATAATTGAAGGTTTTTCAGATAACCAATCGACTTGAATGAGAACTTTTCTTCTCCTGGATTGTCCGATATAATGTGCAGATCTCCAAGATTTACCAACTTTTCAGGATTAATTTCAGCCCAGCTTCGATGTTGTACGTACTTCAGAGTCCGAAGGTTAGACAAATTTTCTATATTCAAAGTTCCCCTAAAATTTCCAATTAGATGTCTCAACTCTTTTAACTCACAAATTTCTCTCGGTAGCTCCAAAAACTCCATACTACCAGAAATATCAAGAGTTTGAAGCCTCTGCAGCTTGGCAATGCACGAAGGTATGCCATCTATATGAGCATTTGTTAATCTCAAATACTTCAAGTTAACCAACTTCGCCATCTCTACCGGTAAGTTGTCGTACCTGCCTACAGAGCAGAAGACATTACTTACAACTCCCTCGAAATTCAGCACTCTCAATAAGGTGAATCTTGAAGACAAGGGTCCTAAGGTATAACTCAAAGGAAGTGATGCATCCCATTGTTGGTTGAAGAGCAAAAGAGAGCTTGAGCGTGGGTTACAGTGTTCTAGGCCCCAGTCCCCTACAATTCGAAAATGAATGGCTTGACGACGGCATGATGATAATCTGAAATTTGTGGCATCCCTGCAGACGTGAATAAATTTTATCTTTTTGGCCTGTTCAATTGCAAGATCCCTCAAAAGATCATGGACTCGACATGTTGCTGTCCTTCCCCAGCATCTTTTATCGATTTGAATCAAGCTTCTGTTGATCAACTCATCCAAGTTTGCCTTAGCCACATCTTCCATGGATCGATCTGTATCCTGCTGTATAAAACCCTCGGCCACCAAAAGTCGGATCAGAGTTTGCACATTAACTTCAAAATCCTCTGGAAAAAGACCAAGATACAGAAAGCATAGCTTCAATTCACGAGAGAGGTTTCTAAAACTTAAATTTAACAAAGAGGATATATGGATGGAGTCATTCTTCAAATGTTGCCAAATATGATCACGAACTCTACGCCACTCTTGTGGCTTCTTCGTGGACAAGAGACCTCCCAGAACGACTATAGCAAGCGGTAAGCCGCGGCATTTTTCCACCATCTCTCTTCCCAATTTCTCCAATCCTTCGCTGCCATTTGAGTTCCGAAATGCCTTCTCGCAGAATAGCTCCCAGCTCTCATCCGGCCTTAGAAATCGAAGCTTATGGGCATATGCATTATCGTCTGAACGCTCAGCAACCTCCTTAATTCGAGTAGTGATAATTACTCGACTGCCATTTTTATTGTCTGGAAAAGCTCTTTTGAGGCTCTCCCAAGTTTCTTTCTGCCATACATCATCAACAACTACCAAATATGACTTTCCTTGCAGATAATTATGAAGATACCGCTCCGAATCTTCTTCTCTCATCTCCTCTAAACCCCTTGTGAGAACATTGATCTTGAAAGATCTTATAATTCTTAAGAGAAGATCCTTAGTGTCATAATCTTGAGACACAGAAACCCAAGCGCAACGATCAAATTTATTCTTAACATCATTATTGTGGTAAAGCTTTCGAGCAAGAGTTGTTTTGCCCAGACCACCCATTCCATAGACTGAGATTACAAAACGGAGTGGTTCTTTGCTTAAAAGCTGGGCCAACAATTTGGAAACATCCTCATCAAAGCCAACAACATCTCCTTCAATTGAAAACGAGGTTGCTCTTCTTAGTTCTGTCGCTCTTCGAGAAACATCATGACTCTTTGCTTCAGGATTGTAAGTATCAGTTCTTTCGAGACGATATGATTCACGTCTACGAGAAATGTCACTGACTCGCTTCCTGAGCTCTTCAATCTCCTTGCCAATTTTATACAAATGGATCTTTTCTTTTCCTTTATTGAATACACACGAACAGATCCCCATTTTACCAAGGAAACTTGGCGTTCTTCTCCGATCATCTATCTCAGCTGAATCGTCTACCTTAAGCCTGAAGTTATCTAAGACGTCTTCAATATCATAAGCAACGTCTCTGATATCAGACACCCACTGACGGATCATCGAGTCATCAGCTTGTTTTTCTTCGGCATCCTTTATGAAACAGAGCATCCATTCCAGTTCTTTCTTTAGCGACTGAACTTGAGTTCTTACTTGCCCCAGGAAGGCGGCTTCTTGAATGAGATAATCTCCAAGCCTTTGCACCACAAACGAGACTATTGCATCAACCATTGGTGGCCTTGATGTGTGAGATAGAAAGCTAGATGATGGAGCAAGGATTCTTTGTTTTCAGGATTAAGAGTTCAGGAAGAAAGCTCTTGTTACGACTTTGACTTCAGTTGCCAAAGATAGTCCCCTTTATTTTCTTGTTCAATTTAGTTGAATCACGCTTTAGTTCACATTATTGAAAGTAGACAGATAACCCCAACACGTTGTATAATGGGTCAATACTTTTATTATTGTGAACATGTTAAAGAGCTAATACTAAATTTCTATTGTATTACTTTTTAATGCTCTTGAATAAGTGAAACAGTGCCTATCATGAGCTTCCAAAAAATAAAAGAGCATAAGTTACACCGATAATGGATCTATATTCCTTTAAAATATATACCCATTAAAATAATTCTAACTTGTTTACATTATTAAAATATATACGAGGTAGATACTCTCACATAAAATTAACATTCCAAATTTCATTGAGTATTATTGAAAATTGAGAGAGTTACTATCTACTTTGGATGAAGATTGGATTGAAAATTTAAATATTAAAAATTTTTAGCAGACTTAAATTTTAAAAAATCCTTCCTTACCATTGGAGCTTCACCTTCACTTAAAAAAAATTTCGATAAATTGCTATGAAGCGTTTCTGCAACTTGCAAGAAACTAGCTGGAAAATCTGTCATCCAATAATCTTGACAAATAGACAAGTGAAGAACTTGCCATCAATTTAATCCGAAAGAAGCATGTGGGAAAATGACAATCTTGGCAGCAAGGAAGGATCCTTAAAGAAAACCTACTTCCATTATATTTATTTTAAAATAAAAATAATGGGTCTTATCACATTCAAACCTACCAAAATTACAAAATTCTTCTAAGCTTATATACATAAAAGTATTGCTAAGTAACAGTATTAATAATTTATAACATTTTTAAATTTAGCTACTCAGTTTCCCAAAGTGTTTCACGACTACCTATTCTTCAATTAGTGACTGAATTTGGGTTGCTATACGTTAAAAATAATGTAATTAGCAGCTGCCTATTATTATATGTCTTCATGTGGAGTTGCAAAGAAAAAATATTGCTTTTGGCCTTTCGGGAAGATTTTAAATTGTGTTAATTTTAGAAGTATAAAAGCCGACTAGTTTTATTTGTTCAACAGTTTAAGGATTTCATTAATCAACGTAGAGTTTCCCATCTCCTTGTTTATTTATTTATTTGATCACATTGAATTTGTTACATCTTTTTCTAAAAAATAAATTAAATAATTAAGAGTCATGCTATGTATTATTTAGATATCTAAAAAATTAACCTAAATTGACAAAATATATACTGTTGTGAGGATTCATTATGTTATTTATCATCTCTTTTAGGAAGAATATTTTAAACTAAAAATTTAGGACGGGTAACATTATTTGTAATTAAAATTTTTACTATAATTTAACAAGATGAACACAGACACTAAAGAAAATAATTGCAATTATTAGTTAATTTAACTGATAAAATCTCTTTGGATGGTATTGGAGGTCAAACTCACCTCATGAAGGCAGGAAGGAAATTTTACTAACTATAATTAAAAATAAAAAATAAAAAAGAATCTTGTTTGTAGTATAGTGTCATGAGATAAGTGTTTTGCGCAATAAACCCGTGCAGCACTTAGACAATACTTGTCGAAAGCCGCAAAGTAAGCATTTACGCTTCTGGATTAGTCAAGAAGGAGGTTATCGAAAGAGTTAGAGAGAAAAGAGTAATTGAGCTAAAATTAAAAACTTGTATTACTTACAAAAATGCTTATAGGAGAGTTTATAAGAGTGTTTGAAATATTTTCTCAAGATTTAATACTTAAATATCTAATACTATGCCTCATTTATAGGGAGGTTTATTAAGGTTTAGAGTTTTAGAGAATTCTATCAACTTATTTATATTTTAATATTTATAAAATCTAAATATGTGTAGAGAATTCTAAAATATATACAAATTCAATTATGCTAGAGTGTGAAATTTTTGAAATTGAGCTAAACTAACACCCTCGGTTTTGACTTAGGCTTATGACCTAAAATTTATAAGTATGTGGGCTGAAATTTTAGTGGGCTGGAACAATAGACTGTAGAGAGCATCTTTGGTCTTGTCTTGTCTTGTCTTGGGCATATGGCCTGGAATTTATAGGTCCGTGGGTTGGAAATTTAGCAGGCCGCAACAATAGGCTGTGGATAATTAGTGATGAACTTCTCATTAATTTATTATGAATGTTAATGTGAGTTCAGTAAAAAGGTTTTGAAGAAAATAGAAAATTGTTCGATGAAATGCGTCAAACAAAATTTTTGATGAATCACTGCTTTCTCATCGGTATTGTCAATACTGACTTTTTGATCGAGAATTATTTTTGAAGCATTTCGTTGGTCCTTTCATATTTCTATCAAAAATATTTTGCTCTCCTGCTTATTCCAGAGCTGAGCATGTTCCATTACAATATTGTAATCCATTCTTATGTTCCAATTTTGTTTTTGAGGATTCCTGATGGATGGATTAAGGCTAACTGCGATGGGTTGTCTAAAGGGAACCTGGGTGATCGTGCTTGTGAAGCGATTTTCAGAAATCACTTAGGTGAACATCTAAGCAGTTTTGGTCTCTTTCTTCGTCGGGGAACAACTTCTTAGAATAAGCATGCCTTGTGATGGGGATTTCAGAAATTGTAACTATCCTTGAGAAACAGAGAGAACCTCATCTCCACGAATTTCAAATGAGATGGTCCATAACATTACATTTAGAAAGAATGATAGCTAGAACAGTAGCTGCAATTTGGGAAAAATGAGTTGGAAAATTAGGAAATTGACGCGAAAGGTGAAACTTGGAGTCTCTGAATAAATAGCTTGACGTCGACACGATGTGATACGCCACTCTCTGAGCGAGTGCAGGCTCCAGTTAATTGAAAAGAGAGTTTGAACAAGAAGAAACGAAACAGGAAAATTACAGAGAAAGAAAAGGAGACGAAGTGGAGAAGTAATAGACAATTGATATATTTCCTTTTTTCTAATGACCTCACAGCTCCCTTGGCATTATAATTATATTCCCTCTTTTCAAAACAGCCACGCACTTTTAACTAACAGAATAAAACTGATAATAATCACAAAACAATAATTTGGAAACAGAACAATATTTGTCACTCTGATATCTCAAGCATTCTGGAATATTCTTCAACCGACCAAGTCTTTGAGCCATCCTGGCTTCTTTTTTGCAGGACCTCTCCTGAGCTGCTCTCTAGCTTGAGTCTCATTCAAGGGTTGGGCTTCTTCCATTTCTGTAGACTGGGTCTCTGCTCTTGCTGTCTCATTGAGTTCGATCTGATTCACAACAATGGGCCAAATTGTATCATGATGATTGGAGGAGTTGGATTTTAACTTCATCCGAATGTGAATAAAGTTCCGCTCTTTCGCCTTTTGAATGGCAAGATCACGCCGAAGATCATAGATTCGGCCCCTTGGAACCCTGCTTCAACGTGCTTGTATTAAGCTTCTGTTAACCAGCTCGTCAAAGTTATATTTAGCCACCTCTTCCATTGTTCGATCTTCGTTTTCTGGTACAAAAACTTCAGCAACAAATAATCGGATTAGTTTCTCCACGTTGATTTCAAAATCCTCTGCGAAAAGACTCAAGTAAAGAAAGCACAACTTCAACTGATGAGACAAATCATTAAAACTTAAATCGAATAGATAAGAGATATGCATAGAATCATTCCTTAAATGTCGCCAAGTGTGGTCACGCACCACCCGCCACTCTTGCGGCGTCTTTGTAGACAAAAGTCCACCCATTACGACTATGGCAAGCGGTAGGCCGTCACATTTTCCCACCATCTCTCTTCCCAACTTCTCCAGACCTTTTTCTCTGTTTGCACCACGAGAGGCTTTCTCACAAAACAAAAGCCAACTCTCATCTCTCCTTACAAATCGATGTTTATGGACAGTAGTCTTCTCATTTGGCCGCTCAACTACTTCTCTATTACGAGATGTGATAATGACTCTACTTCCATTCTTTTTTTCGGTGAAAGGTCTTGTTAGGTTCCCCCAATCCACTTTACGCCATACATCGTCAAGAACCATTGAGCATGTCTTTCCTTGTAAAGATTTATAGAGACATCTCTCTAAATCTTCTTCACTCTCATTTTCTAAGCTCGCCCCTCCTCCGTCGGACTGATGATATTAAAGGACTTTACAATTCTGAGGAGAGGGCATTGAAGTTGTTAATCTTGAGACACAGACACCCAATCGCAACATTCGAATTTATTCTTGACAGCAAACGAGCTGACTCGTCTGAGTTGCTTCAATGTGTGCAGTTCGTGTTTCACTGCTTCGTTCTTGTCGATAGAATTTTTGTTATTTCTTAATAATCTATAGAATCACAAAATCTAATCCTCTAGATTTGTACATGTTCTAAAAATGAAGGTGAATTTTATTTATTGATTTTTTTTATGTGTTTTAAGAATTATCGAAGAGTCCCCTGTATCTGTCTTGTCACACTATATTTATTTATTACTTATCCTATAGTAAATCTAAGGAGTCAACATGTAAAAAAATATAAATTAGACTACAATTAAACATCTGCCACGCTGTCAATCACTTGGACGGTATTTTTATATCATTATTTCGACTATCTCGCGTCGTAACTCATTTTATGTGATGACATATTTAAGTCGGTTCAACCTCCTAGCCCGCCCATTGCAAAAAAAAACATTAAAGCAAGTCCAGCGGTACTACTGTTGCACGTGCAGCAATATGCTAGTGCAAGCAAGACAATAAATTATTCGATGCACATGACTTCAATATAAAATAGTTATAACATTAAACATAGAAATTAGAATAATTTATTTGTAATATTTTGATGGAAAGTGATTATCAAATGGGTTTCATGGCTCGTTTTTAGTTGTGCGTCATGGCTGATCAGTCGGGGTTAAGAAAAAGTTTTGGGTGCTCCGAGAGCACTGTTTCTTAATTATTCATTATTTTTCATATATATGTTTGTTTTGGTTGTTAAAATGCCAACTGATACATGCACACATATCTAGTTGAGATTATAGTGTCCTTGTAATTAAACTATATTCGAGCAGATATATTCTGCTCAGTTGCTTATGTTAGTGAGGACTGCCAAAAGGCTGCCAGGAAATGCTAAGGGTAGGTCAGTGTTGAGGCTTGGCCAAAGGTCGACCAGCGAGCCTTTCTAGAAAAGTCAGGCAAGATGCCCATACCAGGACACTTAAGGCATCAACCCCCAACTATCTTGTAATTGGCACTTTCATCCATTACTAAATCGATGCATTCAATTAGCCCACTAAAATTCATGAATCTAGAAAGATGACGCAATGTGGAAGTGTTTCTGGATTTCATTCTAGTATACGTTCTTCAAACTTCAAGAAGGGAACTCTCACAAGAGAGAAAGATATCTCAATTGAGAAATAATGAAATATTGTTAATAAGAAACTTATGAATAAAAAAGTAAACACAACAAGCTTATTTATACTAGTTAGAATTATTATATTCTTAATAAAATTATAATTATAAGTAAAGGATTATGATTTAAATAAGAAAAATAAAAATCCTAATCGAATTAGAAGATGAAAATTAAATATATAATCCTACTACAACTAGGTTTGTCTTGCATTAGTCTCCCCCCCTTAGAAGAGCTCATCCTCGAGTTGTTTTAACCATATGGCAATAAGGAAGGACCATGATAAATAAGTCTTGACTGTTGAAAGTTTTCAAAATATTGTAATCAGGTGAAAGATCCACAGCATAATCATTGTCATTGATGTTTTTAGGATGCGAAGTGGTCCAATCTTCTTTAGCTTAAGCTTGCTATATTCCTTAACAAGAAATCCATCTTTTCATAGATGAAACATCACTTGATCCCCAACAATGAAGGATTTGAAGTGCTTATGCTTATCTGCATCTGCCATGTACTTAGTAGCAGATTCTTCTAGTTTTTTCTTGACTTCCTAAGGAATATTGATTACCTTGTCTATCATATGAACGACAATGATGCTCATTCCAGGTGATTTAGGCAAAGGAACCAAATCTAGGGTATGTAAAGGAAATATAATGTAGATAATATCAAAAGGTGACTTTCTACTTGATCGATTGGGCACGTAATTATAAGCAAATTCAGCTTGAGGTAAAACATAATCCCATTTTTTAGGATTTGAATGAACAAACCTCCACAGAATATTACCCAATGTGCAATTAACAATTTCAGTTTGCCTATCTATCTGAGGGTAACAAGTACTACTATACTGCAAGGATGTATCTAATCTCCTCCATAAGATCTTCTAAAAGTAGCTTAGGAAATTACTATCTCAATAAGAGACAATAGTCTTAGGTAATCCATGTAAACAAACAATTTCTCAAAAAAACAATTGAGCAATATTCCTTACATGGAATAAAGTATGCCATTTTAAAAAATCAATCAACAATCATGAAGATAGAATCTATTTCTCGTTGAGTTTGTGGAAGTCCCAATATAAAATCTATAGACAAATCTTTCTAAGTCTCCTCAGGAATAGGGAAAGGAGTGTATAAACCCGTATTCTGTGCGTGGCCTTAGCTGTCTAGCATGTGTAATAATGTTTAATGAATTTCTCAACATCTTTTTTAAGACGTGACCAATAATATTGTGCTTCTACTAATGCAATACTTTTATCTTGACCCGTATGTCTTCCTAATCCTCTATTATTTAGCTCTCGAATTATATGCTCCCTTAAAGATCCTTGGAGATTGCATAGATGAACTCCAAAAAAAAAAAAAAAAAGAAATCTGTCATATATCTGATATTTGCTTGAAGCTCCTGAGGTACAGTTCTTCCATTTCTCTTTGAAATCTTTATCCACTATATAAAAATCCTTTAGGTATTCAAAGCCAATAATTTCACTCTTTACTACAATAAAAAATACTACTCGATGGCTCAAAGCATCAACTACTTTGTTTAATTGCCTTAACTTATGCTTAAAAGATAAGGTAAATCGTTGGATGTAAGCAATCCATCGAGCATGCATATGATTTGGCTTTGAGAATTATTAAGGATCTTGAGAGCTTTATGATCACTATTCAAAATAAATTTCTTTTGAATTAAATAGGGCTTTTATTGTTGTTCATAAGTAAACCATTTCTGTTTGGCCTTATTAAGTTTCTCACTAAAGAATACTATAGACCGATCTTCTTGAGATAAGATAGCTCCAATCCCAATCCAGAAGCATCACAATCAACTTCAAATAACTTATTGAAACCTAAATCTATACTAGTTGACTTTGCTTGAGACAATCTATGATAGGAGCAGCAATAATACTAAAATCTTTAATAAAACACCTAGCTCATGAAAACTTCATAGTTCTCCTATATTTATTGGTGTTGGCCACTCTTGTATAACCTTCACTTTCTCTTCATCTGCTTTAATACCTTCATCACTCATAACATAGCCTATGAAAGGTTGGCATATTTGATTCATCAACCTTATAAAGGTACTTAGTACATTAGGTTATCCAAAAAGCATAATTAGCCATTCGTATAACCCTTTGTGAGTTTTAAAAACTGTCTTCTATTCATCACTAGGGTGGATACGAATTTGCTGATATCCACTTTTTAAATCGATCTTTGAAAGTATTTTCGATCATCCCAATTTATCAAGCATATCATTTAGTTGTTGAATTGAAAATCGATATTTCACTGTGATTTTATTGATAGCTCTACTGTCCATTCGCATTCTCTAACTTCTATCCTTCTTCGAAGTTAGTAAAGTAGGCACAATACATTAGCTTATACTTTTATGAATTAGGCCCTTTGCTTCTGTAAGATTTCATATTCTTTTGGGCTCATACGATAATGAGGTAAGTTGGGTAGGCTAGCTCCAGGGACAAGATCAATCTGATATGTTCTCCTTTTGAAAATATGTATTATTTTCTTCACTAGCATATATATTAGATGGTCTGTGTTCTCTATCATTTTAGTATAAAAGCCATGATGACACTTATATAGTAGTAGCATTTTAAAAACATTTCTATGATGAGAGTCTAAATTCATATTTCTCTATGAGATGTACCAATATGATTGAACATATGGACTATAAATATATCTTATCTTATGTTAGTTTAGATAAAAAGTTTTAGACTGAAGCCATAAGCTTTGTAAGTCACTTAAAAAATCTAATTTTCATTCTAGTATAATTAAAAGTAATTTTTTTTTTAAGGATATGGCCTAAAAAGTATGCATAAGACTATGATTCCTTTTTGGCTAGTTAAATGGCATTCTGTAACGTTTGTACTAGTTGTAACCTAACTTGATCTTTTGTTTCATGGTGCAACCCATCCAAGAATCGACCAACTATCTAGGCCTCTGTCTCGTGGAGATTATTTTGTTTTACAAGCCTTTGAAATCAAGGGCATATTCTTCAACTATTTTCACTCTTTGACAATAGTTCTTGTACTCATGAAATAATGTTTGTACATAGTCAAGTGGAAAAAATCATTCCTTTAACAAGTGATGCATTTGATGCCATGTCTTGACCTTTCCTTTTCCCTGTAGCATACAGAAGTTTATAGATTTTCCCACCAAATTACAGCAACGCTTTTGAGTTTATATGTGACTACCTTGACCTTCTTGGATTCTGAAAAGTCTATTATTTCGATGAATCGCTCAACATCTGATGACCGATCAAGAAAGTCTTCAATGCCTAGTTGTCCATTAAATGATAAACGGTCAATTTTGATGCGATAATCACTTTGATGTGTTATTCGTTGCATATTTTCTATCTCCTTTTCATTTAAATCATCAGAACTTGGAAAAGGTGGAGTAACTTTTGTATTCCTACTAGAGCTACCTATTTCTCTTGTTCCATTGATCTTCTTTTTATTACTAAAATTATTTTTTGAATCAACAATTTTAATACACTTTGCTTCTTGATTACTCCTTTTGATAAGCCTAATCTCCTTCAATTCTTGTCTTACCCTAAGTAATGATTCTTCTATTATTGTAATAGGAATTGGTATTGATTGTGGGGCTGTTATTGTTTCACGCCATGATTCTATTGAACGAATTTGAAATTGTTCGCGTCGCTTTATCCCATTTGTAGTTTGAGCTTCAAACACAGTACTGCTTTCTCTAGAAACCATTTTTTTTTTTTGGATTTTCTCTATTTTTTCTTTTTTTAGAATTTTTATGTTTTTTTAAAAGAAAAAAGTTATAGGAAAATTATGTCTTTAAAAAAAGATTAGGGTAAATATAATAAAGAAAAGATTTAAATAAAATTATAATTAAGAAAAGATTTAGGTAAGATTGTAATTAAGAAAAATTTAGGCAAAGTTATAATTAAGGAAAGATTTGTTTTGCCGATGATGGTGACTAGAAAAGTGGGCTAGGATAAGTAGATCTAGAAAATTTGATAGTGGTAAGTGTGATAATAGTGGTGGTTTGTCTAAAATCATTATGGTTTAACTGGAAAATTGAATCAAAGATATGGTTAAGGGTAGGTTTTAGTCTCCAGAGAACGGCTTGTCGTTGGAACTGGGAGTGGGCCGGAAAGGAAGGGCTGATGATGATGAATGGATTGGTAGTAGTGGTGGCTGTCAAATCGCAGTGAATTGATTGGTGGTTAGCGCACATTTTACTGTTGTTTGGTGCATTTTTCATTGGCTACAAGCAACAAATTGGTGGCAAGAAAAGTGGGTTTTGATGGCCAGCTTTTCGTGATTGGAATTATGGTGGAGATTGATAGATATAAGAAAGAACGGTGGTGATAGTAGCCGCACGTGGTAGCTGTGAGGGTGGGTCTTTTTTTTTTTTTTGGGTTGGTAGTGGGATTGACTATGATGGAGGTAGGATTTATGTAAAGAGAGTAGTTGATGGATAGGAAACTGCCTGACAAAAAAAAGACTCTGATATTACTTAATAATGTGAGGAAGTATTATTAGATTCGTTCTAGCATACGCTCTTGAAACTTTAAGAAAAGAACTCTCATAAGGGAGAAAGATATTTCAATTGAGAAATAATGAAATATTATTGATAAAAAGCTTGTGATTAAAAAAAGTAAACACAATAAGTCTATTTGTACTAGTTAGAATTATCCTGTTCCTAATAAAATTATAATTCCTTATAGGTAAAAGAATATGATTTAAATAAGAAAAATAAAAATCCTAATACAGCTAGAAAAAGAAAATTAAATATATAATCTTACCACAACTAGGTTTATCTTGCATTACAATATGTTGCACATTTTTGCTGCACAATTGGCTACCTATAAAACTACAGAAAATTCAGATCGAGGGATGACATAAGGAACAAAGGGAAACTTTATCTCTTTGAACCCAAAAATTTTATTACAATTAATTCTTACACATGTAAGACTTTTTTTGAGAAATAATCATTATTAAGCCATAGAGAATAATAGTTTGAGTTTTTTCCTAGAAAACCCAAGAACTGACTTAAACATTAGAAGGTTTTCACTGAAAAAAATATTTGGTATCCCTAACTGATCTTTGTGATTGCAGGGATTAAAAGAGAAAAGAAGTATATAGTCGTTGGAATTCAGTCGTTGAAGTGATCCTAACCAACCTCGTTCCCCATTCTACGTATTAGAAAGCCTTATTCTTAAGTTGCTAGGCTCATGCCATTAGCAGAGTTCAATACCAGAGGTCCTATTGATGAGACTAACCCATCTTCTAAGCTTATGTGGCTAGCCACTTGCTAGCCTCTATAACTTCACCTATGTAACCGAAGGATCCTCTCTAAGGAAAACTTGCTCAAATCTGTTAACTGATGTGCTAAAGATAGTGAGCAACTTACTTATTGTAAAATGAATAAAAGGTGTTTCCATAATCTTTTTGCATTTTTTTAATTTTTATTTTTTATAAGTTGGTGTTCCAATCCTTACTAGATCCTAAAAAATTTGAGAAAATTGAGGTTAGGAAGAAAATTTAAATCCCATACTAATTTTATTTGATGTTTTAGAATCTTAAATATAATATTCTCATGAAAATTGATTTGAAATAGTATAATCAGTTGAATGAAAAAACAAAAGAAAAAAAATAATAGAAACTCAATCTCTTAAAGCGCCTGAATTTTCTCGATAATAAAAATGACAAGCTAAAAAGTTGTGGCCATTTGGATACAAAGACAAACCTTAAAACAAAATGACACAACAAGAAACTTCATTCACGAAACACCAGCCTTCTTTCTTATTAATTATTACAAAAATTCATAAATAAATCCATAGACACCCAAGCTATAGTAGAAACAACTACAACAGTAGATCAGAGTGAAGACTTCAAAAAAAACGACACATCTTCCTTATCGTTCTCCTGGATAGGTGGATTAAGAGTAGCAAATGAAAGCAGTTCTTGGTTACGTTCAAAGAAGGCCATTTCTTCTGGGCTCAGAAACACCAGGGCTTCTGTTTCTTTACCATCTCTTGTGCCCAAAAATATAACTAAATTCGGTACCGTATAATTTAGGAAAGTCACTTGTATTGGCTTCCCCCATCCAAAATCTGCTGCTTCGTAGATCGGAAACGTATTCATGCTAGTGAAAGAGTAGTAATCCATCTCATCACTTTCAAGTTTGTCAATAGTTGACCGTGAAACATTGAGAATGCTCTTGGTTTTTAGCAAAGTTTGTACGCCGTTTTTGCTGAATTCATCCTTTGCTTTCCTTAGCATGCATACCAACTCTGGTAATTCTACTTCCTTTTCACTCGTTTGGGCAGGCATAAACACTATACTATTGCCCACAGAGTTCTCGGAAAAGGGCGGGCCTACCGCCGTACGCAAGTTCGCCGATTGTACTGCCAAAGATGGTCTTGGAAAGCCGTGTTTTGATCTTGACGCACTCCTTGCAGACTTCCAAATAAGTGCAGTTAAAGCTTCGACGCGCGATGGCCTTGGAACGGTTGCACTGGACACTTTAGCCTGAAGTAGACCAATTTTTGAGGCATCAAACACAAACCTTCTCGATTCAGCTGGTGAACTGTGTGTGGGTAAGGGCACGAAGGATTCACTTGGTGGAAAAACAGATGCTGCAACAAATTCTGGAATCACTGCCTTGCGAAACTCACCACGAGCTATGAAGGCCCAGCATTTTTGGAACGTTGTGTGTGTCGACGCATCAATGAGCTTGTGGGAACAGAGGGTTGTGACTGCCAGCCCCCCACATTTGAAAAAAGTAGCTTGAACAACAAGTAACGGACCCGTGCCTGCTACTGGGTGCTCTTTGCCACCAAACGATTGGAATTCAGTTAATAACTTCTGATCAGGATTTTGCAGATATTCAGACAAAAAACCGTTTGCACGACCTTCAATGAATTCAACTCCCTCGTCATTACATTCAATTGAGAAATCGTCTTTGACTCTGCCAGCAAATGGGTAGAATTTTGTGAGAGTTTCGGATAGGGATGATTTCAGACGTTGCGAAATTTGGTCAGCTTTAACATTATTGTTTACTTCGTAGAGAAAACAAGGGCATACGTATAACGAATAATTGATCTGGTCTAAAAGGGAGAGTTCAAAATTTCTTAGGTGAAGAGGAGTTGGGTGAGATGGTTTGATGATTTCTCTGCCTAGTATCTCTACTTGCAGTGCCCTGTTCATATTCGCCACTTTTTTGCAACAGTGTTTATGAAGACTTGTAGTTAACATAGTACCTCTCCGATGAAACATTAAAGGTTATATATAGTAGAACCTCTATAAATTAATAAGGTGGGGACTTGTTAATTGTAATAGTTTGAATAATTTTATTTGTAAATACATTGGAGAGAGAAAAGAGGAAAGCAAAATTGAAAGAAGAAAGGGAGATTGAACATTAAAGAGAGGAGAGAGAGAGAGATATACTAAAGAAATTAATTATCTCATGTCTTTTAATCTTGACTCTTTCTTCTTTTCTAATCTAGTAGTTGGAAATTGTGTTTATTGTGCCCAAATTTATTTTTCTTTAACCTATCCCATAATAATATGATTAGAAAATTTAGTGATTCTATCAAGATGTATAACATGACTTTGATTTAATTTTAATTGGGTGATTCAACCACTCAATAATTCTTTAGCTGAATTGTATGGCTGCATAACCATTGCATAGGAACCCACCAAAGGAGACATTTTGGAGTCAATATATTATTATGATTTTTATATCATTTTCTTAAGATAACACACATAAAACAATTGCTTTTCTTGTACAAGGTAATCCATAAAAGTCATAAAGTATTGTGGGGGTACAACAAAGAAAATCATAATATATCATATGCATTTAGTTTCAAATTAGTTCATTATTAATATATTCATTAATTGGATCCTATAGAAAAATAGGATTTTTTTTTGAAAATTTATAATCTAACAAATTTACATAATTACAAATTTAACACATTGATTGAAATCGGGACTGATAAAAAGTAGTACATATCTAAGTTATCAATTTATCAAATATTAATTTACCAGAGTTCTCTTATGTTTAAAAAATGTTAATTCTATTGACACCCCATAAAAGATGCGAATACAAATATTGATTGGTGGGATTAGGGTAGCAAATGAAACACATGATAATCGGTATAATATTTCCAAAGCCCTTAATTTTTTTTAGTTTATTTGTAATTAAATTCTTGACAATAATATAGATGAAGCAGCACCTACCATGCATATCAAACCAAAATCATATATCACATGCTCAGCAACAGATAATGTCCTTCTTTGACCCTTTAAGAAGAGATGTGCTTGGATAAAATGTTTTGCACACACATATCACCAAAAGTCCACAATATTCGGGATTTAATTTATAAATAAAAGAAAATATTATACGGCCCAAAAAAAAAAAAAAAAGAGATTCCCGTGCTTTGATAAAGCGGAGGCTTACCAGATAATGACTCTTATGCATATATCACATTTTTAGCAAGAGATAGCTCTCGTTTTTGGACCCTTTGACAAGAAATATGCTTGGATAAAATGATTTGCACACTATATTACCAAAAGTCCAAAATATTCGGAATTTAATTTAATTTATAAATAAAGGAAACTATTAATTAGTCTCACTTGAGCTAATTGAAATTTGTGTTTCCTTAACATGTTCCATGTATGTATGCGCACGCATGTGCATGTGTGTGTTTCAATAAAACCTTCATAAATTAATAGCCTTGGACTATAGAAAATCTATTAATTTAATAAATATTAATTAATTGATAAATTGATTAATAAAGATATTCCTTAATTTCAGAAATACAATGATGCTTATAATATTGATTTACATAGACTTGCACATATTATTTGAATAATAATAAGTTATCTTACATAGGTAGTAATAAGATTATTGTCAAAGTGATATTGACATTAATTTTTTTTATAAAAAGAAAATATTAACTAGAATTTCATATTACGGAAAAGTTAGAGATGAGATTTTTTAAGTCAAAATTAATTATAGGAACAATAATAATAAGAATATATTTTACAAAAGCCACAATGACATATTATAAAAATTTAATTTCGAATTAGGAAACAATTAATTTCTTATAGGAAAATAAAAATTTTAAAGAATTTATTATCTTGTAAATTTATTGAATTATTAACTTACCTCATTGACTCTAAGTCGGGAACGATAAAAATTATTATTTATTCAAGGTTATCAATTAATTTAATATCAATTCCCTAAGATTATACTGCTGTAATACCCAAGAATCAATGAGTAGGTATAAGCACTGTTTTAATCATACTATTATGATTATTAGTTATTTATCTGATTGATATTTTGTTTATTTATTTCTTATGTATTATTATTATTTTTGTTATTTGTTACAGCCAATAGGAGCAGTGATAGCGTCAGTCACTCCAAGGGGGACAAGTGTCCCTTTTCTTCTTTTATGCTTTATTAAATACTCTTTATAACACAATCACTCTTTATATATTTGTTTAATCTTTTTCTTAAGAAAATAATTAACCAAAAAAAATAAAGTTTTATGAACAAAAACATGGAGTCATTTCTATGGATTAAATTTATTAAAAACACATTATACAAGTAAAAATAATTTTTCACTAAATCACTAAATTACTTAACAAAAATATTGCTATTTATAATAAAAAAATATTTGAATCTACTAAATCAATTATATGAAGCAGATTGAATATCGAAATCAAAATTTAAGTTCAAAATAAGTTAAATCCACTCCCCTGATAATTAAATAACCTCTAGTTATTTGTAGATATCATAAAAAAAGAAAGGGTTAAACATAAGAAGTTGAAAAGCAATACCTGTGCATTGGTGTTTCTTTTTTAAATCTTATCTCAGAAAAATAAAATTTGGAGGGAAAAAAATTTATGTAAAGTTGTTATTGTCGTGTTAAATAAACGTTGTAGTCGATTTAAATTCTTAAATAAATATTATTTCTTTAAGCGTAAAGAATAAAGACTATATTCGGAGCAAAGGACTTTTTGCATTAAAATTGTGCTGGGTAAAAATAAAATTGTAACTGTTATAAAGAGTATGAAGGGACAATCCATGCTACAAGTAAAAATTAAAACAATAACAAAAGCATTTAAAAAACAAAAAAACAAAAAAACAAAAACAAAGGGACACTCGCCCCCCAAAGGCGGTTGACGCTAGCACTGCCCCAGCCAATAATATTGTACTAGTGTTACCTTAATGATTGGACTTACTTAATTCGGGCTGAGGATTTGTTATTGGCCCAAGTTCTAATTGTTTTAAGTCAAACCCACTGATAAAAACCATCGACGTATATAAATAGGAAATTGAATGAAAAAAAAATGAGCATTCCGATTTTCGGTTATGCTTTTACGGGTTTCAATTCGGGTTCCAACCCATTACAGTTTAAAAAATCAGTGCAAAAGGATTGAATAATCATTTTAATTCAATTTCAAATCTAGTTTAGTTCGGTTCAATTTAGGTTCATATTAGGGTTTAGTTTTGGGTTTCAAATTGGGTTTAATTACGGTTTGGGTTATAAATTGGTTTGGGTTGCAATTTCGGTTAACAGCAACTATTTTCAAAATGCAAAATAAAAAAGAGCTTAAAACAAGCCAAAATCCCTTATTAAAAAAAATCCAAAATCAAAGCAGAACTTAAGATTATAGCTTCTCCTAAACAGAAAATAAGGACAACAACAATACTTGCAAGTCTACAAAAATATTTGAAAATGAAATTTTGTCAATTACGAGGATAACCCAAAATTTAAAAAACTTTTGCGTTCAGGTTTGTGGATTTTATAAGTTCCTCGAACCTGACACTAAATAAATTTTAAAAATTAAAAAAAATTAATTTAAGATTTCTCATTATTGCATTAGTAAAATTGTTAATCATATATTCAAATTAATTTAATTTTATAAAATTACTAAAACGTATATAATAAGATATTGATTAATTGTTAATCATGTTTCCATCTTTTTTTAATTTATTTCTTGTGGTCATTATTTTTAAGTTAAGATTCCAAGTTTATTGGTGGTTGAAGAATCAATTAATAGACTTAAATCTTTATATAAAGTATCTTATACAAACTGATGAAATATGATAGTATAGATAAATACTAAAATTCTATTAAAGAAAACTAAACTAAAATATATATATATATATATATATATATATATATATATAAAAGACTGGAATGGAAGACAAAACATGTATACATTTCTTTGTTTTCATATCTCAAAATGAGACATATATATATATAGTGATGCCCTTATTTTTATGTCTATGAGAAATGCCACTGGCTCGCTGCCTGAACTCTTCAATCTCCTTGCCAATGTTATACAAATCGATCTTTTCTTTTCCTTTATTGAATACACACAAACAGACCTTGATTTTACTAAGGAAACTTGGCTTTCTTTTCCCATCATCTATCTCAGCTGAATCGCCTACCCTAGGCGTGATGTTATCTAATACGTCTTCAATATCTTGAGCAATTACTCTGATATCAGACACCCTCTGACGGATCATGGGATCATCAACTTGTTTTCTTCGGCATCCTTTATAAAATAGAGCACCCATTCCAGTTGTTTCTTAAGCGTCTGAACTTGACTTCTTACTTCTCCTAAGAAGGCGGCTTCTCAAATGAGATAATAACCAAGCCTTTGCACCGCAAATGAGACTACTGCGTCAACCATTGGTGGCCTTGATGTGTGAGATAGAGAGCTAGATGATGGAGCAAGGATTCTTTGTTTTCAGAATTAAGCGTTCGAGAAGAAAGCTCTTGGTACAAGTTTGACTTCTGGTTGCTAAAGGTAATTCCCTATTTTCTTGTTCAATTTAGTCGAGTCACACTTTTGTTCAAACATTATTAAGGATCGATAGATACCCCCAAGACTTTATATTATAGGTTAATGTTTTTACCATTATGAACATATTAAAACAATTAATACTAAAATTTTATTGTATTTTATTTTTAATGTTCTTGAATAAGTAAAACAGTGCCTATCACAAGCTTACAAAAAACAAATCAGCAGAAGTTATATCAATAATGGATCTACATCTCTCTTAAATCCATACCCATAAAAATAATTTTAATCCATCGATATGTATTCGAGTAGATACTCTCAAATAAAATTTACAGTCCAAATTCTAATGAACATTATTAAAAATTAAGAGGGTTACTATCTATTTTGGATGATAACTGGATTGAGAATATAAATATAAAAAAATTTTTAGTAAAGGACTTAATTTTTAAAAAGATGGTCCCTTACCACTAGAATTAGAATTACACCTTAACGTTAAAAATTTTCAATAAATTACTATGAAGAGTTCTGCAAATTGCAAGAAACCAGCTGGAAAATCTGCCATCTAATAATCTTGACAAACAGACAAGTGAAGAACTTTCCATCAATTTAATCCCAAAGAAGCATGTGGGAAAATAACAATCTTGGCAACGAGGATAGATCCATAAAGAAAACCCACTTGCTGAATATTTATTTTAAAATAAAAAATAATGGGTCTTATCAAAATTCAAACCTACCAAAATGACAAACTTCTACTAAACTTATATAAATAAAAGTATTGCTAAGTAACATTATTAATAATCTATAACAAAATTTAAATTTACCTACACATAGTTTCCCAAATGTTCCGCAACTACCTATTCTTAAATTAGTGACTGATTCTGGGTTGCTATATGTTAACAATAATGTAACTTATCAGCTGTCTATAATTATATTTCTCCGTATGGAGTTGCTAAGATAAAATATCGGTTATGGGAAGATAATAAATTGTGTTAATTTTGGAAGTATAGAAACGTAATAGTTTCATCAACTCAACAGTTTAAGGATTTCATTAATCAACGTAGAGTTTCCCATCTCCTTATTTATTTATTTATTCAATCAGATTGAATTTGCACATCTTTTTTTTTAATATAAATTACATAATTAGCAATCATTTGATGTATTATTTAGATATTTTAAAAATTAACTTAAATTGACAAGATATATATCGTTGTGAGGATTCATTATCTTATTTATCATCTCTTTTAGGAGGAATATTTTAAACTAAAAATTTAGGGCGGCTAACATTATCTGTTATTAACATGTTTTACTGTTATTCAACAAGATGAGCACAGACAATAAAGAAAATGGCTGCAATTATTAGTTAATTGGAGGTCAAACTCACCTCATGAAGGCGGGAAGGAAGTTTCTCAAACTATAATTTAAAAAAAAAAAAGATAAACAAAGAACCTTGTTTGTAGCATAGGCTGTGGATAATTGACGATGAACTTCTCATTAATTTATTATGAATGTTAATGTGAGTTGAGTAAAAAGGTGTTTGACGAAAATAGATAAGTGTTCGATGAAAAGCGTCAAACAAAATTTTTGATGAATCACTGCTCTCTCACCAGTATTGTCAACACTGACTCTTTGATCGAGATTTGTTTTTGAAGCATTTCGTTGATCCTTTCGTATTTCTATCAAAAATATTCTGCTCTTCTGCTTATTCCAGAGCAGAGCATGTTCCATTACAATATTGTAATCCATTCTTATGCTCCAATTTTCCTTTTGCGGACTCCTGATGGATGTGTTCAGGCTAATTCCAACAGGTCGTCTAAAGGAAACCTGGATGATCCTGCTTGTGAAGCGATTTTCAGAAATTATTTAGGTGAACTTCTAAGCAGTTTTGGTGTCTTCCTTGGTCGTGGAACAACTTCTTAGTATAAGCAGGACTTATGATAGGGGTTTCAGAAATTGTAACTATCTTTGAGAAACAGAGAGAACCTCATCTCGACGAATTTCAAATGAGACGGTCCATAGCATTACACTTAGGAGAATGATATCTAGAATAGAAGCCACAATTTGGGAAAAATGAGTTGGAAAATGTAGGAAATTGACGCGAAAGGTGAAAAAAAATAACTTTTGAGTAAAAATCTTGTTAAGCCTCAGTTTTAATGAGGTTCATATTATATCCGATTCACTTATATACGAGTTAAAGAATACAGATAATTACAAGGATAACCACAATTTTAAGGCTAACAATAATCAGATGGAAGGATGTTACCAGATGGAAGTAAGCAAGCTAAAGAAGATATTAAACAGTACAATATTGCCCGCATTCCTGTCATCTAAGAGCCTCAAATTGATATATCATGATCCATAACAGACATGTAGCTCAAGCTACAAACCTGTAAGAATGAGGTCCTAACTCACATATAATCTCTGCTATTGTAGACTCCAAAGGATCTGCCACCGAAGAGGAAACCTGAAAGTTATCAACAATAAGTATAGATAACTAATTAGCACGCTAAAATGAAACCGATTTACCATCCCCAACTGTCCATTTAAACAATTGTTTGTTCTTTTGCTTATTCAAAATCGAGTATTTTCCATTACAATGTGATGATCTAACCTCATTCTATTTTCTCTTCAACCAAAGGCCATAAATGGGGTTCATAGATATTGTGATGCCTATGGTTAGAATCCAACAAATTTTGACCATGATAAATGAAGCGCTAGCCATAGTCTGCTATCACTATCCCTCAAGATACATCAGACTCTTAATAATAGGATAATGGTAAGGGGAAAAAACACTAGTGTATGACTTAATGCCATTGTCTACCATTCAAAATGAAGAAAATTATGCTAACTGATTATCAAATAAAATCAAGCTACAGCTGAAAATGAAGTAGAAGTTACATGCACCAATAATTAACTGTCCAACTAGCAACCAACAAAAAAAAAAAAAAAGAAGGTTTTAAAAAATAACCATAATTGAAACAAGCAGATATTTCGAAGAACAGATCCGAGGGTGGTGCATCAACAGCCACAAATCATAAGCATACTTACTTTCATCGAATTCCCATACAGCAGGGAGAGGGATTGATCTCAATCTTTCTGGGATATTTAAATTTGAGATGTCTGATGGGATCTTCAAGCCTCTAAGCATAGGCATAGCTCCTTCCTCTACTTGCCACTCCACTATTCCAACCTCTACTGCATCAAGTAGTAGAATTTCAAGCAGGGGAAAACCCTCTGCTCTGGAGGTCAATTTCTTTTCATGGTAAGGATCCCCGGAATCCCTGTAGAAATTCAAGTCAAGAATAGTGAGGTTAGACAACGTCTCTAATGCAGGCATTGGATTTTCTTCAGGCAGTACAACTTTTAGCGACAGACATTCGAGATTTGGCAAAAGGACATGCATATCTTTTGGTAATGTCTTCATCCTCCCGGTTAGTCTCAAGTCTACAAGGCGTTGACAGTGAGAGAGTGGCTGCAGTGAAGCGAAAGCATTAGAAGACAGTGGCAGTACTACAGTGCCATCCGAGAGGTTAACCGATAAGAACTGAAGGTTTCTGAGTTTTGCGATAGATTCAAAACTGAACTCCATTTCTCCCATCGATTGCCCGTCGCCGCCTACAATATGCAGCTCTCGAAGGTTCACCAACTTAGCAGTGTTAACTTTGATCCAGCTTTTACACCGTACATACTTCAGAGTCTGAAGATTAGTCAAATTTTCTATCGGTAGAGTCCCTATGAATTTTCCAATTAGGTGTCTCAACTCTCGCATCATGTTAGTTTCAGGTGGTAGCTGTACAATACAACGGGACAAGTCGAGAGTCTGTAGTCCCTGCAAATTGAAAATGGAAGATGGAAAATCCCTTATGAAAGTTGTTCCCCTTATTCCCAAATACTTCAGGTGAATCAACTTTCCTAACTTGTCATTGGGTAAGATATTGTCGAACAACATTCTGCTAAAATATCCTGATTCCCCAATTTCAAGTACTCTTAATAACGAAAACCTTTTGAACATTGGTGCTAAGTCTCGCTCCTCAAACAATGTCACGTTTTCGTTGAAGATCAAAAGGGAACGTGAGAGTGAATTGCTGTGATGCAGCCAGAAGAAACTTGGAGACTCTGAATAAATAGCTTGACGTCGACATGATGATTGGACTGAGGAAGGAGTTGGATTTTTAACTTCATCACAAATGTGAATAAAGTTCAGCTCTTTCGCTTTTTGAATGGCAAGATCACGCAGAAGATCATGGATTCGGCACGTTGAAACCCTGCCCCAACATCTTTCTTCTGCTTGAATTAAGCTTCTGTTAATCAGCTCATCAAAATTTTCTTCAGCCACCTCTTCCATTGTTCGATCTTCGTTTCGCGGCACAAAACCTTCAGCAACAAATAATCGGATTAGTTTCTCCACGTTGATTTCAAAATCCTCTGGAAAAAGACTCAAGTAAAGAAAGCACAACTTCAATTGATGAGACAAGTCATTAAAACTCAAATCCAATAAATAAGAGATATGTAAGGAATCGTTCCTCAAATGTCGCCAAATGTGATCACGCACCACCCGCCACTCTTGTGGCGTCTTTGTAGACAGAAGTCCACCCAATACGACTATGGCAAGTGGTAGGCCGTCACATTTTTCCACCATCTCTCTTCCCAACTTCTCCAGACCTTTTTCTCTATTTGTGCCACGAAGGGCTTTCTCCCAGAACAAAATCCAACTCTCATCTCGCCTTAGAAATCGAAGCTTATGGACATAAGTCTTCTCATCTGAACGCTCGGCTACTTCTCTATTACGGGTTGTGATAATTACTCTGCTTCCATTCTTGTTATCCGGGAAAGCTCTTCTTAGGTTCTCCCAATCCACTTTACGCCATACATCGTCAAGAACCATCAAGTATGTCTTTCCTTGTAAAGATTTGTAGAGACATCTCTCTAAATCTTCTTCACTCTTATTCTCTAAGCTCCCCTCCTCCGCCGGACTGATGATATTGAAGGACTTTATAATTCTGAGGAGAAGATATTGAAGTTGGTAATCTCGAGACACAGACACCCAAGCACAGCATTCGAATTTATTCTTTACATCACTGCTGTGGTAAAGTTTTTTGGCAAGAGTTGTTTTGCCCAAACCTCCCATACCATAGATGGAAATCACTAATCTCCTTGGCTCATCACCCGCTAAAAGTTTAGACAACAGCACATCAGCATCCTCCTCGAAGCCAACAGGATTTTCTTCCACATCAAACGAGCTGACTCGCCTGAGGTGCTTCAATATGTGCAGCTCGTGTTTCTCTGCTTCGCTCATATCGATAATATTTCGGAGACCGTATGATTCACGTCTACGGGAGACCTCGCCGAGTCTCTTCTTGAGCGTTTCAATCTCCTTGCCTATGCTGTACAGGCTGACTTTTTCTTTGCCTCTGCTGAATAGCCTTAACTCCTTAATGGAATAAACGAAGAGTCGCTGCCTTTTCTTAGGAATGACACTAAGCATATATCTATCTAAGACATCCTCGGCATCGTAGGCAATGTCCCTGATGTCTGATACCCATTAAGCTTCTGCATCCTTTACAAAGAATTGCATCCATTCGAGTTCTTTTTTTAGCGACTCCACTTCATCTCTCACTCCTCCTAAGGTCTTGGCTTCTTGGATGAGATAATCCCCAAGCCTTTGCACCACAAATGAGACTACTGCATCAACCATGCTTCCTTCACAATACGGCTTTGAAGTGGGACCCAGCTGGGTTAAGACAGCTCATGCCATGGCTACAAGAACATGGAGGTGGCTGGGCATAAGATGCTGGCACGTTGACTCTTGGTCTTTGGACGCACGCACTCAGCCGCCGGGCGGAGATGGCCCTTGACCTTTGGTGTTCGATCTGAGAGAAGAAACAACAAAGCTGGCTTCCCGGAGGAAAAAATTTGTAAATTCCCAACACTGTCCGCTCATTTCATTAATCATCAAAGTTATCCTGCTGACAAAATACATATGCCCCACCAAAAATTATATAATATTTTTAGACCAAAAGAGAGCTTGAGCAAATTGCCTGAATTTCTTAAATAATCAAAATATTTTTTATTTTATGAACAGTTTTTTTAATTAGAATTTTTTTTTTAAAAAAATTGATCTGTGGCTTGAAAGAAAAAAAGTGACGTATATTTTTCTAGAATGCCTAGCAAGTCAGCAGACAGTTTATGGTATTTTAGTCATTACGTCATTTTAGACAATTCGGGTGCCTATAGATTAGCATTTTTTCAGTAACAATTTAAAAATTAAAAATAATTAAATCACAATCATACATTAGCTAGTAATTTCATTGAATATTTTCAAAAAAATAATGATATTCACACATGAAATTACATACAAAATTATACGTGATAAAAAAATTTAGTACAAAAGTCAATATCGAATTTTAATAAGCTGTCTCCCTAAATCTTAAGTTGAATTTAAATGTGTTCAAGATAAAACAAAAATTATTAACTTTGTGTGTGTGTGTGTTTTTTTGTAAACGCCGCTAACTTAGTGGTTAGAGTCCATAATATCACAATAATTTAAGTTTTTATAAATATATTATGAGGATTTATTATTATTTTTTAATTTGAATAAAAATAATTTTTTTTAAAAAAATAAATAAAATTAACATTGTTCGAATATTAAAAAAAATTAAAAAATTTGAGTATATTTTATTAAAATTGATATAAATTAATTTTAATAATAATTTAAATTATAAATATTAATTATATTTTTAAGTAATATAAATTTTTTTAAATAATAATCTCACGTAATAAAAAAAAACCGTGTGGACGGGGAAAAAAAAAAAGTAAAAAGAAAAGAGCCCGTTGGGTTTCGCATAAAATAAGTGGATAAGATATTCTAAATGCAAATGAGACAAGACCTCTCAAAATAGTACTAGTAATTATTAGGCAAGTTGCCATCTGGTAATTTCTTATTCGTTGAGTTTTGAATTGCATTACACAGTTCGCCCAATGAAACGCTGCCACCTTACGCGTCGCCCTCCAACCGCTGTCACTTGATCGCTTCTCAGACTAATAATAATGATCTGTGAATAGTAAAGAGACAGGACAAGGATATGTCATTAGGCGTAATTTGGGCCATGTCTGCCAACGTCAGCGATCATTTTCACCCCACAAAGACTAATACGCGTTCAATTTCTGTTTCGACATTTTGTTTTTGTTTTTTTCCAGGTAAAGCAACTTTTACTTTTTGACATAAATGCATTACCTGGCAGTAGACCCCACAAAAGATTAATTTGGATGATAAGAGCCTGTCGAACACCTCGTGTTGCGTGACTCGTAAATTTTATTGAAATTAAGTACAGTACAAAATACGCCATCCAATGCAGTGACACCTGCACAGATAATTTGCTTCAGCTGAACGTGTTCTGGCTCAAATACATCAGATCGGATCTATTTGATCTATCTGATCAGATCGGATCCATCCCCCTAAATTCCCAATGCATAGATTAAGCTAGTCTACTCTATGACTGGATTGCACTACTTATTAAAGAATAAAAAATTAATTATAAAATTAATTATAAATTTCATAAATTTTTTGTGAAAATTAAATATAAAATCAATTATAAATTTCATGAATTTTTTGTGAAAATTATTAAAAAGCCCCAAATCAGAACTCAATCCCAATATGAGTTTATCAAAAATATTCATTTAATCTAAATTTGATTTAATTCACTTTGGAATGGGATCGAATCAAATTTAAAGTTCAAATTGTATTCAGACACTTATCTTCACCAAGTCCGAGCAATCCAAAATCCAGTTACATTCATTCGAATCCAAAGTTGACAGCCTTAGTCTCCTCCTAATATTTGACCGTGTTCGGCTTGACAGATTAAAGGAACAGTTCGATAGGAAATGAGATTAAGAAACACCAAGTCAATTTCTTTTATTTACGTTTTCTTATACTTTCAACATTAAACATCAGCTCAGGGTCACCCCGCAGGCACGAAAACGATTGGTATATGCTCAATTTCTTCTTCAACTTTTATCACAATTTTTTTTTAATTAGTATTTATCTATTTAAAGCTACTTTAATTTTTCTTTTCCAAATGGGCAGATGCCGTCTATCTACTCCCTCGATAACCCACCAATAAATATAGCATGCCGGCCACTTCGGAGTGCAGATGGGCGAGTGCTCTTTTTATATGCTATAGTTCGGCTTAATAAGCTCATCACATTCTTATTGTTTATAAAATACCCTAGAGCACTCTTTTTCTTTTTAAACCACACCCCCCCCCCCTTCTTCTCTCTTCTTCTTTCTTTCGATTCGTACTCTTAAACCAGATAAATTTAGATGGTCGAAATAATTGATATGAAATAAATAGTCTTCACTCTCTCTTAATTTTGCACCATATTTATTAGTCATGTATCTTCTAAAAACAATAGTTTGAAAAGAAAAAAGAATAAGTAACAATTTACAATTATATTTATAGTAATAAGTTAAAATTTATGGTAGGAGTATATTTATATATTAATTTTTTTGTTCCCTTATAAATTAACTTTGAAAAATTTAATAGAAAATTATTAAATGCAGATTAATTTTTGTTTAAGATATTTTTGGATTCTTTAAAAGATGGCCCCTTATAATTGCAAATCGTTGCTTTTGTCCTTCGGATAATTGAGTTCCATGCTCGCTCAGCATTGTATCAAGCCGATACCACAAAGCTTTATCTCAATTCTGCTCACTTGATTCCTTAAAGAATGAAAAGAAATTTCCTTAGTAGGTAATTACAAGGAAAAATAAAATAGTTAATGAGTCTGTCAGAAACTTGATTTACCGAGGGCAGCTTGTTAATAAATTTCGCAGCACTAGCATTGTCAACTGCTGTTCTAATTTCCTCGTCAGTTGCATTTTGCTTCGCATGTGCTATATTCTCCTTCATTGAAGTGGCAAATAGAATGGGCTCTTGACCTACTAGCCCAATCTTCTCCCTTATCCATCTGAGCTGAATCATCTTTATATCAACACCATCTATTAATACTTGTCCTTGAGGACTGTAGACGTGTCACTTCCACCTTTCCCAATTAAAGCTGCTGTTGTGCCACGTGGAAAATGCCATGAGAATCCGGAAAAGATTTATACCTCTGGCCTGACAGGATCTCTGAAATAAGCTTCTTTCGGCTGAGTTTACGTTACAATTTTTATAACGTACGTCTCACATATCACATAATTATAATAGTATAATTATAAAGAGTGTATATTATAAAAACTCTAACGTAGCAGAATCCACCCCTTTAAATTCAATTTTCCTCTCAATTTTTTTCAATCTTTTCCCACTATCATCATAGCGATCGATTTTTTTGGTATGGGTTCAAATGTCTCAAACATCTTATATGCTGCTGCTTGCCCTACCGCAAACAAATTCACACGCGGAGATGTCTGACAACAAGTTTCGTGAGTGCCAGTTTCAGCAACTTAGAGCATAAGCAATTATTATTAAAACTCACGTTCCCCCATTCATGACTGCCAATATAATACTCATCACTATTTGGTACAGGCAAGCTACTTTTATTCTGCTTATCTCTTCCTATCTTGCCGTTGCACTTGGAAACGTTAACAGGCGGCTTATTCGAGGAAGTCAATCCCTCCCAGATGCAACACAAGCGTTTCTTTGATAAACGGATCGACGCTTTTGTTATTCAATCATAGTTTGTTTAAACAAGTAGGGTGTTTATTTAGTATAATTTATTTAATAATTATAAATATTTATTTAATTTTATAATTTTTTATTATAATTTTTATTAATATTTAATTATTTTTTAAGTAGAATTTTTGAAACTTAAATAAATTATTTTATTTTAATTAATAAAAGTTTAAATTTTAATTTTTTTAAAAATAGAGGTTAAAAATTTATTTTTAAATATTAAAATATAAAAAATATTATTTATTTATTTGATAATCTTATTTTATTATTTTTATAACGTAATTTTTTTAAAATTTATTAATTTAATTTTATAAATTTTTAATAAAAATTTTTATTGACAATTAAACAACTAAAATTTTTAAATAAAAGATCTATTTATAAAAATTTTAATAATAACAATTTTATTTAAATAAATTCTATTTTAAAAATTATAGCAAACGAACTTAAAAACAGGCAGGAAACAAAATAACCCCAACAAATAAGGAATTGACTAACTAAATTCATAATATCTCAACTATCTTAGACTTATTCAACTGTACTATTACTTTAGACATGACTATTAACTCAATAAGCATATCAATTCTCTCCCCCTTAAAATTCTCTTTTGTCCTCAAGGTGATGTCTGGATGAAATATCAATTTTCTCAAGTTGCATCAGCTGGAGACATCCCTTGCTAATGGACAAGAACCTCTTGCTTCTTCTTTTGGAATTGGCGATCAAGTATTGCTTGCATTATAGGAAATATTTTCTCTTCATTAAGTATCGCTTTTGGCAATCGTTGCTGCACCTTTATAGCGCTCTGATCTTATTAAGGAATAAAACATGGAAAATGGGGTGAATGTGAGAACTCAAAGACAATTCCAGCTTATAGGCTACTGCTCCAATTCGTTGTAGTACTTTTGTAGGGGCCATAATACTTGGGTGCTAATTTGAAATTTTTCCTCATAGATATTGAGAGTTGTCTATAAGGCTGCAGCTTCAGATACACCATATCCCCTATAGAAAACTCCCTCACCTTGCGCTTGGAGTCATGAAGGCTATTCATCCAAGCCCAGGCTTCTTTAATCCTCTCCTTGACTTTCTTAACAACAATATCTCTTTTCATCAACTCCTGTTTAACGGATTGAGATAGAGGTGCTTTTCCATAGTCTACTTCAAATGGTGTTTTCCTTATTGATGAATGATATCTAATATTGTAACAAAATTCTGCCATGACAAGCATTTTACCTAATTCTATGGTCGTGAACTTGAAAGACATCTTAAATACATCTCTTGCGTATGGTTCACCACTTCATTATGCCCATTTGTTTGAGGATAATAGACAGAACTGTTGTTGAAAGAGTTGCCTTGAAGCCGAAATAGTTCCCCTCCAGAATGCGTTAGTAAAAGTTGGATCCCGGTAAAAAGTCTTCAAAAAACTTTTGTGCGTGCTACCATGAAATTGGTCAAGGATTTCTCGAATGAAAGCTGAATCTCTTTCTAAATAAATCTTTGCTTTAAAAAATAAGACTCCATCCTACAACCTTCATGGACTTATAGCCTCACTATCCTTGAGCCTTTGCACATATTGCTGGAGAGAAATTCTAGATTTTATTTCTTCTTTAACAACTTCAACTCGATTAGGTAGCAGTATAAAGATAGAATGACTTTCCCCTGGAACATCCTCTTTCTCGTCTCTTTTGAAAAGTGCATCAGCTACTGTATTTTCTTTCCACGTTTGCACTCAACTGCAAAATCAAATCACATTAATTTGTAAAGCCATGTTTGCTACACTCAGGTGGTAACCTGTTGAGAGCAGATATGCTTAAGACTCTGATGGTCAATGCAAATTATAAACTGCCTACCAAGTAAATAAGGCTGCCATTTTTGTACTGCCAAGACAAGTGCTAGAATTCCTTTTCATAAGTGGACTACAACAAATTTTTCCCTTAAGAGTGCAAAACTATAAAAGCTATGGGGGTCTTTCTTGCTGCAACACAACTTCTATTCCGAACTTAGAAGCATCGCGTTCAACAATGAATTTCTTTTTGGAATCCAGTAGATCCAATACTAGTGCTTGTGTCATAGCTTTCCTTAACCTCTCAAATGTTTCTTTAGTTGGCAAATCCCATTGGAATGAATTTTTCTTCAACATTCTTATTAGTAGTCCAGCTATCTTTTTGATAATTTTGTATAAACTTACAGTAATAGCTAGTTAATCTTAAGAATCCACAAAGAGCTTTAAGGGTTGAGGTTTAGGCAAACGCAACATTACTTTTATCTTTTTAGAATTAATAACCTCCTGCATTTGACATTACGTGGCCTAGGTACTTGACTTGTACTTGGCCAAAGCTACACTTGTCCATTTTTACATACAAATGCTTGGATCTTAAAATGAAAAGTACATTCTTTAAATGTTCAACATGATCACTCATGCATTGTTGTATACTAAGAGATCATCAAAGAAAATTAAAATAAGTTTTCTTAAATGAGCTTTAAATACTTCATTCATAAGGGACAAAAATGTTGATGGAATATTTGTAAGATCAAACAGCATATGGTCAGTCACAGTTGTGGTTTCTATCATTCAAATAGTATTAGAGTCTTCTTTTTAAGAAAATCTTGCTATATAGTAACTTGGCCTCGTATAGTTTTATGAGAGTATTCCAAATACCCTTTGCTATCTTTTCCTCCACCACACTGGATAATACTCCATTTGTAAGTGTCAGATGTAGATTAACGATTATATTACCGTCTATCTCATTTCACTTATCATCATTGATTTCTGCAGGCTTTTCCTCAATTGCTTCTAAGTAATTATTTTTCCTCAAGATTGCTGCATTTTCATTTTTCACAATAAGGAATTACTTCGTTGAACTTCTCATTTTCAAACTTTGCTGCCATTTTGTTAATATCGTACACAAGTATACCTCCTTAAATAGTTTTGAGTGATCACACGTGCATTTTGCACACTAGAAAAGTTTACAAGAAATACTGGAGGGATAAAAATAGTCTTACTATCTAGACTTTTTAGGCTTTTAGCACTTTTGTGATGAAACTTTTCTAGATATGTATAAGGCCATGCAATTACTTCCACTCACACCACTATTCCCTAATTTATACTATATAATTTTTTAATCGCTCCCACTGTTTCACTTGAATAGTACCATATAAGTAAACAGTACTCGACTAAAAAAATGCAGTCAATAACTTTGATACCATGTGTTGAGAGATTAGTGATGAAGCAGGCACGCAACTAAAGTAAAATTGAGAAGTAAAAATCACACCATAACACAAAAAATTACATGATTTGGCTTTTAATTTATGTCTATGGGCGAAGACATAAGTAAATATTATTAGTAATAAAAAGAAATTACAAGTATTGTAGTATTTTACCTCACAACCTAAAATTTTTATGCATCTAAACTCTCAAAACACTAGAACCAGGGCTCAAAACTCTCAATATTCTCAACTTACACCTCTTGACACTCTCATTTGAAATGGAGAAAATGGGATGATTGAAGAGGGCAAATAAGGCTTTTATTTAAAGGCCAAGCCATACTAAAAAATCAACAATAGTGGGTATTAATAATATATATTTTTATTCAACTTTTTCACTTTGGTGTCAAAATCAAAAGTTGATTCCTTCCACTTGCCTTTATTTCCCACTTACACAACAACTTTATGGCAAGAGTCAAAAAATCGCATATTAACCATATATAATTATTTGCCACATGAAAATTTTTGCTACATGTATTCACATGTTCAACAAATGATTTTCTGAACTCTTGTATAAGTATGTAATTCACTTTGTCAATTTCCTATAACTCATAAGTCTCAAGCTTAAAATAGACACCACCACTTAGTAGAGTATGGTTGTAATCATGAGTGGGCTAGAAATTTGTTAAATGCTTAATTGTATTGGTTGTTATTTTTATTTTTATTTTTTTAGTACTAAGTAAACACAATTTGCATTCTATCAAATTAATGATACAATAAAGCTAGTAGAGATTAAGAAAAAAATCCTTAAATTAGAAAAGATATTCCCTTAAAGCAAATGAGAGATTTGAATTACTAGGTGTAGATGTAACAAGAAGCAGCAATCAACTAGCTCTTTCTAAAGTAAAGCGCCTTTGCTTTCCTACTTTGAAGGGTAAAAATGAGAATCTATAAAGAAATGTCAACGTTTTTTAGTATTAAAGAGAAGCTATCAAAGTATATATATAAAGGGAATCTTTTTGTATTGCTACATTTTACAAAAGCATATAGGGATTATTTATTTGGTGAAAACTTGATTTCTTAGAGCTTAAATAAGCAACAAGTGGTGGTTAGATCCAGTGCTGAGATAGAGTAAAGGGTAGTGGCTCATATGTCTGCTGAGATCACTTGAATCACAACATCATTACTAAAAGAAATTAATTTTCATCTATCAAGAACACCGATATGATATACAATGACAAGATGTGGTGCTACCATAGCTAGCAATAATGGATGCAGTATATGACTAGTGGGGGCTTTAGCCACCACTAGCTAAAAAAAAATTCTAAGAATAAAAGAAAAATATTTAAGGTTTCTAATTAGTCTCTATTAAGTTTATTAAAATTGATCTTATAAATTTATAAACCCACAAAATTTAAACTAACTTTTAGAATAATAGAAGCCTATACTATACTTAAAAATAATGATATCACCATTAATATTTTTCTATTCTTAAAAATACGTTAAAAATAATTATAAATGTATACATTTAAAGTTTTAGTTTTAAAATTTTACTATTACGTAACCTAACCACTGGTAAATTATTTTTCTAAATCTGCCACAGATAGTTAGTAGCCAATCCTTTGTATCATTCACAAACAAAATACATAGAAATAGATCTTTTCTTTATTCGTGATGAAGTGACAAATCAAGACATATGAGTGTAGTTATCCCTAGCAAAGATCAAGTGTTAGACATTCTTGCAAACCCCCTAACATGTAAGAAATTTAACTATAAAAGCAAGTGCCATGTGTTCCCATCGATCTTTTAGCTTAAGAGGACATGTAAAAAATAATGGTATAGGCCAATCAATCATCAACCCAAGAGTAGGCTTAGAAACTGCAATAGCAGAGAGGCCCAAAGTCTGATGCGACTGCCCTTCCTTAAGAAACCTTTAGGACAAGTATGATGGTGTAATTTTAAAAGGTTTTTTTTGGCATAAATAATGCATGCAACTCGTTAATATGCATGCATAAAGCCCCGAAGTCAGACATGCATGTGACCTTAAATGAAGCAAGTAGCTGATTGCTTTTAATTTAATAAGCCTAGTGTCATTTTAGTTTATATCTTATGCCACAAGAAAATATGCTCTTTAAAAGCATATAAATTTATTTAATTGTAATAACTATTTTTTCTAATTAATAAAATAATTGAGGTATTTTATTCAAATATCTTATTTGCATTAATTTTTTAGTAAAGTCCGTTTAATCATATTATATGTATTTACGTAATCATTATGTAGATTCATAGCAGATATAAATACAAGTTATATTATGATTTAATAAATTGAGTTTGCAATTGATAAATAAAGTTGGGCACTTTATTTAGGTATAAACTGTAATAAATTCATTGAATGATTTATCTTAATCATGTATGAATATATTGATTTAGTACGACTATATTGAACAGGATTACATATGGGATTTAATTAACTTTATAATAACTGTCAAGCTTATTAAATCTCATAGGCATTGATTTTAATGTAATCTTAATCTTGAGTTAGTTATAATTTCATGATTGTGGTTGTCATTCCATTTGAGTTAGCAATAGGCATGACACATACTTGTAGTCAAGATTATCTGGTATCTTGGTGGAAGCAATTATAAGTAATGAAGTTATAGATTAATAATATAGAATTTGTACAACACATCTCTTGTGAGTTTTCAATACTTGATCATAGAATTATTATATGATAAAGAAAACACAAATTAGGGTTTTAACTAAGGAAATATTATATATAAGTATTCTTTTCTCTTAAAAAAGTGTGAGACGCCTTTTGAGAAAAACACTAAAAAAAGGAAGCCAATGATTTTTGGGAGTGGTGAAACAAGCGCCCACACGTTCAGTGTAGATCAAACTTGAATCATAGTCTGGAAGATCATTTGATGGCAGATTTATTGTGTGGTGTCATTCATCTTCTAAGATTATCAAGATATGATTTTTTGGATTACGAATTTCTTATATATTATATGAGATAGGTCTTAAAATACTTTTATAAAAAAAAATTATGATTTTTCACTGATATTATAGTCATCACCATGTATGCAAAGGAATTTGAATCCTACCTTAGTCTAATTTTTCTTAAGGTATCAAGGAGATTAAGTCACATGTCATTTAAGTCTTTCTATGATTAGGGTTTAATTAACTTTTAAGTTTTCTTTTTAATATACTATAAATTACATAATGGAAAATAACTTCAAATTTCAACTTGTTTCTCTGTCCACGTTTGTAATGAACTCTACTTCCTTCTTTCTTTGATTGTTCAAAACCTCAAGATTTCGCAATTATCAATTTACTCAAAATTATGAACAATAATTTTCATTTCGAGAATTGATAAACTACAATTCTGTAGAATAAATACTTTTTTAGTTCCTATATTTTTGTTAAATTAATTCGTGCATTTAAAAAAATGCCTTAAGACATCCTTTCGTATATTGTTCTTCGCTTTTACAATATAAACCTTACTATAAATTTAAAACAATGTTTAATACATTTTTAATGACCTTGCTAATAATTATTTTTAAAAAATTAATTTATCAAATTAATCTTAAAAATAAAGTAACAAAAAAAATTTACATTAGATTTTTTTATTTTTAGAGTTAAATTTTTAATTGATTCTTTTTGTAGATAAATAAATTTTTAATTGATTCTTTTTATAGATAAATTAAGTTTTCAAGAATACTATTGCAAGAGTATTATTGTAAAAGTAAAGAGAAATAAGTGCGTTTTAATACTATTGCAAGAGTATTATAACCTTAATATTTTAACAAAAAAAGAATTATATTTAGAGATGGCAATTGGCACCGCCGGCAGTGGATTTATTATTACCAAACCCAAACTCGCACAAAATCTAAATTATCAAATTCACACATAACCTGCAGCAGATTTTTATTTTTTTAAGAAAACTCACCCAGTGTGGGTTTTGACAATTATTAAACCTACAATGGTATCACACGGATTGTTTGCAGGTTTAAACATTTAATATCACAAATATTTGATATATAAATTTATAATAATAACCTCAAATTCCACATAACATATATAATTTTAAATTTGACCAATATAACAAATCTTCAAATTTAAGTTTAAAATACACAAATATATTAAAAGAAACTACAAATTAGTATCAAAAAATAATAATTACATTTCATATTAGCACAAGCTTCAAGAGAATATCTTTATTTCACTCACCGCCATTAGCATCTATCTAACGTGATGTCTATAATAATTATTAAGATTAATATTTTTCAAAAAATAATAATTTTTAAATATTAATATGAAGAAAAAATTATAATAATGAAATAATTCATGCATTGAATTAAAGAAAAATAGTCCATAAAAATCTATAATATGTATCTAATAATCTATGAATTAAGTTAAAGAAACTTTTTTCTTTACCTTATCAACAATATCTTTATATTCAAAGAATTTGTTATTTCCTATTTTATTAGAAGATTTTACATCTACAAGTAATAAGTATATTAAGTAAAAGATAAATAATTATAAGTTTGTAATATATAATAGCTATTATATTCCATTGAAGTAAAAATACATTTTCATACCATTAAATTCAATACATAACTAATTTTGAGCATATATTAAAGCCTTTAACATCTTTGGATGAAGTCTACTACGTATTATTTGAAACTTTGCATAATTGCATTATTTTCTTTATATATTTTTTAGATTTAAATATTTTTAATTAAAATTAAATTAAAATATTTAAAAAATATTGTGGGTCTAGCGGATATCCATGTGAATATCCACTGAATATTAAACTAATACTAAACTCACTTGCATCAAAGTACAGGTTTCAATTTATTATACTAGACCTATCTGTAACTTAGAAAATTATCTATAGCAGGTAGGTTTGGGCAAAGTTTTGGGTTTACGGGCATAATTACCATCCCTAACTATGTCTTATTTTTTTATGAGTCCTAATGTATAAATCAGTAAATATCATGTTACTTGTAACACCATAGACGAATTTCACATCAGAAAAATATAGGGCAGATGTAGGTTTATAGGGGTAATTCATATCTTAATTAGCAAGACATATTTTGAGATGCATGGACGCCCCAGAAATAAAATTATACAGGCCTTATTAAGGCCAAAGCGGACAATATCTTGTTAATTCTAGGTTGAGTCATAACAAATGGTATCAAAATATCTCCACTTGTCCTCTTGAGCAATGTGAGGCATACCTCAGTGAAGACGTTGAGTTTTTAATAGGGTTGTATGTAACACTCTAGACGAATCTCATATCGACAAAACATGGGAAAGATACTGAGTTTATAAAAGGTGATCTATATCTCGATTGGTAAGCCACTTTTTAAGGTGTATAGGCACCCTAGAAACAAAATTCTATGGGCCTTGTTGAGATCCAAAGCGGACAATATCTTGTTAAGTCTAGATTGGGTTATGACATTGCTACCACAATTACGATACGTTTTATTTACTATCAAATTTTCGATCCAGTAAATTTACATTTCTTCTATTTTGCATTTGTTTTCTATTCCTTAATAAGACTTGCATATGATTAAATAAATTTTCTTTGAATAATGAACAACTTCACATGAAAACTAACCATCAATTCTAAAATTTGAATTTCATAATAACCATGACTTTTAATGATCAATCTATTTTTATCTTTTTTTTTCTATATTTATGGTGTTTATTGAATTAAAGGAATATTTGTTGCAATAAGTTTAACATGAATGCAATGCATATGTTTTTTAAAAAATTATTTGGAGTATATATTAATATGAATTTTTATCATATTTTATGTGATAGAATATGAAGTTCACTAGATTTTATTTAATTGAGTTTTTATATAATTTTATATGTTTTAAGAAAAAAAAGGCACGTTTAAACAATTTATTAAACATACCTGTTGATGCAGAAATCCGGTCGAGCTGGTTACCAAGACCTAGACTTCTCATCAACTAGAATACTTTTCTACTTGAAATCATGGTAATTGATATCAAGGGTACTAGGATTTCCAACTAAAATCCTTCGACGCTCAAGTTAGTTTTTCAAAATAAATAATATTATAAAATAGAATAGAAAAATAAAAATTCAGAAATAGAATTCTCCTTTTGCTTTGGATTTTTAAGAATTTATAAATACTTGGATTTATTACATCATCTTTAATATGTAGTAGTTATTAATGGATTGAATGCACCATTATGATGATGAATTAATAGATCCATTATATAATAATTACTAGGTTTCAGTTATAACTCTTGATTCTGATATGTTCGAATTCATCTACTTATGGTCTTAAGGATTACCATCTAGTTAAGGTGATTTGCTCATAGATCATCTGTTGGTCAAGGTGACCTGTTCATGGATCCTCTTAGTGATCTACTCACGGATCTCCTTCTTGGTGATCTGCTCACGGATCTCCTTCTAGTGATTTGCTCATGGGCTATCTTCTGATCGAGGTGACATGCTCATGGATCCTCCTAGTTAAGGTGACCTGCTTATGGATCACCTCCTAGTTGTCTATTAATTACCTCCTCTCTATCTAATTTGAGAAGATCATGGTCACTCTATTTTATTCCACAAGCAATACTCCAAAAAAATTGAAAACAATTAAAACTTTTGCCTATTTTTGTTGTTACATAATAAACTAAGATTTATAATAAATTTACCAAACTCATCTCCTTTCTTTTTTGAATTCATAATAGCTGCAATAATACAATTTATCAAATATTAATTTACTTTTTCAATGAACAACCTGTTTCATCTATGCAATAAAAGCAACTTATGTAACTAGCCACTATAAATTCATACATGATTAAGATAAATTACTAATTTTATAGATAAAAGAAAAGGAACAAACGTGATCCAAGTTTGGAGTTAATGTTAGTACGTTACCCGTTATTTTAAGAATCAAGTTTAAATATTTACAAAGGAAAATAAAATGTAAATTGAATCCTTGCCATTTAAATAGTTAAATGATATATGTCCTAATCTCGTGGAAACCTTTGGGGGGGAAAAAAAGAATTATATTAGAAGAGTTTTCGGACCCATATTTAAGAAGGATCCTAATCTTCATGCTTATTATAATCTTTAGGTTCAGTATAAACTTATAAGATTAAGTTGTGACATTTGACCCATTCATTACATCTCACCAGTCTCCACTAATCACTTTTATACTAACATTAATTTTATCCTTATTGAAATGACTTAAAAGGGTAAATAGCTTTTAAGTGCACTTACATGATAATTTAATTTTTTAGCTAATCTACTTTCTAGTTTCTTTTAACTTTTTAGATTATTATCACTTTTCAATTATTATATACTCTACTTTCATAATCATACAAGAAATTAATTTATATTACTCAATAAAGGATAATGAAAAAGTATCAAATCTTATTTTATGGATATGGCAATGATGGATAAAACCTTTAAAAAAGAAAGAGAGAGATTATAGTGAGTAAGAGAGTTTTTCTTTTTCTTTTTAAAATAGATTTTATACATTTTAAATGGTGGGTGCTTGGAAAAAAAAATTATAATTAGAGTAAGCTCGGGATAAGGTGAGGTATGTTGAGAGAAAAAAAATTAGTTTAAAACTTTTAGTAGGGTTAACTGAAAAATGAGGGACTGTCAAGATACAATAAGGATTCAAATATGACTACTTTATAAGATTTTCATTTGATTGCTATCAAAGGAACCCGAAGTCCTTCATGGTTTTCTTGAGACCTTAATAATGCTTGCTCAATAAACAAAAGCAATGATCAATAAATTTAATAAAAATTAGGATGTGAGTACAGAAAATTAGGGTGAAGATTCCTACTCAAATAAAATTCTTCAAAAAACCTAATGGCTCAAAATAAAGAGGCAGACTTTCCAATATCATAATGTTTATTTAAATGTAGAAGTAGCCTAAATTAAAGTGTTAGCAAAATAGCTATGTTATGTTTAGAGGGATATATAGCTTCACGTATATCCTCATGTGTATTATATAAACCTGAAGCTATATCATTACCAAACTGACTGAAATTCCCGCCATTGCCAGCTATGTAAAATGATTTAAAAATACTAAAGAGAATAAATGCTGACAAAATAAATTATAACACTGTGTGGTATTCTAGTGATAATTAATTATTTTATTTTCTTCTAATACAATATAGTGTTGTAGCTCATTTTATAAGAGTTTTTAGTTCAAATATTAATGCTCAAAATGCTTTGGTCATTAGCACAAACAAGGATTGGGCTGAAGAACGACAACGAAGCCCGAAACATTTTTTTAGCTGACTTTTTATCCCTTAATAACGCTTATTGATGACAGCGATAATAATTTATCTCACATTCAAGTTTCATCTCGCAAGAAATTTGAGTCAGCCCGTGGAACTTTTCCATGTATCTCAATGTATATCTATCTTCGTATCAAATTTAGCAGCATAAAATTTGAAGATTGATGACAATTGACAAATGCATGAGCGAGCAGCTTCTAGCAACACACGGCCTGTATTAGAATAAGCGACGGTGAAGATGAAGGTGAAAAAGATTAACACCATGCAGTGGCGGAGTGGACTATCCATCCTCGTATTATTTTGACAGTCATGCATGCGGTATCAAAAAAATTTTTTTTTTTCTTGGGGTCAATTACAATTATGTTCAGGATTCTATAGGAATTAAGACAGCTCAAACCCGTGCCCTCGAGGACAGGGCTTTAACCACACGGATTTGCTCTGGTAATGTTTGGTTTAGAGTGTAGCAGTTATTATCTTTGTTAGTGTAGCACTAAACCGACCACCTGTATTATTAAAAATAAACTGTGAAATCGGCACTTAATGTACTATTAACAATAGTAATAATGAGTTAGTTTTGCCATGTTGATAACTACCAAGAATATTGATGAGTTCTGAATTATAAGGCTAGAAATTATTAAATTTAGAGATTTATTAATTATTTGTTTCTTATTTTCTTTGGAGGAAAGTGTTAAATGTTCGTGAAGGATGGCTCCTTTCCTATTCATTTCTTTGCAATTACAATTGATTGACCTTCTCCTTGCAATTGAAAATCTACGAGGACTAGTTATTTGTTTCTTATTTTCTTTGGAGAAAAGTCTCAAATATTCGTAAAGGATGGCTCCTTTCCTATTCATTTCTTTGCAATTACAATTGATTGACCTCCTTTCCTATGCGGGGAGTGAATCGATTTTTGAAAATGACTTAACTGATTATTTTAAATCATTATTTTGATGATCTCGATTTCTTTTCTCTATTTTTGAAATCCAGTTGGCGGATGCGTTGAAATCAAATTTGTTCAATCACTTCATGTGTTTTATGAACCAATCATGTGCACAATATATTTTATGCATCTGCCACGTTGTTGATCATATATTTACTTATAATTTTTTTTTTATCGAAAAGAGACTATTTAAGGGATTGCACTGCTACCGAATCACGCTATTTGAGCCTTACAGATTGTGTTTTCTATGTTTACTGTGTATTGGGGATATGCACACCAAATAACTAACGAGAGTAATATATAATTATAAAACTGACAATAAAAAAAAAAATTGCATCTTACATATGATATCACCAACCAGTAATTGTTATGTAAGTATTACTTAATATTTAATCGTTTATATTAACATTTGAGAGGTAATTTTGTGACATCCATAAATGAATGATACAAGTTGGAATGTAACAGTCTAATTTCTGTGTTCGATATTATAATTATATTTTATTAAAGTCAAATTCGTAAAATAATTTATGGACTAGCCTGCACTGGTACATTGCAGCTGCTCGTGCAACAGTCTCACTCGGTGGGCTTGCTTTCATTTCTTTTTACGTTCCAGAGCTGCTTACATATATTTATGATTATATGTGACAGTCTAAATAATCATTTTAAAATAATTAGAAAACCGTCAGTTAAGCACTGAAATTTTAATGTCTTCATAGCTGTGAAATCCCTAAGATCATCTCCTTTGGTCAATGCGCAAAAAATTTATTTTCTTGTTGCATGGATCGACAAAATGATCATGGAGATTCATGATGATCAAACACCATCGAAACGAAATCGAATATTTTGAAGTCAACCCATCAACTTTACATTTACGTGATTAATCTAAACAATGTATACCGAATCCACATGTGTTATTATTATGTGGAATCTAAATATCAAATCTGTATTTCTTAATAGTCTTATATTGCGACTACGATTAATTATCTGTTAGACTGGCTGCTCACGAAACAGTCTTACTCGGTGTGCTTACTTTAATCATTTTAGCAGATCTGCTAAAAATGATGCCGATATTTAATCTCACTGACTGACTCACGTGGAAATGCTCTTCATAAATTACTTAACTCAATCACATGGAAAAAATAAAAAATAAAAAAAAAACTTGAACTAGAGATATGTTTGATGAGAGGTCTTAATTAAGGATTTGTTTAGAATTATTGTTGAAGAGTCAAAATATTTTACTTCGATCACCTAAGTTACCTTTTTTTTTAATTCGCTATATAATGAAATAATATTTTAAAATTAATTTTTTTAATGATTATTAAGATGAAGATAATGACATTATAATACATCTTAGATCTATCCAGAGTAACATACGGTAATATATAGTGTGCTAATTCTTTTAGGATGCATTTGATTATGTTGTATTATATTAAGCTGAACTGCAATACCATGTTTGGTGTATTATATTATATTAATAATTTAATTTTTTAATTAAATAAATAATTTTCACCACCCTAGCCCACAAGCTATTGACGATTGCCTTACTTTAATGTCATTTCAACTATATTTTGGTATCATCAGTTCTTATTGTCGAGATTATAAGCAACTATAATTGGCAAAGAGATTTTCATTTGCTGTCAATCTATATTAAAAAATTCAATTTTCAAATTTTTAACTGTAAACTTATACAAACAAAAGGCTTTTTGCCTAGTAATAATTATACTATTGCTTAGCCAAGACAATAAGGAATCTAATGGTGGCCAACTTTTAGTGCAAAACACAATTTTATGTGGTATTCACCAACCGCCAGCTATTAAACTATTACTGACGGCATCATATTTGAGTTTTAAATTTTATTTAATACTATATATTTTTATTTAGTTTTATTATTTTGACTAAAGGAATTAAAAAGATACTAATGTGAACAATGTCATTTTACATAGACTTAATCCCATTGAGTTCATTTAATGCAGCATTTTTCATATTATGGTGTATTACAATACGTCATAACATGAACGTGAAAGTTTACCAAACATGAGATTGTATTTCATTAGTTAATATAATCCCATTTAATTTAGTGTGCCAAACACATCCTAAATTTTAATGAATTAAAATAAACCTTGTCATCCAATTAAGAAATGATAAATAATACACACACACTCACACACACACACACACACACTAATGGCACCAAAAAATATATATATATATATGGTACAAATGTCTATACTTTTAAAATATGGATTCGACATTTAACAATAACATAGAAGAGTTCATAGCATTCTAAAATGATAAATCCCCTTCTATCGAGGGATTTTTATTTTAATATAGTAAGAACTAGGTTAAAAAGATAAAAAATTTTATAAATTTCAATAAATTAAAGGACAAAACAAAATGTCTTGGAGTGTATGTTTTCTTAGTATTTTCGTTTGGTCTTATTGTAAAATTACTCAGTCATAAGAGGCCTACAAAGTTAGGATAACTCATTAATTATAGTCCAAGCAATTAAATTTTATTTAATAGATGACAATCATTAACTAGTGACATTACTTTTTTAGATAATCAATCCTTTGATGAAAATAATGACCTAAAATTCAAGAATATTCATGTTGTATCGCTAAGAAACAACAATCGAATATGCAAAAGCATACTTAAACATATAATGATGAATTATTTTATAGAGTCTTACAGTTTATCTTTCAGATCAACAGATTCTCTTAAAAAATTTTTTGTTTAGTTTTGCTGTATATCTCTTTAATTATGAAATGTTAGAAAAGAATAGATTATTACATGTAATCTGGAGATCATAACCACTTATATAAATAACTTCTCTATTTTCTTTTGGTATTTCTATTTTAGCTCATTATAAAAATAAAAATTATCCTTAAATCTGTACACATTAAAAGGCATATCTTATTAGATACACTAAAGTCTATATTACTAAAAATCTTAATAGATCATTTTTAATTAAACTAAACTTTATATGAAAATTTCCAATACATAATTACTTACATATAAGTCCAACTTTAAATTAAGAATTCAATATATTTATCATACAAAATTTATTTATCCGAACTTTATAGGTATTCAAAAGAGTGATTGACGGCGTGGCAGTTGTGTATATAACCATAGTCTAATCTACATTTTCTAAACCTTTGCCCTTAAGAATTAAAATAAGAATGATTAATTAGAGCAAAATTGCTGTTAAGCATCCACCAACCGACTACTGGGACTTAAAAATGTAGGGAAAAAAATACGATGATTTTTATACATTACATGTGTTTGTTTAAAAAAAAAAAAAATTCTTTTGAGTTGTGCACGTGTTTATTAAATAGAAAAGAATAAAGGATGGCCAGCCTACGACGAAAGCGAAAACTTCGTTTTCGTCAGGTTTGGTCAGAGAATTCGATCTCAACGAACTATATATATAGAGGAGCAATGGACCAAGCTTATGCTCATCTCAACATTTACGCCAAGCAGAGAAAAAACTATCTTGGCAAATTTTCAATCGAATCCGTTAACCCTCAAGCATTCGATAAATTTCTTTTATCCCAAATTCTTTCAACCTTCAGCAAATAAGATCAAAATCTTGATCTGCTCCAAGCCCTCATTTTCTTATAATTCAGTTTCATTCCTAATATAAATGGGGAGCCTCACATCCAATCTGGAACTCGAATACAACTCAAATTCAAGTATCAACCTTCTGGACTCAGAAGAATTCAGGAGGCAAGGCCACATGTTCGTTGACTTCATGGCCGAATACTACAAAAATATAGACAAATATCCGGTTCGAAGCCAAGTTGAACCTGGTTATCTCAAAAAACGCTTGCCAGAATCAGCGCCGTACAGTCCAGAATCAGTTGAAACAATCCTGGAAGATGTACAAGAACACATTGTCCCTGGCATAACGCACTGGCAAAGTCCCAACTACTTTGCGTACTTTCCTGCAACTAGTAGCGTTCCTGGAATTCTCGGAGAAATGCTGAGCTCTGGCTTTAATGTTGTGGGATTGGATTGGATCTCATCACCGGCTGCTGTTGAGCTGGAGAATATAGTTATGGATTGGCTAGGTCAAATGCTGAATCTTCCCAAGTCTTTCCTTTTCTCTGGCAATGGCGGCGGAGTTATACAAGGAACTACATGTGAGGCCCTTTTGTGCACACTTACTGCTGCAAGAGATCGAGTTCTGAAGAAGATTGGGAGAGAAAACATTTCCAAGCTTGTTGTGTATAGCTCTGATCAAACCCATTGTGCATTCCAGAAAGCTGCTCAGATTGCTGGAATCGATCGCAAGAATATCCGAGCTATTAAGACAACAAAATCTTCATCCTATGGGCTATCAGCAGAATCAGTGCTGTCACAAATCAACTTGGATGTAGAAGCTGGACTGGTCCCATTATTTCTATGCGCCACGGTCGGGACGACAGCAATTACAGCTGTTGATCCATTAAAGCCGCTTTGCGACGTAGCAAAACAATTTGGCATATGGGTCCATGTCGATGCTGCATATGCTGGAAGTGCCTGCATTTGCCCAGAATTTCGACATTTTATCGATGGAGTTGAATGTGTGGACTCTTTTAGTTTCAATCCACATAAATGGTTATTTACAACTTTAGATTGTTGTTGCCTCTGGGTGAAGGATCCAAGTTGTCTTCTAAGCACTCTCTCAACAAATCCTCAGTACTTCAAGAACGTGGCCGCTGATCAGGAGCCGAAGGAACAAGAGGTGGGGTATAAAGATTGGCAAATAACTCTCTGTCGAAGATTTCGTTCCCTGAAATTATGGCTTGTGATCAGAAACTTTGGCGTGGCAAATCTAAGGAACTTTATTCGGAGTCATGTGGGAATGGCCAAGCTTTTTGAAAGGCTTGTAATCAGTGATAAGAGGTTTGAAATTGCGTTTCCCAGAAACTTTTCCCTGGTCTGTTTTAGGGTTACTCCATCGGCAGTCACGGATAAACTTAGAACCAAATACAAAAATGGTACTCATGATCAATATCGACAGCTCTCAGAGGAGGAGCGAACAAATGAATTCAATCGAGAATTATTGGAGTCGATTAATGTATCTGGAAAAGTGTTCATGACTCATGCCATTGTTGGAGGAATATACGTCTTACGATTTGCTGCTGGAAATCCGATGACAAAGGAATCACACGTCAGGGAGGCTTGGACGGTGGTGCAAGGGCACTTGGAAGCATTCTAAGCACAGATGAACCCTAAAACACTTGGAAGCGTGTAATAATTCATTACTTCCTTTTTTGTTTTCGAAATTATTGTTTTCTTAATTACTTCATAAAGTAGCATCACAACTTCTGTGTTAACAGAGCAGATGGATGTGTGATCATCTTCCTCTCCAGTCGAGATATCGTCCTATTTGAATAAAGATGTTTACGGTGTCTTCCGCTTTAGGATTACAAGAAATTTTTGTAACTGTAGTCGTATTAGACGCTATGTAATTACGGTTCTTTGTTTAAGTCCTTATTTACTGAATTTGAAAAAAATTGTTATTTACTTCTGAATTAAAAAAAATTATTATTTACTCTTGTTAGGAAAAGAATAAGGGAGCTGATTACCATCACGATGGACGTGGGTTCAATGAAATGTCAATTGAAAGATTATAGAGCAGCAATTAACCCATAAATTATTATCAATCCATGATAATATGAAAATATAATTTTTAAGACAATAAGAAACACCTGGATCGGATTGCTTTCCGGAGCTTCCCAAGTCATTTTGATTAGCAAAAAATTGACTTTAATATTGGTAACTTATTTTAAATCATTTTTCCCAGAATCATCCAATCCTACCGTAAATCTTGAAAAGAACAAATGAGTTTCTTTTCAATCTGAGTTCCTGATGGGTGGAGCTATTTTAGCTCATTATTATGATCTGTAGATGGTCTATTTAAATTAAGTTTTTATTATTAAAATAATTTCGACAAAATTATTTTATTAAACCTTTGTCTCTCTCTCTCTCTCCCAGATGGTCAAATTTTTTTGTTATTTTTCCTTAAGATGTAAATAAACATTGATGCTTGGTTCTTAACTTCTCAAAAGCGCTTTCCCAATTCAAAAATAAATATCAGTCGATTTTTACCAACCATGAAAGCTATAAAAGTTTATTTTCCTTTAAAGCTTTTAAATGAAAAATTAACAACAAACGAATCTCTCTACCAATTTGTATAAACTTAGAGACACAGGCAGAGAGGGAATTCTATGACCTACTAACTCCTATGATGAGAAATAAGTGCCTCAAAAATTTTAATTGAAAAATAAAAATAAGGTAATTAATGATTTAATAGTAAAAGAAAAAGATCAATAGCCAAAAGAATAAGAATGGGAGGATAATTCATACAATGTGATAATAGAAAGAGAAAATACACATCATGAAGTAGAGAAAGGGAACGGGGCGAGGGGTAATTTTGAAATTTTGATATATATGGTATAAGATGGGATAGAGAAGAATTTGGTAGTAGGGTTGTTAAACATTTCAAATCTATTAGATTTTGTTAAATTCAATTCCAATCCATGGTGGTTTTTTCATTATTTTGTACAGAAGCCGATCCTGAAACCTAATATAATCCAAACTAATAAAAAGTTAAATTTAATTCAATTTGATCTAATCAATCAATTAAAATAAAAAATTATAAATACAAATTGTCAATTACTCTCAAACGTTTTAATCATTAAAAATTGAAAAAATAAAATAAAATATCAACTCTTGTAATGTTTCATGATTCATATGTTTTATAATCATATCAGTTTGTACTTAATATTATTATTGTATGTTTATAGTTATACAAAATTAGGTTTTTTTAATAAAATTAGATTTTTTAAGCAAGTTAAATGTAAAAGTGATATGCAGATTTTTAATAAATAAATAAATAAAATACAATTAATTGATTGGATTGGCATTATAGTGGATTTCAACATATCGATCCATAAATCAACCCAATAACATTATATTTTCTATTTTAAAATCCAATCCAATGCAATCCAATTAAAAAAAAAAAACTCAGTTTAACAAAAATTAGATTGGTTTGGACTATATCAATTTGATTGGATCAGACCTTGAACTTTCCTATTTGTTAGGTTTAAATAGCTTTACCCTTCTCATAATCAGGCTTATCCTTAATATGATTCCAATTATATCCTTACATATATTTTATAAAACAAAAATTATCCTTATTTATTAGGAAATAAAATAACTAATTATAGAGATCCTTATTAATATGATTTTTCTTCATATGTGCTTCTTTTTCCATCATTGTTATTATCAATTAGATTGAGATAAAACATAAAGCATAAATATTAAAACATAAAGCCAAAATATGTTTTCTACTTATAAATTATTATCTGTAACAATAAAATTAATTACATATACATATTTATGTATACACAAATAAAATTTATTTAAAATGATGTCTATTTTAGTCTTTCATATGTTGTAGCAATTTAACAATAAAATTTTCTAAAAATATACAAACAATTTTCAAACCAACAACCCTTTTTTTAAAAAAATAATTAATTGATTCTTTTCAAGTATGATTAATTCTATAACCTAGTTAATAAGAATTGCAATAATATTATGCTTACTTGACTAGATGGGATACTAGTTTATATCTCAATTGAAGTGGCAATTGGTGTGCCATTATTTGATTGGCTCAAGTGATAATTAGTTATTAAGCCTTATAATTTCTAATCCAAATAATTAAATTCTAGTGGTGACACATCACTTAAAATACAAATAAAGTATCCCAACTAAGTTATTATAGCATCGCTTCAAAATTATTTTAGAAGTTATGACATTACCAAATTGATCAAAGTCCCCAATACTGGGTCACTTTCTAACCAAATATTTGAAATGCCAACCATGTTAAAAGATCTTGTCATTAGCATAAGTTTGATTTTGGTAGTAGGCTCAGAAATTTGAGACTTGTTATTTAGGAATTTGAAATTGATTTGGGCATAAATTTTGATATATTTCTTTTAATTCTTCATTTGTTACTGGTCTTTGGTGGTTGTGTTTTGACCTGATTTTTCGTTAATCAAAGGACATTGGGGTACATTCGTTGTCAACTCCTGGTCAAGTCAAAATTTAACAAACGGCGAGGGAGGTCATTGTAACAAACTGCATCTTTTTACCACAAAAGTGCCACAACCCAATACATGAGGGAAGAAAAAAGAAAATTACCCTTGGGGCCATGAACGTAGCGTAACCAGAAATACTTTTTGAGCTGGGATGGAATTTTCAACTCAATCACGCTTATTGTAATGATAGGGTTAATAATTTATTTCACTTTCAAGTTTCATTTCGCAAGAAACTAGATCAGCCTCATGAATTTTACCATGTATCTCAATGCAATGTGTGTGTAGATATCCTCATATCGTGCGTAATTTAGCAGCATAAGGTTTAAAGATAGATGATAAATGCACGTTAAAGCGGCAGCATCTTTGTATTATATATAATGTACGGCGGATAAAAAGGAGTGAAAAAATAATATAACACTGTAGTCTTGGACAAGTACTGCCATGTTATTAGTTACAATTACATGGTAGTGACTCGATAAGCAGTGATAGAGTGGACTAGCCATGCATTGTTGAAAATTTGCCTCCTAGTGCTGATTGAATAATAGTTTCCTTGCCTTGTCCGGATCTGATGCCGTTTCAAACGTCGTACATGTGACCATTTTCTGTATTTTTTTAATTTTTTTAATTAACTATGTATTATAATTTATAGACTGGGTTCAGCTTGAACGTCGGTGGACTTGTTTTAATTTATTTATACATTGCAGAATTGGTTAAATACGTGATGATACATTGCACTTTAAATAATGATTTAAAATATAATTAGAAAACCATGAAGAAAGAAGTTAAATTTTAGAATGACTTAATATCCGTGAAATTCCTTAGATTTTATCTCTTTTAATCAATGGGAAAATATTTAACTTACTGGTTGCTTGTATATATTGTGGCAGCACGAGGACACCGACAGTCTCACTAATTGGCAAAATCATTATGAAGATTCCTTTAGTTTAGAAATGATGTGCAGCTTAAATTTATACAAGTGATGGTCACACAAATCTCAAAGCTTTCCTAAACGGGAATCTCCTAAAAAGGCATCCGCACAATCATTTCTGAAAACAAAGTGTGCACCTAACTATTAACAATGGAAGTATCATTGACCTACAGCACATGCAACTGTCGTATTTGATGAGCTTGCTTTTAATTATTTTGCAATCAAGTTGCCATACGGTATGGCGAAAATAGTAATGATATGCTTATAAAATTAGAATATAAAATTTTTATTTTATAAATTGATGCCCTGTAATTAACTCATTAATGATGGTATAAAAATTAAATTTTATTTAATATATGATAGTCATTAATCAATGATACATCGTTAATGGTATAAATTTTATGTCTCAGATTTATAAGTATATTATTAATATTGTTGATTTTTTATAATTAAGTCTCAGCAAGTAAGGAAATTTATTAAAATCAAAGGTTAGAAAATACATTTTAGGAGGGGACACAGTGCCTTGCCCCTAAAAAGGAAAAAATGTAGCACTGGAACAAGAAAGATTGTTAGAAAAACCAGCAGATCATCTAATTAACTGTATCTATAGTTTGAAAAGGATTTAAATTCAACGTTGAAATAATCTTTTTGCTAACCTCTCAAAATTATACAATTGATAGTTATTAAATAAAAATATAAAACCAATTAAACCTTAATATTATCTTATTATACATGTATATGTAGTAAAAAATTATAAACAGTTGAATATAAATCAATCCAACACTAAATGTAAAATTGTTTGAAAAACTCTTAGGCATCTTCAGAGAGGAATACCGAACAACTGAAGGGAACCCGTTGGCACTTGAGAATTTGCTTTCAAGCATCCACTAACCGACATTTGGGTTTTAAAAAATAGGAAAAGGAAAACGCGAATTTTTTGTAAACTTAACCCAATATTTATTACTACCGAAAACTTCAATACGATCAGAGAGAGCATAACTCCTAGATTATCGAAATCATGCTTTGAAATAATATTTTTTTTCTTTTTTGGCTTCAACCTCCACGATACGAGGTAGCTCTGAAATAATATATATATTTTGAGTAAACCTCGGGTAGGAGGCGATTTTATTGAATTAAAGATTAAGAAGACACATACTCGTGCCCTTAAACAAGAGCAAAGAAAAACACACCCATGGGCCATGGTTGAATCAAAGAAATACACGGAGGCGGAAGGCATTATGAGAGAATCTATTACATGTATTTGTTAATAAATTCTTTTCGTTTATTTGTCACGTGTTTGCTACTAAAATTTTCTTTAAATTTTGCTAGTGTTTGTGAATTAAAAAAGAATAAATGAAAGCCAGCCAAAGTTGTCCGTTTTGTCTGGGTTGGTCAAAGAATTCAGTCTCTGTATCATTTAGTGATTATTTGGTATAGCTTGTTTAATTAAATAAGTATTTATTTAATTAAATAAACTTTTATCATAATTTTAGTTGTTGTTTGATGGTTTTCTTAGTAGAGTTTTTTAAGCTTAAATAAGTTATTTTACCTCTACTAAGCTCAAATTATGGACTTTTGGGAGTAGGGCTTGAAAATATTTTTTAAATGTTAAAATATCTAAAATATCATTTACTTATTTAACAATTTTTTTCTCTTTCCATAATATTACTTTAAAAAACTTATTTATTAAAGTAATTTCGTAAATTTTTAATAAAAGCTCTTATGGACAACCAACCAACTAAAATTTTTTGAGGGAAAGCTCTATTTATAAAAGCTCTACTAACAAAAGCTCTATTTAAATAAGCTCTACTTGAAAAACTGTACTAAACGGATCCTTACTCTTAGTACTTGGGTCATTATAGTTTATTGCTAAAATTAATAATGATAGACATGTTTCAAATTTTTTCTCTAAATTTGTTCTAAATGATATGTCACTCATTAATTAATTGATAACTCTTTGCAAAATTCAGGTGAATTAATTGATAAATGCCACATCATTTAAAATAGTTTTTTTAGACAAATAATTTGAGATGTGTAATAGCATTGTTTCTAATTTAAAATTTTAACACAAATTCTGTATCATTAATTTTTAATTTTTGAGTGGTGGATGAATAGTCATCATCACATGCTATTACATCTATAATCAGATTACTTGAAATTAATAATTCAAAATTTATATCAAAATTCTAAATAAAAATTTTGGGTTGCTATAACACTTAAGCTCACCTCCACCTTTAAACCAACCACAGAAAAGCATTTAGAAAAACCTATCTTGGCAAATTTTCAATCGGCTCCGTCACATTTTAACTCTCTAGCTTTAGTTAAACATCTTCAACACCCAAATTCTTTTGACCTTCAGCAAATTAAGCCCAGAACCTGGAGGCTTACAATCTGCTGATCTGTTATAGGGTTGGAGGAATAAATGTCATAAGGATTTTCAGCTGTCAATGCGATGATTAAGGAATCATTCCTGGTGAAGACTTGGACGGTGGTGCAAGAGCATTGGAAACATTCTAAGCATAAGTAAACCCTAATCACTTGGAAGCATGTAATAATTTAGTATGCCCCTTTTTGTTTTTGAAATTATTAACTGTTTTATTACATAATAGACTAGCATCACTCGTTTTGCTACTAATGGACCAGGTGCAAGTGTGTTCTACTTATATTTTCAAGGAAGGAGTGGTGTTGCCGATAAACTGGCGAAAATAGAAGCTGCTATTCCAAATTTTGTCTGGTAATTAATCTTCCTCTCCAGTAGAGATATTGCCCTGTTTGACAAAAGGTCATTTTAATATCCCTAGCAGTAGGATTGTAAGTAATTTCTGTGATTGCTTGCATTTGCATCAGTCGATATGCAATAAGTTCTATGTTTAAGCTGTTATTTACTGTTGTGCTTGATTGGTTAGGATTTATCTCAATATTGCCCAGCTACTGTTGGGGGTAAGGCTTATTACATCTCCCGATTTGATGTCATCTCCTTTTATTTTAACCAAAGTTTGTCTCTTGACGCAAAAGTTTTGCTTTATAAAAAATATCATTCAAACAGTATTTGTAAGGAAATTAGTGACTCTGTATGCGTAGGCTAATTTTGGCTCTTCATGTTTATTTTGAATGGTGGGATGCCCTTTGGTGATTGTCAAGAATCAGTCATAAACTTTAATTTTTATCACTTCAAATTGTGTTTTTTCCCCTTACATTTATCATTTCAAACGGTGTTTTTCCCCTTATTTTCATCGTTTCAAATTGTGTTTTTTGTATTAGCCTTGAAACAAGGTTATTATGAGGAATAAAGCTCGTAATTAATAATTTTTTTTCCTTTTTCTGTCGAGGTCTGCCAATAGAACATTTGTATTATGAATCAAATATGTGCACTAGTTAATGTATGCTGGATGATATATGGCAAGAAACTTAAATAATCCTACTTATTAAGGGTCAATTTGATAATATTGTAACTTTTAAAATAATTACTATTAGTTGTGCTGTAAAAGTAATTAGTTGTGTTAATAATCAGTTAAATGTTTAGTATAATTTATTTTTAAAAGTGTTATGGTTTTCAAAATATTATACGTATTTAGTAAATTTTATTGTTAAACTACTGTAAGAATATAAATAACTAAATTAGATATAATATTGAATAAAATTTATTTAAATATATAGATATTTATATAAAATATTAATTATTTTGCATATATAATAATTGATAATTACAATAAATTAATAATATACTTATAATGCAATTTTTATTTTTATGTCAATTTAATTGATAATAAAATAATTTCTATAAAGTTAATGATTTTATTTATTAATTAATAAGGATAATTATAGATTTTCATAATATATATGAGGATATATATAAAATCGGATTGAATAAAAAATTAGTTCTCCAAATTTTGAAAAGCAACTCTTTATCTGCTTCACAAAATTTGTTACAAGATTGGGGCGTTTTTGCTAAAAATGATTTCTGAAAAAACTTATTGATTTCTGAAAAAATTTATTGAGTACCAAAATTAATTTTTAACTCTTCAAAATTACTTTTGAACTTCTAAAAAATAATTCCAAACAGGGCCTACAATTTACAAGGCTAAAGATTTTCATGTTTAAATTATATTTTGTGTTAATTAATTTTCCTTTTCTGCATCTCACTTCTGGTCTAAATTGTATTTCTAGTTTAGGTATCTTGTATTAGAATTATTTTCTTAGTCACAGCAATAAAAGCTGTAGTTAGTAAAAGGGGTCTTGTAGTCTTTACAAACTAATAATTTGATGTCTGTCATTGTTTTTTTTTTAATATAAAATGAACTCTAGGTTTGAGTCCTATTCCTCTTATTCCTTAATGATCTATAGAATCAACAAAATCTAATCCTCTAGATTCTTAGATGTTCCAAAAATTAATGTGAACTTAATTTTTTTCATGTATTTTAAGAATGATCACAGAGTCTCCTCTATCTCCTCTATCTATCTATTACATTATATTAATTTATTATTTATCCTATAATAAATCTCAAGGCGTTAACATGTAAAAACAATATAAATTAGACTATGATTAAACATATGCCACGCTGTCAATCACTTAGACGGTCGTTTTATATCGTCATTTCAGCTATCTCGTTTGGTGACTCATATTATGGGATGACAAATTCAAGCCAGTTCAACCTCCTGGCTAGCCCATTGCAAAAAACATTAAAGCAAGCCCAACAGTACTGCTGCTGCATGTGCAGCAATATGCTAGTGCAGGCTAGACAATAAAATTAGTTGATGCACATGACTTCAACATAAAAAAGTTATAACATTGAACTTAGAAATTACGATAATTTATTTCAATGGAAAGTGATTATCTAACGGATTTCATGGCTCATTTTTAGTTGTGGTTCATGGCTGATCAGCTGAGGTTAGCAAAAGTATTGGGTGCTCCGTAAACACTGTTTCTTTATTATTCATTGTTGTCATAATATGTTTCAACTAATCATCATAGTCTGCAAACAAATATAATAAACCAGTAACTGTTAGGGAGGAATGCTGTATGAGTATCAAAGACATTCTCGTTGGGCCTAAACTCCAGCGCACCATCCCTCTCATCTATCTATTGGCAAGGCTTGTTCTCATGTTTCTAGGCTCAGGCTATTAGCAGAGCTCAATACTAAAGGTCCTGCCGACAAGACCAACTCAACTTCTAGACTTATGCGGCTCGCTACTTCCTAATCCCTATAACTTCGCCTATTTAGCTAAAGGATCCCATTCAAGGAAAAGTTGCTCAGAGTCTGTTAACTGACCTGCTAAATATAGTGAGCAACTTACTCATTGTAAAAAGAAAAAAGAGTGTTTGCATCCTCTTTTTTGCTTTTTTTTTTTTAAGTTCATGTTTTAGCCATGTGTTACTGGATTCTTAAAAAACTGAGAAAATTCAGGTTAGGAAGAAAATTTAAATCCTATCCTAATTTCAGAGTGCTTATTCGATATTTTGGAATCTTAAATGTAATATTCTCTTAAAGAGCCTGAATTTTCTTGAAAATAAAAATGACAAGCTGAAAAGTTGTGGGCATTTAGATACAAGGACAAACCCTTCAAAACAAAACGATACAACAACAAACTCATCGATGAAACACCATCCTTCTTTTCTTATTAATTATTACAAGAATTCAGAAATAAATCCATAGCTACCCGGGTTATGCCTAGAAACAATACAACAGTAAATCAGAGTGAAGACTTCAAAAAGAACGACACATCTTCTTTATTGTCCTCCTGGATAGGTGGATTAAGAGTGGCAAATGAAAGCAGTTCTTGGTTACGTTCAAAGAAGGCCATTTCTTGTGGGCTCAACAACACCAAAGCTTCTATTCCTTTACCATCTCTTGTGCCCAAAAATATAACTATATTCGGTATCGTATAATGGAGGAAAGTCACTTGAACTGGCTTCCCCCATCCAAAATCTGCTGTTTCGTAGAACGGAAAGGTAGTCATGCTAGTGAAAGAGTAGTAATCCATCTCATCACGTTCAAGTTTGTTAATGGTTGACTGTGAAACATTGAGGATGCTCTTGGTTTTTAGCAAAGTTTGTATACCGTTTTTGCTGAATTCATCCTTTGCTTTCCTTAGCATGCAAACCAAGTCTTGTAGTCCTACCTCCTTTTCACTCGTTTGGGCAGGCATAAACCCGATACTATTGCCCACAGAGTTCTCGGAAAAGGGCGGGCCCACCGCCACACGCAAGTTCGCCGATTGTGCTCCCAAAGATGGTCTTGGACAGCCGTGGTTTGATCTTGACGCACTCCTTGCAGCCTTCCAAATAAGTGCAGTCAAAGCTTCTGTGCGTGATGGTCTTGGAACGGTTGAACTGGCCACTTTAGCCTGAAGTAGAGCAATTTTTGAGTCATCGAACACAAACCTTCTCGATTCAGCTGGTGAACTGTGTGTGGGTAAGGGCACGAAGGATTCGCTTGGTGGAAAGACAGATGCTGCAACAAATTCTGGTATCACTGCCTTGCGAAACTCACCACGAGCTATGGCGGCCCAGCAATTTTGGAATGTTGTGTACGACAATGCATCAATGACCTTGTGCGAAGAGAGGGTTGTGACGGCCACTCCCCCGCATTTGAAAAAAGTAACTTGGACAACAAGTAACGGACCCTTGCCTGCTACTGGGTGATCTTTGCGGCCAAATGGTTGGAATTCAGTTAATAATTTCTGATCAGGATTTTGCAGATATTCAGACAAGAAACCATTTGCAAGACCTTCAATGAATTCAACTCCCTCATCATTACATTCAATAGAGAGATCGTCTTTGACTCTGCCAGCTAATGGGTAGAATTTCGTGAGAGTTTCGGATAGGGATAATTTCAGACGTTGCAAAATTTGGCTGGCTTTGACATTTTTGTTTACTTTGTAGAGAAAACAAGTACATATATATAGCGAATAATTGATCTGGTCTAAAAGAGAGAGTTTAAAATTTCTTAGGTGGTGAGGAGTTGGGTGAGATGGTTTGATGATTTCTCTGCCTAGTATCTCAACTTTTAGTGCCCTGTCCATATTGCTACTTTTGTAATTGTGATACCTGTCCAATAAAGCATCAGAAGGTTGTGTGAAATGCTAACAATGAACAAATAAATAAAACCTCCTAAAAATAGAATTCAAGGCCAAATAATATTAGCATCTCAAGGCTCTTGTAAAATAACACCTAGTTGCATACGCTTTAAAATCAAAGGTACTATTGGTTACTTACGTGTAACTCAATGCCCGTTGTTCTCAGTTGCTTATAAGACAGTCGCTCATGTGCGTTGCAGCTCACACATCCAATCCTTATATAGTGTATTGCACAAGATCTATTAATAGTTTATTTAGTGTTTGCTACCTTCTCTTTTCTTTTTTTTTTTTTTTGTTTGACTATTTCTCAAACTCTGGGCATTTACGAGAAACACGTTGATAACTGAAAGAAAATCTTGACTGAATCGTAATAAGCTGTTTAAAATGCATATGTATCTCCAATCGCCCAAGTAACACAATCTGCCTCCATTTTTTTTTTTTTTGGTACCTACTTCTTAACATCAATACACACACACATACATATACACATACATACATACATTAAAATGATTTCTAATAAGAATTTGTATTATCTTTATCAAATTTTTAATTAAGTTCTTTTGTTAAGGATTGGATGGTTAATTTAGGATTGGTTGCAAACAGTAGTCTTACGGGCCATTTTGGTAAAAAATGGTTGTTTGGATGACTGTTAAGGGTGAGCCTTAACTATTTAATAAAAGAAATAGTTATAGGTGTTTGATAAACTGTACATTTGAGACTGTTGTTGCATTTAAAAGTACTTTGTGTGATAGTTTGCGCCACCATCGCGCCTCCGTTTCTCATTGTTACCACAAAAACACTGAGAGACGTGGGTGTGTGTGTCCTTGTTCTTCAGTTCTAGCGCCTCCGTTAATCTTCTTCTCTTCACATTGTTTCAGTTGCTGACAATGCCAAAAGAAGCGAAAGCTTTGATTAATATTTTTTTTTTCGGCGACAAATGGTATTACTCATTTCCAACTCAGGGGTAGTTTTGCAAATTCGTAAAACTTTAGTTTTTCTTTTTTTTTAAACTTGCGTGGACAAAATGGTACTTTTCGCAAATATTCTCGGACGGATTCTACCAAAGGTACCATAAACGTAACATGATACTTTTGAGGGGATCCTAAAGAAAAATTTTGCAAGCACAAGTCCACAATGATAATAGATTACAGTCTGGAGGTGAGCTGTTATCAAGAGCCAGAAAATCCTTTCTCTCTTTTTTTTTTTCCAATTTACTATTTTAATATCGAGGATAGGAAATAAAAAAATAGAAAACTAAATTGTAAAAGTGATAATAACGATAGTTTAATTAATTCCCTATCCTGCATGAGCCGAGCTGTAGAAATAGCATTTGAAAATTAGATCTGCATGTGAGTCCTGCCTAGCTTTAGAACTGGGGGATCAATATTTTACTGAGTATTGGCTATGTCATTGACTATTGGCTACTGTCATTGACTATTCGCCAAAGCTCCAGGCATTTAAAAGAAATCCCACGTTATGGGAGCACAATCGAAAATATATAGCGGGATAACATAATTAATTTCCTTGGCTTACTTTATAGCTACATCATGGGAAGATATGGTATTATAATAATGATTAATTATCTATTGTGAATACATGAAAGTCGGTTGCACATGCAACGGTTGTCTTCAATTTTAAAGAAAATTAGTTATCCTCTGTGTACCTGGTTGAAAACATTAAAATCACAAGGAATTGCAACGAGGATAAATTTCAGAGGTAAAATCGCTCTTCATAAAACTATCTAACTTAATCATAAGGAAAAATGAAAAGAAAAAAATTTCTGAAATAATGGCATGATACATCTAAATCATGATGCCAATGGGTTTTCAAGCTTTCTCTTTTGTTAAGTATTTCATTTTTTAAAAAAAATTTCTTTGTTCAGGGATTTGTTATGCTTTTAGCTATATGATTTTGATGAGAGGTAAGGCTCGTTACATTCGTCTTAATTAAGTTTGTTTACGTTGCTTTTATTAATAAAATTTTTCTTCTATTGTCGAGATTACCCAAATTTTTGTTTAAAAAAAAAAAAGATGGCACATTCATTCTTTTAATTTTTAATGAATAAAAATAAAACTTGTCATCCAATAAAAAAACAACTTAAATAAAACATACATAGACAACTTTAATATTAGAACTTATATTTAATTAAAGAAATTAGCTACCACATATTCGTAAATTTTTTTAATTTTAGTAAAAACGAAGGAAGAAGAAGAAATAATCTATGTTTTTCTTTTCTAGAAACATCCATTTTTTTAAATATGTTTGAAAAGAAAAATTGCCCGAGGCTTGAATTTTATTAGATATTGGACGAATCACTAGCCAAGGAAATTAATTGTACTTTAAGAAGAATTCAACACAGAAATTCATCAAATTGGTAAAAAAGTTAAAGATTATGATAGGTGCCTCGAACAGCTGTTAAGAGTAATATATTTTATTTGATTAAAAACTTATAGAATATATGGGTACCATCTAATTGAAATAGTAAAATCTATTTTATTAAGTTAAACAACACGATAGTAGAAAATTTTGTTCTTAATAAATTATGTGGGATATAATAATATAAAATTTTATTAAACAAAAGATCGTAACACTATATTAATTTTGTATGCCAACCAACTAAAAATGCTAATTATTTGACAATGACAAATAGACAGTAAACAAATAACACGCAATCTGTACGTATCAAAAAGTGTGATTTGTATTGATCTGATTCCGTGGCTGTGAAATCCGTTGGATTATCTATTTCGGTTAAAATATTATAAGTAAATTATTGTATGTTTAATATTGTAATTAATTTTATATCGAAATTATATGATCGCGAGTACTTGTATGCTGCTAATGCTAGCTGCGCATGAAGTCAATGGAACAAATTTGTTTTCAAAAGCATCCACCAAACGACAAAATGGAGTGAAGGAAATCGAGGATAATTTTTATAACTCTAATCTAATGGTTATAACAGCTGTCGCAACCTCAATGATACGTATGATCTCAGAGTTTGATTCGCAAGATAGTCGAAATAATGATTTAAAAAACTCTATGAGCTTACTTCTTCGAAAATATTAAAGTCACTCGCTGGTTCTCGTGGCTGTGCAACTGCAAAGAAGATTAAGTACAAGATTTTAAATAATTAGTAAGTTACTAATTTTAATCATTTCTCCCCGTTGTACTTCAAAGCTCACCGATTTTTTTTTACCTCATCATCAATTCATCATTATTATTAGTACAATATATAAGGTCCGGACTTATAAATAGTGATGCATCAATTTAATAATATTACATATCAATAGATTGCTACAAATTAAATACTAATAAAATCATATGAGGGTTTAAATCCCGTTCAAATATCCTCATCTTTTCTATAAGATCATACCCTAATTTAATAAATTTTTTGCAACTACAGTTTTATAGCTCTCGATCTTTATCATATTTAATCATATAGTAGTATTAGACCATTGCCTAGCAGGCCTGCCTTGTGTCACAACCCGCTTGTTTTCTTACTGAATCATCCGGCCTTGGGCACTAAATCTATACTTTCTTAGCTCTAAGTCAGCTTAGCATACCCAAACATTGCCGAATTCGAAAGTTGGAAATGTTAGTCACACAAACTTGCTCAAAATGGAAGGAAAGGACTTTTATCACACAAAGGAAGCTTACAATGGTTTGTGTGTTGGAATTTTTGTATGTGACTTCTATTACGTGTGTGTCTTAAGTCAAGTGAGGCCCTTCCTATTTATAGTGTACAAACAAAGTTTTAGATGGTGTTCTAGAGTCATCTCCTCTAACATCTAATTCACTAATTAATGAAAATATCTACATATTCTGCATGAGCCTCCTTGTCACTAGAACTTTCTTGGGTTAAGGTTTGTTGAGAGGCTTGGGCCATGACATTCTTCCCTACCTAATTCAGAGATGTCTTCATTAACTCGCTATAGAAGTCCTTGATCTTGTATTCCCACAAGTTGTTTGTGGGCTCTTAACTTGCTTTGCTCACCCATAGTCCTTTCCACTAGATAAAGTATTCTTGGCATGGCAAAAACCTCTTTTCTCAAAAAATATAGATAGCTAAAATGCTCTCTGCTTTTTCTCATAAACTATTATGTTGCTGAGTGGCAAGCATTTGGACTTTCCTCGTAATGGATCCTCTGTGTCCCCATAGTATATCTTCAAGTAACTAATATGAAAAATCAGATGAAGCTTAAGCCAAAAGTGAAACTCTAACTTTTAGGACATGTTCGTGATCTTTTTGATAACAGGAATGGGCCCTTCTAACACCGAACAAAGCCCTTGTGTAGTAAACAAGTGGACTTGTGTTGTGACATAGGATCTTAACTAGAACCAAGTCCTTTATAGTGAACTCTATGTGTCTAAGCTTATTATCCTCTATTTCTTCATCCACTTTGTGCTTTATCAAGGTGCGCCTATGCTATGTTCGCTTGCTCATGCTTTAACTTAACCACCTTGTAGGCTGTGGGACATCTCTCAATATAGTTCATGATGAGCTTGTTTAGTGTTAGCAACTATTGTCCTATGATCACCTTGAAAGGCTCTTACATGCAGCCTTACTTTGCTAAAGTTTTAGAAAAATTTGGCCATATCCAGCAACTTTATCCAATCATGCTAATTAGTGCTTATAAAGTATCACAATTATAGCTCTAATAAGACATTCAGTCTTTCAGTCTGCCCATCTATTTATGGGTGAAAGCTTGTAAAGAAGTGTAATATTGACCCCAAAAGCTTAAAAAACTCAGTTCAGACCTCTCAATAAATCAACTGTTATAGTTACTAGTGATGGATTTTGAAAGTCTCTAATACTTCACTACATGCTTAAAAAGAGCTTAGTCATATCTTTTACTGAGCACTTCTTTGAGGCTGGAATGAAAATGCCATATTTAGATAATTGGTTCACTATAACAATAATAGTCATAAACCTCTCGGATTTCAGAAGACATATTATGAAATACATCAATATACTCTCTCATGGTTAATCCGGAGTGAGCAATGACTCAAATAAGATCATGGAACACTATTGCTCTACTTTATCTTATTGATACATAAGATATGTCTATGCACATTGCTTTATCTCGTCTCACATTTAAGGCCAATAATATGTTGGCTCAAGCAATACTTATGTATGTCTTTGTCTTATGGGTCTAGCCTACTTTGTATCATGACACTCTTTGACTAACTATGATAAAGTTTTCCTATTATGTTATATAGGCTCGTTATCCCTTGGTGTACAAAATGTCACCCTCAACCCGAAATTACTTAGACTTCCCTTGTTGCAGAGAAACTAGTTGCTTGGCTAAAAGATCATGCTTAATTTCCTTTTTTATAATCGTAAAAAACTCAACTTGTATCTAGCTCATGAAGATAAGTTCAGCCTTTTGACTCAAGGCATCTGCTACTAAATTGACATTCTTGGCTTATAATTTAGCACATGATTAAATTCAGCCAAGAAATCTTGTTATCTTACTTGTTTCAAACTTAACTTTTTTTTGTTTTGTAAATAGCTAGTTACCATATTATCTGTCTTTACCATGAACTTGGACTCAGGCAAGTAATGCCTCAAAGTGCACAAATAGTGCACTACAACAATCATCCCCTTTTTTTACACTATGAACTAATGTTCTTATATCATTTAGTTTTCAGTTTTCAAAAGTTATTAGATGCTCACTTTGCGTCAACATACCTTCAATAGCAAAATAGGAAGCATCCATATATAATTTGAACAACAAGGCATGGTTTGGTAACATTAGAACTAGCCTTTCTATAATGGCTTTAGTAAGAGTATTAAAGGCGTGTTAACTCATATCTATTCATTCTTACTTGTTAATCTTCTTGAACAAGTCAGTAAGTGGTGTAGCCATGACAGAATAACCCTTTATGGACCTCCGATAGTAATTCACAAAGCCTAAGAAAGAAGGTAACTTTGTCACCTTTGTCGGCGGCTTCTATTCAATAATGGACTGGATCTTAGCCTTGTCCATTAACAATGTCCTATTTTGGATCTTGTGTCCGAAAAACTCTAATTTGAGCTTCGCGAATAAGCACTTTTCCTACTTTATATGGAGCTCATTATCACATAACATATTGAACACCGTTTGCAAGTGCCCAACATGTTCTTCTAAGATGTCACTATAAACCATAATATTGTCAAGCTATACTATCACGAGCTGTTCAAGATACAGATAAAAGATATAGTTTATGAGTATGTAAAATGTGGCCAGATTATTGGTAAGGCCAAAGGCATAACTTTTAAACTCTCCACCCCATATCCAATCACACAAATGGTCTTTTGCCCATCTCTCTTCGTAATTTATACTTGATAATATCTTTATCTAAGATCGAACTTAGAGAAGTACTTGGTCTTTTCCAAGTTGAAAGAACAAGTCTGCAATGAATGAGATAAGGTATTCATTCTTCACAGTTACCTTGTTTAGAGCCTCATAATCAATGCACAGTCAAAGTTAACCATCAAAGCATTGGTATGCCTTTAAGGCCTGGATATATCCTGTGTCTAATAGCTCTTTAATTTGCCTCTACAACTCCTCTAACTTTAACAGAGAGATGTCATAAAGAGCTCATGTAGGGTGATTTAGCACCAATTCTAGCTCAATCTTATGGTCTATTTCTTGTCGTAGTGGTAATTGCTTTAACAACTCGAGTGGCATCACATTCGTATACTCTTTCAAGACTTTTAAGCCACTGCCTCTGGTATGGGATCCATGGCAATAGCGTCATTCCCATTGCAAACCTTATGACTAGTAGCCAGAAAGCTCTCCTCATGCCCTTTGACATTTTTGCTGATTTACATTATGAAAAGTTTGCTTCATGTTGTGGCTTTACTTACAGTTAGAACTAAGCATGAGGCTCTCTCCAAGATGCACATTGAGTTGTACCTCAGAAATGGCACCATATTGAATTATTACAAGAATTCCATACCCAACACATGCGTAAAGTCATCAAAATGTACAATAAAAAATTTGATTTTTCCATGCCAATTGCCTAAGTGTAATTATACATTTTGTGCTACTTTATTAAGTGGCTTGGCCTCTGAATTCATCGTCTTGAGCTAATAGTTAGTTTTCTCCACTTTAAGACCAAGCCGCTTGACCTCATCTATCTTAATAAAGTTGTAGGATACTCCCGTTCAATCAAAGCTTAGGCCTTATTTTTGTTGATCTCGACCTTAACGTGCATTAGCTAATTGTTTTACATTTTTAGTAGAATTTGCTTAAAGTTCAATGTATTGAAGAGTTAGAGGCAATCCACGTTGGCAGTGTCAAATGGTGGCATCTTTGATTGCTTTTTCCTAGGCTTACTAAACATGGCATTGAAAGCTTTCTTCAAGCAATCCCATACCTAATGGTTCTTATCATAAATTAAGCAATTATGCTTGACTTGGCCTTATTCTTGCCATCTTTTGGACCATCCTTCTTTTATGGTGACTTTTCTTTGCCATCATAGTACTGCAGATTATCTCTTTTCGCTCCCTCACCTTTGCCATATTGCGATTTATCATCCTTCTTTAGATTTGATGAATTACTCTTCTGGAATTCCATAAGCGTGTCCCTTTTAGTGAAGGTTGTAGAGATGTCATTCATTTGATGCCATTAAAATTCTTATTGTGCTTGTGGTTTGAGTCCCTCTATGAAGCTGAATAGCAAGTCATCTAAGTTTATGTTGTTAATTTAGAGCATTAACTTCGAGAAATCATAGACATACTTGGAAATAGACCATTGTGCTTCAATTTCCTTATCTTTTTCCGAGCCTTATACACCATATTCCCTAGATAGAATTACTTCTTCAGCTCGCACTTGAGCAAGTCCTATGTGTTGATGATACACATCCTATGCACAATCTCCGCATGCTTCTGCTGCCACCATGAGTCGCATTATCTTTAAGATACCTCGTCACAATTATCACCTTCTCTTATTCGCCTAAAACATTGGTGGTCTCAAAGTACCTCTCTATGGACCATAAAAAATTCTCAATTTCTAGGGCATCCTGCTTGCCCCTATGCCTCCTTGGCCACCATCTTCTTGCAAAGTGCCCAATTGCTTTTAGTCTCTATAAGGTCTGTGTGAATCCCCTCTACATGAGCCTTTAGAACCTCAACATAGTTCATTACCACCGCGTGGAACTCCTCAAGGCTTTGGCATTGCGCCACCACATCTTGACTTAGATCACCCATCTGTCCCTAAGATCATCAATCTCCTTTATTTAAGTGCTTAAATTATTGAAGCATGTCATATCTAGCATTAACAAATTGATGACGCGGCATCTAGTATCTATTTGTAAATTAAAATTTAAAATATTAAATGATTGAAGCTATTATAAAATCTAATGTCAGATTTGGACTTATAGTCCCCTTTTGTAATCATGCGCGACTTTAATCCCAAAATTATAAGCGACTCTTCAATATAACAAGCCATCAATATGGACTCTAACCCAAACGACAGGAGCGACTCTTTGGAGCTCTATCATGATTCACTCGGACGCCAAGATTTTGTCGGCTTACATACGCTACATAAAATTAGCAAGGAAATTAAGATGGCGAAGATGCCATCGTTGTTTATAATTGCCAACAATGTTGTAGACAATTGACGTCTAATACCCTTTTGTAATCAAATCATATATCATGCATTATTTTATTTGTGCATTTCAAACAAAAATCACTTAAAACTAACCTTTGGAACAACAACAAAAACAAAAGCTGTACTCATGGATTTTAATTCATTTTTAATTTTTAAGTAAGGTTTTTAGTAAACGATGTTCGTATTCGTCCACCTACTTATTTTGATTTACCAAAACTGACGAAAATGTTTAAATAATACTGGACGAAGCTTTCTGTAGTTAAGTAATAGTTTGTGAAACTCATTTTACTTGTTTGATAAAACAGAAAGTAACTCGCTAATAATAACCTTCAATTTGTAACTATAAATGACTTTTATGCTACTGCACTCCTCGTTTGTTTTTAATAAATTTCCTCTCTCAGTTGATGATTATGAAGGAGAGGGGGGGGGGGGGGGGGGGGGTTGCCAGCTAGTTGCATTATCTTCAATATAGAAAAGATATTTTTTTAATCATTTATTCTATTATATAGTTATGATTCGCATGTGCAAGCATGTGCAAGCATATGCAATTATATCTCTATATATAATAACTATATGTTTAGAGTATTGATGTTTGCGTATTTTCACATTAAAAAAATGTAAATTCACACCATACAGGAGGAGTTGACTATTATTCATATATATATATATATAAGTCTGCCTTGTGTTCAATAAACTGAGAACAACACCATCCATAGAGCATCATTGCCAATTAGTTTTCTCCGTTATACCCAAATTAACCCAGGAAGATGAGTTCACTTCTTGATGATCATCAACTCATGAAACCATCCAACGATGAAGAGGATTTCTTGTTGGCCATGGAACTCGTTACCGGCTCAGTACTTCCTATGACCATGAAAGCTGTCATCGAGCTTGGTGTGTTAGAGATTATGGCGAAAGCTAGCCCAACTCAACTCTCATCTTCAGAGATTGCCTCTCAGCTGCCCACAAATAACAAAGAAGCTCCATTCCTGCTTGACAGAATACTGCGCCTTCTTGCGAATTACTCTCTCCTCACTTGTAATCTTGTCACAAATAAAGATTCAAGTGTCCAAAGAGTATACGGTTTGTCATCAGTTTCTAGATATTTTGTTCCAAATAAAGATGGAGTTTCTCTTGCTCCCACTCTGCTCATAATTCAGGACAAAGTTGCTATAGATCCTTGGTAACTTTTTTCTAATTTCCTCAATTATTATACAGCTTTCCTTATATGGTTACATTAATTTTATGCCATATTGTTATCAATAATACTCAAATAACACACCTTCCAACAGGCAATACTTGAAAGATGCTGTACTGGAAGCGTCGCTACCATGTGTGAAGGCACATAATGGGAAGCATGCATTTGAGTATTGTGCCAATGATGCTAGAGTACTAAACCTCTTCAATCAATCAATGCACAATCACACAACTATAGTCATGAAGAAAATTCTTGAAATGTACAAGGGATTTGAAGGGCTAAACCAATTGGTAGATGTTGCTGGTGGCATAGGTGCAAATCTTAGCTTAATTGTTGATAAGTACCCACACATTAGGGGTATAAACTTTGATTTACCTCATGTCGCTAATAAGGCACCCTCTTGTCCAGGTATTTGTCAACATAGGCAATTGTTTCTAACCATATTTTATGGATCCTTCTCTTTTGTTCAATTTCAATTAATCATCAATTAAAACAGATAGACAATTTCCTTTTCCTTTTCGCCTATCCTCTTGTAGGTGTGGAGCACGTTGGAGGAGATATGTTTGTTGAAGTTCCTAAAGGAGAAGCTATTTTCATGAAGGTTAGTTTCTTCAATTAAAATAGCAAAAAATTTTAATTAAAAATGTATGTTAATTCTGGACTATTTTTTGGATCTTCTGAAATTAATAAGAAATGTTCATATAAAACTTTTAGTGGATCCTTCACGATTGGGGTGATGATCAATGTTTGAAGATATTGAAGAATTGCTACAATGCACTGCCGGAATCCGGAAAGGTGACTGTGATGGAATCTATAGTGCCCGAATTCCCTGAGACCGATATTATAAGCAAAAATATTTCAAGGCTTGACATACATCTGTCCAATCTATTTCCTGGAGCGAAGGAGAGGACATTGAAAGAGTTCAAGGCCTTGGCAACAGGAGCTGGATTTGCAGATATTAAAGTTAGATGTCGTGTTTACTGCTATTGGGTCATTGAATTCTATAAAACCACCTAAGCATTATAAGTATATATGGCTCGTGCAACTTGTGTACAAGTCAAGATTTTTATCTTATTTGAATGGACCCCATTATCTTATCAGTCAAAAAAAATAAAATTTCAATTCTTAGGTTAGTTTTCAGTATGAATCATTTAAAAATAAAATCAAATTGAAACTCCTATTGTTGTTTTGGCAGCATCTACTCTATTTCTTTTCATGTTTCATTATTTTTCCTTAATCCTTGCGAGCAAATAAATCGATGCTCCTTCATTGTTCCTTATTTTTATCTCGGACCTTGAATTCTTTATTTTGAATTCTATACCATGTTCTGTTTAGCTGAAACAAATAGTAATGTGATGCCTTTATGAAATGACTAGTTTAAGTATTCATAATTTAATTCAATCCGCCCAATTCGTATTCCACTCTATTTCTGTCCAATGTAATGTGGAGTCGGAATGTAAAGAATTTGAAATCCGCACCGGCTGACTGAATGCGGATTGGTAGAATCAAACACGTAAAATCCGAACTCCACAAAATATAAGGAAATTCAGAAACGATTATGCTCCCGTGAGAGTACGAGATTGACAAGTAAACGTATAATTTTTCCCAAAGTATGTATGAAGATTCTTGTACTTTTTTTTTTTTATAATGAAATAGAACACTTAATTACATAACTACCATCGATAATCGCTTGCTTAACGCTTATCCCCCAATAAATTTTTTATTTCATTATTATGTTGTGCAAGGAGTCAATTTCCCATCGCCGCACGCCGCCCCTGGCGACACGCGCGTTGTTTGGAAAAAGGAGATTCTTTGTTTTAAGAAATGCTCGCATAAACCTCCTTTTTAAAAATTCATGCCCAAATGAAATACAATTAAGTCATTTCAGTCAAATGACATAATTGTTCTAAAACTGATCTATGTGATCATTAAAAAAAAAAGGATCTTTATGTGTATTTTGCCAAATCACGGGATGTCATTTTCCTTTTCTCACAAAAATATGATGTAATATTTCAAAAAAAATTCTTTAGTTTAAAGAAATTAATTAAAATTTAAATAATGTAAGTTCATAAATTCTACCATAGTTTCTGATGATGTAATGAAAAGTATATTTTATAAGAAATAATAAGATAAAGGGAAAACCAAGACCCAAAGGTTTATTTAATGGACATATTAACCCCCTTAATTAACAAAATATATCAAATTACATCCACACATACAGTAAAATCTTCCTATGATCATATTGTTGGGACCAACTAGGTTTATTATTATAATGAGATTATAACTTAATAGAGGTTTAGTTAAAAAATTAGTTATTATTTTGAATTAATTATCATTAGTGTAAATAATATTGATGTAAATAAATAATTAATTATTGGAGCAAGTCAATTCTATGAAGCTCTCTAAACATGCTTGAAAAGTTAAAAATATTTTGACTTCAACAAAAATGTGTTCATGCTAATGACTTACTAGTGAGTTGTTATTAACTTGCTGTAATATACGTACTTTTATTTTTCTAATAGAATGTATTATTTAATTTTGTCCTTTGGTGTTGATTTTATAAATTAGGAACTCATTATATGTTACTGCAATTAAAACTTTAACGCATTATTAAATTAATCGCATATAAATAACTTTAAATTTGTCACGACATAAAATCAAAATAATTTGGACGCGATTTCAAGGAGAATAAGTCAGATTTCATTTTGTCACGGATCCAATATTAGTTTAATCTTTATTAAGTTAAAAAAATTCTTTAAATGGAGAGAGAGAGAGAGAGCGGTCGAGAGAGGGAGAATCGGGTTGACCTAATTTGACCCGTGACCTGGATCTGACCTACTGCCGTGATCCGATCAGATCTCGTTGTTTTGACTACCAATCTAGGCAAACTTAATACCTTTTTGAAGCCTTTGAGATGTCGGTCATATCCCTACCGTCCTCATTGCTGGAAAATGACCAGAATGCTATCGGTGAAGCTTAAAAGTTTCTGCCAAAAACTTATTTTGGTTGCTGTCGATCCCATTAGAATTTGGGCATGCCACTGGCTAGGTTCCACTCTTCTCACCTCTAGCTTCTATTTTCGATTGCTCTTGTTACCTAAAACAGTCAGATTGCCAACGAACAGCAAGTTGCAAACCCACGAATTTGGGAGCTCGATCTGCCACCGTTGTCGCGTGTGGGAGGAGACCGCCAGTACCGTTAGACTCACTGTGGCTAGAATTACTAGACCTAAACTTCTTGTCACCGTCAACTAAGTTTCGGTCACCGTTGACAGGTGAAGGGTAATTTGATAATTTTATTAAAATTTATAGCTAATTTTATAATTTTTAAAAGTTATGGGTAATTTACTAATTATGGACTAGGGCAGTGTAATTGGAGATTTTGAGTGTAAATTAGTAATTTATGTTATTAGGGATAATTTGATAATTTTACACCCTAGGATAATTCATAAATTTGGAACTCATAGATTATTTTTATAATTTAAATTAAGGACATTTCGATAATTTGAGATTTTAAGAGTAATTTGATAAATTATGATTCTGAGAGTAATTTAGTAAATTTTAATATCAGGAGTTTTTGGTAATTTTTAGACATAAGCGTATTTTGGTAATTTTAGCTATTTAGGAGTTATATTATATGGGTTCGAGCTTTATTGAGTACAATTAGTCATATTTTATGTTATTGGTAATAATTATGTCGTTTATTTGATTAGGAGGAGCTAAAACGAGAATCAACTTGCTGACGCCGACGATACCTGTTTTGATCATTATCACTATAAGTGAAATATACGAAATCTATTTTCTTTATGGATTATTATAATTTTTAAATGCGGTAAAATATCTTGTGAAATGAATTTTAAAGGCCTCTATTTAATGATTTTCTAAAAATAAATTTTATCGATAGAATCGGTATTTATTGTTAAAGATATTTATGATTTAATAATATTACTATTGATTTTGAATATATACTCATTGATGATATTTTAAAGAAAAGAAAATAGATTTAAAATTTGTTTAATGAAAAAAGAAATGAGACTTTAGATATTATTGGATGTTTATGTACATGTGTGTATATGGTTTTTTGTGAAATCATTGAATAATACCCTTCCCCATGGACAGTGATACTGATGACATGAAATGAGATGCTATGTGATAATATGAGATTATGTTTTTAGGGGCCGTCTGAGTACAAACAGAGGTTTTGGGTTGTTTGGATGCTTATATCTTTTGGAGACTAGTTATGCATGCATAGCTATGACGATGAGATAATATGAGTTATGATGAGATATGAGATATTATTTTCCCATTTATCTATGTAGTCTCAAGTATGATGGCTCCTTAATTGCTAGTCCTTTGAAGTCCAGATTATCCGTATAGTTTTGGGATATAATGGTTTCTTGATTACTCATCCACTGAGGTTCGGATATGATAAGATTATTTTCCCTAAGTACTTGTTTGGTGATAATTTTTCAGTATTCAGTGAATTTTCCTTGGCTTTACGCAGTATTATGTGATTTTATTATATCAGTGCATGATTTCATTTAAATATGTTTGTTTAAGTTATTATGACATTTTGATGAATTTATTTAGAAATGAGCAAATTATTTTTAAAATAAAACTATTTTTTAAAACTATTATCAACTCACTGATTTTTACTGAATTTTATACTCACCCTATTTTTATTATATTTCACCACCTCCACAGGAGATTTGCAGATATAACAATCGACTCAGCAACAATAATTATTTGTATTTTAGCCACGTGATCGTATTAGGAGTCATAGAATTTTTGAGTTAAAATATTTCGGATTGTATAATTTTATAATTAAAGATAACTTACCATATTTGGTATAAAAGTACTTAGGATGATACTTGGTATTTATTGCGATATTGATTGGCAAAGTTTGTTGTATTTTAAAAATATTTTAGAAGTGTTATTTTATTAATTGTCGGATTGAAAATATCATAATTATAGTAAAAAATTTATCGAAATTTGGGTAAATTTTTTTTTATAGAGTCGTTATTATTTTAGTTTCGTAGATTAGAGGACTCGTCCTAGGGTTCAGGACGTGTTGTGACATCTAGAAGTTCAAAAATATGGTAATAACTCTGAAAAAAAACATCATCTCAATCGGCTTTAGAGAAATATTTTATTCTTTACTAAACCTTTAATAAATCTAATATATGTTTTCAATATAAAAATAATTATTATTATGTGGAGACAAGTTAATTAAGACATAATTAAGAAAACTTATAACTAATTATAATACAAAGCTTATTGTTATTTATAATATACATAAATTGGGGTCAATTTTTTTTTTTTATGACTACATAAAGACTATTCTTATATAAAGTATAATTATAGAGAGAATTTATTGTACATGTCACAGTCAGTAATGTTGACTGGGTGCAGAATTTCCCACTAGATAAAGGTTTCGCTCAATATCTTTCAAATTTTTGGTTTAAAATTTGCCTAATAATCTTCCATCTTTCAACTGATTGATTAAAAAATTTTGTCATCCTCTTTCAATTATTTGGTTTAAAAAAATGTATACATTTCCAAAGCTTGCACCTCTTTTAGCAGGATCCATATGAATTTTTTGGGTTAAATCTCCACTCACTAAAAATTTAAGAGATTTCTCTCCCTGTCAAAATGTTCAAGCCCGTATGAAGAGAAATAAATTGAAAATTCAGTTCTTGGAGTTGCATGTTTTTTGCACCGTGACTTTCACTGATTCTTTTGTTGCTATTTTTAATGTTGATAGGTTAGATATTGAGTGGGCTAAGGAATTGCATCTACTTATTTAAAAAATAAGTCTTTTCATATCTTTCAATTTTTTTTAAAAAATGTCTAATAAAAATGTTATCAAAATAATATATTCTTCTTTTAGACTCACAATATTATTGACAATACTTATTTTTTATTTTTGGCCTTCCCAACAATCCTGTCCATCTGATAGGTATTCATACTCTAGACCTTTTATTTTTAACGTAAAGAATTTTTTCTTCTCAATTTAATGACACCCGCACAGCACTACTAACAACGAACCGTATAAATACACTTGTTAAAAATTTTTTACAACGGCTGATTAACACATTGAAACAGAAGTCATATCTTTAAACTAAGGCTAGGCTGGTAATGTTAGCTTTCAAAATAATTATTGGTAGTGTTTGAAAAAGTAATTAGTTGTGAATAAATTTGATCAGTTAAGTATTTTATATATATCATTTTTAATAATATTGTGAGTTTAAAAATAGTTACATATGAATTTAATAAATCTTATTATTAAAATATTATAACAAATATAAATCATTAAAACTAGCATAATAATAATTAAAAATTACTTATAATTAAATCAGCACGCATATAAATATTCTTTTATTATATACAGTATTTATACTTTTAATTTTAGTTTTCATTTTGTCACCTCAAAACAATTGTTAACTAAAAAAATAATATAGTACTTTCCAAGTTTTTTAGTTATCTCAACTTGTAACAACAAGAACAACAACAAAAACAATAATACAGTGAAAAATTGTCCCATTGAATTGGAAGAAAACGGGTCAAAAGTCGGTAATATAAACTATTGTGAGCACGATTGATAAATGAGTATAATATTAGATATTCGCATCAGAAAATCATGATTTGAGGGACTAAAATTATGTATCGAATCTGGTCAACTTGATTTTGCTTTTAAAAAAAAAAATTCTGATCAACCTGATGTGCTAGCTGTGCTTGTTTAAGCATTCCACCGTGTAAAGGCCGAAAAGGCTCTGCCTCCAACGCATCCGTAGTGCTTGTTTATTTAAAAAAGTGCACCCACTTCAATGACTAATTAGTAATGATTATATTATATACTGGTCAAATCCCAAATTAATTCAGAAATTACAATATTTTGCAAACTAAACCCCAAATCATTAACTCTTTCAAAAACGTTGTAGTTTCATGACTCTATATGTGTGTGTGTGAAATTCAAGTGGCATGTACATCATTACTCATAATAATATATAATAAAATATTCAAAAAAATCAAATGTAATATTTGCAATTCATTTTTTATTTTTACATTCACATAATAGTTTTGATTCTTTATAAAGGTGCATGAGATAATAATATTAATTCTTGTCTCATGTTTATATTATGGGGATTTCTAAAGTTTCAAATACCATATGTCACCACGCAATCATTCTCGGTAACATAAAAGTAGAACTAATAAAAATTACATGTGTTACTGATAAACAAATATTAGGTTCATGTACAGTACATGATAATTTACCATAAAAAGCTCTATGTACTTCATATATATCTATGAGAAATAATGCGAAAGACTATGGAAACCTAGAGCCGTAGCTGGATCAAACGAAAAAGTAACGTGCTTCTGAGTCTGTGAGAATCTAAAATCTGGTTGTATTGGTATGTAGTCTACCGACTAAATTTTAATACTAACATTTAATTATATAAAAAATACTATTTTATATTTAGATGTAAGTTACTCTGTACACATAATAATAATTGGTGTGGAGTTTACACACTATTTATATTTGTAGAATAACTTACGACAAATGTAAGTTAAGGGGCTCCTATCTATACTTGTTTGGAGAGAAAGTTTCTAACCTAGATTTGACAACTTGAGCAGATTTTGGCGACAGCGAATCCAAGCGGGCCAAAAATGGCAGCATAATTCTATCAGGGCCTACAACTAGAAATAAAGTTAGGGGCGTTGGAAGTGTTTCAGGCAGTTAAGCCTTTCATCCTTAAGTCAGTATGAATGAATTTCATAAAATAATAGGGGTATTTGACTATTTGTGATAAGAGAACCCATCAAAATAAAACTGAAATGAAAAAAACTTATTAGAAGAAATTCTCCTTCAATAAGAAATAGTGATGGTGATAAAGGAAGATAATCGATAAATAGAAAGGACAAGGAAGATGAAAGATAAACCTTCAAAGTTTATTGGACGGGGTAGGGATTTTGAAAGTTCAAAAACCTGGCCCTTTATCCCTTAGCTTTTTGGGAGTTTTATACGAGCTCAAATCCTCTCCCCATGGATCTTGATGAAGTGGAGTTTTTGGATAAACCTCTCCTCTTTCCTTCAATCATCCTAGAGTTATGGGTTTGTTGGATAATATTTCATTTCTTTACTCGCTAAGAGCATGTAACTGTGAGTTTTATAGATAAAACTTAATCCCTGGAATTTCTAATAAGGTGAGAAAGTTGTTTTGACCAGGTTTGTTCCTTGGTCAGCCACCTCCTCCCTAGATTATTTTAGATGGTGGGGCAACAGAAGCCAGTTTCACAAAAAGCTTAATTCTAGTCGTCCTATTTTATTAGATAAACAATAATGGCCCTACAAATTGTAAAATTAGGGCTAGTAGAATCCGAAGCATGAAGACTTAACTCATAAAATTCTACAGCATGTGCTGCTATAGTGTCTTAGCTATTTGAAATAATACAGTTACCAATTTTTGAAAAAATTATTGTGGACCAAGAACTCCTAGCTTTAACATCAGCATGAAAAATTTGTGATGTTATGCCTGTCGTTTAGCCATAGCTTATTGGATTCGACTGTAATATCAAAGTAGACATAATAAGTATGTAATGGTTAGGTGGCTTTTATTTTTTATTTGATATTTGAATAAACTTGAATTAGTCTAATATCAAAGTAGACATAAATGTCTGAATATGAGAGAAGCAAAGTGAGAAGGGATTCCATGATAGCTAAAATAAATAAATAAATAAATACAAGATTATTAGCGAGTAAATGTATATGGCTGGATTTTCATCTAGGAATGAAAAATAAATAATGACGTAAGGATGTCTTTATATTAGAAATTAGTTGGTTGATTCAAATTTCTTCATTCAATAAAAATAAAAAAATGGCCTATTTTCTTGACTCAAAATTATCTAAAAAGTCCCATTAAAGTTACAAAAACAAACACCTCTAATTAACTTAATTAATTAAAATAAAGTCACTTTAAATCATTAAGTTAAAAAATAAACACCCTCTTAGTTTCACTTTAATTTAATTTAATACAGCCTAATGTAATCTTGTTTTGTTTAGTTTAATTCAAGTAAGTCTAATCTGACATAAATGTGCTATTCTAGACATATTTTATTTTTTAAAAAAAGAAAATTTCTTTGCATCAATTCCAATAATTATTTTATAAGATTCTCTCTTGATACAAGCTAATAAGCTATTAAAGATCTTGTATGAAATATTTTTCTAGAAATAGTGTACGAGTAAAATTTAACATTATTTTTATATATCAATCACCAATAACTTTTATTTATAAGAAATTCAAATTAAGAAAAAATCTTAAATATCTTTATATTGTTTTTAGTTTTAAGTTTGTATCAACCAACTATTATTTCATTAATACCATTAAAATCTATTAAAGAATCTATGCAAAATGATTGTTTCATCATCATAATTTTATCCTTTCAAACTTTAAAAATAACAAATTATAATTACAAAATGACCATTATCATAAAATCTAAATAGGCAAATGCTAAACAAAAGAAAAAGTTTCTGAATTTGATAGTGCTAATAATGAAGGGACAACATGATAGAGTCAATTAGTGGTACATACTAGTAGTGTAGCTATTTTTTTTTTTTTTTTGCGTTACCTTTTTAAAGCTCAAATTTATCCCTATAAGTTATTTAGGTTTGTTTTCAAACCTATCAAGGATGATGGCTGTCAAAGCCACCGTTTGACAGCCATCAATCTAGAAGTAATCCTTTTTAAACCAAAAAAAAATTAAAAAGTGTTTTGACAAGGAAGAAGGAAGAAGCAAAATTGGATTTGATAAACAATTTTGACAAGCAACATTCAATGGTGGTGAAAGAGGGGAAAAAATTAAATTAATAGCCAATTTTAGCTATAAAGGGAGCTCGCAATTTCATTCTTTGTATCCATTTTTTTTTTCTTCTGCTCATTTGTTATATTTTGAGAGTTTTGGAGAAATTAGTGTATGAGAGATTAGGTATATTGGGATTTTAGATAGTGAGGTAAAATACCATAATACTTATATACTCCACATCACTAGAAAAATTATTTCTTTCTGTCTTCATTTGTGGACATAGATTAAAAGTTGAACCACGTAATTTTTTATGTCCTCTGTATGTGCTAATTCTTTATTTTTTTCTAATTTCATTTTAGCTATAATCCTACTTAACCCATCAATTTCCTAATAGTGGTATCAGAGCTAGTGGTTATAATTTTAGAGTCGGGATATCGTTCACATGAGGACACTACATATGTATACAATTACTGCTCACGTGAAATGATAAGAGCTAATTCTAATAAAAAAAGTAGTTTGTGGTGAAAAGTAATAGCGACAAAATACAAAATTGAGAAGTTTAACAAAAAAAATTTCTCATTGTAAAAAATGAAGACATGGGCAATTTTATGAAAAAATAATTACTTAACTACAATTAGAGAAAAATTTACAGAAATCACTGATCAGAAGTGGAACAAGGTGAACAAAAATGCAATTGCTGATCTACACTTGACAATTGTAACGGATATTATCCATGGAAGAAAAAAAAAGACAGTAAAGGAAATTTGGGATACTCTCATAAGACTATACAAAGCCAAATCGCTACATAATAAAATTTTCTTAAAGAAAAGACTCTATGCTCTTCAAATAATGGAATCTATAAAAATGACTGACTATATCAATACTTTAAAAACTCTATTTGCATAACTCATAATGCCAGGTCATAAAATAAAAGAAAATAAACGTGCAAAGCTTGTACTTCAGAGTCTACCAGATTCATATATTCAACTTATCATTAATCTGACGAATAATAACTAGATTAATAGTCTATTCTTCGATGATGTTACAGCCTCCATATTAAATGAGGAGAGTAGGCGAAAAGGTAAAGAAGATAGGCAAGTAAGTTCGCAGCAAGCAGAAGCATTATTGACGATAAGAGGGAGATGAATAGAACATTACCCCAATGAGAATCAAAATCATAGTAGATCAAAGTTAAGAAGTAAGAAGAATATTAAGTGCTATAATTGTGGTAAGAAAGGGCATGTCAAGAAAGAGTATTTGAGTAATTAAAAGAGAAGAGAAGGTAAAGATCCTGAATCATCAAATATTCAAGGGTGTATAGTAAGTACCTCAGATGATAAAAAAAATCCTCTACAGTAAAGTATCAATAATTATAAAAGGTAAAAAATGACTATCTAATGTCTAACTCATAGACTCATGAGCTATATGGCAAATGGTCTCCCAGATAGAATGATTTCACGCATATGAACCAATCCCAGGAGGATTTGTATATATGGATAATGATCATGCCTTGGAGATCATTGATATTAATACTGTCAAAATCAAAATGTTTGATGGTATAATTCATACAAGTAAGGAAACACGATATGTCAAAAGCATAAAGAAAAATCCATTATCTTTAAGACAAATAGATAGTCATAAATGTAAAATTTATATTGAAAACGTAATTATTATGATTGCTAGAGATGCACTTGTATTGATGAAGGTAGAAAAGATCGGTGCTAATCTATTTATGTTTAAAGAAGAGATACTACAGAAAATTGATGCATGTGCCACGTCAAATAGAGAAGATTCAACGATGATATGGCATCTCAAACTCGGCCATATGTCAAAACAAGATTTAAAGATTCTCTCTAAACAAAAGTTGCTTTCAGGACTTAAATTGATAAATTTACCATTTTACAAATATAGTGTTACAAGTAAGCAATATAGATTGAAATATAATAAATCTATTGTTATAAGTAATTGCATTCTAGACTTAGTTCATTCTAATATTTAGGAATCACTAGATATATCTATGGGAGATGCAAAGTACTTGGTGACTTTTATTGATGATTATTCCAGGAGATGTTGGGTATATCCAATTAAGAAAAAATTAGATGTATTTGTAGTATTCAAATAGTATAAAGCATAAGTTGAACTTGAATCCGAAAAAAAGATCAAATACTTGAGAATAGATAATAGTAGAAAATATACAGATGGTAAGTTTCTTGATTTCTGTAAATAAAAAGGTATTTAGAGGCAGTTCATGGTGTCATACACCCCTCAACAAAGTAGAGTAGTAGAGTAGATAAACAGGTTTTATAGAGAGAATAAGAGCTATGTTGAGAGTTGTTAGTTTACCCAACTTATTTTAAACAGAAGTAGCCAAAATGCATGTTATGTGGTAAATCAGTCTCCCATAACTGTAATAGAGTTAAAGACTTCGATGGAAATGTGGACTAAAAAGCCAACAGATTACTCTCACCTGCATGCATTAGGATGTCTTGTGTACGTAATGTACAAACTTAAGAAAGAACAAAGATTGATCCAAAATTTATGAGGTGTATTTTCTTGGGATATGCTAATAAAGTGAAGGGGTATTGTTTGCAAGGCTCTACTGCTCGTAAAATTTTCATCAGTAATGATGTTATCTTTATAAAAAATCAATTACAAAGTAAGGATAGAAATGATAATATTGTAAAAGAAAAGTCAGATAATGTACGATATATGTGGAAAATAATTTAGAAAATTCATAATCTTCTGAAGCAGCACTAGAACATGAGGAATAAGAACCAGTCGAATTCGAGACTCTAGAAGTTCGTTGATCAACTAGTGAGAGATGATCACCAGTATGACACTTGAATTATTTCATAGAGATAAATGTTACATATTGTCTTCTAATAGAGGATGAAGAGCCATTAACTTTTTATGAAATTTTAAATAACTCAGATGTTACTTTGTGGATGACAACAATGCAAAAAGAAATTGAGGCTCTATATAGGAACAAGACATAAAAATTTATACCACTATCACATGGAAGAAAAGCCATTGGTAAGAAATAGATCTATAAGATCAAGTATGATGGTAATGACCAAGTGGAGCGGTATCGTGCAAGATTAATGGTGAAAGGATATGCTCAGAAAGAAGGTATTAGCTTGAATAAAATATTTTCTTTTGTAATTTGACTCACAACAGTTAGAATAATATTGGCAATGTATATTATATTTGACCTATATCTAGAGCAGTTAGATGTGAAAACTGTATTTTTTTATAAAAAAATTGAAAAAAAAATTTATATGTTCCAACCAGAAGGTTTTATTGAAAAAGACAATGAAAACTTAGTTTACAGGTTGAATAAATTTTTATACGGTCTCAAACAGGTGTTGAGGTATTGGTATAAGAGATTTCATTCTTTTATCATAAACCTTAGATACGACAAACTTAATTTAGACTATTGTACATATTACAAAAGGTTTAAAGACAATAATTTCATCATTTTACTATTATATATGGATGACATATTGGTAGCAGGTCCTAACAAAGATCAAATCCTAGCATTAAAGTCATAGTTGGCTAAAGAGTTTGAAATAAAAGACTTAGGATCAACAAACAAGATTTTAGGGATGTAAATTTATCAAGACAGAGATAATAGAAAGATTTGGCTTTTTCGAAAGAATTACTTGAATAAAATCTTGCGACACTTCGACATGCACGATTGTAAGACAATTTTTACCCTATTTTTTGTTAATTTTGAATTATCCTCAAGTATGTGTCCTAGCAATGAAGTAGAGAAGAAAAAGATGTCGAGTACCATATGCATCAACAGTGAGAAGTTTGATATTCGCTATGATTTGCACAAGACCAGACATTACACAATCAGTAGGAGCAGTAAGTCGATATATGAAAAATTCTAGTGAAGAGTATTAGAAAGTTATGAAAAGGATTCTGAGATACATAAAAGGAACCTTAAATGTTGCATTATGTTATAGAGGATTAGAGTTTATTGTTAGAGACTATATGGATCTAGATTTTGTGAGAGACCTTGATAAAAGGAAATTTACTACTGGCTATGTGTTTACACGTACCAGAAGAGCTGTAAGCTAGGTTTCAAAACTATAGATCACTGTGGCCTTATCTATAATAGAAGTAGAATACATGACAGTTACACAAGTATATAAAGAAGCTATTTAGATTCAAAGGTTATTGAAGAAACATGGACATAAACAATAGAAAATTTTTGTATTTTGTGACAGTTAGAGTGCCTTGCATATTGCAAGGAATCCAGTCTTTCATTTCATAACAAAGCATATAGAGGTACAGTATCACTTCATTCGAGAAGTAGTAAAAAATGAAAATGTAGATTTATAGAAAATCTATACCAAAGGGAATCTAACAGATGTTATAACCAAGCCAATAAATGCTGACAAGTTTGCATAGAATAGATTCTCTCGTAGCTTAGCAGAAACATAAGCAACATAAAAATGGCGAAGTAGAAAGGATGATGTAGAGATTGATTTCTCAATCTAATCTTCAAGTGAGTGAATGTCAAGGTCTCAATTTAATCTTCATGTGGGAGAATGTCAAGTATGATGGCTGTCAATGCCACCATTTGACAACCACCAATCTAGAAGCAATCCTTTTTTAACAAAGAAAAAAAAAATCAAAGAATGTTTTGACAAGGAAGAAGGAAAAAGTAAAATTGGATTTGGTAAATAATTTTGATAAGCAAAATTCAATAGCGGTGAAAGAGGAAAAATAATTTCCTTCTGTCTTCACCTATGAATATAGGATAAAAGTTGAACTACATAATTTCTTGTGTCTTTTGTGTTTTTTGTTTATTTTTTATTTTCTTCTAATTTCATTTTAATTGTGATTGTACTTCACCTATCAATTTCCTAATAAAACCTCCAAATCAACAGCTACAATAATGTTCTATGTAGTTTTCTACATCTTGTCCATATGAAATACGATCAAGAAATATTTCTTCTTCTGAAAAAAACTGATTTTTCATAACTTTGAACTGTATCTTTACTTTTTTTTTTTTTTTTTTGCTTGTGAATTTACAGCATAACTCCATGGTAATTTCAAGCCTATAGGTGAAAACTGTGAAACTGATTCGATTATATGTAATATAAATTGACAATAATCCAAGATTCTGCGTGGGAAATATTTATATATTTTTTAATTAAAAAATTGATATCGTAATCTCACGTTCTGCGTGATTTTGATCTTAATGTCTACAGACTCGAACGTCGCCATTGAGCTATAAAGTACTAAAAAAAAAAATTTTGAAAACCCACATGGGTAGTCGGTGCCCTTTATTATCCAAGAACTAATGACTCCCTCATGGATGATATTATAAATACGTAGAGGTGTGCTGTTGTATTGCTCAGGACTGGCTAGCTAAGTTTATTGCTATAAAGTCCAAACATACAATAAAAGAACAAAAAATGGGCCAAATTGTTCTTGTCATCCTCGTTTGTCTTCCCATCTTTCTATTGTTTCTTGTCAAAAGCAGAAACAAAAGAGTTAAACTGCCACCTGGCCCTCCTGGTCTTCCGATAATTGGTAACCTACTCCAGTTTGATTCCTCAAACCCTACATTCTTTCTGTGGAAACTTTCTAAACAGTATGGTCCCATTATGTCTCTGCGTCTTGGTGCTAGACCAGTGCTAGTAATTTCCTCGGCAAAATATGCTAAAGAGGCCTTCAAAACTCACGATCTTCAATTTTCTGGTAGGCCAGTTCTGTTTGGCCTGCAAACCTTAACTTACAACTACTTGGGTGCCACTTTTGCCCCAGATTACAATGAATGGAGAGATATGAGGAAAAGATTTGTCACCCAACTGCTTAACTCCAATAGAGTTGACCATTTTCGTCTCGCTCGACTCGATGAGATTTTCCGTATGACCGAAAAAATATCAAAATTAGGTTGTGGTGATGCTGCTGCCGATGCTGATGTTTCATCAAAATCGATAATAAACTTAAGTGAGATGGCAATGAATCTTGTACGTAATATTATTTTTAGAGTTGCTTTTAACAAGAGGTTTGAAGATGAAGGCCCAGCAGCTGAAAGTAGATTCGATTATCTTCTTGCGGAAACTCAAGCCATGTCTGGTACCATGTATTTTGCAGATTGTTTTCCTTTCTTGGGTTGGCTCGATAAACTCACAGGAATGAGTCGTCGCCTCAACAAGATTTTCAAAGACTGTGATCAATTTTATCAACAACTCATCGAGGAGCATTTCGATCCGAAGCGACCAAAATTTGATAGTCAGCATGAGGACTTAATTGATTCTTTACTTGCCGAGATGAAAGCCTCTGGTCTAACGTTGGATCATATCAAAGCAACAATCATGGTAATTAAATTATTTTCTTACCCGAAAATAATTTATTAAACTTTTTCAGCTTGTCCGTAGAGATTTTAGCAAGTGAATTTTAACCAGTTTTATTTGACTTGTTAACTGAATTTGAATGGTAAGAGAGATAAGATGCTAAAAAATAGATTTGATCACTCCATTTAAAAAAAAAAAATGACCCTTGATAATAAACAGTCTGTGTTAATTAATTGTGTTATTTTTGTTGCAGGAAATATTTATTGGTTCCACGGAGACCACTAAAGTTACAATTGAATGGGCTATGACCAACCTAATGCAGAACTCTAAAGCAATGATGAAGGTTCAAGAAGAACTTAGATGTATAGTAAAAGATAAAGGCTTTGTAGATGAAGAAGATATTCCAAAATTACCTTATCTTAAAGCTGTTATCAAAGAGACAATGAGAATTCAACCAGCGGCTCAATTAATCCCAAAAGCAACAACAGAAAAGTGCAATATCGATGGTTATGAGATCCCAGCGAAGACAATGGTTATACTTAGTGTGTGGGCAATAGGAAGGGATCCTCAAGTTTGGGATAAACCAGATCAATTTATTCCAGAGAGATTTATCGGCAGTAATGTTGATATGGGAGGACAAAACTTTGAATTTGTACCATTTGGCTCCGGCAGAAGAATTTGTCCAGGAATGCCTATAGCACTACCGACGGTAGAGCTTGCACTTGGCAATCTTCTTTACAAATTTAATTGGGAAATGCCGCGTGGAATGAAGCCAGATGACTTGGATTTTGATGTTTCACCCGGCCTTACCCAGCACAAGAAGAATCCTCTCAAGCTTATAGCTACCAAGTTTATATGATGTTTTGGATCGTTTAGCGCTCTGATTTATTGAATAATTTAGCGGTGCTTCCATACATGCACTTTTGTATACTGTTTTGCTTGTACGATGGTAACGTGCTTCGCTATTTTCTTCTAGGTAAGGCTTATTATGTCTCTTAAATTGTTGTTACTTCGAATCTTTGAATAAAACCCTCGCCCAAGAGGGATCATTTCAATGTAACCTCATTCAGTTAACTAAGGAAATTTGCAACTGCCATTATATTTCCTCTTTCTTATCTGATCTGTTCTTCCCTTTTCAAGCAGGCCTCTTTCTTGTAGCTCGGACCTTTCCTGTTTCGGCAAGCCATGGATGCCCGCCTGAAAGGAGTAACCAATGCCATTGTCAAACTGCAATCCATTGCAAACAATTCACTTCCACAACCAGTACCACCTCCACAAATTGACCTCTCCTCATGCTCTAATCTCCCTCTCATCCGTGCGTCCAAATTTGAGGCCAAACGCTCTTATGCCTCTCTTCTAAACTCCGTGCATGACATCTCAAATCCTCCTGCCTTATCCCCGTCTAAACTAAAAGGTGATCGTCTCTCTGTTAAGATAGATAAATAAGGATGAATATAAACAGTGTATTGAACTTAATTAGCAAAACCAATCTGATTGTCTTGAAACAATAATGGGCTATAAAAAGGCTATGTTGCAGTCTCTCATCGTTCTAAAGAAAAACATCTGCAAGAAGGCGTAGAAAAAAATTCAAAGAGTATGGTGTGGGAGCTGAGGGATCTCCATAACGAAGGCCTACTCTGCTTTAATTATTATTCTCTACAGGCCCTAGCGTCATAGGCTTTGCTTATACTTTGACTTTCTAGATTTGATATTCTTATCTTCAAATAATTTTGAGCTTGCATGGGAGACAAAGACTAACAACTCAAATGATGTAACGACTCGCCTCAAAGTCTGGAGAGAATCCGAAACTTAATATCCCTATACAATATACACAAATTCAGTCTTTAAATAAAGGAAGACTATAAAATTTGTCAAACTATCTCTCATCCTCAATTCAAATTTTTCTCTTCACTCATAATCAATTAATATTGATCTTGAAAACGAAAATAAACTATAATGAGTACAAAACTTAACAAGTAAACTAATTTTTCGTATAACAAAAAATATATATTGTTATATAGATTGTTAATGGATGATATACATGGTCTTTAGAAAACATAATAAAATAAATTCTTCAAAACCCTCATTCATCAATTTCAAACTTCACATTTCCTTTAAAACCACTTACTTTAATTGACTTAATCCAATTACTGCTTAATAGAAATCTCACTTAAAATTCATGTTTTTTTTGTAACACTCATTTTAGGCTGCATGTAACCATCCTTCACCCACTTATCTCTTAATGTAACATATCAGGTCCTACTTAGTTACTACTTTCTTCAAAAACAACTCACTAAAAATCACTTTTTCATTTCATAGTAAACACAATGCAGACTCATGTTTATGCCAATGCACCTTCAATCGTTCCTACATACATATGCCCATGTACACAATTATACTAATCACAAATACACATGAGAGAATCTTATAAATCCATATATGTACATATCAAATCATTAGTCTAACTTTCATAATGTTTTAAGAAGTCTATGACACCGGCCCAATTATAAACTAAACTTCTAATAGTAAATTGAACAAACACACATAGATAAGGTAAAACCAAAAGCTCACTACTTAAGAGATTACAAAGGGATCGATATAGATAATTCACCACCTATTAAAGTCTTATATAAGATATAGGGCTCTCTAACTTACCACAACCCACCACTAAGAGGATTAGAAAGGGATACATATATTCACTATCTAATAATACCCTACAAAAGATAAAAGGCTTTTCAACTTACCATTTTGAGAAATCCACCCAAGAGATATAGATTTACATAAAGAACTTTACCAAGAGCACTCTTTTAATTTATATTCTTATAATCACCACTCTACCCCAAAGTTACATTCTATTAACTTTATATAGGCAAGTTGAAACATTCCTCTGATTTTAAGATAAAATCTTGATTGTTTAGAATTCAAATCAAATTTATATTGAAGGTCTCAGTCGTTATGGGATAAAAGAGAACAAGACAATACACAATCTGATTTCTAGGTCGACTTGACTGATAAATATGAGCAGCTGACACTCATTTAATCATACCTTAATGTAGAAAACTCCAAATCAAAGCATAAAATATGTTAAACTCTTGATATAAGATTGTTAGTTATATCTTAATGCAGTAATGTAGGTAAATTTATAACTTTCAGCACTATGCAAAATTCTTAACAATTGTGACCTTCACTGACTAAATTTTAAATATATTTAAGAAAAGAAGTCCAATATTAATTCTGTAAAATTCCTTAGAAACCAGACAAGTTTATCTTTAGAACCATATATAGTGCATAACCTAAATATTTGTAGAACAATGTAGATATAAATAAAGGAAAAATTTATCAATTTTTTTCTTAAATCTAGGAAAAATTTTATTTTTGTTCAAAATCATAATATGATAGTCAATTTTTAAAGCTCTAGACTAGCATCAAATTAAAAATAAGTAAATTCTACTAAGGTCTATCCCAAGTATCATCTTCCTAAATGTATAAAAAAAATTGTTTGATTCTCTTCAAATGCTTTTTTAGGAAGTTTGCATGATGATTCTTGGGCTACGCTAACTACCAATTTACTTGTTAAATTTCTATGTGTTGTTGTTGTTGCAAGGCTATAAAACCTGGTTAATTTGTCGAGCAAGTTAAATGAATAAAATCAAAGGAAAAAATATACTACACAAAAGTTTAAGCTAATCTTATATCTTTATTTGAAGGCGATATTTTTCCAAATTTTGTTACAACTATTGCACCTACTAAAGCATTTATCGCATAAGCTATTATTTCATTAATTTATTGCTAGGGATGGACAAATAACTCAATTCAATCGAATTTAGAAAATTCAATTCAGATCAAATTATTATGAAGTCTCCAACATGATCGAGTGGGATTTTGGCTAATTCAATCTTATCCAAAATTGGCTTGACACTTGATATTAAAAAAGACATTCTTTTAGATATTTAGGGGTCCACAAATAACCAAACTTGATCCAATTTGATTTGATTCGATCGTAATACTTTATTTTATTGTTTATTATTTAATTTGATAGTAGTAGTTTTCATTCTTTATTGAAAATTAGTGAAAACAGAATAAAATGATATAATTACATTAAAACAATTTTCTAATAACTAAAATAATTTGCAATAAAACTCAACATAAACAAAAAATTCTCAAAATTACCCTTAGTCCAAATGTTATCCAAATCTATCCAAATTAACTTGAATCTAGTTTTAACACGAACCTGACCCAATCCGTAAATAATCATAACTTGATTTGATCCAAACTCAGTCCAAGTTTTTAATCTGATTTGAACAAATAAATAAATAAATAAAAACCTATATAAACTATAGAATACAAAATCAAAAAAAAGAAAAAAAAAGATAGCACATCAAAGATCTTATAAAATAACAGCAACATACATACATATCAGTCACTAGTACCAATTACTTACCTGCAATTCAATTCCCATGGAGTACCACTTGTAAGATAGTTTACCATCTGCATTGCAACTCTCAAATCCAACCCTTTATATAGCGTGAACATATACAAGGGCTGTGAATATTTTATTGATGATGTGGAATTATTGTAAAATATTTAAATTATTCATGTAGGTAAAATAAAGAATTACAGGTAGAGGGACCTACTGAAAATTGACATAAAAAAGAGACAATATGCTAGCTTTCTTGAATCATCAATATTGCTCTTTTTGGTGGTTTTCTCTCATGGAATGTAAATTATTTGTAATTGTACAATTGAACCACGTTAAAATTTATCTTTTCTGCATTGTGTGATTGATTTGCTTCTAGATTTAGTTTGATAATTGCATTAGTAATCACTTGATTTTCATATTTGAATATTGTTAATCGTTGATTCTTCTTATTAAGCAATTGATTCTTATGCAACTTGATTTGATCTTGTAAAAGATCTTGGGTAACATTGGTTTACTTTCAAGGCAATCTAAATACTTTAATTAATATCAGAGTTTAGTCCTTAATTTAAGACCTCAGTATGGCTACTCCAAAGATTGATCTTGAGAAGTTTAATAGAAAAAATGACTTCAATATACGGAAGATTAAGATGAAGCGTTACTAGTGACACTAGGTCTTAGAGATGCTATTCAACCTCTTATTAAAAAGGAAGAAAATGAAGTTTTTTCCTTAAAGACTCTAGAGCAGGCTATTAAAATAGACAAGAAGGAAATATCTTTAGCCTTGCAAACTCAGTTATAAGGGAAATGGAAAAAAAAGCCATTTTTGCAAATTTATAGGCTGATTTAGAAAGTATATAATGAAGAAGTCACTTGGCAATAAATTTTATAAAAAGAATACGATGTTCGTTAAAAATAATGGAAGGATCATTTCTTAATGATCATCTTGATCAGTTTAGCAAAGCATATGACACTTCTAAAACTATTGATGAGGCATTAAATGATGAGGATAAAGCCTTGCTGTTAATAAGCTCTCTTTTTAAATCTTATTAATGCAAGTATGATTATTGTCTTTATTACAAGTTAGTTAAAGATAGTCTCTACATATATCTCCTTCTATATGTAGATTATATTCAAATAACTTGCAAAGACAGAGGTAAAATTGAAGGTTTGAAGTTGATGTTGTATTTTGAATTTCATATAAAGGATTTAAGGTCTGCAAAGAAGATTTTAGGCGTAAAACATAGAAACAGAACCAAGGGTTTTATATTTTTATCTAAAAATGAATATTTAACAGGAGAACTTGACACATATAAGATGTTAGATTCAAAGCCTATATAGACTCCCTTAACAACTCATTTTAGATTGCGTAATCTGTTCTGTCCTAAAACAAATGATGAGAAGCTTGTTATAGCAAATGTCCATTATGCAAATGTTGGTTAGCTGCCTAATATATGTTATAGTATTAACAACGCTTGACGTATCCTATATATTAATTATAGTTAGCTAATATATGGTTTTACTTAAAACGAAACATTGGAAAACAATTGATAAGTCTATGAAATGAGAGTTATTAAGGCATTTCTAAACTTAAACTAACTTAGGGATTAAATGGTGTGTTTTTATTGTATTTTTAGTCACACTTTACATAAGCATCTATTTAAGTTTGAATTTAATAAACTAATTGAGTTTTAGATCACTTGTTGCTCTGATTATATGAATTATTATAATTGACCAAAAAGCTAAAGTTTTAAGGATGGAATATTGCATTAGCAGACCTATAGTTGAACTAAAATAAGTTTGAATCAAAGAAAATGTTGTAGCCATTGCTGCAATAATCTGAGGGCAACTGATTACGTGCATATTAACTAACAAAATAGTGGTAGAAGGTATAAAAAATTATGCGATCTAAGGTTACCAAAGAAGGACACATGGCTACATGTTTTTTTGTTTGTCTTAGTTCTAAGATATAAAAGAGCACAAGCAAAAAAAAGAAAGAGTCATCACCTAAGAAACATTAAAAAAAAAAAAAAGGAAACTAAGAATAAGAGGCTGCAACAAGGGATTTTAAAAGAAACAAAAGGTGAGATTACAAAGATTTACTGAAACTCAATTCATTATCTTTATTTTCTTGTTTTTATTACTTTATAGGAATATATTTAATGGCAAAAATGAGTATTGTTATTATTTTATCACATAACATGAACTAAACTTTGATATAGTTGTGTGTTAAATAAGCTTAATGGGTATTTGACTGATATATGAGTGTTGCATAGAGTCTGTTGTGGCATTTTATTTTTATTTTACTTATTGCAAATTTCTATTTTAACTGACTACCCATTTAGTAAATTCTAGCTGAGAAGAGCCTAAAAAACCAACTTAGTGGAAAAAATAAAATAATACATGGTTTTAGATTGAATTTTCTAAAGTTAATCTCAATTTAAATAGGATTTTGTTTAATTTAAAATTAGTGAAGAACTAGATATAGAGACTTACCTTATAGGGCAATTGAAATCTAAAATGTGTAATGTTGTATCTAATGTTAGCATAACACTGGTCACTCTTAGACAGCATTCAGATATAAGATATCCAACAGGCGATAGCGGAGGATGCATGGGAGTTTCTACCTAGTACTATAGTAGATGTTATAGCAATAATACCTTAATTGAAAAGTAGTCTATACTATTCAGTGAGTTTAAGATCTTAACTACCACTTTTACAATTGAATTAATCTTTGTGATTGACTTTGGATTTCTTTCTTATTGCATTTTTAGTTCTCTTAGATTATTAATCTTGTAATTTATTTTGCTTTAGTTACCTTGCTAAAATTGCACTGTTAGGATTGCTATAACAAATTCTATAATATCAATCCCTATAAAGACGATCTTGAATACTCATCATTATATTAGTTGTTATATACAGTTCCACATTGACACTTATATCAGTAAGTTATGAATAGTAGTTATGTGACTCATGAAATATCTAAATGGTTTATTGAGTAATGGCCTGATTTATGGAAAATTTAAAGAAAGGTGCAATGGTTTGCTAAGATATATAAAACGATTGCCTTATTAACTAGAAAGCAACTCTGCAATATGTGGTTGCTCTCTCAATCATAAAAACATAATATACAGTTGTTACAAGGGCTATATGTCACGAACCGTCCCGAACCCTGAGACGAATCGCGACTGATCCTCGAAATTCGACTAATAACTATTCTAATATTAATCACAATAATATTTCTACTAAAATTTCCGATTGAATTTCACTAAAATTTTGAAATTTCCAATCCTGTAATTAATAAGATAACACTCCCAAAATAATTTCCAAATACAACCAACTCCGTTAATCAATATCCCAATAAAATACCAATTATCATCCGAATTATTTTAATACCAAACACAGTAAGTTATTCTAAATTGTAATATTATACAATCCGAAATATTCTACACAGAACTTCACAAATCCTAGGACAAACACGTGGCCAAATTACAAATAGCTATTGATGCTGAGTCAACTGTTGTACCTGCAAGTCTCCTGTGGGGGGAAAAATATAATAAAACGAAAAAGAATGGGGGGTGAGTATAAAACTCAGTGAAGGTCAGTGAGTGGATAGTAGTCTTTCGAAAAATAACTTTATTCTTAAAATAATCGTATCACTTTTAAATACACCATTTTATCAAATCATAAACGAGAAATATTAATAAATCATTTCACATTTGTAAACAAATCACTAACTTCGAAAATATATATAATGTCATGTGAAATAACCAAGGAAGAATATGTCATAACATCGTATAATTACTCAATCTAATATCATCACAAAATACTGCATAAAACCGAAGAAAATTCGCAACATATAATGTCAATTTCGAATACTTAAAACTTTCACCAAACGAGTACCCAGGGAAATAATCTCATCCTATCTGGACCTTAACGGGCAGCAATCAAGAACCATCATGCCCCGGAACTATCTAGATAGATGGAGAAATAACATCTCATATGTCGTCTCATCTCGACATATCTCATCATCATAATTATGCATGCATAGTCCCCAAAGGACAAAAGCGCCCAAGCACACGGCCCAAAGCCTCTATGTGTACTCCGACGGGCCCCAAAGGCCTATATCTCATATCATCACTGTCTAATGACTTGAAAACAATCGAAAATACACATGTATATAAACATCCGATAATATCCGAAATCACATTCTCTTTTATTCTCAACAACATTTAAAATCCATTTTCTTTCCTTTAAAATATTATTTATATATATATATTCAAAATTAGAAATAAAATCATCTATCATACGCAATTCCGATAATAAACAACATAGTGCCGATAAAATCCATTTTTCCACAAAATCATTAAATCAAGTATTTAAAGATTCATTTGCAATCATGCTCATCATAATTAAAAATTATGATAATCCACAAAGAAAATAGATTTTATATATTCCACTCACAGTGACGACGATCAAATCAAATATCGCCGACGTCCGTGGGTTGGTTCTCGTTCGCGGGTCCCCCTAATCAAATAAATGGTATAATTATTACTAATCTCATAAAATACGATTAATTATACTTAATAAAACCCGAATTCTCATAATATAACTCCCGAATATTTAAAATTATTAAATTATCCTTATTTCTAAAATTATCAAATTATTCTTATCTCCAAAAATTACCAATGATCTCGATATCAAACTTTATTTAATTGCCCCCAATAATATATTTATTAACTTATCCTTAATATTCTCAATTTCTGAAATATCCTTGAATCCTTTAAAATTACTGAAATGCCTTGAATTCAAAATTATCGAAATATTCCAAAAATCATAATTTATCAATTTAACCTCAAAATCATAAATTACCAACCTATCCTCAATTTAATCAATTACTAAAATATCCACATTTTAGAAATTATGGAATTATCTTAAAGGTATAAAATCATCAAATTACTCCCAATTACTTAAATTACTGATTTACCATCGAAATCTCAAATTACCTATCTAACCTTATCCATAATTATCAAATTACCCACAACTTTCAGAAATTACATAATTAACCCCAAAATTCTCAATCTTTACCGAATTGCCCCTCACCGGTCAACGGTGACGGAACTTCAGTCAACAGTGACGGGAAGCTTAGATCTTGTAGTTCCGGCCTCGGTGAGTCCAACGGTACCGGCGGTGACCTTCCACGCGCGGTGACGGAGCTGGATCGAGCTTCCTAAGGCCGCGGGTTGCAAGTTGCCGTTCACAGGCAATCCGACCGATTCAGATGACGAGACCGGTCGAAAATGAAAGCTGGAGGTGAGAGTAATGGAACCCAGCCGATGGCGTGGCCAAACTCTGGCTGAATCGACTGCAGCAAGAACGGGTGTTTTGGCTGAAACTTTCAAGCTTTACCGGTGGTGTTCTGGTCGTTTTCAGACAGTGAAAATGGCAAGGATACGACCAGCGTCTCAAGGGCTTCAAATCGATACCAAGATAGTCAGAAACGGTGGCCGGAATTGAGAGATCCGGCCAGGTCAATTCGCGGGTCGTGGGTCGGGTCGGGTCGGATCGGATCCGAGTCAACGCCTCTCTCTTTCTCTTTCTCCCTTTCTCTCTCTTTCTTTCTCTCTCTCCTTCTCTCTCTCTCTCTCGGCTTCTCTTACACAAATATTAAAAATAATATTATTATTTTATTAACCTAACTATTTGATATAATTATTATATTGTACCGATTAAATAAAACCGGTTTCATAATAACAATTTTCTAACTAATTGACTCAGAATCATACTCGATTTTATCCTGATTTTTCACCACGATAAAATATAAAATTTCTACACGCACAGTGTGTTTACTAATATATCGAATTTCCCCGCATTAACGTGTAACGAGTTTCGAACTTATAAAATCGATATCGAATGAAAATTATACGATCCACTCTAATGGGAAAAATAAAAGTGTATATATTACACTGTAAAAGAAGTTTTATGGTTACTAAGGTTACTTTATGAATTGGGAATGAAATAGAAGACTGTAATTGTCCATTTGATAGCTCTGGCACCATTTATCGATGCAAAAATCCTGGTCACAATGAGATGACTAAACACATAGATATTAAACTTTATTTCATTAGAAATAAGGTTTTTAAGGAAGCTGTGAATATGTCCAGTGTATATGCTTACTAAGGTGGTTTTATTAGCTAAGTTTGGAATTAGTTGGGTTGAGTGATCAGCCAATTACTCAAGGTTAGGAGAAGGAGATAGAAAGAGGAAGTCTTACTGTGGAGAAGTGTGAACTCAAGTGTTGAACTCAAAACGTAGAGTCATTAAATGGCATCATTTCAAAGGGGTAAAATGCTTCGAGTCACTACGAGCTAGTGATATGCGCAGCCTAAAGCTTGAAACGACTTCAAATAACAATGTTTTAATGAAGCTTAACTAAGTTACATGAGGATGCATTGAGAAGGGATTCAAATCAGCTACAAAATCCGTTATGCACGGGGTTGTATTATGTGCAAACTGGGTTGTATATCAACTGATATAAAAGCTTATTGTTGAGGCCGTTTTGTGCATGAAATCGAGAGTTTTTCGATGAGATCTTAGAGAGAGATAAAAGTGTGATTTTGTTTCTTGTATTCATCTCTACCAAAGCTCTATAATTTTTACTTCAATCATTAGTAATACTATTTCTTGTGGCTTCTCTCGTGGATATAGATTTTGCTTAATTGTAGAATTAAACTACTTTAATATTTGCCTTCTCTGCTTTGTTTGAATGATTTGCTTTTAAATTCAATTGAAAATTATGTTAGTGATCATCTTGATTTCCATATTAAAATATTGTTAATCACTGATTCTCGTTATTAAATAATTGGTTCTTGTGCAAATTGATTTAATCTTGTTAAAGGTCTTGGGTAGTGTTAGTTTGTTTTGAATCACAAAGCAATCTAAACGCTTCAAATATATTCATGTATATCTCAAAGGATCGAGGTGCGTGGGTGATCTCTTTCATTATTGAAAAAATGTTAAAATGTTAATTAATTAATTCCTATTTAAAATGCTAAATCTAATGACACCCTCTAGAGGATGCAAATATACAAATGGCCGAACCGCAGTTACAAAACATATAATATAGTATTGAGCATTTATTATTGAATGCAGAAAACTTAATTCTTGACTTTATTTGCGATAAAAGTTTTGACAAAAATACCGATCAATCAGCAGCAATCAAAACAAACTAAAATAATTTATGCATACTACATCTTTAGCAAGAAATAGTCTTCTTGTCTGACTGTTTAACAAGAGATATGCTTGTAATGGTAATCACAATTATACATAGGGAGGGGAATAGGGTGGGAAGCCTACCCAACCATTTAAAAATTATTTGCCTATTTTTTATTCCATTCCTTAATAAATTTAGTAGGTAGTAATGGGAAATCCCTATATAGAAAATGATTTCTCCATTCCGGTTCCATTCTCCCATTTATTATTATATTATAGGTATGGATATATACGATTAATAAATTAAAAATTAGAGACATAAACAAAATCATCATTGTATTATGAAGTAGTCTAATTATTAAAAACAATCTAAAAATTTGAAACAATATCTTAAAACTGAAAATATTTAGATAACCAATAACTAAAAAAATATAGCAATATAATGTTTCAAATCCTTCTTTGTTAATGGTTTTATCTTCTCTTTATCATATTCATGTAGTATATGATCATAAAGTTCATCATTTGTTTATAAACAAACTTATATTTTAAGGTTGAATAGGAATTATATTGTAGGATTTCTTTTAATTATAACCTATCTATATTAGGTAAATATGAAAAAAATTAACAAATACTGTAATTGATAAAAAAAATTATTAAATAAAAAATAGAAAATTTTCATACCATGGGAATTAGGGTAGGGGTTTGTAGGAGTACAAAGAATTTGGAGACTAATTTTTTTTCCATTCCTTAAAAATTATTTAGAATTCACTCTATTTGGGGTGGCCCCATAGGACCCAAAGACATGGAGGGTTTTGTTATCTCTTATTACGTAATATATTATTAATTGAGATAAGTTTATAAAATGATTGCACAACCATATTCTCAAAATAGTCACAACTTAATTTGTAAATAAAGGGAAATATAATGTTTAAATTTATCAATTTTTTAAATCTAGGCTAAATTTATTTTTTAAAAAATTTACATTACATTAATCACCTTTTAAGGCCTTGGAATAACATTGAATAAAAATTAAGTAAAATATACTAAGGCCTATCCCATGCATCACCTTCCAAAGTGTATAAAAAAAAAATTGTTTGATTATTTTCAACTGGTATTTTTGAAAGCTTGCACGATGATTTTAGGGCTATGCTTGACTACCAATTTAGTTAGTAAATTTTTGTATGATTTTGTTTTTGTAAGGCCACAAACCCTAGTTAATTTGCCGAGCAAGTTAAATGAACAAAATCAAATGACAAAATATACTACACTATACTTCAAGTTATTCTTTTACATAAAGGACATATTTTTTGTAATTTTCGTTATAACTATTGCAACAACTAGAGTAGCTATCATATCAATTATTGTTTTGTTAATTTATTATTATGGGTGGGCAAATAACCTGATCGAATCTGATTCAAAAAATTTTAGTTTGAATCATATGTGAATGAAGGCATTGTCAAATTGCTTGTTGTTATCTGTGATGGTGGTATACAGGACTCCAAATCTATAGATGATGTTTCCTTGGATGAAATCTGTTGTCATCTTTTCTATAATTGTTACCAAAGGCTCTTCTTCGACCCATTTGGTGAAGTAGTCTATAGCCACAATAGCAAATTTTACTTGGCCTTTTCCTATAGGCAGAGGGCCAATAAGATCTATACCCCACTGGGCAAAAGGCCAAGGCAAATATTTGACATTTTTCACATTTCTTCGTCAATTCAATGGCATCTTCATGCACAGTTAACCAGAAATATCCTTGCCTTATTGCCTTCTATGCTAGCGTTTTGCCACCCCAGTGGTTTCCACATATTTCTTTATGAATTTCTCTTAAAGCATAATTTGCTTCTGCAGGAGCAAGACATTTCAAGAGGGGAAGAGAAAAGCCCCACTTATATAGTTGACCATCGACAAATAGATATCTAGCAACTATATCTCGCAACTCAAAGTTTAACTTTTCAAGTATCATTTTTATCTGCTGGTAACTCCCCATTTATCAAGTACTTTTCAATAGACTCTATCCATGTTGTCCTTCCGTTTATAGTTGCAACTTTTTTAACTTCGGTCGTAGGATACTTGCTTCTAGGGTCATAACAATTGAGACTGACCTCATCAAATTTCCTTTAGGTGTATATGCGAGTTGGGCTAATGCATCCACTCATTGGTTTTGCTCTCGAGGGATTTACCTTATTTTAAATCTCTCAAAATCTTTTAACAACTCATTAACTCGCTCAAGATAAGCAATCATGTTCAAATCTCAGACTTCATATTTACAATTGACTTAAGTAACCGCTTGCTATAAGTCACTAAATACCAACAAGTTCTTAACATCTAAGGCTCGCACCAATCTAACCCCAGCAAGCAGGGCTTTGTACTCAGCCTCATTATTATTGCATTAAATCTGAACCACAATGCACATCCAATTTTTATTTTATCTGGTGTGATAACAATCAATCCTCCTCCACTGCCTTTATTATTTTATGCCCCACCAACATAAAAAGTGCATTGCCCAAATTAATCTTCTATAACTTTAGAACATGGAGTTTCTACTGCTGTAAAGTCTGTAATGAAATATGTTGTTGCTTGCCCTTTAATTGAAGTGCGAGGCTTAAGTTGGATATCAAATTCACCTAACTCTAGAGCCCTTTTAACCAATCTTCCCAACACATCATGTTTTGTTAAAAGCCTATTTCGATAGTTGGTTGGTTAATCCGATAATCTCATGGGCTTGGAAGTATGGCCTCAATCTCCGTGTTGAAATGACTAACGCCAATGCAAGCTTTTCTAAATTTGAATATCGAGTCTCTACATCGGCGAAAGCTCGACTTGTGTAATAAATCGACCTCTGGACCCATTGTCATCTCGAACAAGAACAGAACTTATTGCTAAGTTAGAAATCGCTAAATACATATATAGTGAATCACCCTAAGATAGTTTAACCAAAAACGGAGGATTGCTAAAATAATCTTTCAACATCTAAAATACTTTTTCACAATTTTCAGTTAAGGACATCTCTTTCCCTTTCTTTAATACTTTAAACAAAAGAAGGTATTTATCAATAGCCTTTGAAACAAAATGATTCAGAGCAATAATCTGTCCAGTTAGTTGTTGGATTTCTTTCATAATCTTTGGTGACTTCATGTTGACTAAGGCTTGAATTTTTTTAGGACTAATTCAATTCCTCTGTGATTCACTATGAAGCCTAAAAGCTTTCCTGAGGCCACTTCAAAGGCACATTTAGTTGGATTAAGCTTTATCTTGAAATTCCTTATTATATCAAAAGTCTCACAGAGGTTTTTAATGTGATTATTTGAGATTTTACTTTTCGTCAACATGTCATCTATGTAGACTTCCATTGTGCGACCGATGTGATTAGCAAACATTGCATTCACGAGCTTTTGGTAGGTGGCCCCAGCATTTTTAACCCCAAAAGGCATGACTTCATAACAATAAAGGTCTTAATCAGTAATGAATACAGTCTTTTCTTACAGGTTCATGCATCCGAATTTGATTGTACCTAGAATAAGCATCCATGAAACTCAGAAGTTTATGTCCAACCGTAGCGTCTACAAGTTGATCAATCTATGGTAAAGGAAAGCTGTCCTTAAGACATGCTTGATTGGGGTTAGTAAAGTCTACGTACATCTTTCACTTTTCATTGCCTTTCTTTACCATGACAATTTTTGCAAGCCACTCTGGAGACCTAGTTTCCTTAATAAATTTTGCCTTTAAAAGCTTGTCTACCTCTTCTTTAACAGCTACAGCTGTCTCGACATTTAAACTTCTCCCCTTTTGTTGAATGGATTTTGTTAGAAGCTTAGTACTTAAGCGGTGAACAATTATCCTCGGATCAATTCCCAGTATATCTTCATGAGTCCATGTAAATACATCTGAGTATTCATTTACGAAATCTACAAGTTGTTCCCAAAATAGATTGGCTAATTGGAACCCAATTTTGATTACTTTATTGAGATTATCTCCAAGGGGGATCTCATCGAAGTCTTCAACAAGATTTGCTCACTGATAGTCTTTTGTTGTCCTAGGGTCAAGACTTATGATTTGAAAGGACTATTTTCCTTTTCTAAAGGAAATCTCATAAAATTCTCAAGCCTCTTTCTGATTTTTTTGAACTACTCTTATAAAGAGATTTCAAAGTATAGTAATAAAAAGAATTTATGACCTTAATGGCATATAGGATCTATCACTATAAATTGAACTATAGAGGTAACTTTAGTTGGAATTTTGCTAAAAGACACAACAAGCTCGACCATTCCCTTAGTATAACACTTTCCAATCCATGCAATAAAGTAGTGTATGACATTAATTGGGATCTTTCCAATCTTATTTTTTGAGAATGTAAAATATATATATTCGATAAAGTCGCTTGTTTGCCACAGGTAGAGTAACAACTATGGCATCACAATGAGAGTGATGAATTCGTTGAGTGTCATTTCAAGAAAAAATTATTAGAATGTCATGAAACCATGGATTTTGTGTTGGGAAAATATGCTCTTTAAAAGCATATAGGTTTATTTAATTGTAATAAATATTTTTTCTGATTAATAAAATAATTGAGGTATTTTATTCAAATATCTTTTCTGCATTAATTTTTTAGTAAATTTTATTTAATCATATTATATGTATTTATGTGATCACTATGTGAACTTACAGAAGATATAAATACAAGTTATCTGATGATTTAATAAATTGAGTTCGTAGTTAATAAATAAAGTTGGGCACTTTATTTAGATATAAACTGTAATAAATTCATTGAATGATTTATCTTAATCATGTATGAATTTATTGATATTGAATAAGATCACATATGGGATTTAATTAACTTTATAATAACTGTCAAACTTGTTAAATCTCATAGGTATTGATTTTACTGTAATTTAATCTTAAGTTAGTTATAATTTCATGATTATAGTTGTCATTCCATTTGAGTTACCAATGGGCATGACACATACTTGTAGTCAAGATTACCCAGTATCTTAGTGAGAGTAATTATAAGTATTGAAGTTATAGATTAACAATATAGAATTTGTACAACACATCTCTTTATAGGTTTTCGGTACTTGATCATAGAATTCTCTAGCCAGAGTGTATTTACATATTTAATATGTTGAAAATGATCATTAGAGAAAACCAGTAAGTATCAAAAAATTAGATGTTATTAAATTGATTAGACAGTTAAGATATCAATTTAATTAACAATGTGGTACAAAGGATTGTGCAGTAAAGAGATCAATATAGCTTGGGACGAATTATTATTCGAGCATACAATTATGGAGGTCAGTTTCAATCTTATAGTGGAATAAAATTAGAATTAAATAATTAACAATTACAGGCTTAATTATCATAGCCATTATTGTATGTTCCTAAATGATCCCCGGGTTAGCTCATTTAATTGACTACACCACTACTAGACTCAAAAATAATAAAATTAGCATATTATATGATAAACCTAAATATAATATTTGTTAAGCCCCTATGTGTTACCTAAATATAATATTTTATAAGGTGGGCCCCAAAGTTATTACACTTTATCTCTACTTTTACGTAAGTAGAGAGGAAAAATATTAAATTTAATATATTTAATATTTTAAATTATTATATGATAAGAAAAACACAAATTAAGGTTTTAACTAAGGAAATATTATATATAAGTGTTCTTTTCTCTTAAAAAAGGGTGAGACGCTTTTTGAGAAAACACTGAAGAAAAAGAAGCCAATGATTTTTAAACGTGGTGAAACAATGCCCACACATTCTGTGCAGATCAAACTTGAGTCATAGCTTAGAAGATCGTTGGGTGGCGGATTTATTGTTTGGTGTCATTCATCTTCTCAGATGATCAAGGTATAATTTTCTGGATTATAAATTTCTTATATATTAGATTAGATTGGTCCTAAAATATTTTTTATGAGAAAAATTATGATTTTTCACCAACATTTTGTATGTATAAATTTATTTCCAATCCACTGGGCTCATGCCTTGCTTTCCTAGCCAAGCTTTTTCTTGCTTTGCCAAAATTACCAGTGAAGGACCGCCCCAAATATGGTTAACATCATACATATTCTCATTGCTATTATTTTCTCCTTTTTTACCTTTGTCCTTTCTTAAAGATTCTGGTAGATCTTTACTTGCCCGATTATCTTGAACTTTGATGTATTATTATAATTGACACTGTCACACCAAGCTTTCAATTTGTTCTTTGAGGTCAAAACACTCAGATGTATCATGTCCAACATCTTCGTGAAAGTAACAATGCCTCTTAATTCCTTCGAGAATGATTAATTTTTAGTGAAAAGGGGGCTTTAAATAAGATAGAATTCTTTACTTGCATCATAATGTGCTCTTTAGGCGCATTCAACTCGATATAGTTAATAAACTGTATGGGAGGCCGCGAACAGGCTATTAAGAGCTAAGTTAGTCTTTAGAGCAAAATTGATCTCTTTAAAAAACTTAATTGGGTCATCTAAGTCTGACCTCACGCCTATCTTCTTTTTTTTTCACTAGATTCACCTTTCCCTTGCTCTTTTTACTTCAAAATCTTTCTTTTACATTAGCATATTTCTCAACTTGAGAGAGCATCTCCAAATATATTGATGGTGGATAGCCTTTCATTAATCAGAAAAAGGAATCCTCATCATCATATCCATCTACTTGAGTGGTCTCAGCATTATACCTTTGAATGTACTCCCTCAATGATTCACTCTCATATTGTTTTACTGTCAAGAGGTAGGTAACTGGCTTATTTTTTTTATCTTGCACTTTGAAAATGCATTGCAAATTCTCAAATTAACTCATTGAATGAAGAAATAAACTTTGGTTTTAGCCTTTTAAACCACTTTCTTGTAGCTCTAAACAAAATAAGAGGAAATGCCTACACAAAATGGCTGAAGACACGCCCCTGAACTTCCATAAGAGAGCTGTTGAGTGTTAGAAAGTGTATATTTATAAAGGAGAAAATCATCATTTTACACTTTAAATCTCACTAACATTGCTATTTTTATTTATTTAAGTATTTTGTTATTTAATTATATTTATTTTATTATAATTATGTATTTTATGTATTTTAAAGACATTATGATCGTTTCACAATGAACGAGTGATCAGACAGCAAAACGGACATCATATTTGGACTCAGGACGGTCGAAAACCTTAAGAGAAGCATTAAAGGAAAAAAGTCACTGTTTACATATACAGATCGCTTTCAAATACGTATGGATCGCTTTTTATTTATTATCATTCATTCATTGTCTTGTTTCAGTCTTGTTCATATATACGGACCGATGATGTGGCAACTACCTATGACATGGCAGTATCTGATTGGATGAATTATTTTGTATTGACTGCTTATGTGGCGTTGACCGATGACGTGGCGTTGACCGATGATGTGTCACGATCTTATTTGACTAAATTTCTTATGTACTGTAGATCGATGACGTGGCAACATCTCAATGGAGTAAAAATCGTGTGTACAGTACATGCGCTTACATGGAATTATTTACTATTCAGGCGGCATTACTGTTGACTGTTGACTGTTGACTGATGACGTGACGCAATCCTGAGCATCCGAACTGTTTTTAATCCGATGGTCACGATTCACTCAATGTATCTATAAAAAGGGGGCTCTCCCCCCCTAATTTGAGACCCCTGAATTCATTTTTAAGCTTAGATTTTTGAAATTCCTTCTCCTTCTTGTAGTTTCTTTGTATTTTAATAAAATTTCCTTTTTTATCCTTAGTTAAAATATGAGTAGCTAATTTCTTTTTTAGCTTGGGTTGAAGGTGAAGTCTCAACATGTTCCACGGGCTTAATTTGGTAAATTTACTTTCTCTTCCCATCTAATATTTGTGGTTGTTTTGACTTTTCGTCGACAAATAATAATAGTCTTGTCTAGATACATTACCGATTAAACCTAAGACCCAAAGTACTGAGGTTATTATTATTTTGACGATACTTTCTTGGCACCATATCTTATTGGAGAGTGGTTCGTGAGGTGTGAAATTTCCTTATGATTTAATTGATATTAATATGGAATATTTAGCATGGAGCGTGTTGATGCGGATCCAGGATCCAAGTCTTTATTATAACAAGTTTCATTCTTAATTATTCCCGCCATTTTAATTCACAATTTAGGATAAAATTACCATAATTTAATTGTTTCCATTAAAAGAAAATTAATTCGGCATATAATTAAAATCAACCTCCTCGTGGGATCGACACTCGTCACCATTAATCTATTCTACAATAGATTTCGTAAACTGAATTCAATGATAAAATTTGCACAACAAGTTTTTGGCGCCGTTGCCGGGGAAGTAAGTTATTTTAATTTTTTGAATTAATTTTTTTTATTTTCTTGTATTTTTTTTCTTATAAAAAAATAATAATTCTATAATTTAATTTTTGTAATTTAAATTTTTACAATTTAATTTTTGTAATTTAAATTTTTTTAATTTAATTTCTGTAATTTAAATTTTTGCAATTTAATTTTATTGTGTGATTTCTTTAAATTTCTGTACTTTACTTTTTGCTTTACTTTTCTTTGTAATTTGTTTTATTTATCTTGTAATTTATTTTAATTTATTCGTAGAATTAATTCATAGAATTAGTTTTTTTTAAGTAATTTTTTTTGCTTTCCTTAAAAATTATAAAAAAATAAAAAATTTAAAAAAAGTGAATCTGTAATTTAATTTTGGTAATTTAAATTTCTTTAAATTTCAATAATTTAATTTCTTTGTAATTTCTTTAAATTTCTATAATTTAATTTCTGAGTTATTTTTCTTTGTAATCTTTATTTATTCTGTTAATTTATTATTCCATAGAATTAAATTTTTTTAAGTAATTTATTTTCCTGTAATTTAATTTTGTTTCTTTTTCTCTTCTTTATATTTCTATAACTTAATTTTTTATTTTTGTTGTAATTTATCTTATTTTTAGTTAATCTATTTCTTGTATTTTCTTTTTAGCACTTGAGTGTATGTTCATAGTAAAGTTGTAATAACGTCACAAGGTCAGTATCGTAATTTCTCTCTCCTCTTTATTTTTATTTTTATTTATTTTAATCTATTTTATTATTTACATGTATGGTCAAAGGTCATTATCACCTAATCTTGAACCTTTAGACCTTGATTTGGAAAAAACACTTCGCACGCACAAACACACTGTTTTTCAAAAGAAAATTGAAATGGAATTGCAAAATCAACAACCAGAACCACAAGAGAGGCATTTAAGGACTATTTTAGTTTTTTATTAATTTGAAAGACATCACGCATAAGGACCCAAATGTATTTTTTAGGAGTTTTGAATTAAAACCTAGTGTTTAAAAGTTTTGTCTCCCCACATTCTATGACCTAGAAAATGAGGACCCATATAATCATCTGAATGATTTTCATGCTATTTGTCAAACTTTTAAATACGAGAATTTTTTAGATGATGATGTTAAACTTAGATTATTCTCATTTTCATTAAAAGATATAGCTCGTTCATGGTTTAATACAATACCTGCTAATAGCATTACATCATGGGAATAAATGGTAACTAAATTTTTAAATAAGTATTTCCCAGTTCATAAAACCAATGCTATTCGCAGGAAAATTTCAGAGTTTACTCAAAGAGACGACGAGCAGTTTTTTGAAGCATGGAGCGATTTAATGGGCTACTCTTGAAGTGTCCACATCATGGGTATGAGAAATGGCACCAATGCCAATACTTTTTGGAGGGATTATTGCCACATATGCAAGAATGGCTAATGGCAACCAGTGGAGGAGAGCTAATGTCCAAAAACGTATCAGAGATTTGGGAATTTTTCCAACGGCAATCAGATAATTCTCAATAACGGAGTTGATTACTCAGAAATACCAGGAGAATTAAGGGAGTGAATGAGGTTAACATTGGCGAGTCAAGCTCAGGAATTAAAGAAGTCAAAGAGATGGTCGAAAGCCTTGCTCGACAAATAGCATCTTTAACAACCGCTAAATCAACAGAGCCACATGACCATGACTCATATTCAGATCAAGCCAATGCCATAGGTATCATGAGAAAATCACTAAACTACAACCCTTACTCCAACACATATAACCATGGATTGAGAGATCACCCCAATTTTTCATGGTCTCAAGGATTCCAACAAAACGGACCATCAGCTCCACCTCCACCAATGCAACCAGTTCCTCAAATGTCTCAAGCCTCTCAACCACCATTCAGACCATACAATCAGAATCCAAACCATTCTCAACCCAAACCATGGGAGGAGACATCTCAAACTTTTAGAAATCTTACTAACTCCAAGATCGAGCAGCAGAACCGCACCATTGATGAATTACGAAATGAGATGAGAGCGGGCTTCAACTTACAAGCTCAATCAATTTCGAGCCTTGAGAAAATGGTGGGATAACTTGCCTCTTCAGTTCAAACTTTGGCCATAACCATTGAAAAAAGCAAATTCCCAAGTCAACCAGTGCCTAACCCTAAAGCGGTGAATGAAGGAAGTTCTAGTTCACTACAGCAACATGGAGAGGTCAAAGCAGTGATGACCTTGTGAAAAGAAAAAGAAGTCGACAACAAAGTGGAGATGCCAAAGTCAACTCAGATTGTACCTGTGAATACTGAGGACTCATCATCAGAGAAAAAAGAGAAAACCAACCCACAAGAATATGTTCCTAAAGCTCCATTTCCTCAGAAGTTAGCTAAAGGGAAGAAAGAGAAATCCACAGGTGAGATTCTTGAAATCTTCAAACAGGTAAGTGTTAGCATCCCTTTACTTAAAGCTATAAAACAAGTGTCATCTTATGCCAAGTTTCTTAAAGACCTTTGTACTAAAAAGAGAAATATTCATGTTCAGAAAAAGGCCCTTTTAACAGAAAATATTAGTTCTATACTCCAACATAAAATGCCTCTAAAATGCAAAGATCCAGACTCTCCCACTATCTCATGTAGTATAGAGAACCACACAATTAAGAATACTTTGTTGGATTTAGGAGCTAGTGTAAATCTATTGCCTTACTCTATATTTGTGAAACTTGGACTGGGCGAATTACATCCAACTCCAGTGGTGTTACAGCTTGCAGATCGGTCCATGAAAATACATCGTTGTATTGTGGAGGACGTGCTTATCCAGGTAGACAAGTTTTATTTTCCTGTTGATTTCATTGTAATTGACACTTCACCAGTACAGGATTCAAGGAAGCATATCCCCATTATCTTGGGTCTTCCATTTTTGGCAACTGCCGATGCTCACATTCAATGCAGGACTGGAAATATGCAGTTATCATTTGGCAATATGACCATGGAACTAAATATTTTTAACATTGCCAAACAACCTCACAGTACTGATGATGAAATTGTAGATGTGGATTTAATTGATGAATTGGTTTATCATACATCTCCTTTAAACCTTAGTGATGACCCTTTACTGACATGTTTAACTCACTTTAGTTTGGATTTTAATATTGACAGGTCAATTGATGAGGTTAATGCCTTATTGAATTCATCGCCATGCATGGACATTAATAAATGGAAGACAAGGATAGACCAATTGGTACCATTGACAGAAAATCTCATCTCATCATCAGAATCACCATCAGGAATTGAGCTCAAACCTTCACTCAACCCTTTGATTTCTACATTCTTGGAAGAAGAAAAAATATTGTCAGAAATCATCTCATCCTCTCCTGATTACAAACAAAAGAACACAGACATCATTGACCCTATTTTTTGTTCAAAAAAGAGGATACAACTAGCAAAATAAGAGGAGATTCGTAACGACAAAAATGCTAAGGACTACAAAAAGCAAATGAAAATCTTCCGTGACAAGTGGAGCATTAGAAAATCTTTCACACCAGGTTAGAAAGTATTTTTGTTCAATTCTCAAGGGCACGTTTCTCCAAGTAAGTTACGCTCTCGATGGTCTGGTCTATTTACGAATCATACTATTTTTCCACATGGAGCCATTAAATTTAAGAATTCAAGAAACGGTGTAATTTTTAAAGTTAATGGTAAAAAAAGTAAAGTCATATCACGAATACCAACCATGTGGAGAAAAAGCACAAAACATTGAAGTGACCTGACAATTTTTCTTTTCATTTCCTTTCGGTGATTTAAAGTTTTCTTTTCTATTTTTAATTATATTTGTGAAAGTTTGTCTGTTTAACTTTTAAACTTTTATTTTTTTTATCATTTTCCTCACGAATATGTCAACTAAAAGGTATCTCTTCAGCATTCTTAGACAGTTTCGACGTATTCAATCTCATCTCAGGGGTCAGATACGATTTTGTAAAACACATCGTATTTGGCAGCTACAACCACCAGAGTTAGTAGCCCATGTTGAGGATTTAGAAAGCCAACTCCGAGAAATTAAGAGAGGCATCTACAACATCCAATTGGAGCTTGAGGTAAATTCAATAAGAGGACGATTTTAGTTTGTTTTGTGTGTTTTAATTTATTTTCTTGTTTGTGTGTTTTAGTTTACTTTGCGTGTTTAAAGTTTGTAATCCCGGTCAAGTGGCAGATAACGGTACTCCGTGACAATCAAGTCGGTTACTTCAGTTTTCCCACAATAACTGATATTCTGAGACGAAGTTATGGACAGAAATGAGATTTTAGAAAAGCTTCACAAACGATTCCCTTCGCTTCCTCAGAATGCTCTACTTTTAATTTATAAAGCCCGGTCCGAACGCATGCGATTGCTTATGAAGAATAACATCCCTGCTGACATCCGTTGGTTAATCGAGGTAAAAGTTCGCTCAGCAGGTGAGTTACCTCCCAAATTTATTGCATACATGCCTAGTTGTGGTAAACGAAATTATGTGAGAAAACGACGAGCTCGAAGGCTTTCTACTGCTTGTCATAAATGTGCCAGAATGATATGCAATAAAAAATCATGTTCTTTAGGAATGGTGTCTGATAACAGAGAAGATAAGATTCAATTCATTAGGGATGGATTGAATAAGGAGTCATTGGATGATATCCTTTTGTCTCTTGAAACGCATCCCAGTGGATACGTCCAACATGCAATAATCCAGTTATGGCCATTATTCCAGAAAGAATGTACACATTATAGTCTCGGAAATCTGACTATAAAAGACCATGTTTGCCAGTTTGTAAGAAAACTGGATGGGAAGCCTATCCTCGACCCATAGAGGGCGTTCAAACCATTTCTGGACGTAAAACCAGAGGAAGATGTAAACCACAATCACAACTATCTGTAAATATTATTTTACCTCTCTGTTCTTTTATTTCACTGTTATTTTACTATTTGCATTATTGTTTTTAATAATTTCATTTACTTTTTCTTTTTACTATTTTCTTTTTGACTTTTTGAGCCATGTGCCTTACACGTTAATTGACATAATGTCTCATACACAGCTGTAACCAATTGTCACCAAGGTCTTTAAATACGAATTGTTTTTACTGAGCACTCACAAGTTGTTTTTGAGCAGTATCTTAATTGCAGCTTCTTCTAGTAAACAATTCAAGAACATTTGTGTGCTTTCTGGATTTCACTATGGCAAACATAAAGAGTTCATGGAGACAGCCATAGATCTTGGTCTAAGAATAGCAGAGAGAAAATTGCACTTGGTGTATGGAGGATGTGATCGAGGGTTATCCAAAATGGTATCAGAAGCTGCTTTTGTTAGAGGGAGCCAAGTGTTAGGCATCATCCCTCAAATCCTAAAACATTTGGGTTGTTTGTCTCATTCACCAACTGGAGAAGAGTTAGTCGTCTCAGGTATGCAAGAACGAATAACTGAAATGCTCAATCATGCCGATGCTTTTATTTTCCTTCCAGGTGATCTTACAACTCTTGAGGCACTAATGACATTAGCATCTTGGTCCCATCTGAACATTCATCAGAAATCCATTGGTTTGTTAAATGTCAATAACTTTTATGATGGCTTTCTCGCATTTCTTAACCATGCAATTAAAAATTATTTCATTCCTTCCTCAGTGAAAAAAATCTTTATTTGTACACACACTTCTAATGCGCTACTTGATCTGTTACAAGCTTATCAACCAGAGCCAGATCCCAAGGTTATTGTGTTGGAGTGTTCAAATAATGATGGTAACAGTAGCGGCAGTAAGAAGTACAAATTAGATTTAACTCTCTGCTTGTAAATATTTTCTTCTGTGTTGCAGCACCCAGGTGATGTCTTCTAAACTCTACTTCTTTCCTTTCAAACATTGAGGACAATATTTCATTCTTGTTGGGGGGAGGGAATAGTTGACAATTGTGGAATGTTGAACTAACCATGACTAACTTTTTGAATAGAAGATGGCTAAATATGGAGTATAGTGACTCTAGAAACACATCTTTTTAGTTAAAAAAACAAAAAAAAACAAAAAAAAGAATATATATATATATATATATATATTTGTGTGTGTTTCTTTTCTAACCTTTCGTTTTTCTCCTTTATAAATATATGTTTTCAAGTTTTTAAAGTCGAAGATGGCTGAATATGGAGTGTAGTAACTCTAGAAACGCATCTTCTTTATAAAAAAAAAATCATTTTTCTTTAAATTTTCTGCATGTATGTTTTCTTTTTATGTTTAGAATAGGTTGGGGGGAAAGAATTCTATTAAAAAAAAATTTGTGAGTTCTTGATATTGGATGATATGATGACTTTCGAATTTTAGTATTTGTATTATCTTTGGTCTTGAGTGATGTTACACCATGTTTACTATTCTACATGTTGATGTTGGGGACAAATATGAGTTGCTTGAAAGAATGCACATGTCATAATAAATTCCAAGTGAGTTTTTGAGCCTATTAATTTTTCTTGGAGAGTAACCCTTTTTGCCCATTCTTCATGTAACTTAGCAGTTTATTATTTCATACATGATCTCTAGATTTTATTTAAGTCAACCCTTTAAAAAAAAGTGTGTGTTACTGCATCTAAATGTCCACTTAATTAGTAGATATGGAAGATTATTTAAAATCCTAAAAGATGATGGAAGGTCATTTTTGACCCGTTTGATCCTTTCTAGCCATCCCTATTATGTAATATCCATAGTTAGCCCTTTTGAGCCTTTTGTTTTTTTTTTAAAAAAAATCCTTTTCTTTATTAACTTATTATCCTGATCCACTCCAATTTGGAGTATTACCCGATATCGTACAAGTTCCATTCACCTATTCATGTTTGAGAAAAAAATGATAAATAATTATTTTGTTCAGCGAAGTTGTGCTACATAAAAAAAATTCAAAAAAAAAGAAAAAAAGAGAAAAAAAAAGATGGACAATAGCAATAAATAAGCAAAATGCATCTTTTAAAAAGTTCTTTAATTTTTTCTCAAACATATATATTTTATTTCCCTATTTTCCTTTCTTTGTTGGCCATGTCCCTAGCTTACGTTACGTCCTAATAAAAGTCCTTCCTGATTTTAGAGAACTATAATCTAACATAAAAGCTAGTTATATGGGTAATTAAGATGTAGTGATGCATATAAAAAAAAAATGAATGCATTGGGTTGACTAATACTTTATTTGAGATCATATTATTTCTAAACTATGGGCATATTTTTTTCATCTTGGTGAGAGTGTATGATATTTCTTTATTATTTTCTCTCAATTTTTTTTCATCTTGGATTAATTTCTTTGAGAGTGTATGATATTTGGGGTTGGATATTGTTAGTTTTAGAAAGTGTATATTTATAAAGGAGAAAATCATCATTTTACACTTTAAATCTTAACATTGCTACTTTTATTTATTTAAGTATTTTGTTATTTAAAAATTTTATTATAATTGTGGATTTTAATTTCGTTTCACAATAAAGAGTGTCAGACACAAACGGACGTCATATTTGAGATTTTGAAGGGTTGGATATGTCATTCTTGAAAGTGGCTGATTCACGATAATTACTTTGTTATGTATTGCAACTACAACAAAATCGATTGGACGAATTATGTGGATTGATGCATATGGATGGTTGATGTGGCGGTGTGATATTGGACTAAATTTCTTATGTCTTTGTAGATCGATGACGTGGCGACATCTCATTGGATAATACTTGTACTTTTATTTTGATTGCTATCATTAATCTGATGATTGAATAAACACATGTGTTTCACTCAATTATCTAAAAAAAAGTTTTGAATTTTATCTTCTCCTTCTTTAGTTTTCTATTTTAATAAAATTCCTTTTTATACTAATAATTTCTTTTTGAGCTTGGGTTGGGGTGTGTTGAGTGTTGAAAGTGTATATTTATAAAGGAGAAAATCGTCATTTTACACTTTAAATCTCACTAACATTTGGAGAGTGGTTATTTTTATTTATTTAAGTATTTTATTATTTAATTATATGCATTTTATTATAATTATGTATTTTATATATTTTAGGGACATTTTAATCGCAATTTAGGACAAAATTATCATAATTTAATTGATTACAAAGAAAATTAAGTGGGATCGACACTCGTCACCATTAATCTATTCTACAATAGATTCGTGCGCAATGAGTTCATTAAAACGGACAGAGATATGTCATTCTTGAAAGTGGCCTGATATTTGGATATGGATGGTTGATGTAGGTGTGATATTCCTTTAGACTCGATTTGGAGAAATACTTGTACTTTTATTTGATTCTATCATTAAGGAATTAATAAAGGTTTCCTTTAAAAAAAAAAGTTTTGAATTTTATCTTGCTTTATTTCTAGGGACTAATAAGGCTGGTTGGGGGATGTGTTGAGTGTTAGAAAGTGTATATTTATAAAGGAGAAAATCGTCATTTTACACTTTAAATCTCACTAACATTGCTATTTTTATTTATTTTTGGAATTGTATTTTATAAAGGAGAAAATTCATTTTACTTTAAATCTCACTAACATTGCTATTTTTATTTATTTAAGTATTTTATTATTTAATTGGCATTTTATTATAATTATGATATTTTAGGGACATTATGATCGTTTCGAGTGATTGGATGAATTATGTGGTATTATTTGACTATGTGGCGTTGAAAACCGATGATGTATTAAAGGAAAAATCTTATTGTTAAATTTCTTATGTCTGTTGTAGATCGATGATGTGGCAACATCTCGATCTCGATTGGAGCAAAAATTATGTGGTATTGTCGCTTATGTGGCGTTGACGGATGATGTGTCACGATCTTATGGGATTATTTCTTATTCTTGTAGATCGATGACGTGGCAACATCTCGGTGGAGCAAAAAAATTGTGTGTCGATGTACATGGGATTATTTACTATTTCTTTTGATGTTAATCGATGACGTGGCGCAATCCTGAGCATCCGAACTGTTTTTAATTCGATGGTCACGATTCACTCAATGTATCTATAAAAAGGGGGCTCTCCCCCCTAATTTGAGACCCCTGAATTCATTTTTAAGTTTAGATTTTTGAAATTCCTTCTCCTTCTTGTAGTTTCTTTATATTTTAATAAAAATTTTTTTTTATCCTTAGTTAAAATATGAGTAGCTAATTTCTTTTTTAGCTTGGGTTGAAGGTGAAGTCTCAACATGTTCCATGGGCTTAATTTGGTAAATTTACTTTCTCTTCCCATCTAATATTTGTGGTTGTTTTGACTTTTCGTCGACAAATAATATTTGTGGTTGTTTTAACTGTTCATACGTACGGCACTGTTCACAGGAACTGTTTACGACACTGTTCATATATACGGACCGATGATGTGGTAGCTATCTATGACATGGCAGTATCTGATTGGACGAATTATGTGGAATTGATTGCTTACGTGGCATTGACCGATGACGTGACCTTGACTGATGATGTGTCACAATCTTATTGGGCTAAATTTCTTATGTACTGTGAATCGATGACGTGGCAGCATCTCAGTGGAACAAAAATTATATGTACAGTACATGCGCATACTGGGATTATTTACTATTTAGAGTTACTGTGCAAATGTTGACTATTTACTATTGACTGTTGACTATTGACTGTTGACTGATGACGTGCCGCAATCCTGAGCATTCGAATTATTTTTAATCCGATGGTCACTATTCACTCAATGTATCTATAAAAAGGGGGCTCTTCCCCCCTAATTTGAGACTCCTGAATTCATTTTTAATCTTAGATTTCTGAAATTCTTTCTCCTTCTTGTAGTTTCTTTGTATTTTTAATAAATTTTCCTTTTTATCGCTAGTTAAAATATGAGTAGCTAATTTCCTTTCAAACTTGGGTTGAAGGTGAAGTGTCAACATGTTCCATGGGCTTAATTTGGTAAATTTACTTTCTCTTTCCCTCTAATAATTGTGGTTGTTTTGACTTTTCGTCGATAAATAATAATAGTCTTGTCTAAATACCGCCCTGGTTAAACCGACACCCTAGTACAAGGTTATTATTATTTGGCACAATAAGCACTTGGCACCATATTTATTGGAGCGTGGTTCATGAGGTGTGGAATCCTCCCTTATGATTTAATTGGTATTAATATGGAATATTTAGCACATGGAGTATGTTGATGCAGATCCGGATACCAAAACACGTCATTTCAATAGATTCCAATTCAATTTAAATTCTGCCATTGTAATTTAAATTCAAGCACAATTTACATAAATTTCACCACCAATTTATTGTTCCCATTAAAAGAAAAGTAATTCTGTAAATAATTAAAATTAACCTCCTCGTGGGATCGACACTCGTCACCATTAATCTATTTTACAATAGATTCGTGCGTTTGCGAGTTCAAGAAAATTTGCACAACAAGTTTTTGGCGCCGTTGCCGGGGAGGTAAGTATTTTAATTCGTAGAATTAATTTTTTTAGTTTTTTATTTTTTTTCTTGCATTTTTTCCTTATAAAATTAATTATTCTATAATTTAATTTTTGTAATTTAAATTTTTACAATGTAATTTTAATCTGTGATTTCTCTAATTTTCTGTACTTTAATTTCTCCTTTACTTTTCTTTGTAATTTTTTTGTTAATTTATGTTAATTAAATCGTAGAATTAATTCATAGAATTTATTTTTTTTTGTAATTTTTTTTGTTGTTGTTTCCTTTAAAAAATTTTTAAAAAATTAAAAAAATTAAAAAAAATTAATAAATTAAAAAAACAAGTGAATCTGTAATATAATTTTTGTAATTTAAATTTATTTAAATTTCAATAATTTAATTTCTTTGTAATTTTTTTGTCTATAATTTAATTTCTAAGTTATTTTTGTTTGTAATTTTTTAATTTATTAATTCGTAGAATTAATTTTTATTATTTTTAGTTGTTTTCTTTTAAATTTTTCTTTCCTTGTAATTTAATTTCGTTTTCTTTTTCTCTTCTTTATATTTCTTTAATTTAATTTCTCATTCTTCATTGTAATTTATCTTATTATTTTATTTCTAGTTAATTTATTTCTTATATTTTCTTTTAGTACTTGAGTGTATGTTTATAGTAAAGTGTAACAACGTGATAAGATTAATATCATAGTTTCTCCTTCCTCGTTATTTCTTTTTTATTTTTTTGTTTTGTTCTCATTTTTTTGTATTTTTCATTATTTTTTTATATGCATGGTCAAATGTCATAATTATCTAATCTTGAGCCTATAGACCTATAACTGAATTTTTATTTAATTCTTACTTTTATTCAATTCTTGCTTACACCTAGTCTCAAGTAAGTTGCGCTCCCGATGGTCTAACCCTTTTATTGTTCACACTGTTTTTCCACGTGGGGTAATTGAAATTAAGGATCCAATAAATGGTGTCACTTTCAAAGTTAATAGTCAAGGATTAAAGCCATATCTAGAATACAAATAACATGGAGAGGACAACAAAATAAATTTGAGTGACCCAACTATTTAAATTGAGACTTTTTCTTTTCACTGATTTGACTATTTATTTTCTTTATTATTTTTTTGTTGTTTTTATCATTCTTTTGCTGATTGAAATTATTTTTGTTTAAGTGTATTTGCTTAACAATTAAGTTTTTTTTTTCTTATCATTTTAATCATGAGACAATTCCTCTTAAGCATTCTTAGACAGTTTCGACGTATACAATCTCATCTCAGAGGTCAGATACGATTTTGTAAAACACATCGTATCTGGCAGTTACAACCACCAGAGTTAGTAGCATATGTTGAGGATTTAGAAAGAGATCTCAGAGAAATTGAGAGAGGCATTTACAACATCCAATTGGAGCTTGAGGTAAATTCAATAAGAGGATGATTTTAGTTTGTTTTGTGTGTTTTAATTTGTTTTTCTATTTGTGTGTTTTAGTTTGCTTTGTGTGTTTAAGTTTGTAACCCCGGTCAAGTGGAGGATAACAGTACTCCGTGACAATAAAGTCGGTTACTTCAAGTTTTCCCACAATAATTGATATTCTGAGACGAAGGTATGGACAGAGACGAGATTTTAAAAAAATGTCACAAACGATTCCCTTCGCTTCCTCAAAATGCCCTCCTTTTAATTTGTAAAGCCCGGTCCGAACGCATGCGATTGCTTATGAAGAATAACATCCCTGCTGACATCCGTTGGTTAATCGAGGCAAAAGTTCGCTTAGCAGGTGAGTTACCTCCTAAATTTATTGCATACATGCCTGGTTGTGGTAAAGGAAATTATGCGAGAAAACTACAAGCTCGAAGACTTTTTGTTACTTGTCATAAATGTGCCAGAACAAGATGTAATAAAAAATCATGTTCTTTAGAAATGGTGTCTGATAACAGAGAAGATAAGATTCAGTTCATTAGGGATGGCTTGAATAAGGAGTCATTGGATGATATCCTTTTGTCTCTTGAAACGCATCCCAGTAGATAGTCCAAAATGCAATACTCTAGTTATGACCATTATTCCAGAAAGAATGTGCAAACTATAGTCTCGGGAATCTGACTATAAAAGACCATGTTTGCCAATTTGTAAGAAAACTGGATGGGAAGCCTATCCTCGACCCATAGAGGGCGTTCAAGCCGTTTCTGGATGTAAAACCAGAGGAAGATGTGAGCCACAGTCGTAACTACTTGCTAATATTTTCTTCTGTATTGTAACGCCCAGGTGATATCTTCTAATCTTTACTTCTTTCCTTTCAAACATTGAGGACAATGTTTCATTCTGGTTGGGGGGAGGGAATAGTTGATAATTATGGAATGTTGAACTAACCATGACTAACTTTTAAAGTAGAAGATGGCTGAATATGGAGTGTAGTGACTCTAGAAACACATTTTCTTAGTTAAAAAAATAAAAAAAGAAAAAAATATTTATGTGTGTGTTTATTTTTCTAACCTTTCCTTTTTCTCCTTTATAAATATATGTTTACAAGTTTTTAAAGTCGAAAATGGCTGAATATGGAGTGTAGTAACTCTAAAAACGCATCTTCTTTAAAAAAAAGAAAAAAAATATTTTTCTTTAATTTTTTTGCATGTATATTTTCTTTTTATGTTTAGAATAGGTTGGGGGATAGAATTCCGTTAAAAAAAAATTGTATGAGTTTTTGATATTGGATGATATGATGATTTTCGAATTTTAGTATTTGTATTATCTTTGATCTTGAGTGATGTTACACTATGTTTACTATCCTACATGTTGATGTTGGGGACAAATATGAGTTGCTTGAAAGAATGCACATGTCATAATAAATTCCAAGTGAGTTTTTGAGTCTATTAATTTTTCTTGGAGAGTAACCCTTTCTGCCCATTTTTCATGTAGCTTAGCAGTTTATTATTTCATACATGATCTCTAGATTTTCTTTGAGATAACCCTTTAAAAAAAAAGAAAAAAAAGATTGTGTTACTGCATCTAAATACCCACTTAATTAGTAGTATAGAAGATTATTTATAGTCTTAAACGACGATGGAAGGTCATTTTTGACCCGTTTGAGCCTTTCTAACCATCCCTATTACGTAATATCCATAGTTAGCTCTTTTGATCCTTTTATTTAAAAATAAATCTTTTCTTTATTAACTTATCATCCTGACCCATTCCAATTTAGAGTATTACCCGATATCATACAAGTCTCATCCACTTATTCATGTTTGAGAAAAAGGATAAATAATTATTTTGTTCAGCGAAGTTGTGCTATATATAAAAAATATATATATATAAATAATAAAAAAAAGAAAAAAAATACAATAGCAATAAATAAGCAAAATGCATCCTGTAATTTTTAAAAGTTCTTGAACTTTTGATTAAACATATATATTTTGTTTTCCTATTTCTTTTTCTTTGTTAGCCATGTCGCTAACCTACGTTACGTCCTAATAAAAGTCTTTCTTGATTCTAGGGAACTATAGTCTGAAATAAATGCTAGTTATATGGGCAATTAAGATATGGTGATGTATATAAAAAAAAGAAAAAAGAAAAAAGACAAAAATAAATACATTGGGTTGACTAATACTTTGTTTGAGATCATATTATTTCTAAGGTATGGGCATATTTTTTCATCTTGGTAAGAGTGTATGATATTTCTTTAATATTTTCCCTCAATTTACCATTCATTGTAGTGACAAAATTTTATTGGGATTAATTTCTTTGTGAGAGTGTCATTACAACCAGTGAGATTTTGGGGTTTGATATGTCATTCTTGAAAGTGGCATAATTACTATTGCTACAACAAAGTCTGCTGAACTGATACATATGGATGGTTGATATGGGTGTAATATTCCTTTAGACTAGAGATAATGCTTAAACTTTTATTTGATTGCTATCATTAATCTGATTGAATAAACAAGTGTATTTTAAAAAAAAGATTTTGAATTTTATCTTCGCTTTATTTGCTAGGGACTAACAATAAGTTGGTTGGGGGGTGTGTTGAGTGTTAGAAAGTGTATATTTATAAAAGAGCAAATCGTTGTTTTACACTTTAAGTCTCACTAACATTGCTACTTTTATTTATTTAAGTATTTTATTATTCAATTATATGTATTTTATTATAATTATGTATTTTATGTATTTTAGGGGTATCATAATCATTTCACAATAAACGAGTGATCAGACAGCAAAACGGACGTCATATTTGGACTCAGGACGGTCGAAAACCTTAAGAAGAGCATTAAAGGAAAAAAGTTACTGTTCATACGTACGGTACTGTTCATTTGGCTTAATTTGGTAAATTTACTTTCTCTTCTCCTCTAATAATTGTGGTTGTTTTGACTTTTCATCGACAAATAATAATAGTCTTGTTTAGATACCGCCCTGGTTAAACCGGCACCCTAGTACAAGGTTATTATTATTTGACACGATAAGCACTTGTCACCATATTTATTGGAGCGTGGTTCATAAGGTGTGGAATCCCCCCTTATCATTTAATTAGTATTAATATGGAATATTTAGCCCATGGAGTATGTTGATGCAGATCCGGATACCCAAGCATGTCATTTCAATAGATTCCAATTCAATTTAAATTCTACCATTGTAATTTAAATTCAAGCACAACTTACATAAATTTCACCACCAATTTATTATTCCCATTAAAAGAAAATTAATTATGCAAATAATTAAAATCAACCTCCTCGTGGGATCGACACTCGTCACCATTAATCTATTGTACAATAGATTCGTGCGCTTGCGAGTTTAATAAAATTTGCACAGCACCAACCCAATAGCAAACAATGACCAATGTAAAACCAAGCAAAGTACTCAGCGTTCAGCAACATCCAAAACCAAAGCTATGCAAATGTAATCCTTTTCCAGCAACAAAAGCCAGTAGCCCTCAAGCCAAGTAAAATGTATCCCATTTCATCAATGTAAAATATTGAGTGAAACACATGTAAATAGTAGATCATGAAATATCCAGTGAAGAATAAGGTGAGACTTTTCTTTTTTTTTTTTTGCTTTTTTGAAGTAAGGCATTTAAAAGGATTAAAGAAATTTACACAAACGAAATAATTAAAAATATAAATTATTATTGTACTGCAAACAACACCTACCACATAGATAAAGCATCTAGGGGAATCTCAGTGTTCTGCAGTTTCTTATCATCAAGTATTGATATACAAATAAAATTATAATCAATAGCTATAGCTGTAATTCTTAGGCCAAATTATGTATTTAAGTTCATTATTATTTAAGTTTTGTTCTCTTGAGCATGCCTTCTTACTGGTAATCATCATATGCATTATTAAAGTTTAATACTATTTTGGATTAGAATATTCTAAGAATTTCAATGAATGTTGGAATTATAACTCTCTAAGATTAATGGATTGCATACTCAGCCTTAGCAAACTTGTCAATCAATGCCAGCATACCCAAAAGAATGATTAAAAAGAAAAACTAGTATAAGTAATTCCTTGCTTAAAAGTTTTGATATCACATTTCAGAATAAAAATAAACATAACAAAAGTTAGCTGACCCAAATTTAAATGAATATCATCGTCAACTTTGATACCATGAGATAGAGATTCCCACATTTCCTCTGAGCCTCTTTACCTATGAAATTTTGTAACCCCTTTGGAAAAAGCAATAGCAAAATAAGTTTTTGTCTTAGCTAACAATTCCAACTAGTCCTTATATAAGCCTGTATGTATAGTAGTGCCAACAAACACATAAGAAGATTTATCAGACTTTTTGAAACATATTTTAACACTAACAGGATTGTGAATGTAAACACCAACAAAAACTCCAAAGTAACAAAAAAAAAAAATCAATAGCCTCAAGAAGTCTCCATGCATCTTTTCCTCTGCTTCAATAGCTTTATCAAGAATTCCACCTGATGTTGCACTAGTGAAAAAATTATATTCAATGAACAAACAATCAGTAACTTCAAATTCTACAGTTAACTAAAATGCTAATGGATATTAAGAGATTGTCTCCAAAAATTATTCAAGAAACTTTTGTAGATAATATAATTAGATATTGCAGTAATTTTTCAAAATTCTTTTCATTTCGATCAAAAGGATCAAGCATTACCAGCAACAGCGCAAACATAAGGCATTACTCATGTGGCAACTTAACTATTTGTCACAAGTTGTACACGACTTTTAAATCCAGAAGAGGGTTGATTTGCAGACTAAGATATAAACCTATCTTTAAAAGACCAAAAGAACACGATTAACTAGCTTTATAACTTTTTTAAATGCTAAAAATAAAAAGTTCATTCGTATAAATTTATCAGTTCGGATCTTACTGTTCTACTCATCCTCGTTTCACTTAATTTAGCTAATTAATATAATAGTTTCTAGAATACAAGAAATGTTTCTAAAAGTTAGATAATGAGAAAATCTATAATGAATTATGTAATACTAAAACACAAGATTACCTAGAAATGTAATAGAATGTTTAACAAAAACATGGAATGCAAAACCCATATCTAACACATACAGCCGAAAAAAAAATTTCATTATGCAAGAGTTGGAACAACATTCTATAGCATACGTAGATTTATAATCACAAATAAAATAAGTGAAACAATCAAACAAAACAATAATAATGCAAAAGGCTCAAAACCACAAAAATACAAACTTAGGGTTTCAAAGAGATGAGAATCATGAAGCTTATGCCGAAGATAGTTGAGACAATAGCGAAGTTCAACATCACTTGCTAGAAATCATTCAGAAATAAGTAAAGCTTGCTTTTGAATGAGTGTGGGTTTCTAGGGTTCTCGGTAGTTATGGTTTGGGTTGTTGTCGATTGGTAAGGTTTTGGTTTCGATTTATGACTAGGTTCAATTCCTTCGTGTTAAAGAAAGTCAATGGTAGGTCAACGATGAGCCAACGACAGTGAGGGTTGTCATTGTTAGTGAAAAGTGAGCTCTGTTTGAGAGAGAAGTTTCGTTGTATTGAGTAAGTGTAGTTTTAATGCTTGGGGATAAATAGATGCTTGAAGTCAAATAAGGGCGTGAAACAACATCGTTTTACTTTTTCTTTATTTTAATACTTTTTTATTTTTTTATTTTTTAAAATTTTTAAAATTTCGAACAAATAGAAAGTAAAAACAAGACTCTATCATAATTTCTTGATAAACAAAATATATATCACTAGTTGATCATAAATATTTGATAATAGTAAATTCTATCATATTTTCATCATAAATTCTTGATGAAAAAACTTTTTGTCACAATTATAGGATATAAAGCCTTTTGGCTAAAAACCGTCACATAAGTAACTGTCACTATAATTTTTCTTGTAGTGACTCTAGGATTCAAAACATATCTTTGTCATGTAAAATGAATCTCAACATCCCTAGAACTTTCATCATCAGCTTCAAGGTCAAAGTAGGTGAAGTTGTCTTTCATTCTCAAGACAATCGCATTGGCTTTTTGCTCGTCCAGGCAGACGGTACCAACTGTTGTTATAAATTTTCGCTCAACACGTAGCAGCTGGTTTACAATGACAGTTTCTTATTTGTAAATTTACATATCAAATTTTCATTTGATGTGTAAAGTTCTACTGTCAATGGTTCTGCAAAAGAAATCAAATTGTCAAAGTGTGTCGGGGTTGCCAATGATAACCTTTAGATGCTTAGCTCAGGCTTTTAAAGTTAATTCTAGAGAATTTGAAGAGAGAAGGACAACATTTCTTTACCCTTCCTTTCTTTTACCTTTAGGTATGGGAGAATTTGATATTTATATAGGCAATTATTCATGAAGTAGAGGTGTCACCATGACAAGTGGCATTGTCTTCCTGACAAGTGACTGCAAAATTCATGCATGAAGATATTTGTCATTATGTGTGAAAACTTGTTGACAATAGATATTCTTTCAACACTATCCTAGTTTCGGGTTCTTGATATTTATTGGTCGAGTACTTCAGATCTTATACTAGTTCCTCATAAAGAGAATTGGTTTTTGGTATTTCACTTATATGTTACTTTTGTCGAATATTACTTTCAAGTAGTTACTAAATATCTAGGTCATTTTTTGTAGAAAATGGACCTAGGTCATTCTTTATAAAGAATTAACCTAGGTCACTCTTTGTAGAGATATATTTAATAACAGTCTGTTGAAAACATACTTACTTTTTTAGTACTTTACTTATATTAGATCTATGTCCTTTTTTATGAAGAAAGGACCTAAATCATTCTTTATAAAAAACGGACCTAAGTCGTTGTTTATAGAGAATGGACTTAGGTCGCTCTTTATAGAGATTGGACCTAGGTCATTCTTAAAGAATAGACCTAAGTTACTCTTATAGAAATACGTCTTTGCGTTGTCAAAAACTCACCCTTTGGTTGTTTTATTTAGAATGGACCTAGGCACTTCTTTATAAAGAATGGACCTAGGTCGCTCTTTGTAGAATAATGGACCTTAGCCATTCTTTATAAAAAAAACAAGAAAAGGGCTTAAATGTCAAATAACTAATTAAATTTTTTTACTGTAAAAATAAATAAGAAGCTACTTATATTCAAATATTAAAAAAAATATCATTTAGATTTTTGTATTCAGACTCATTTAGATTTTAGAAAAATTCAGACCCATTCGATTTCAGATAAAAAAACAAATGCTACCCGAGATGAAATAAGTCATGGCTTAAAAGACCCATTAAATGGAACAAAAAAAAGGATAATCAAGGGTATTTTTGTAATGAAGTAGAGTTTTATTATAATTTAGTGTAATGTCATTAGAAAAAAGGGTTTTTAAGATAAGTAATTGGTGCCAAAGGAACAATTTTAATCTTAATCTAAAATCAAGCTAAGTTCGAATATTAGCACAATACTACACTAATATTATTGTTAATAATGAATAACAATAATAATAATAATAATAATAATATATAAAATTAAAGATCAATTAATAAAATAATCAATAAACGTAACAATGCAATTAAAATAATATTAACAATTGCTTACTTGATTCTCGAGTATTTCAGAAATTGCTGTCAGATAAGGAAATATATCTATTTTTTAAAACCAAATAATTTCAAAAATGAGGATAATTTAAAAATAATAATTGAAAGGTAAGCACCATTTTTTTTAAGCAAATAATTGAAAGATATGTAAAGATTTTTTTGGTAAGTTTAATTATATTAAAATATTTTGAACAAAATAATTGAAAGATATGGAAAGATTTTGTTTCTAAACATTGCGCCTACGATGATCACGAGCGACTACCATATTAGATATTCCCATAAGAAAATCAAGATTTGAGGGATTAAAATTATGCATCAAAATCTGGCCAATTTGGTACGCCAGCTGTGTTTGTTTGAGTATTCCACAAGTGTCCTAGGAGTCTGATCGATGCACTATCCAGCGTTTGGCGCAGTAGCTGAATCAAAGCAAAAGTAATATGCCTGCTCTTGGAAAAATCCGGAATAGAAGTGAAAGCCTCGTTATCCGAATCCATGAGAATCTCAGTGATAAGTTAACCTCACATTCTATTCACCACATGCCCCTACCGATGAAGGGACAACATGTTGCTCTCCGGAAAATTTGGAGTTAATATTTGGTACAGTTGACCAAATGTTGCCAGTTTATATTTTGTGGCTTACTTAAAGAGCAAGCCTCGCAGGCGTACCAACACTAATTATGCTCCCCCTTCCAATATTAATTTATTGCCTTTTTTTTTTATTTGACCTCCCGAATTCTAATATTTGGGAGGTAATGATTAAAATATTAACTGGATTTTTTCCAACCTCACTTTTTAAAAATAATAATATGAAAATATAAAAGTTATTTGTAGGATACTAATACCATAGGACTATTTGAATCCACTAACTTTCTCTTAACCCCTATTTGTAAAAATAAATTAATTATTAAAAATTTAAATTTTTAAAATCTCAAAATTATACTTCACTAATCTCCTTCTCTCTCTATTTTACAAATGTATATTTTCTCTCTACTCTCACATTTTACAAACTTAATACTCAATTTCACTCTTTTTTAATTTTTTTTTTAAGTATGTCATGGTCTATATATATATAATCAACAGTGGTGAACTCTCATAAGGTGACATTAGCTTAATTATAAACTAAACTTTTATTATTATTAAAAAAAAAGGACAAAAGCTCACCACTCTAAAGGATTACAATAAAATACAATAAATTTCATTATCTATTAAAGTCCTATAAGAGACACAAGACTTTCTACCTCACTAACACTCACTACTCAAAGGGTTACAAAGAGATACAAAAATTCATCATCCAATGATATTTTATATGAGATACAGAGCTCTTCAATTCACCACTCTAAGAAATCCACCGAAGAGATACAAAGTTTAAAAAAGAAACTCTAAAAAGAGAATTGTTCTAATCTATAATCTCAAAAAAATAATGATACAGCCACAAACTCTTATACAAATTTATTTTGTACAAATTATTTTGAAATTAAGTCATTGGTTAAATAAAATTATAAAATAATAATAAATTATTTAGATCAAAAGATATCTAATACGATCAATTAAATCTTACTACATTAATTTGTCTAAAAAGAATTATACAAGAATTTATAACTATATTATTACTCATCTCAAAATCACTTTCTTACTCCCTTCAAAAGTTACAAGCTAATACATTTATATAAGTAAATTAGAACATCCTCCAAGCTTAAGACAAGATTTCTATTATCTAGACTTCAAGCCAAACTTGAATTGAAAGTCTTAGCTATCATAAGGTAGAGGAGAGCAAAACAAAACTCAATTTGACTACTAGGTTGGTTAGATCAGTAAATTGAGTAGTTAATACTAATTTAATCATACCTTGATATAAAAAAAATTTAAATCAAACATCATAAATTTATTAAATTCTTGACTCAAATAGCTTTCCAAAGATATAAGGTTGTTAGACATAACTTGTTGTATTGATAAGAGTAAATTCCTAACAGCTGTAAACTTTACAGAATAAATCTCGAATTTCTTTAAGAAAATAAATTCAAATTTGATTCTGTAAAATTCTTTAGAACTAGACGAAATTATCTTTTCAATTCAATTATATATTATACATAATTTATCTATTTTTAGAACAATACAAATAATTTGCACAAATAGGCTATTAATTTTGACTTTTACTTCTCACTTTGACTAACCTTCTCGAATGTTTATATTCATCTTCATTGTAAACCTCAAAACATAATAAGTATCTAAACACTCTTCTGTCAATATCCCTTGGTTGAGAAAGACTTATTCTTGAGTTTAAATCTTCATTTTCTTTAATATATGGGATAAATCACAAACACTGAAGATTTCTAAAATACTATAATTTTTAAGCAAATCACTTTTGTAGGCATTCTAGCCAATTTTTTTTAACACCTTAAATAGATCATCAGCTCTTGGTTTGATTTTAGAAAATTTATCTTGTGAGAATCTTTTTTTTTTTTTAGATGAATCCATATTAAATCTCCTGCTTGAAATTCAACATGTCTTCGGTGTTTGTTGGCATTGTTTTGATATTTCTCATTTTGCATCATAATCTTCATTCGAACCTATTCATGCATCTTTTCTATGTTCTTTACTCATTCTCTAGCATCTCTACTAAATTGATAAGTAATTTGAAAAGGAACCAGATCCAATGGGCTTAAAGGATTTTTATCATATGGAACTGTCTACCATATAGTTAGCTGTATGGTACACTACACACATGAACAGTGTGTGGTGTGGTTCCACACACTGTTCATGTGTGTGATGTACCATACAGCTAATGTATGTTAGGGTAATCCTTATCATATACAATCTCAAAAGGACTACGACCAGTTATTTGACCTGTGCTGCAATTGTAGGCAAATCCAATTTAAGCTAAGATAAAGTCTCATAGATGAATATTCTTCCCTACATAGATTCTAAGAAGATTTTTCAAACTTCTATTGGTGACTTCTATTTGGCCATCAGTTTGAGAATGATACGAAAAGTTAAAATTAAGACTTGTTCCAAGTTTTCTCCAAACAATTCTCTAAAAATCAATTAAAAAATTTGAATCCTAATAAAAAATAATTGACTTTGGAATACCATGAAGTCTAAGAATCTCTTAATAATATAGGTTATTCATACATGAAGCATATAGAGTCTTGTTACAAGGAATAAAATATGCCATCTTTGAGAAACAACCAACAATAACCATGATAAAATCTTTGTTTCTTTGTGTTCTTGGCAAATCCACAATAAAATCCACACTCACGTCTTCCCAAAGAGAGCTGGGAACTAGAATTGGAGTGCATAAACCAATATTTTGATCATGACTTTTCACCACATAACAAATTTTATACCATTGCACAAGCTTTGAAACATCTTTCTTTATCTATGACTAATAAAATTTATCTTGAAGAAGAGAAAGAGTTTTATCTCTTCCAAAGTGCTCTCTATGACCACCACCTTGTGAATCTATAATTATTTATTCTTGAAGTAAACCTTATGAAATGCATAGTTTATTACTTTTAAAGAGGTAACTGTTACGTAATAAAAATTATTGATGAGTACCATTTGTGCATGCTTCTAAAACCTTAGAAAAATAAAGATAGCCCTTGTGAAGCTCCTTAAAAACTTTAAAACCAATCACTTTCACTTACATTAAAGATAACAAGAATTTTTTTGGCTTAAAGCATCTACTAACACATTTTTAGCTCTTAATTTATGCTTGATTTTGAAGTTGAAAGCTTCTAAAAATTCAAATCAAAGAGCATGTCGACTATTGAGTTTTTGTTGGCTATTTATAAACTTCAAAGTTTCATAGTCAGAGTAGAGAACAAAAGGCTTTGGAACAAAATATTGGCTCCACTGATCCAAAGCTTGACAAATGGCATAAAACTCTTAATTGTAAATGGAATACTTTTGGCTAAAAGCACTTAATTTCTTGTTAAAATAAGTAATTAGTTTGTCTTCTTGGCTAAGGACAACACCAATTCCCACATTTGAAGCATCACACTCAATTTTAAAGAGTTTTTTTTTAATTTGAAAGAGAAAGAATAAGGGTCTCAATTACCTTTTCTTAATGAGTTCAAAACTCTTTCAAGCTTTATCTTTCAATTTAAGTGTACCTCCTTTCAAACACTCCATAATAGACGCCATAATTGAACTAAATCCTTTAATAAATCACTTATAAAAAGAAGCCAAATCATAAAAACTCTAAATATGATGAAGAGTTCTAAGAGTTGGATAATTTAAAATTGCTTCTACTTTGCTAGGATCTATCTTAATTCCATCTCTTGACACAACATAGCTTAAAAGATAAAGCTATCAACAAAGAAGTTACATTTCTTTAAATTAACATAAAGCTTTTGATCTCTCAAAGTATGAAAAACTTGTGAAAATACTCTAAATATTTCTTCTTCATCTCGTTATATATAACAATCTCATCAAAATAGACAACCATGAATCTACTAATAAATGGTTTGAAAACATGATTTTTGAGAAGCATAAAAGTACATAGAGCATTGACTTAGAAAGTAGTCTTACATTTATTTCCAGGTCGCATTTAGATTTAATAATACTCGCTACGAAGATCAATCTTGGAAAAAATTAATACACTTTAGAGTTGGTAAAAAAGATTATCAAGACATGGGATAGGAAAGCAATAGCTAATGTAATTTTATTTATTGCTCTACCATCAATACATATTTGCCTAGAACTATTCTTCTTAGGCACTAGAAGGACAAGAACGGTATAAAGACTCAAGCTTTGTCTTATTAGGACTTTTTTTAAAAGCTCATCTACTTGTCTTTGAAGTTTCTTATGCTTTTTTGGGCTTATTTTATATGTTGCCTTGTTGGATAAGATAGCTCCAGAAATTACATTAATTTGATGCTGTATGTCTCTCATTGGTGGAAGACTATAAGGAATCTTATCAGGAATGACATCTTTAAATTCTTTAAGAAGGTGTTGCATAACTAATAATGGTTTATAAGTCACAACGACCTTCATTTTGTTCAACTTTTTACTTAAGAAAAAGTAAGTAAATTACAGCTTTCTTCTTTTAAAGGCTTGGGAGTAATTTCCATATTTGAGGGTCCTAAAGTAACTTTTACATCATCTTTGATGAAAGAGTATGTGTTTTTATGATCATCATGAATCACTTCTAATCATATGGTAATAGATGGCCAAGAAGTAAATAACAAGCATCCATTAGTACAACATCACATTAAACTTCATCCTTGTAATTTTTTCCAATAGAAAATGAGACAAAGTAATATTAATTAACCTCTATTTCATCTTTTTGAATCCAAGAAAGCTTGTAAAGATGCGTGTGTGTCTCAATCTTAAGGTTTAACTTGTCCACTATTTCAGAAGCTACTATATTCTCAAAGCTACCACTATTAATGATGATGTTACATACTTTCTCATTAAAAGTACATGTAGTATGGAAAATATTTTTTTGAAACCAATCTTCTTGATCTTCTACATGATTCAAACTTAGTGCTCTTTGAAGAATAAGAGACTCTTTCTTTATCAGCATATGTAACTTTTTATCTTTATCACTTAGAATTTTAGCATCAGTTTCATCACTACTGTTACTTTCTTCTTTAACAAGAGTGATAATTCTTTGGTTTGGACAATCAAAAGCAATATCTGTAACCTTGACACTTAAAGCAACGAAAGAATTAATATTTGAAGTACTTATTGGTATATTCCCATCAACTTCACTTTTTAAGTGATTTAGGGGAGGATTTTTCAGTTGAATTTTGCTTTAAAGAAATAGGATGATTTCGGCTAGACGAGCCATATCGAGTATAACATTACAAACTATTACTAGGTGACTCCTTTTGTTGCCTTTATACTTTTTAAGACAGGCTTGCAAACATTATATAAAGTCGAATAAGGTTACAACTGTACCACATTCCCAATTTTTATTCTCAAACCTCTAATATAACGAGCTATGGTTTATTCCTCTAGTTCTATAATATCACAATTCATCATAAGTTCATCATAAGTTTTTCAAATTTGATAATATATTCTTCAATGGATAAGTCTTTTTGCTTTAAATTATGCACTTATGAAAATTGTCTTGCATATAATTATTAGGCAAAAATTTTTTCTTAAGCTTCTTTTTTATCTTTTCCCATGACATGATCTTTTTTCTTCCTTCTCATGATTTTTGCCTTTTAAGGTTCTGCCACCACAGAGAAGCAAATTTTCCTAGCTTTAAAGTAGTAAGTTTCACCTTTTGTTACTCTGGTATATCTTTATTATCAAAAACTCTCCCAACTGAGTAAAGCAAATCTAGAAATTCATTAATTTGAATATTCCTTTCAAATTCAAGAATATCAACCTTGATATCAAAAGTCAACCAATAATGTTTATCGCTTGAACTTTGATGAGAAGCAACTCTTTGAGTTACTTCAAATTTTGTAAACGTTGCTAAAGTTATTATATTTATCTTCTTAAATCTTCTTTTTCAAATCATCCAAATCTCTCTTATTATGAGAAGTTTTTTTAACATTTGGATTACACTGATGATGATTTACTATGGATTATGAAACCTAAAACTCTGATACCAAATCTTACCCCAACTGACTTATAAACTATACTTTTATTATTATTAAGACAAAGATATCATCAAAAGCTCACCATCTAAAGGATTACAATATGATACAATAAATTTCATCATCTATTAAAGTCCTACAAGAGATACATGACTTTCTATCTCACCAAGGCTTACCATTTAACAGGATTATAAAGGGATATAAAGATTCATTACCCAATGATATCATACAAGAGATATGAAGCTCTTCTACTCACCATTCTAAGAAATCTACCTAAAAGATACATAGTTTAAAAAAAGAACTCTAAAAAGAGAACTCTTATAATCTATAATCTCAAAATCAATCACTTACTTCTTTTAAAAATTACAACTTAATATATTTATATAGCAACTTGGAACATTTTCCAAGCTTAGGATAAGATTTCTATTATCTAGAATTTAAATCAAACTTGAATTAAAAGTCTTAACTGTCATGAGATAGAAGAGAGCAAAGCAAGACTCAATTTGACTACTAGGTTAGTTGGATCAGCAAATTGGGCAATCAATACATATTTAATCATATCTTGACATAGAAAACTTCAAATTGAATAATGTAAAATTTGTTAAAATTCTGACTCAAAGAGCTTACAAGATATATAAGGATTGTAAGATATAACTTGATACATTGATGCTAGTAAATTCAGAACTTATAGCCTTGTACAGATTTCCTGACAGTTGTGACCTTTGCTGAATAAATCTCAAATTTCTTCAAAAAGAGACTCAAATTTGATTTTGTTAAATATGTTAGAAACTAGACAAAATTATCTTTCAATCATACATAATTTATCTGTCTCTAGATAATTTTCATAAATAAGTTGTTAATTTTGACTTTTGCTTCCCACTTTGACTAACCTTCCTAAATATTCACATTCATCTTCATTGTTAACCTCAAATCCTGATTTATAAGGTTTGCCCAATTCCTCATCACCTAAGAAATTTTAAACTCTCTCTCGGACTAGATCAATTATTCGCTATATGTATGCACTTGTTTTCTCTACAAAGTAAACAACAATGTTAAAGCTCACCCAATTTCGCAACATCTGAAATCAACCATATCAGAAACTCTCACAAAATTCTACCCATTTGGTGGGAGAGTCAAAGACGATTTCCCGATTGAATGTAATGACAAGGTAGTTGAATAAATTGAAGGTCGAGAAAATGGTTTTTTGCCTGAATATCTACAAAATTCTGATCAGAAGTTATTAACTGAATTCCAACCGTTTGGCCGCAAAGGAGACCTAATAGCAGATGAGGGTCCATTACTAATCAATCAAGTTACATTTTTCAAATGCGGAGGAGTGGCAATCACAATGCTGTCATCGCAAAGCTCATTGATGGATTGTCAGGCTCCACATTCATTAATTGCTGGCTGCCGTAGCTCGTGGTCATTCCAGCAAGGCAATGATTCCTGAATTTGTTGCAGCATCTATTTTTCCACCAAGCGAATCCTTCGTGCCATTCCTACACATTTTTCACCAGCTGAGTCCGACAGGTTCGTGTTTGATGCCTCAAAACTTGCTCAACTTCAGGCTGAAGTCGCCAGTGCAAGCGTTCCAAGACCGCCCCGCGTCGAAGCTCTGACTGCACTTATTTGGAAGTGCGCAATGACTACGTAAGATCAAACCGCGGCTTTGCAAGACCATCTTTGTTAGTACAAGCAGTGAAATTAGATTCGGTCTGGTGCCACCCTCGTCCGAGAAATCCGCGGGTAATAGTGTAGGGTTTATGCCTGCCCAAACGAGTGAAAAATGAGATGGAATTACAAGAATTGGTTTGTGTATTCAGGAAGGCGAAGGATGAATTCAGCAAAAACGTACGGTGTACAAACTCTGCTAAAAACCAAGAGTATACTCAATGTTTCATAGTCAACTAGAGACAAATTTGAAAGAGATGAGATCGATTTCTTCTCTTTCACCAGCATGATTAGCTCTCCAGTTTACGAAGGAGCAGATTTCGGATGGGGAAAGCCAATACATGACTTTCCCACATAAGACACCGAATATATTTATGTTTGTGAGCACAAAAGATGGTACCGGAATAGAAGCATTCATGTATTTGAGCTCAGAAGAAATGTCCTTGTTTGAACGCAACCAAGAGCTGCTTTCATTTGCTACTCTTAATCCACCTGTTCAAGTGAATGAAAAGGAAAATTTGTCATTTGAAGTCTTCATGTTGATTTGCATATATTATGTTGTTGTAGTTGTTCCTTGAGTGTAGCTCGACTAGCTGTTAATGCAATTTGCATTTATGGTTATTTGAGTTCGAATAATAATAGAAGAGTATGATTAATGTTTACATTTAGTATTTAATAAATTTTTTCTTCTAAGAGTTTGTCACTATATCTAAATGACTAAAACTTTTAGGCTTGTTATCTTTATTATCAATCAATTTAAGTTTTTTTTTTCCATGCTATGAACCATGCGGTGCTTTAATTTTTCATTGAATCAATTATTGTGTAATCTACTTTTATACAAAAAAATCATGAAGGACTTTAGGTCTCTTGATAGTAATCAATTCAAGATTTCATAAATCAATATTAACCCTAAAGATAATGATTAGCAGTAGATAATGATTTTCTTAAACATATGTGTTTGAGACTATAATGACATTCGTATTCGTTAAGAAATGTAATCGTTATGAAATGGAAAAAAAGGTAAGAATAATCACTATAGCCAAGTGAAAAATATGAAGAACCCTCAAATTATTAGTTGAATATTTTCGATTTAGATAACTCAAATCTGACTATAAATTGGGTATTTGAGCCTAGTTCAATGTTAAGGGTGAAATTGTTTTGCTTTTTAAATTAATTTGTCACAGCTTTCGTGCCTACGGCTGATATATTTTTATTACATTCTCAGAACTTAGGGAATTTCTCTTGCAATTTTTCTAATGGATATTGTTCAATTACGTTAGACTATTATCACATTCCTATTTGATAGAATTATAGCTATTGCGAAATGAAAAGATAGTTGGAATAATGACCATTATGAATTGAAAAATACGGAGAATGGAACTATTCTGTTGAAGAATTAATTTCCATTTAAATTGTGCTGGAGAATTTTAAAAAATTAACACTCAAAAATACACTATCTTATTTATTTAACAATATTCTTCAAGCACAATTCTTATTATTCATTCTTTACAACTTAAAAACTTCGTTATTTGACCTTATGCATAACCAAATGATATAAGGGGGTATTTATAGTATTTAAGAAAAAACATAAACCATTCAACTAAAAAATCACAAAAAATTAATAATCATTCAACTTCACCTACCACATCTACCCCTAATAATTCACCTACCGCACTTAATATAAATAATTCAAACTTAACCGATCATACCTACTCATGGAATCTTTCATGGGTTGAGCTTATTAATTTCGACTCAAAATTTATTTATCTTGGATCAAGTTCACAATCCAACAATTTGTACTGTTCAAATCTTTGTACAAATTGAGTACTTGAGCCTATTGAATAATAAGAGTGAAAGTGGCTCAGGATTGCAGTTGTGTTAAATACTTATTGAGAGAATTTTGCTACCCTAATAGTCCTACCCAACTTAAATCTGAATTAATCAGGACCCAATATAATTTTCAGATATCAACTGATCTCCTATACTAAAAAATAAAAAAAAAAAATAAGAGTGAAAATTATTTGTTTTCCAAAAAATTAATTCGTCACAGCTTGCATGCCTATGGGTTGATATTTTTAGTATCTTCTCATATAGGCTAGCGAATTCCTCTTTTAATTTTTCTAATAGATATTGCCCAATTATGGTAATCTTTTCTGCAATCACAGAGCACTAAACTCTATTGGTAGCAGTTTTGCTAACTTGTAAAACACAGCTCAAAAAGAAAAAAGAAAGAGAGGTCCCCAGGAACATATATATCACGCAAAAAGGAATCCGCAAGTCTTTCAAACAATGAAAAGTTCAACAATTTTAACCACGATTCTAGAAACGACTTTAAAAAATTCTTTGATTTTTTTACCCACTTTATTCTCTTTTCTCTGGTCTTTTTATGAACCTCCAAATCCTTCCTCTTGGTGCCATCACCCTTTCAGCTCTTATCATTTGCTCATGGTTGTGGCAAGATGATCGCAACAACCAAGCCAAATAATAAACCGGAATTGTTCCTTTATATCAATATTGCATTTCTTCTCATACTTCGTTATGGTTATTCACAGAAGATCTGCCCCAGCTGCGGCCCTATACAAGTTCCATATCCTCTAAGCACGAACCCTAAGTGTGGTGACCCAAACTATTTACTTCGTTGTGATTTGCGCTCTCACAAGCTTTACTTTGATGCTTTGAATGGAAGTTCTTATCTTGTACTAAGAATCATGGCTTCTTCGCAACGCATAGTCGTGCAACCAGCATCGTGGATAAATGACGCTTGTATTACTCAAGACATGGTGACAAGTGAAGGCCTATGGTTGAATCAGTCACTCCCTTTTAATGTAACTTCATCAAACACAATCTTCCTCTTCAATTGCTCGCCCCGTCTCTTGGTCTCTCCTCTCAATTGCTCTTCGTCTAGCCTATGTCACAATTTCCTGGCGAGTCCTGAGCATGTTGACAAAAAAAGAGCACTTCAATGTGCAAGTGAACTTGAACCCTGCTGCACCTTTATTGCTGGCGGCATGCCTTCAGCATATAAGATACGGCTACATAGTTCTGGCTGTAAAGCATTCAGAAGCATCCTTCATTTGGATCCCAATAAGCCGGAAAATCAATGGGAAGAGGGATTGGAAATACAGTGGGCTCGGCCGCCTGAACCGGTTTGCCAAACACAGCTTGATTGCTCCGGGGCTTCCAAATGTTTATCCGCCGGAAGAAATGGCGTCTATCGTTGCCTTTGCATCAAGGGCTACTATTGGGACCATGTACTTGGAAGTTGCCAGAGAAAAAGGAGAAACCGTAGAATCGGTCTAAGCTTAAAGATCTCAATAGGAGTAATTTCTGTTTTCTCGTTAGCTATTGCAGTGGCTGCAATAAAAATAGTATGTTCTTGGAAACTTGCCAAACAAGCAAAGCTTGCAAAGGAAAGAGAAGACATGTTGAAATCAAGTAACATTGCTGGGAAACCTGCTAGGATATTTCACTTGAAAGAATTGAAGAAAGCAACAAATGATTTCTCAAAAGAAAGGATTTTGGGAAGCGGTGGCTTTGGGGAAGTTTACAAAGGTGAGCTTCAGGATGGTACTGTGGTTGCTGTAAAGTCTGCCAAAGTGGGAAACATCAAAAGCACCCAACAAGTACTCAATGAAGTTGGGATACTTTCACAAGTCAATCACAAGAACTTGGTTAGGCTCTTGGGTTGCTGTGTAGAAGCCGAGCAGCCATTGTTGATCTATGAATATATCGCAAATGGGACACTTCATGATCACCTACACGGTAAGTACTCCAGTTTTGATTTAACCTGGAGAACAAGGCTGAGAATTGCACTACAAACTGCTGAAGCATTGGCTTATTTGCATTCTGCTGCATATAATCCCATTTATCATAGAGATGTCAAGTCAACAAATATACTGCTGGATGATGACTTCAATGCAAAGGTTGCTGACTTTGGGCTCTCCAGACTCGCTAAACCGGGCCTAAGTCACGTATCAACTTGTGCTCAAGGAACATTAGGGTACTTGGATCCTGAATATTATCGCAATTACCAGCTCACAGATAAGAGTGATGTTTATAGTTATGGGGTTGTTTTGCTTGAACTTTTAACTTCTCAAAAGGCCATTGATTTCTCAAGGGACCCTGACGATGTTAACCTTGCCATATATGTGAGCCAACGGGCTACTAATGGTGCAATCATGGAAGTTGTAGACCCACGGCTTCATGGCCACGAGGCTTCAGTTAATATCTTGATAAGTTTAAAACTTTTCTCAGAGCTTGCAGTTGCTTGTTTGAGGGAGAAGAAAAGTGAGAGACCTAGCATGACAGATGTTGTTCATGAACTCCAGCGCACAATTGAGATTGTAAATCAGGAAAAAGTTGCTAATGATGACAACGTAGAAACTGCACCTGAAGTTTGATTCAAGAGGATGTAAGAATTATATATGTTTTAAACTTTATTAGAAATAAGAAAACTGCCAGTTGTTAGAGCTATAGCATTAAGATCAATATTGGTGTTTCAATATGGAAACAAAGCTGTCATAAATTTTTATCTGGATTAAAAGTGTCATGTTTAATGCTCCTCTATAAAATTGAGTCTGCAAGTGAATGAACTGACATGGAGACACGTCTTTTCTCTTTTAGCCTCAATTTTTATTAGGATTAAACAATTAATGTTGCTTCAATGGTTGTTTATAAGAGGTAAAATCCCTTGGTTGAAAATACAAAGTCCTAGTTATTCTGCTAGTTAATATTTTTCAATTTATACAGGATTAAAAATACTGATAAATAATATGGTATCAAAATCAAAATCAAGCACCCAATCTCTTCTTTAAATATTAATTTCCAAAACTGCAATACGGTAATTCCTTTTTTCAAGTTCTGATATTTCATTTTTTTTCTTATAAGAATAATAGATCCATTTTAAAGATTGAAAAAAAAGTAGAGTGGAATCATTAATTTTTTTTTTCCTTTTTTTATGAACAATATATGGTTGATATGTAGAATAACTATCTTTGAATATTCATGTTTCAAAGAAAAGATGTGGTGGACTAATACAGCAATGGAACCAATAATGGGCAGGGCCACAGGAAGCTGAATTGATTCATTTGAGTGGGTGGAAATTCATATAAAAAGATAGGATCAGATGCCTACTTTATGTAGAAAGCAGTCAATTCAAACGATCGACCCGTGTAGATACTATCTCTAGAGGCGACTAGAATCAATTGTGATTTAGTAATTATGGAGGCACAAACAAGCTAGTTAGCTTTATGAAATGTGAAAATTAAGCTTTTTGCAAATATATATATATATTGAAGGATATAACAGTAATTTCATATATATCAAGTGATATGAGCATATCTTTTATTTTGTTTTGACTTGATCTACATTAAGAAAAATAATTTTGTTTTATTAACTTATATAGTAAATAAATAGAATGATAGAAAATGAGGGGCAAAAAAAGTTTATATATGCTCTTGAATGAATATAAAATTTATGGTTATACCAATTTAATATAATTTATTCCAATCATTTTCAATATATTTTTTTATTTTCAATTGATGAGTGGTTTTTGTAATTAAATTAAATGAATAATTATTTTTAATTAAATTTATTGTTGATTTGCAAATCTTATGTTTTTTTAACAAATATTTATTCTGTTCACAATTTTAAAACACTAAGAGCATCACCAAAAGGCTCTTCAATTAAAATTTTATTACTTATTTGAAAAGCCAAGTCAACATTTCAAGCTCCAAAAGGCACTTCAATTAAAATTCTTCAAAAAAGAAATAATTCTCTCTCTTCAAATTTGGAGAGTTGTTTTCTCCCTCTTCAATTTATATTTTATTACCTTTTATTGAAGAAAGAAAGAAAAGTGCTTTAATTGCTTTTGACTTCTTCTCTTAAAATAATAACTTTTTGATTAAAATAATATTAATTTATTTGTATTTGAAGAGTTTTTTAGAGAATAGTATATTTTTTTACTCTTCTATTTGTCACATTGGTAAACAAATATATATTTGAAGAGTAAAATTTGTAAAGCCTTTTGGAGATGCTCTAATGACACCGTGATCATAGAATTTTCCTATATAACAAATAACAAATTTGAATTTATTCAAGTTTAGATTAAATTCAAATTTAGATGAAGTCATTAAAGAGATATAATTCCAATTTTGTTGCTTGTTTTGCTTCTGGCAGAATTGTATACCCCATCTAGTCCCCTCCAATTTTTTATGTTTTCCCCTTTTTTTGGGATTTGAAAAAAAAAAACATGGTCGCTGTTTTCTTACTTCCCATGCAAGAATTTACATCAAGATTTTAAGACATTAAGTAACGATTTTCTTATTCCGCTTGGTTTGTTCAATTACCCCGTTCTGTTTTCTGATTTCTCTTAACAAAGGTTACGTATTTTATTGAAAGGCAACCCCTATGTTATATTTTGGTGTATCTTACGAATAATAAGAACAAGATAAAAATGAAAAATAAACGGTTCATATCCTCCAAAGCAGTCAACATATGTTGATTGGAGTTGGCCAATTGTACGTAGCACGCTCTCTTAATTAATTGATTATAACTTCTAACAATTACAACAGCGACACCTTTGCAAGGACAATTTAATTCCCCTAGTAGATAAAATGCATTTAACATATTACATGTTATATACATATAATAATTCTAGAAAAGAATTAATTTATAACTAAACTAATTCAAGGCTAAACTCAGAAATTATAAGTTTTTCTTTTCTTTTATATATATAAACAAATTTTACACTATACATCTACAGATTTTTTTTTTTTAATTGTAATCGAACCATATTTTTAGTCCATTGGAATTTAAAAATAATTTTTTAAAATTAAAAATTAATTTTATCGTTTTACAAAATTTTTTAGTAGCCACTTTTAGTAAAACTATCTGAACTACCTCATTTTAAAAAGTAATAAATTAGTAATTTTTAAAATTTGATTTTAAACGTCAATTTTATCTTTAATATAATTCATATATATATATATATATATGGAAACTCAAATTATAAAAAGAAATTAAAATTATGCTCATGATATGAGTTATAGATATTTTATCATAATAAAAAGAACGGATGTCCCGTTAATATCAATTATTGATACGCCATAAACGGCCAATTGATCAATTAAGAGATTACATGAATTTTATGCCAGCTGATCCTACATTATTAATTCGATTATGACTCTTAGACATGTGTTTGTTATACAAAAGATCAATTACTAGATGGATCTTTATTTTAAGAAATTAAAGAGAAAAATACAAATAATTAAAAATAATAACAATAAGAAAAACTACACTGCAGAATTCAAAAGTACCAAGAAACCATATTTTGCCACATAAACCTTAGCTGATAAAAAGCTGAAGCTTATCATCTGGGTATATGGACAGCCTGTATCCATTTATAGTTCTCATTAATTGCTATAACCACTAGTAGAAATTAAAAACTAAAGACGAAGGACCATGATACATGAAAGTTACTTTTTGTGATGATACTAAAAAGAAGGAGCTTGTCAAATACAAACTGGTGCATAAAAGCACTTTTAGAAAGAAAAAAATTCATCATCTGGTGGAAATCCAAATCTCTTGCTATTTAGTTTTATGTGAGAAGGGGTTTGGAATCCTTATCTCTTATCATGCTTTAATAAATTTTATCAGTTAAGTTAATTAGCACCCATAATTTAAAAATATCTTGAATCAAATTGATAGTATAAGTATTTACATCTTCTCGTAAAAAACTTAATTTGATCTTCAATTTAAAAAAATATAATTCAAAGTATTAATTAATTAGATTTAGGAAAGTTTGATGATGTTAGTTTTTAAAATAATTATTGTTAACTATGCTGTTTAAATAATAAACTGTAAAAATAATTAGTTAAACATTTGGCAGAATTTATTTTTAGAATAATTGTGAGTTTTAAAGGCAATTGTATGTATTCGGTAAATTTTATTGTTGAACTACTGTAACAATGCAAATCATTAAAATAGATATAATGTTGAATAAAATTTATTTACATATTTATAAATATTTACATACAATATTTTTATTGTTTGCAAAATAATTGATAACTAAAAATTTTTTTATTTTCTTAATCTTAATTTTTATTTTATTATCTCAACGTAATTATCAGTAATGATAATCTTCAAATTTAAGAAGTTTATTTCCCACTTGAACAAGGATAATTTTAAATTTTTATAATATATGGAAGGATATATATGAAATTGTATTAATTATTAAAATATTTCTCAAATTAAAATTTTAAAAAACAAATAATTCTTTACTTTTTAAAATCTACTGCATCTACTGCATGATAAGTGGTTTTACACCAAAATTAACTTATCATTTTTAAAAATTTTGTTTTTAAAGTCTCTCAAAAATAATCCTAAATGGGTTTTTATAGAGTAAAATTTAGTTATATGCTTTTATCAGGTCTAAAGCAAACTTCAGTTTTACCATACTAAAAGAAAAATTACATGTAAAATCTGAAATTGAGAGAATTCTTCACGACAAAGCAATGAATGTGTTAGGTCAACTCTCTATCATTCATATGAAGCAGCCCACATTTATTTCCTTCACTTGCCACCCATAAGAGTCTGATCTGTTTAAAGCAATACCATTAATTTCTCTCTTCTCTCCTTACATATCAACCATGCTCAACAGCATGACTCTGCATTCATCAAATCATCATTGATGGTTAGTTGTTTGTCGTTTATTGTTCATGTCCATCTAACAAAAAACTCGGTCATTGATATTTCATGTTCTTATTATCTTCATCATTTTTCAAGTTTCAACTCAAGCTTGTGACTTGGACTCTATGGAGATAGAAGGAGCAAGCAGCAATGCTTACAGCAACAGAAATGATGATAATAAAACTATTTCGTTTGATCGAGCCGCCGCTAGAGGAACGTTCTTAGTATGGGAAAATCTATTTGCTGTCCTGCCAAATTTTGGAAACAACAAACCAACAAAGAGATTGCTTCAAGGACTTCATGGCTATGCTGAGCCAGGAAGAATTATGGCTATTATGGGTCCATCTGGTTCGGGAAAATCAACTCTTCTTGACTCACTAGCAGGTTTGTTCTTTTATTACTTCTCACCAAATGTAATCACTTGCAGGTTATTCTAATATGTGAGCGAGTTGAGATAGAATTTCTTTTTCTTGTTTTAGAAGTTTTGTGGGATGATTCTGTTTTTTCTTTTTCTAAAAAGATTATCAATATATATGGGTTGTTAGGAAAATTAAATTTGAGTTTCCATTTTAGGGTTTTAAGATTGTCTATGCATCCAAAAACTCTAATTTCTAAATAATGGAAATCCCACTTGTGAAGGAATTATTTTAGGATGTGCGAAAAAGTATGGGTAGCTGTTACTGAATATTATGTCACCGAAATTTTCTATTTTTCCTTTAAAATCTCTTCGTTTTTTTTCCCTCTTTTATCCTCACGTAATAGAACAATCAACATCTTCACTCTTAAGTAATAGTGACTCGTTTGATTAGAGAGAGGATTCTGCATAAATAGCTAAGAGAGTCATAGTACAAAGGTGTTACTTCATATTCCCCCCCCCCCTTCCTTAATGACACTTTGATATATAGGATCAAATGTTGATTAATTTTCGAAAGCTACTTCCTTTGCCGGCAATTTGCCGATCTTCTTGCCTAAATTTTAATATTGGTAAAAAAAGAAATATAACTTCTCTAACGCTGTGCTTCAAGAACATAATATCAAATGCTTTCCTAATCCTAAACAATATTGCCTGAATTTGTTGCTTATTTCAGAGTCAATTCTAAAAATAAGCTAGGCCTATGTCTCATTGATACTTCAAGCTCAACGGCATGAGACAGACAATTGGCAATTAATGCATTTGATATTGATAGGTAACTAGAAACTATGTACATTGGATCAAAACTTATGTGAGGTCGGCAATACCTTAGCCTAGGGAGGCACAACCGTAGCCTGCGCAAGTAGTGCCTTTACCCACTAAAAGCCTATTATTTGATAAGCTTATTGGGTTTTATAATAACATCCACAAATTAAATAATATAATTTTATACGCATTTAAATAAAAAATTTATGAATCCCTTTAAATTTGGTAAATGATAAGTATTTAGTGAGCTCAAGTCTATTCAGAAAGAAATTTTGAATATATTTTAATTATTATAATATATATAATTAAATTTAATATAATTATTATTTATATAATAATTTTTTAAAATAAATATATATATATATATGTCACAATTTTATTAAATTATTATATTATTAATATATTATTTCATATATATTTTAAAATTTGTCTGATGAGATGTCTAGTCACATTTTTTTTTAACCATTCATTGGACATGAGTGGGCCAAAGCAAAGTCATTGTGTCATGTCCAACGGTCCCAAAAGAGAAAAGAAAAAGACCTTTTCTTTTATCAAAAGAAAAACACTTGTTAACAATGACATGTAATAAAATGATTTTAAATTAGGGAAACTGGACCGGTACGTAGGGACACTGTCCATCTCTGCGATATTGAATAAGACAGCTGCATTGTTGTGTGAGATAAAATGATTTTAAAGATATTAGCATTATACTATTTTAATTTGACTTTTTAGTAGTTCACACAAGGATTATGTCGTTCAATGAGCCTCATAATATATAAGAAGTTTATAGATTGAATTCTCCTCACTTTAACTTCTAGAGAGAGATTAGTGTAATTTTTGTTTATATCGTGAAAGTTTGGAGTAGGATATGTGACGAAGCAACATTTAAGGGAAAAAAACTCTTTAATGGCTTATATTTTTTATCTCCTTAGTCCTCCATGGCTACATGCTCCAAATTTCAGATTCAATTATTGAATCAATTGTTTAATCGGATCACCAATAATTTAAAAAAGAAAAAACTTCAGGTATGAAGAAGTTCCTTTTTAAAAAGAATTATTTATTCTTCTAATATATTATTTTTATTATCCCTCTATTTAAATAAAATTTATATTTATCCCAATAGACTTGACGGAGTGGTCGAATTCAAATTAAGGAGAGGTAGGAGCTACAAGTATTTATTGCGAATTTATCAGCCTAAATCAATTGTTTAATCAGATCACCAATAATTTGAAAAAGAAAAAAAAATTCTGGTATGAAGAAGTTCCTTTTTTAAAAAAAATTGTTTATTCTTATAACATATTATTTTTATTATCCCTCTATTTAAATAAAATTTATATTTATCCCAATAGACTTGACGGAGTGGTCGAATTCAAATTAAGGAGAGGTAGGAGCTACAAGTATTTATTGCGAATTTATCAGCCTAAATCAATTGTTTAATCAGATCACCAATAATTTAAAAAAGAAAAAAAAACTTCTGGTATGAAGAAGTTCCTTTTTTAAAAAAAATTGTTTATTCTTATAACATATTATTTTTATTATCCCTCTATTTAAATAAAATTTATATTTATCCCAATAGACTTGACGGAGTGGTCGAATTCAAATTAAGGAGAGGTAGGAGCTACAAGTATTTATTGCGAATTTATCAGCCTAAATCAATTGTTTAATCAGATCACCAATAATTTAAAAAAGAAAAAAAAAAGAAAACTTCTGGTATGAAGAAGTTCCTTTTTTAAAAAAAATTGTTTATTCTTATAACATATTATTTTTATTATCCCTCTATTTAAATAAAATTTATATTTATCCCAACAGACTTGATGGAGTGGTCGAATTCAAATTAAGGAGAGGTAGGAGCTACAAGTATTTATTGCGAATTTATCAACCTAAAATACAATTTGTATTTATCATACTTCTATATGAATAAATTTATGTGTATCATACTTCTATCTCAATTTTTTCGTTTACTAAAACTGTCACAGGTAGACTCTCAAGACATGTGATCATGACTGGAAATGTCCTTTTCAATGGGAAAAAGGCGAGGGTGGACAGTGGAGTTCTTGTAAGTAATTTTTTTTCTTTTTTTGGGGGGGGGGGGGGGGGTGGTGGAATTAGTTAGTACTTCTGATATTTTCGAAGTGAAAATGATAAACGACTTCCAATTCACTTTCCAAAAAAATTTAACATTGAGTTATTTTGTTTTAGACTAATTCCCAATATCATATATGATTTTTAAAATAATTACTTGAAAATAAATTTGAGCACAACGGCATAGCTAGACTTTTCTATCAATAATTACCTGAAATTATAGATTTTTCCTAAGATTTTACTATTTCAGTCTAGTTTATAAAAAACAAAATGCAAGTTTACTATTTGAGTCTGGAGACCTGTGCGATATTACAAAACATTTAATTCATAATTTTAAGAATTTAAAGCATTTCAATGTATATTGTTGCATAGTAAACTAAATTATCAGAGAGGGATGAAGCCATATATATTCTTGGGGTGACCAAGTTGTTAAATGAAAAAATAATAAATAAAATAAAATTAGAAAATTTTAATTGAAAATTTTTTCCATTTTATATCAATTTGATCTTTAGAACCCTTTTTCTTTACAAAAATTATATTAGAGCCTAAATTTTTATATGTTATCCATCGGAGCCCTTACTATTGGCAAATTTGACCTCTTGAGTTCTGCAAAATTTTCTGTTTTTCCATTATTACTACCTTTAAACGAAAATCATGATACTTAGTCAAATGAGGCGAATAATGTTACAAATCAAGAAAATATATCTTGTAAAATTCACTCGAAATGAGATGGCCTGTACCCGATGCAACAAATTTTTAAACTTTTACGTTTCTGTTATGTAAATTTCAGGCCTATGTGACCCAAGAAAATGTGCTGTTGGGAACTCTTACAGTCAGAGAAACCATAACATATTCAGCTCACTTGAGGTTTCCAAGCTCTATGAGCAAAGGAGATATAAAGAACCATGTCGATGGAACAATCCTGGAATTAGGTCTCCAAGATTGTGCAGATACGGTGATCGGAAACTGGCACTTGAGAGGAATAAGCGGTGGAGAAAAAAAGAGACTAAGTATTGCCCTTGAGATCCTCACAAAGCCGCGGTTATTGTTCCTTGATGAACCTACTAGCGGTCTTGATAGTGCCGCTGCTTTCTTTGTGATTCAAACACTAAGAAATATTGCCCGCGATGGAAGAACTGTTATCTCTTCAATTCACCAGCCGAGTAGTGAAGTTTTTGCACTCTTTGATGACCTTTTCCTGCTATCTGGTGGTGAAACTGTTTATTTTGGAGAAGCAAAGTTGGCTGTAGAGGTACGTCAAGAAGTTTTTTCTAAGTAATAAGCATGATTTTTGGATTTTACAATTGATATCTTGATGTCAACATTCAAGTATTGAAGCAAAAGTTATTAGAGGGGAAAAAAAAAAAAACAATTAGTATAAAGGTTAAGGTCCATTGGGTAGGTCTTCTTATTTGCAATATTAATCATTTTAGAACTATTATTAATGAATTTTCTGTTGTTAGAGTATAACTAGTTAGATAGAAAATTGTTAAAGAGACAGAGTGCTCAAGGTAAATTCAACGTCGGTTTAACTTGATTTTCAATTAAGTAACTAACCTGGCAACAGATTCACCTTGCTTCTGTCAAAATTTTATCAACGTTTTACAAAACATCATTGCTTAAGTAATTAGGAAACTTGATTTTGAAAGAACTGGGACGAGAGGATTCACACGCTCGTCTTGACCGTAACACCATATTATTAACCACTGTTCATCTATTGGGTAAGGATAAGGCTGAGGCCTGCCTTAGTGAACATTAATGTTAAATTGTAACACTTCGAGCTGAATTGTTTATTTTAAAGTTCAATTATTTTATCAGCACTGTAATACCTATTTGAATACTGCGAATAATAGCTAGTCTTACACATTTCATTCTGATTGTTTATACCGATTTTTGCAGTTTTTTGCAGAAGCTGGTTTTTCATGCCCAAGCAGAAGGAATCCTTCTGATCACTTTCTGCGTTGTGTAAATTCAGATTTCGATGCTGTAACAACAACACTGAAAGGATCTCAGAGAATTCGAGTAAGTACATATTACCTTTTACTAAAAGTAAGATTAAATTTATTTTCCTAATAACCCATCCTCATCCTTGAATTTAACTTTTCCATTTATGTAACCAAAGGATGTCCCAAGTTCATCAGACCCTTTCATGAACATGGCAACAGCTGAGATCAAAGCAAGGCTTGTTGAAAGTTACAAGCGCTCTAAATATGCCAAAAGCGCAAGAGCTAGGATTCAAGAACTATCGGCCATGGTAAGTATTTCTAATCACACTTGGGCTCTCCAATTTTAATTGTCTTCATTAATATTTCACACTTGCACTAGTTAAATTTTAACTTCTTTTACTTTTTAAGTTTTTAAATTAAGAACACAACAAGAGAGGTTTATAAATATATGAATTGCAGGAAGGGCTGGAAATTGAAACCAAAACTGCAAGCAAAGCAAGCTGGTGGAAGCAACTTTCGACATTAACCCGAAGATCACTGGTGAACATGTCAAGAGATGTGGGATATTACTGGGCAAGAATAGCAATCTATCTAGTTGTATCTATTTGTGTTGGCACCATTTTCTTTGATGTTGGCACTGGCTACACTGCAATCCTGGCTAGGGTTTCTTGCGGTGCTTTTATTACAGGCTTTATGACTTTTATGTCTATTGGAGGCTTCCCGTCTTTCATCGAAGAGATGAAGGTAATCAATGCAAATTAATTTATTTTAGAAAACCAATTCTTGAAGGTAAATGTGTACTTTTTTCAGATAATACATTTGTGTGCAAAAATATTACATTTACCGTCTACTTATGTTTTTCCTTTTTTTATTTTTTTTACTGTTAAATGAGAAGTTAAAAATTGATCAGAAACCGTAGTAAAATGAATCTCTAATAAGGATGTAAGCATCATTTTTCGTATATGTTTTATGCTTTTGATTCATTTTTGTTATTTTCTTGAAACAGATATTTTATCGCGAAAAATTAAATGGGTATTATGGAGTGACAGTTTACATCCTCTCCAATTTTCTCTCTTCATTCCCCTTCTTGTTGGCAATTACTCTAATGAGTTCGAGCATAACGTTTTTCATGGTGAAATTTCGGCCGGGATTTTCGTATTTTGCCTTCTTCACTATGAATATTTTCCTCTGCATTTCTGTGATCGAGAGCCTGATGATGGTTGTGGCTTCATTGGTTCCTAACTACCTGATGGGAGTTGTGGTTGGCGCCGGAGTGCTTGTAAGCAATATTATTAGAAATTAACTATCAAGGATCTTATTATTATTATTCCTATCATTAATTATGTATTTAGTTATAGATATTAATGATGTTAATAATTTTTGCAATTAATGTAGGGAATCATTATGATGACTTCCGGTTTCTTCCGATTGCTGCCTGATCTTCCCAAGCCCTTTTGGCGCTACCCTATTTCGTATCTCAGCTATGGTTCATGGGCAATCCAGGTACTTCTACGAATCCAAATCTTGTTCTGATCCTCTTTTGAGCTAGTTGCCAATGGAAAAGTAGATTGATTTATGCATGTGGAATTCATTCTTAAAAGGTATGAGGCGATTTCGACTGATTTTGGTCTAGGGGAAAAAATGGAAATATGACGGACTTCAAGAGAAAAGAATGTAGTACAAACTTAAGAGGCTAAAGCGTAAATTTGAAATGCAAAATAGGTAAAATTTCAGTCAGACCCTTTATCTTTAGAAGAAAAAAAAAATCAACTTAGGATAGTTATGCCTCTGCCCTACCTTTCTTTAATGCAATCCTACTCCATTAATACGTTAATTTATTACCCAAAAAAATTGTTGTTATTACGTGTGTAAAGTTGTTATTAGTAGTTTGAACAATCAATTAATTGAAATTTCTCTTAATTTATTGCCAAATGATTAATTCAACTATACATTACAACTCTTGTAACATAAAAAAGACAAGATTGCCGATAAAAACGCTTGCTATGGAAGAATTTAAGTGGTTGTTGTCCAAATTATTGCTCAATGTAATATTTGTTGATATTGTAGGGTGCCTACAAGAATGATTTCCTGGGGGTGGAGTTTGATCCTATGTTTCCTGGTGAGCCAAAACTGAAAGGCGAAGATATAATCAAGAAAATATTTGGTGTCTCAGTAGATCGATCAAAGTGGTGGGATCTATCAGCCATTGTTGTTATTCTTATATCTTATCGGCTTCTTTTCTTCATCATTCTCAAGTTCAAGGAAAGAGCTTGTCCGGTATTCAAGTCAATTTATGCCAAGAAAACTCTTCAGTATCTCGATAAAAGGCCTTCCTTCAGGAAATTGCCATCAAGAACTTTCTCTTCAAGGCGGTACCAACCTCCCCATTCACTGTCTTCTCAAGAGGGTCTCAGTTCTCCACTGAATTAGAAAGCAGCTAATTGACTAAAGTGCCCAATTTTAAGTTGAAAGCTGCTTAATGCAGCGGTGACTACTTTATTTGTAATTTTCTCCCTTATACAAAAGATACGGTCAAAATTTCAGATTTCCTTGTTGCAGTTTTTATTTACAGGAAATGTTTGAAATTGCTACTCATTGATGAAAATAACGGGCACATTTGTATATGCCGCATAATGCGTATGTGAGACATATTTGTCACTTAAACTTCCATGAATGTTATGCATTAGGAGATTGATGGGTGCAGCAAACATGTAATTAAAATGAAATTGAGAAATAATGAGACAATAAAATTACACAGAAACATTAAAAATTTACATAATTTGGCTTTTAGTATATATTCACGAGTAAAAACAGAAGAAAAATATTTCACTAGTGAAAAGAAGTTATAAGTATTGTGATATTTTAGTTCACTACTCAAAATCTCAATACATCTAAATTTTTAAATCACAAAATTCTTTAAAACTCTCTAAATAAGAAAAAGAACAGAAGAAAATTAGATGCAGAGAGGACCAAATGAAGCTCTATATTTATAGCTTCATTTCCTTTCCTTATTTCGATTAAAATAATAATATTATTATTTTATTATTATTCTTCACATGAACCGCCTCCTTTTCTTTTATTTCTTCTTCTTCCTTTTTTTTTTTGTTATTCTTTTTACCTGAGGAGTGCAACACTGCTTTTTCTAGAAGAGCAATGCCCACCATTCACCTTTTTTTATATTTTCCCACTTTGAGATTAGATTGAGATCAATCAATCTCCATATCATCCTTTCTACTTCGTTATTATCATGTTGTTTACGTTTTTGCTAAGTTATAAAAGGATCAACTTCAGATAAACTTATCTGCATTGATTGGCTTAGTCAAAACATCTGCTAAGTTCTCTTTAGTATGGATTTTTTGCAAATTTATATTTTCACCTTCCATTACTTCTCGAACAAAGTAATATTGTACCTCTATGTGCTTTATCCTAGAATAAAAGGTTGAATTCCTTACAATATATAAGGCACCGTAGTTGTCACAAAATATAGAAATTTTATGTTGTTTATGCCCAAACTCTTCTAATAAGCTTTGAATCCAAATAGCTTCCTTGCAATTTGTATAACTACCATGTACTTTGCTTCTGTTGTAAATAAAACCATAATGGTCTGCAGTTTCAAAACCTAGCTTACAGTTGCTCCTACAAGTGTGAACACATAATCAGTAGTGAATTTCCTTTTATCAAGATCTCCTATAAAATCTAAATCCACATAGTCCCTAACGGTAAACTCTGATCTTTCGTAATATAATGCAACATTTAAGGTTCTTCTGATATACCTAAAAATTCTCTTCACGACATTTCAATGCTTTTTACTAGGATTCACCATGTATCAACTGACTACTCCCACTACTTGTGTAATGTCTGATCTTATACATATCATAGCGAACATCAATCTTCCCACTACGAATGCATACGGTACTCGAGACATCTCATTCCTCTCTACTTCATTGCTAGAACTCATTCTTGAGGATAACTTGTAATTAACATGAAATGGGATAGAAATTGACTTGTAATCATACATTTAAAGCGTCGTAAAATTTTTTTTAAGTAATTCTTTTGAGAAATCCAAATCTTTTTGTTATCTCTATCTTAGTAAATTTATATCTCTATAATCTTATTTGTTGGTTCTAAGTCTTTTATTTCAAATTCCCTAGCTAACTATGTCTTTAATTCTTGGACTTAATCTTTGTTGGAACTTACTATGAACATGTCATTCATATACAATAGTAAAATGATAAAATCATTACCTTCAAACCTCTTGTAATACGCACAATGATCTGAGCTAAGTCTGTTATATCCAAAGCTCATAATGAAGGAATCAAATCTCTTGTACTAATACCTCAACGCTTGTTTGAGACCATAAAGACTTGTTGAACTTGTAAACCAAGTTCTCTTTTCTCTTTTCAGTAAAACCTTTTGGTTATAGCATATAAATTTCTTCATCAAGTTCTCCATGAAAAAATATAATTTTCACATCTATTTGCTCGAGATATAGGTAGAATGTAGTACACATTACCAATACTACTTTAATTGCTATGAGTTAAACCACAAGAGAAAATATTTCGTTGAAGTCAATACCTTTTTGCTGAACATATCCTTTCACCACTAATCCTGCACGATACCGCTCTACTTAGTCATTACCATTACGTTTAATCTTATAGACCCATTTGTTTTTAATGAATTTTCTTCCACGTGATAATGGTATAAATTCTCATATCTTATTCTTGTGTAAAGTCTCAATTTCTTTTTACATTACTGTCATCCATAAAGCAATATCTAAATTGTTTAAAGTATTATGAAAAGTTGATAGCTCTTCATCCTCTGTTAGAAGATAGTATGCAACATTAATTTTTATAACATAATCTGAGTGGCATATTGGTGATCATCTCTCAAGAGTTAATCGATGAACTGCTGGAGTCTTATATTCGACTGGTTCTTGTTCCTCATGCTCTGGTACTGCTTTAAAAGATTATGAATTTTTTGAATTATTTTTCATATATACCGGTACATTCTCTGACTTTTCTTTTACAGTGCTATCATTCTCATTTCTGCTTTGCAGTTGATCTTCTACAATGATAACATCTTTGCTAATGATAATCTTATGGGCAGTGAACTCCCACAGACAATACCTCTTCACTATATCAGCATACCCCAAGAAAATGCACCCTTAAATTTTGGATCCAATTTTGTTCTTTCTTGGCGTTATATATCATATATACAGGACATTCAAATACATGTAGGTGATAGTAGTCTGCTGAATTTTCAGTCCACATCTCTATCAAAGTCTTTAACCCAATTGTGATTGACAGATACCGATTTACAATATAACAGACAGTCTTAGCTACTTCTGTTCAAAATGAGTTAGGTAGATCAACAGTCCTCAATATGCGTCTTATTTTTTCTGTAAGAGTCTTGTTTATCTGCTCTATCATTCTATATTGTTGAAGAGTGTATGCTACAGTAACTATCTTTGAATACCTTCTTGCTTACAGAAAGTAAGAAACTCACTATCTGTATAATCTCCATCATTATCTGTCCTCAAGTATTTGATCTTATTTTTGAATTCAAGTTCAATATGCTCTTTATATTGTTTTAACACTAGAAACATATTTGACTTTTTCTTTATTTGATACACCTAATATTTCCTACAATAATCATCAATCTAGCAATAGATCTACTAAACTTTAATTTATGCTACTTACTTATAACACAATGCTTGCAAAATGATAAATTTATCAATTTAAGTCCCGAAAGTAACTTTGGCTTAGAGAGAATCTTCAAACCTTATTCTGATATGTAGTCGAGTCTGAGATGTCACATCATTATTTATTCTTTCTATTTGATGCGACACATGTATTAGTTTTCTATAGTGTCTTCCATTTAAACATGAATAGATTAGTACCGATATTTTTACCGTCATTAATACAAGCATGCCTTTGGCAATCTTTATAATCTTATTCTCTACATGAGTTTTGCATCCATGACTATCTATTTGTCCTAAGGACAATAGATTTTTCTTCAGACCTTTGACATATCGTACTTCTTTAATTGTGCGATCCTTACCATCAAATATTTTAATTTTAATCATACCAATACCAGCAATCTCTAACGCATTATCATATCTCATGTATACAAATCCTCCTAATAGTGGTTCAAATGTGTGGAACCATTCTTTTAGAGAGGTCATGTGCCAAGTAGCTCCTGAGTCTATAAGCCAGACATGAGATAATCGTTTTCTACTTTTTGAAATAGTTACAGCCTTGCTGTAAAGAATTTCACCATCATTCGAGGTACTTACTACACACCTCTAAGTATTTGATGTCTCAGGATCTTTACTTTTTCTTCTCTTCCAATTAATCCAACACTCTTTCTTAATATGTCTTTTCTTGCCATAATTGTAGTACTTGATATTCTTCTTACTTTTGGACTTTGATCTACCACGATTCTGACTTCCATTGGGCCATGTTCTATTGATCTCCCTCTCGTCATCAATAATGCTTCTGTTTGTTGTGAACTCACTTGTCTATTTTCTTTACTTTTTCGCTTGCTCTTTTTATTTAATATGGGAGCTGTAACATCATCGAAGACTAGACTATCTGTCTGGTTGTTATTCATTAGATTAATGATAAATTGATCATACAAATTTAGTAGATTCTAAAGTAGAAGTTCTGCATGTTTATTTTCCTTTCTTTTATGACCCAAATTATGAGTTGTGAAAATAGAGTTTTCAAAGTGTTGATATGGTTAGTCACTGTTATAGATTCCGCCATTCAAAAAGTATAAAGTTTTCTCTTAAGAAGATTTTATTGTGCAATGACTTAGCCTCATACAATCTTGTAAGGGTATCCCAGATTTCTTTTGCTGTCCATTTTCTATCATACTAGATAATACCCCATCTGCAAGTGCCAAATATTGATCAGTTATTGCATTGTCATCCATTTCGTTCCATTTGTCATCAATAATTTCTACAAGCCTTTCTTCAATTACTGCCAAGTAATTATTTTTTCACAAAATTACTTACATCTTCAATTTCCATAATGAGAAATTATTCCCCTTAAACTTTTTAATTTTAAACTGTTATCACATACAAGCTAGTATACCTTCGTGAATAGTTGTGAGTATGTATGAAAATGTGCACCAAGAAAGTTCTCAGGAAAGAATGGAAGGGTCATAATGGTCCCACTTAAAATCTAGACTCCTTAGACTCTCATGACTTTTGTAATAGAACTTTCTTAAATATGTATAAAATCATACAGTTGCTTTACTCACACTACTATTCCTGGCTTTACCCCATAAATTTATTAGATTACTCCCACCGTTTCACATGAACAATAACCTTATAAATAAATAGTACCACATATAAAAATAGTACTGTATACATGAATAGTATCTTCAACTTTAAAATTACAACTAATAACTCTGATACCACTATTAAAAAATTGATAAGTGTAGCAGACACACAACTAAAGTAAAATTGAGAAATAATAAGACAATAAAATCACCAAGAACATTAGAAATTATGTAGTTCAGATTTTAACCTATATCCACTTGTGAAGACAGAAAAAAAATATTTTACTAGTGAAAAAAAGTTATAAGTATTGTGATATTTTAATTCACTACCCAAAACTCCAATACATCTAAACTCTCAAATCACTAAATTCTTTAAAACTCTCTAAATAAAAAAAAAAACTGAAGATAATTGGATATAGAGGATAGAATGAAGCTTTTTATTTATGGTTTCATTTCCTCTCCCTGTTTCTATTAAAATAATAATATTATTATTTTTTATTATTCTTCACGAGGCCTGCCTCCTTTTCTTTTGTTTCTTCTTCTTTTTTCTTTCTTCCTTTTTTTTTTCACCTGATCGGTGTAGCATTACTCTTTCTAGAAGAGCAGTTTCTAGATACCACTCACCTTTTTCACATTATGATCCTAAATATCACTTTGTTTGATCAATTGATAACAAAGGTTCAACCTGGTTTCTTTCTTCATTTTGATAGACCATAATCAATTTTATTAGTACAGTGATTTTTTTCAATTACTTGTACCTCAACCCGTCCCCACACCCTCAAATTAAATATATGATATCCATTTTTGTGGTGATTGCAGCACCACCCTCATCGATCATAGTACTGTTCATTCATCTTGGGCAGGCTTTAGTTCCATTAAGGAGCCCTTTAAGATCACTGGCACGAACAATTGGCAAAACTTGAGACTTTGGCTTAATTTATTTTTGCAACTTGCCATTGGAATGATTCTGATAACCGAATCTTTGTTGAATATGTTTCATTACATCAATCATTAATACGTAATATGTTTTATAAATGACTAGTGAAATGATCAAGATATGTATCTACATTTCCCTGTATCTAACCATCTACGTTGCTTGTGGTACTTCGTGCTATGAGTAAAGACAAAGATTCATCTTCAAACATCCACCTTGCTGTGTATGCGTTTTCTTAACTCACAACACAATTCAAAGAGCTTTAGTGTTGGGCCTCTTTTTGCGTCACTTCATCTAGGCTTTGTCCTCGGCTCTTGAATGCTATAGACCTTGAAACTAATTTACCCCAAAAAAGTATGTATTTATTTTAAGTTTTTATTTATAAATGCATACAAATCCTAAATCTTAATTTTTTTTCTTATTACATAATTTTTATCTCCATAATTCTTAATTTCTTAAAACTTTCTAAAAAAATATGTTTTAAGTTAAAATTATTGAAAGAATAATTTATTCAAGAGTTCAATTGAATTTTTAATCAAAACAATTTTTTTTTGTTATTTAGATAATTTTATAAGAAATCTAGAGGGTGTCAAAAGGCTTGCTCTTTAAGGGAAGATGTGCATATCAAACTTAAAAAAAAAAAAAAAACTAGAGAGAGACACAAAGGAAAAAGTGTTATAGTAAATGCTATAACAGAAAGATAATACGGAAGTTATGTTAATTTCATATAAGAGTATAATGAGTGTAGAAATAGATTTGTAAGGTGAAATATGAATTTTTGAATTTTCTAAAATAAGTTCAATGAACAGTTTAGTAGTTTCAAATAACCTTACTTTTTTTTTAATCAATGGACCTTCAGGCCAATATGTGCAAAAGTTGGAGCTTGCATAAAAGTATTATCAGAGTTAGTTTTAGTTCTTCTTTAATTATCTAATAATTGAAGGAAAATAGTCTCTTTTTCATGAAATATAAATAAAGTAGGCATCTCTTGAATATGAAAAAGGATTTAAAGTATCTAGACAAATACTTTAATGAGTTAATATATGGTGGTGCTTCCAGTTGTATAGTCTTATAAAATATTAGTTGTAAATATTAATTGTTATATCTGATGTAATGTCAATAATAATTTGCGTATAATAAAATTTTTAAAAATAAAATAAAATAACCCTGCTTTTTTAAATAGAGAGACATAAGCTTGAGATATATGGTAAAGAGCAACTTACTAAATACTCAATTCTGAATTCGAGCCTCACTAGAGTAAGTGCTATAATTTAAGGCATTGTTGTAACATATTTTCCTTGCCATCATAGTCAATAACCATAAATGATGTACCAAACTTGACATTTGCAATTGCATCTGTTCCGAAAGGAAGTAAACATTATTCCCAAAACAAAAAAAACAAAGTGAGTCGTCATCTCTGTCTCGCCATTGGCCATGACAGTTCTCATTTATAGCATTTATATTGAGCTAGTGAGCCAAATGTCTAATTTCGTGACCAATTAAACTGATCATTTCAGATTATAGAAATGATTATACGAGAAATCTGAGGCCATAATTAAGTTCCCTTACTATGGCATATAGACAAGAAATAAATGCTATACCACCTTCCTCGGAATGTTGTTGACTTTATTTACAAATAAATTATTTTTTAAAACAATTATATTATTATATTAATGTTTAGGACTTGTAGTCCGTGCGGAAGCCATAAGCTAATTTATAAATTTATTGTAAATATTCATTTAAATGTCAGTCTATATAAAAGAGTAAAAATAATAGTATGTATATCAAGTAACATCATATCAAAATGCTTAATATATACATTTAGTAGAAAAAAAATGATAATACAATAATAAATTTTTAATATGAATCATTAAAATTTTATTTAAAAAATTTATTTATGAAATTCATTTTTATTTTAGTGATAAAGAAAGTGAAACTCTTGAACGATTAGATTTAATGAAAAGAAAAAGAGCAAGTATATATGACTGTAAAGAGATAAATTATAAAATCATAAAATATTATTAATTTTTACTGTATTAATTTGTGACTTTCTAATATTAGTGATGGCATTATAATAGATTGAGACATACTTTTTTTTAATTAAACGAAACCACGACATTTTTTTTATAATAACTTATATTAGTACTAACATTTAGCTTCAATTAATTCAATAAATATATTATTTGATAATTTTATATAATAATTTTTAATTCTTATTAAAAATATATTCGAATTAGGGATATACTTGAAAATAAAATAAAAGCTGTCATTATCTGAAGAGTTACAGAAAAAAAAAAAAAAGGATACCAATGAAATTTCTCCCATAATTGTGAAGGTAATTATTCGAGTATCTATGAACTCAACTTCCGTCAATTAAAATATAATTGTATAGAGGTAATTGATAATTCTTTCTCCCATACACGATTTAAGTAGAGTAATTTTTTTATTTGTAATCAGTATTAGAAAATGAAGCCGGTTGTTACATTTTATGCCTTTGAGTTGGCATCAGAGCCGGAGCTAGCAGAGGGCTAGTCCCTGCAAAATTTCGTATAGACGACTGATTCTTTAGTTTATTAAAAAATAATAACAAAAATTATAAATATTTTTTTCTATTAATGCATTTTGCATCTTTGTTATCCTTGCTCTGTGTGTGTGTGTGTGTGTGTGTGTGTCTATATATACGATTGTCCGTCTTGAGTGATCTGAAAAATAAGTAATCTCTTCTTTTCAGAAGCATGAACCTACAACACAAATATGTTTACTGTTCTTGTTTTATTCCTTTTCATTTTATTATTATATGGCATAAATTCATAGGTAAATGCGTAATGAGCTTAAGTCGGTTTAATATTTTTGAGCTAGCACGTGCCACTCTGATCTAAAAAGGTCTAAAATTCAAAGGAACATATAAAATAACCGACATAATAATAAGCATATACGCTGGTCTGAGACAATAATTAATCTGCATAAAGAAAGTATTAATTTCAACTATACTTCCAAATCTTTCCAACGGGAGAAGAAAAATAAAATAAAGGGCAAGTACATTACTTTTTAAGTTAACACTCGACTAAACTACAAAACATATAACACATATATATACTTTTAAGAATTGCAGTGGTTGGGTAGTTGTTTTTGCCATAATGTGTTTCATTAATTATATATACTTTTAAGGAAAGAATGACAACAACGTCCCGTAATTTGTTGATTTTTTTATGAAGACTTCTTTATTTTTAAAATTGGTCATATAAATTACTTTTCTTGATAAAATTTAGTTGGAGTACAGTTAGTTAATTATAATTAAAGAACGTATATAATTGTCTTATATGAGGTTTATGTGACAATTCTTTAAAATAAAAGCATCTCCATCACTATTTTGTTAAATCATAGAGCGTTGCTGTCCATTTCCCAAATTTTTAAATGAAGAATTGCTCTTAAATCGATATATATATATAGAGAGAGAGAGAGTTTTTTCCTCTCATTCTCATCTTCTTCCCTGGATAAATATTTATGAAAGCATTGAATGGCAGGTTTTAATGCCTAACTAGCTTTGCGACTAACCTCTGACAGCATTCACTTCAATCTCTGAAAATACTAGACGAAAGAAACCCACCATATCATCTTTCATTATTTTCCTATATATTCTCTAGCCTCCTACTCCTACGCAGAACTTTTGCTAGTTTTGGCAACAAAAGCTCCAGGATTCTTTCCTACACTACTTGAACAACTATTATATAGCAGGCCAAGAGTCACCGCCATTTTGACTTGCTTTATTAAAAATCAAAACTTCTTGTTGCTAGTTATGGAGATTGAGCATGTTACTAGTGGTGGTGTTGAAAATGGTGGCCGTGCTGCGGAAACCGAGGAACGGGCCAGGGCCGGAAGAGGGATGTATTTGGTGTGGGAAGACGTGACGGTGGTGGTGCCAAATTTTGGAAGTGGACCAACTCGGAGATTGCTCAATGGACTCACTGGTTATGCTGAACCTGCCAGGATTTTGGCTGTTATGGGTCCTTCTGGCTCTGGAAAATCAACACTACTTGACGCTCTTGCAGGTTTGAATATTTATAGTTATTGAGATCATTGTTATTTTTTCACAGATTGAAATTGTTGGTTCATCGTTCAAGTTTGATAATCAAATCACGTTCATATAATATAATTTAGGATAAGAGAATGAAAAATAAAACTCAAATCCTTTAAGGGCATGGATGTTGTGATTGCAAATGGTGTTTTTCAGAAATTGTTTGGAAATGAATTTCATAATGAGTTTTCGGAAATATATTATGTACAACTAAAATAGAAAAAACAAAACAAGTTTACTATAAAATATTTGAAAAGAGAATTATGAGAGCAATTTAAAAAAAAATGGTGAAATGATATTTTTATTTTTCATTAACAACTTCTCATCATTTTTATTTTCAAAAACAGAAAATGACCTTTGAAAAATTACCCCAAACAAGCATTTTTATTCACAACTCACTGCCTTCCTCTTCGACCGAAAAATTTGGTAAAAGATAAAATAATTCGGACATCTTTGATTTCCAAAATTTTTTATGTGCATAATTTTGAATTTTTTTTCATGACTATGATATACAAATTCTCATTTTAAATGGAATTCCTTCTCTTTCTTTTAACCCTAATAAGTACAAGTTCCTAATTTAGTGTAGGTCTATATTGTACCTCAAACATAGTAATAGCGACATGACAGAAGCTCCCATAGAAACCCTGAACAAAACTAGGATTCCCTTTTAATCTAAAAATACTTAAATTTTAAATAACCTTACTTAAGTATTTAAATCAGAGTTTTATTATTTCAGTTTTTGCTATGTACAAGTTTTAACTGGTCCCAAGCGTTGTAGAAGGAAAAAAAGAAATTGGCTTATATGAGCTTGATTCACCATCTTTGGTCAACAAGAAGTAAAGATCCAGGACCATTGAAACAAGCAATAAATAACTTTGTGATTGTCATTATTTTTTCTTCGTTATCTCAGGCTTTTAAAACAACTACATTTTATGAACAAGATGGGAACATCGTAATAATAAATGGTACAAACAGAATGTAGGACAGAATGCAAAGGCATCAGTGTCTAGTCTCAACCACCGCGACCAAACTTTCATGGTCAATAATAATAGAATAGAATTTAATTTAACGAAATTGAACACTTAAGAAATATTGGAAAATAGAATCCAAATCCCTATAGTCTTGATTTGCGCAGCTTACGCGCGGTGAGTGCTTATTGGCAGAGTTAGTGGATTCTACGACATAGTTTTATGAATGATAAATTATTTTAATTTTTTTTTTAACGTGGGTTGTTTAATTTTTTAGTGATAATATAATTATAAATTTTTATATAATTTTTTTTGTACAAACTAAAGTAATATATTTAATTGATTAAACTAAATATTTTTTGTTCTAAATAATTTATTTTTATTATTTTATATTTTTATTCAATCAATAAATTAATATCATGTTAGTTTGTATAAAATAAATTTATATAATAGTTTGTGGTTGTATCATTACTCTTAATTTTTTTTTCCATATGAACATATTTGTAAACAATGAAGTTTAAAAAAAATGTTTTTAATTTTTTTAAATTATACTATTTAAGAGTGTGTTCATATTTAAAAAATAAAAATAAAAATTCTCACACTTTATCTAGAGATAGGGAAGCGGGCGGCAGCGAGTGGACGGGTTAGGTGGATTATGGACTTCAATCTTTAATGTATTGTTTAATTTACTTTGGGATCTTTAATGTATAGTGTATTTTCCATTAACATCATGTCAAATAATCAATTATACACCCACAAAATAGGTGGTGCATGTGGTTGAGTTCGTTAATATAAATAATTTATTTTTATTCAATTACTATTTATTAAAGTTTTGTAACCTTTTTTCTTCTATGTATTTCATTGTGTTTCAATTTTATGAGTAACAAATTGTATAATCGAGCACAGTACTGCATTGTTGTTTTAATCAACGCTCTCTCAAAATTTTCTGCCTAAATATTATGATTAATTTCATTTATAACATGCAACCTAGACATCATATCAAGTTATATAAATCTTATACTAACTGATAATTGTTAAATCATTAGAGTAACATGAATTTAAGGAATCATTTACCTTCCATGCTCCATTCCTGGTGTGTATTAACTTCTGCACGTTAGGTGTAAATGTAACAATCAAATTAAATTAAATTTTTGGCTTAATGATCATTGTTGATTTTGGAATTCGGTGCAGATAGACTCTCAGGAAATGTCGTCATGTCAGGAAATGTTCTTCTTAATGGGAAGAAGAGAAGACTAGATTATGGTGGAGCTGTAAGTAGCCTGTAAATTTTTTTTAGATGGTTTCGAGTCCAGTGATAAAACCCCAAGCGAAATTACTCAAATTCAAGCTTTTATATTTGCATTTGGAAGCATATTCAAGGAAGAAATCGATTTGATCATGTTCTAATTGATATCTCAGGCCTACATAACTCAAGAAAATATAACGCTGGGAACTCTAACAGTGAGAGAAACAATAACTTACTCTGCCCATTTGAGGCTTCCAAGCAATATGAACAATAAAGAAATAACTGACATTATAGAAGAAGCAATCTCGGAAATGGGTCTGGAGGATTGTGCTGATCGGCTGATTGGAAACTGGCATTTGAGAGGAATCAGTGGTGGCGAAAAGAAGAGATTAAGCATTGCACTTGAAATTCTCACCAGACCTCAGCTTCTGTTTCTTGATGAACCAACAAGTGGACTGGACAGTGCCGCAGCCTTTTACGTCACTAAGATCCTGAAAAATATAGCTCATGACGGTAGAACAGTCATCTCTTCAATCCACCAGCCGAGTAGTGAAGTCTTTGCTCTGTTTGATGACTTATTTCTTCTATCGGGTGGTGAAACTGTTTATTTCGGAGAGGCCAAATCAGCTCCCACGGTATATAACAACTCATATTTCTTGCATAAGCACGGTCCCACTGTTCGAATCTCTCATCAAAACAGAACCTGAAATTTCAAATAAGGTTAACATCATGTTCTGCAAGTACAAATCTCAAACAGTTTCAGAATACAGGATTTTAGTTACTAAAATGGCCGTGTTCCAACTGCATAACTTTTTTGTAACCAACGCAACCTCTTCATATCCATATGCCATGCCATTAACACATTCATGAGGTGATGAAAGATTTAAATGGATGCAACTATGACAATAAAATTAAATCTACTTCTACATGCAAAAAGAGAACATACTAAATTGCTCTCATCCTAATCTAATAATTTGTATTATTAATTTTGCAGTTCTTTGCAGAAGCAGGGTTTCCATGCCCAACGCGAAGAAATCCTTCTGATCACTTCCTTCAGTGTATTAATTCAGACTTCGACATTGTCACGGAGGTTCTCAGGGAGTCTCAAAGAATATGTGTATGCATATGGTTAATACGTATTGTTATAATTTCCTAGCAAATTCTTGTGTTGATTTTTGCTATGTTTCTCTTTTACAGTCTGTGATTGATACTGATTGCAGTTACATGCAGATTTACATGAAATATAGAAGTAGCAAATGCGCCTTGGTGTCACTTCTATTCTTTGATACTTTTACAGAAGCTATTATATTTAGAAGAAAGATAAAATCTGTTCAGATACAATCATGCATCCATTCCAAAACGAGCGTAAAGCTGCTAACCTTTTACAAGGAAAATGATTTGACTAGAACATAAGCACGTCACTTTCAAAGTGTTACTAGCAGCGTGAAAGCATTTGTTCAGTTTATATTTTCAGCTTCCAATCCTTGAATTCATATTTGGACTGTCATTTCAAAAGTTTATGTTTGTTTATTTGCCGACTCCAGGAAACTCAGAACCCTTTAGATCCTATAAGAAACTTACCGACATCGGAGATCAAAGGGATTCTAATTAAGAAATACCAGTGCTCAGAGTATGCAACAAGAACAAGAGGAAGGATTAGAGGAATTTCAAGCATTGTAAGCATTTCAGAGCCAAGTTTTGTTTTAATCTTCCTTTTTCCTTCAAAATAACTCCAGTCATTATGTTAGTTTTGTAGCTGCCCTCAAATACAACATTTGTGAGGTATTGTACAACTAGGTGTTGCAAAATTAAGTTGCAGTGATGAATGCCTAACGCAGCATAAGTTCATGTATAAGCACGGCACAACAGTTTTCCGCCAAGAATATTTGACAAACATTTATTGATATTGCAGGAAGGGATTGAATTCAAAAGAAAGAATGGAAGCCAAGCAAAATGGTGGAAGCAACTCTCCATATTGACACAAAGATCTTTACTGAACATGTCTAGAGATTTCGGATATTACTGGTTAAGGATAGCAATCTACATAATCTTGTCAGTTTGTGTTGGTAGCATCTTTTATGATGTTGGAACAAACTATACCGCCATCTATGCACGTGGTTCTTGTGCAGCATTTATATCTGGTTTTATGACATTCATGTCCATTGGAGGATTTCCATCTTTCATTGAAGAAATGAGGGTAATACTCTCATCTAAAAATTTAGACGGTTCTATTTGTCTGTGTTAGTAATCCAACCTTCGCAGCAATGGTTTTTAGACTTTGACTGATTCATTTTTCCTCCTCTAAAATAGGTCTTTTCTCGTGAAAGGCTTAATGGGCATTATGGTGTAGCTGTGTATATTCTATCCAACTTCCTATCTTCTCTCCCTTTCTTGACTGTGATGTCCTTTGCTACTGCATCAATTACTTATTACATGGTGAAATTTAGGCCAGGAATTTCACATTTCATTTATGCCGGCCTTGATCTTACTAGCTCCATTGCGGTAATAGAGAGCTGCATGATGATGATAGCTTCAATGGTTCCAAACTACTTGACAGGAATCATTATAGGAGCTGGATATCTTGTAAGAGAGCATTGAATCTTTCAGTTTTTTTTTTTTTAATAAAAAAAGTAGGCTTATGTTTAACAGTGATTAATGAATTTGTCCTTAGGGAATCATGATGATGACATCGGGGTACTTCCGGTTGATTCCCGATATACCCAAGGCCTTCTGGCGTTACCCAATTGCTTATATCAATCATGGTGCATGGGCATTACAGGTAAGATCCATTGACATTGCCTATTTCTATTGTTAACCAAAATGCCTTCTAAAAGCCGGAAAACTAAACCGAATAGTTGGGCAGGTAATTATATGAGACTCACTAGCCTGTTGCTAATTATCTTGTCAAACACAAATAACAAATTTATCTCTCGTCTGGACATGTGAAAACCAACTGAGATATCATTAAGGTTTCTCCAGATGAAGTCTTCCCCAGGGCATCCCACTAGACCATATCAGAATAAAGCATTGGCAGCAAGATTCATGTGAAAGGCAATATTTTTCAGATCAAAATAGTTAAACTCACTGTTCTTATGATGCAAAATGCAGGGAGCTTACAAGAACGACCTGATTGGGCTCCAGTTTGATGCTTTGGATAGGGATGGGCCAAAACTTACGGGTGATGTGATCCTTAAAACAATGCTTGGCATGAACCTGGACCATTCAAAGTGGTGGGATTTAGCTGTTGTTGCTGCCATTCTCATTTCTTACAGGGTTATCTTCTTTGCTGTTCTTAAGTTTAGAGAAAAAGCTTCACCTGTTTTCCATTCGGTTTACGCCAAAAGAACTCTCCAACATCTTCAGAAAAGGCCTTCATTCCGAAAAATGCCACCTTTTCCTTCCAAGAGGCACCAAGTTCTGCATTCACTGTCTTCTCAAGAGGGTCTAAACTCTCCTATCCACTAGAAGCAGCAGCAAATTATTTTCACACAAATACTTTGATTGTGTTTGGACCTCAACTGTGGCAGCAAAAAAAAGAGACTAAAAAAGTACACTTCTATCTTCCAAATAGGCAACAGAAGATACATGCTAATGTTCTCATATAAGACACTATTAAAGTTCTCTGTAGAAGAATCATATTGTATGCAAATATTGCTTTAGAGCCTACATGAGGCATTGCTCAAGCTTGAAACAATATATGATATATGGCTACTCTAGTAGTAGTAAAGAGTATATTCAAGACTGCCCAGGCTACACTCTGTGTTTTTTATTTATGCTTGGTGGAGTACTGTCCACTCAGTTTTGATGTTTCTCCTCTAACACATTTTTGAGTTTCAAGTCACTTTTTTTTAAAGAGAGGGAGAGAGAGAGAGAGAGAGCCTTACCAGGATATACTGAAGCAATTATTCATCATTCACTTGTCTGTAATATTTTGTTTTCAAAACTTTCTCCTTTTCCAATATCAAGGTTGCAGAGCAGTTAACCATTCCCATCATTTCCATGGAGTCTGCTTCTGTTTGTAGACAACAAAAACCATAGTTAAGACAATGGAAAAGTAACAACACCAGCTGTTCATTGTTAATCCACATTCTAGTTGCTTTTCTAACTTTGATAATATTTCCCATGCAACGAACGCATTATTCAAACATTTGATCATATGCATAAGCAACCAATTACTATTGCGATATAGCAAATAAAGGCCACAATTTCTGTGGAATAGCACAAAACTCTAGCTGTGGTATGAATTGATAATACTTAATAAATATGACAGTTAAATACTAATTTTACAAAAATAATAAAGTAATATAATATAGCTCTTTAATCAAATTTATCATAAAATCACCTTAACTTCCAAACTACACTTTACAGCTGTGGATTTTAATCAACACAAAGTAGTAAATAAGCTAGCCAAGCTTTCTTGACTGTTAAACAAAGTCAGAGGCAGTCTAGGCTATTTAACATCATATATATTCTTCTCTTCATAAGTAAAATAATGATAAATAAGATAGCGTATGCCAGACAAGTTTCAAGGAGTAGAAGACCAATGTGAATATGACAAAGAATGTATCAATTTATCTACCACACAATACATGAAATCTGCTATAAAATTTCACACATCACATATCATGTACATAATAAATTACTAAATGATCAACAGTATAAAACCTAATTAACACAGTCATTAACTCAGGTCAATTCCTCCAAACAAAGTAACATAATATCAAAATTGTAATGTTTCAAGTAAGAAACTCTGTAATTTAAAAAAAAAAAAAAAAGTAAGAAACCTTTGTATTGAAGAATTTGCAGTAGAATGCTTATTCTGTCTCCAGATTATAACAGAATTGGTCTAAAACATTATAGGACTTTGGATTGAGTAAATAATATTGACTCTCGAAATGGAAGTGTTAATAGCATTTTTGTCTCAAATTATCTCCAAAGTCCATCATGTTAGCCAAGGTTCGGCTCCAGATTTTATCATTTCTGCTTGAGCCACAACCATAACAGTTCCTTCACTTGATCATACTTTTTATCACAGATGTATTAAGCTTCATCACTGATATAAGCTTGAGATTTAGCTAAAATGATTTGATATAGCTCAACATCTTATTGATAGAACTCAACTAAAGTTTAAACTTTACTCAAAGTATTTGTCCTTCAGACTCATCTCATGCTTTCTTTTCATCTCTGAGCTATATCAATAGGCCAAATAATTTATTCAGCTAAGTCCGAGCTATATCAATAGGCCAAATAATCGATTCAGCTAAGTCCGCTTGCATTCCTAAAAGCCACAAGTGATGGTCTATGAGCAATTAGCAGATACCAAACCTGACAAGACTCAGGAATGGGAAGTGCACTTCTAGCTTCATAATCTGCCCCCATGGGCATAAATCTGAAGATCCCCAGTATAATAAATATTTCCACATGAAGCAGCATGGATTTTAATCCCCACATAGATTAATCTATCACAACAGATTACTAAAGTGTAACTTCAAAGGTTTGAAAAGACACTTGTGTCATTTTCAATTCGCAAGCATATCACATCAATGCATTTAAAAGGAATCCCATAGCCAATAAAAGCAGCTAGCGGACAAAAGACAAGTAGCTTAATCATATGTCTAAAAGCAATAACACCAGCCTCACCACTTTCTTCATTATAATTCCAATCCTGTTGCTGCCGCTGCACCAGCTGCTCTCTACTAATGTCAACAAATTAGTCAGTGACCTTGAAAATCAAAAATAACCTGTCAATAGAAACAGAAAGGACTCTAACATCACAGAGAATTAAAGAAGAAAAAAAAAGGAAAATACTATCCATTTGCTCTCAAAGAGCTAAATAATATACAAGCAAGACTCATCAGTGAGATGGTTGATTTTAGAAGCAGAAGATCACCTTATTATTTAGACCAAATGGAGCAGCATAGACCAAAAGTGCAGACAAGGTGTTGAATTTATGATTATCATTTTCGATTCAATGCTGACAAAGAAATACAGAAGCATAGAACAACAGATAATCAGTTGCTAGTTCTTCTTCAGGGCAAAGGAAGCCTGTCGTGCCAGTGTGTTAAAAACTGCAATAAATTTGCAATAGATCTAAGAACATTGCCAAATCAAATACCATGTTTCTGCATCCAGTAGAGTTAAGCAACAGATTAATAGAAAGATGTGAAGCCGGGAACATTTTGTGTGTGTGTTGTGTGTAGGGGGGAAAGAGGGAGGGAAGGAGAATAGGAGCGACAGGCATTACCAACAAGCCAAAAGCATGTATTCTTCCACTTCAGGTTTGCTGGAGTGAAAAACAACTCATGTATGAGATTTCTTTTTCCCCTAAACCAACCAAAAACAACTCACAAAATTGAAATTATGAAATTGTATGCCACCATTTCTGGACATCTAGCTTTTATCCTGAGTGGACAAAATAAAAACTAGAAATGTGAACAAATATCACAACATCAAAACTAGAAATTTAATTAAAAGAAATCATCTAAGAAATGTAACAAGAGTTCAATGGATTCACATATAGATTCACATTCACAATCAGAATCCTTTTAAGAAAATTCAAATATTCAGAAAGCATCAATTCATTTGTTAGTCTTAATGTACAATAGTTGAAGTACAATAGAATGCTCTCAACTAAGAATAATCTCCCGACTTTGCATACACTCAATAATTAAGGTTGAAAAATGCTCCTGCTGGCTAATGTTTCTTCTCACTGGGAACACCATTTTCAACTCGGCTGTCAAACCCATGATAAGGAACGTCAACCATAGGACTGGGCACAGGACGCTCACCAAAGGCTTCAGGAAAGAATTCAAAATCAGGGCCAAAGTTGAACTTGACAACACAATTGGGTTGATTAGGAAGAGAATACATCGAAGCAGCAGGGTAGTATCGCCCACCATATAAATCCTTGAAAGCTACCCCTTGGCATACCCCATTTTTGAAAAAAGATATCTCACTTCCTGCAGGGAAGCATTAAACATTTCATACAGTCAACAAAATGACTCAAATGAATCAAATAAAAATAAATACAATATGCCAAGTTCACAGCGACCAGCTATACCAGCAGTAAACAATGATTTAAAACACACTCATCAAAGATGGAAATTGTGATCCTTAAGTTAATAGGAAGCAGCAATTCCATTCAAAGCATGACATGGCACACAGCTGTATCTCCTCCGGAAAGAAATGAAAGCAAAATATCTCAAGGCAAGGTGAAAGACTTATTATTATGATGGTCACACCCAAGAAAAACTTGGGCAGCTTAACAGCAGAACACAATCAAGTTGCCAACTATGTGTGAAATTTATACCTGGTCTACTAATCATAATTATAACTTATGAATTGGTATCAGGTTCAACTTAGTTCCTATGTAACATAACCATAGGTGCAACAATGGAGATGGCCACATATGTACCCACATGAATTTTTGTTCAATGACTTCCAACTCAAAGTGCTAGCTGATAGACATATGTTGTATTTTTCAAAAGAATAAAATGAATAATTTTGAAGAAGGAATTAGTTTTGTATAATGACTTATATTTCACTCCACAAGGTATCGAATGAAGATAAAAATTTGATACTTGAATCACAGTCAAATCCATGATATGTGATATAGATATAGGGATGAGGAAAGAGAAAAAACTGACAACTGCTCAGACCTTGATTGACAAGCTACTCTAGCCCCCGTGGTAAAAGCCTTGTGTAAACATTGGTAAGCAAATGATCAATGCCTTAAGAAATAACAATGAGTAATGCAAAACATCAAGTAACTCCTAAATGCAACCATTTTTCCACTATACATTAGAAAACTCCACTCTTATGATTAGTTTATTCAATTAATAGTCATTGGCTCACTTACAGTAAGTTTATTCAATGCACAGTTGTTGACTCTAAGAGAATGGGCATGCACACAGACAACAAATTTCTTAGCCTTCTTATGATCACTTCAAAAGGAGAGAAGAAAAAAATTATAAAGCTTTTATTAAGGTATTCAAAGAATTAACAAGGCAAATTATTCCCCAACCACCTCAAGAACAATAAAAGTACAAATAGCCTCCACAAATTCCTAATAATATCTCAAAAACACCTCAAGTTTTAATCTTAAAAACCAGCCACTTTCCTGCTAACTCTGTTATCCACCATTAAAGAATTTAACATAAAACACTGTTTTGCCCCTTAAGCCTCCTAAAACAATGTTTTACTTTCTTAAATGAATCCAGAGGCAAAAAGACTTTTACCTTAGATTGTTTAACAGTGGTTGATGCAGTTAACAGAAAAGTGGCTGGGTGATACAAAAGTAAAACTTGAGGTGATTCTAAAATATTATTAAAAACTGACAGTGGCTACGTGCACTTTCAATATTCTTGAAGTGGTTGGGAAACAATTTCCCAATTAGCAAAGACATATTGTATTTCAAAGTTCAGACCAAGCATTATTCAGGCCAAAATTAATTTCAAATAATCTCACTAGATATTATAACAGACGTACAATTCCATAACCTTCCTAAGGAATGAACTACAGTATATGGAGATCTCTCTCTCAACTTTATAATAAATTGACTTTTCCATTGCTCACGGGATTTCTCTCGCATTTCTCCTTAACTCCAGCTTCTCCACAACTATACATTTCCAACTTCATTACAAACTTCCACTACAAAACACAAAATCCCGAACCCATATAAGGACATATGATCCTTATCTATTCAAAGAAACAAAAAAACAAAAATAAGAATTCATTTCAATTTGTGTAATTAGATTATCCACTTACAGGTATTCTCGATAGCTTCAAAAGTTTATCATGATCAATGTCATCTTTTATGAACAGAACTCCAGTACATAATGAATAAACAAGACCGGATTCTAATAAATTAGCCTTCAAAGAGAAGGGAATCAGCAGGAAAGATGAAACCATTCATAACAAGAACACTTTTTGAAAGAGTATGAATTTTATGTTATCAATTATAAAATGAAAACTCAAATGCAGAGGTGTGACAAGCCAGAATGGTTCTATTATCTAAACAACATTTTACAGAGACAAAAACATCTTGATTTTACACATTTTAATCAGCAAAATTTCATCCTAGCACAAAATTGAAGACAAACAACAAGGTGTGCACTCACTAATCCCAATATCAATCTTAAAAATACAAGTAAACCATATGTATAGCAAAAGATGCAAACAGAAAACCGTCATACAAATTTCCTAGATAAAAACATCAACAAATAAATTAGTTTAACTTGGTTTGGCCTCTTGCAATAGAAGCATAGAAGCAAGAGGTGTAAAGAGTTCAATCCCCCACATCACAACTTTAGAGGGGAATTAGTTTATATCAGGGTGGGACATGAAGTGAGGTAGGGTTGGGATCAGGGTAGGTCCAGTGCAATGCAATTTTTATTCTCTACAATTCAATGCAACAGCACGATCAAAACAAATGAAATGTACATCAATGCATGCTGATAATCAAACAACATAACCAAAATTACATCAACCGATAAAAGACTCACCAGGAACCACTTTAGGTGGATCTTCCTTGGAATCGGGTGCACAAACATACCTCTGCCCCTTGTACCAAACAAAATGTGGTGGCTTAGGTGCATATTGTCCTCCCTCTGGCAAATTGATATAAAAACCAATAACATCACCCTCCTTATACCCTTCCTCCCCATACTTCTCCCTAAAGGCCTTGTGCACCTTACTGCCATCAATATCCCTATACCCAAAACTGTTTCCATCGTACCCAACTGGTGCCTGCAAGTCCCCCTTCTCGGTAGACCACCCTAACCGTGTATGCCCCGTTTCACCCAATGCTACCACCTTTAATTAAAAGAACTTTTATAAATTCCAGCAATTTATTTCGATAAAACCAAAGAAAAAGGAGAGTTTCAAAAATTGAGTTAGGACTTTGTACACCGCAAAAGAGTAGAACTCCATTCCGCAAGTAGGACAAAACCTTTATCTTATGACAAGGAAATTTAAAAAATCTACCCTATCCATAATGTCAAAATAAATTATTTTCCTTTAACATCATGCATTTGAATGGTATATTGTTTTAGAACAACAATTCAGACATGATGCCATTGTAGATTTTGGTTTTCATCCATGACAAAAAATTACAATGCAATTGTTTTATAAATTGTTTCCAAGTGTACATATGCATAGATATAAAGTTCAATAGCTGATTGGAAGCCAAGTAAACAATAATTGCAAGATTCTTATTATATAACAAACAAAGAAAAAGCAATGCATCAGAACGTTACCTTTATTTCATAATACCATGCTCCTTCTACAACCCCTCTTGTGGCTCTCACCATTCTGTAACCTTTAGTGCTACCTGCAGTCAGCCTATCTTCACTCAACTCAACTTTCTCTGCTTTATAAACCTTAGAATAAACATAAAATGTTAAAAAATAAAAAATTAGAAACAGAAAAAAAAAATGTATGGCAATTGTCTTAAAAAAATACATAAACTAAACCTTTGATAAGCAAATTTTCATTTCTGGGTTATCATCGCCTTTGTCAGGGAATCTTGGAACTGGCGTTATTAACACAGTATCCTCAGGGGATACTTCTTTCTGAGTGTTTGTTTTGTTCTTCTTTTTTCCCTTTCGTGTAGTTCGTGAAACCCACACATTGTTGTTCTTCTTCTTCGATTTCTTAGATGCAGTTCCAGATGACGGTGCCAAATTTGCTTTTGACATTGAATTGTTATTAGTAACTGGGGCTTGCTGTTGTTGTTCTCGTGCTTGTTGTTCATGTAGAGTCGTTAATGAAGAGAGTGGCTTTTGTTTCTTAGGCGGCGGGTCGTCATCCTCGTCGTCTTCTTCTTCGACGTCATCGTTTTGGGCGGCAATGTTGTCAGGCTTCGGTGATTTTTGAGTGTCGTCTGAGGCTGTTGGGTCGTCTTCAGACACCGATTCGGAGATCATAGGCTCGGGTTGAATATCAGGTTGGACTTCTAGTACGGCGCCGTTCCGGGTTTCAGCTTCCTCGGCCTCTTCTTCGGATACAGAATCGGTAACCATGGGCTCAGGTTCAGGTAGAGCCTCCCGTGCGACGGCGTTCGTGCGCTCAGTTCCTTGTGCTGCGGCATTTTCAGTTATAGAATCAGGGACCGCGGGGTCACGCTGAGCTTCGACTTCCAATGCGACGTCGTTTCGAGAGTCAGGTTCCTGTGCGGCCTTCTCGGTGACGGAATCGGGGTGAGCTTCTTGCGCGGCGTCGTTTGGGGATTCCGGTTCCTCAACGGCGTCGTCTTTGGCGGATGATTCCGGCTCCTTTGTGACGTCGTCAGTTTGGGGTTGGATCTCTTGTGCGTCGTCGTTTTGGGGCGGATTTGGTGGTAATTGAGGTGGTTCTTCTTCATCATCATTCTCTCTGTAACTGGCTTGGAGAGAATCCATTATTACAGAGATCGATTAATTAATGGAACTGACTAACTAAAAAGATATGACTTTTCAGTCAAAGGAGTTTCGCTAATTAGAGTATTTTGAATTGGCAATTGAATTTAACTGAATTCGGCGAAAGAAGAGAACGAGAGAGCGCGTACAATTTGGTTTTTGGGGGAGCTGACAGCAAACTGCCTGGAACTTGAGAGTAACTGAACTGAAGACCTCCGCTCCTACCCTTCTCGTCCTTTTCAGTCTTTTACTCCCATTATATTTGTTTTTTTTTTATTTATTTTATTCTCCCTTTTTTTTTAATTACAAACGAAAGGGCAATTCAAAGATTGCATGATGGGCTTATCATTGAGATCATGGTTGGGCTTTTTTCCATTTTTTTTAAATTAAATTAACCCTGGATTACCTTTATAAAAAAAAAATCATTTTTTATTATAAATTTTTTTTTTCTCGCATTTGCTCTTTCTCAAGCATCGCTGTCACCCCCACTCCCTGTCTTCATGGCCATCAATCAATCACTACCTGCAACACATAATGGATTTTGTTAAGTTTGTGAATAAGTTGTGGGTTTTATTGTTATTAATAATGGTGATAATTCACTTATTTTCATCACAGCCAGCAACCCGTAATGGGCTTTATTTGTGAATAAGTGATGTGTTTTGTTGTTGTTGATGACGATAGCGATCTCACGAGGAAAGCCTACAAAATTTTTAAGTTTTAAAAGAAAATTTTTGTAACATATATAAAATTAGAGTCATGTTATAATTATAAATTTTTATATAAATTTATTTTATATAAATTAATTTAAAATTAAATAAATATAAAAATAATATAAATAAATAAATATTTAATTTAATTAATTTAATTAATTTATATATAAAAATTTATAAATATATTATCACTTCAAATTTCATTTAGTCATGCCCAAATCCATGATTTTGAAAAATATTATGAGAAACGCGTCAAAGGATCTAATTTTTAAAAGAAAATTCGCACAACATATATATAAAACTAGGATAAAACTATCCGAATTTTGCCAAGACTTGCTCGAAAAAATCGACTAGGAATGCGTGAAAGGTCTTCAACTTTTAAAAGGATAAAAATACAAAAAATGAAAGAAAGTTGAAAGAAATGGCATCTCAAGCTGCCGTTTTACACGTTCTTTCTCTCGTTATCTCTCAATTAAAAAATCAACCAAGTAATGAAAAAAAAATAAAAATGTAACAAATTAACGTATTTAGTTATCTGCATTACAGTAAACTAAAATTCAGCAATTTTCACACAACTTAATCAACTTTCTCAAATTCGGAGTAATTCTGCCCACTGAAATTAGGTGTGTTAGATTTTCACACAACTTAAACAACATACAACCACCAAAAAAAAAAAAAAAAAAGCCAATTCAACAATTTTCATACCCATCAAAGTCAATATGCCCAGAATCCAAATCAAACCACATACAATAATACCTAACAACCCAATTCACTCTCAAAACAGCAGCGGTTGTATCGTCACTACCTCTGTTTGTCATGGTCGTCGTCAGCGGTGTTGGTGCTAAAATGCGGCTACGGTGGCGGACGATGGTGGTGCTGGAGAGGAGCTATTCAGGAGAGACAATTTCCAAATTGAAGTAAAATGTAAATTAAAGGCAGTGAGGATAAGCTGATAGTGATTTGGTTTTTAGATTTGGTTTAGATTTTTTGGTAATTTCTTTATTATTTTTCATTATTTTATCAATTTTCTAATTGATAAATGGCTAGAGAGAGGCAACAAAACGGCATATTAAGATACCATTTCTCTCAGCTTTCTCTCAGCTCTTTGGCCATCTAACAGCACTCTTACAAGAAATTTTCTGCAACATTTATATAAAACTACTTGAATTTTGCCTAGACAGGTCCAATTTCGAAGTTAGAAAAATCCACAAGGAACACATGAAAGATTTTTCAAGTTTCAGAAAATAAAATTTCCACAACAATCCGAATTTTGACCAGACAGACCAAAATCTATAGTTTGAAGAATTCTGCAAGGAATGCTTGAAAGGTTTTCAAACTTCAAAAGAAAATTTCCTCAACACATATATGAAAGTAGCCGAATTTTGCCTAAACAAGCCCAAATCCAAGGTTCAAAAGTCGTTACAAGGACAAACCAGTTTTTTTGGTAACAAATTTATGAATAAATAAATCTTTTGAATAAAAATAAAGGGTTTAAGGCTTGACGTACTCACATGGATTCCAAGGATATTGAGTTGAACTTAATTAAAAAATAATGCAAACACAATCCATGGGCACTGCTTATCGATCCATAATTACTGAAACAGGAAAGTATAACGCACAACTCATTGTATCAACTAAATAGAGTCAAATTGGCTGTTCATGCATCGAATAAACAACTCGTATGTTTGATGTTTCTACTACAAGAGATTTAAAAAGAAAAGAATTTTGGCCAATATATTAATTGACTCGGAAATAACTCTTGGTTGCCTTTGTAACATGTGATAACGACGGAAAAAGAAAATACCTAAAAATTATTGTAATTAACCTTCGTATAGATTGAGATCGACTTGAGCAGTAAGCTGAGCCCATGCACATGCAAACCACCACTTGTTGGACTTAAATCAATATCGCAGCCACTGCTATATTTACCTTCATATGTATTTGCATTAGTATCATGATCGTAAACAAACTATACTTTCGTTAAAGAATATTAATGTTTAATTACGTTTAAATTTTAAAACTAGAAACTATCGATAGCAGTCCTGTAACAATTAAATCAAAATCACATAAACATTTGAGTCCAAATCTTCAAAGCAACATGATGCATGGCAGAATATTGGCAGCTTTTATGTTGGAATTTTATTGAAATTTTTAAAACTTAAAAATATTGATGCCAGGAATCGGATCTCGATCGTGCAAAAAAAAAACGTACAAAGCAAAACAAATTAAACATGAAATATGACAATGTTCCATATATACTCATGTCAATATCTATGAAGAAAAAGGTTATCCTAAAAAGTTCATGAAGATGTAAAGCCAAAAATAATTGTATGTGTAGGCATTAAACATCCGAAAACATAAAATAAAAAAATAAAAAATAAAAATCGCACGCACCTTCATGGGTTATCGGGAGTAGTACGTAATTGTTCCCATGCCATGACTTGTTGGAGTCTATTATAAATTATAATTGCTGCCATGGCTACCATCCTCTCTTGTACTATCATCTTCAAGGTTCTTACTATTCTTATCTTCGCAAGCTATATTATCTCTGCCATTATTATGATCAACAAATACAAGTACAAAACAAAGCTGCTCAGCCGGTGATCTGAACTTCCACAGTTGAATTTCATCATCAAGTTCCAACTTATTCTTATTTTTAACATTGATCCATTCTTTTATAAACACATAACAAAGGCAACACGCTATCTCCTTCTTATTCGCATCAAATTGGGCATCCTCCGCAGCTTAAAAATCATGCATTCTTGAAGCAAAGGGTCAATGAACTTCACTTTCATCTCTCCTTTATTGTCAAGGTGTCTCCTTTCATTGTCAGTCAAGAAGTCGGGTGACTTTATTTGGTTCTTTGGAATTGACAGGCGACACTGATGATCACATAAGTCCGCCTGAAACAAATGCTTCTGTATTACCAAACCAATCTTTGAACCATTCAGTTGTTCAATTCTTTCCCTGAATTGTTCTGGCAAATCATCAGGAGTCACATTTGGAACATTTTGTTTTTCTCTCTTCGGTTTCCTGTTGGATTTTGAACCCTTTTGTTCCCTCTGAGAAACCCAAAAGTTTGCCTTCATCGCATCACCCAGAAGTTTATTTGGATGTTTGTTCGGGGCATTGTCGGAAAACTGTAGCCCTTTCTTAGAATACAAGTCATCAAAATCTAAGTTATAATAAGTAACAGGTTTCTTGAGAGCCTTTTCTCTTTCTTTTGCTTTCCCCTCAGAAACCCTAGTCAGCATTGTCCGAGAATCATTACATGACCTTGAAGAGCTTCCACATTCAAAAACTCTTCTTTGATCCAAACAACTCACAGTAGACTTTTCTTTTCCTTTATGAATGGTACCTTCCTGCTCAAGTTTGTCAGAAGCCAAATTTGCAACAGCCATTAAAGCTTCAAGACGAGTCCATTTTCTTCCAGTGTCGATTCCTCTTTCTTGAAAATCCTTCAAAGTCAACAAAGAGAAAAACTCTTCTTCTTCAGCCATCTCCAATTTCTTCCTCAGAGTTCAAACTATGAATGACAGATTTTAAAAATAGAAGAATGACAGAGTAGAAAGTATACGTACCTTAATGTTATGATTTAATTTATATCTTTTACTGACATGGAATTAATCATTTCTTTTAAAACAAGGAGAAAAAGTTCGAAGAGGAGATAACTTGAAGTTTTAATAACAGAAGCGTAATTTTAGGAGGAGAATCGATATGAGATTTATTGATACTACACTAACATTTTATTATTTAACTGGATAAGAAAAGCACGAAATCAACTATTAAGATTTGATTAGAATTCACAGGAGAATCATATTGGCAAATTCTAATCATTGATTTGGTACTTTTCTATCTAAATTTATATAGAAATTATGAATTGTTCGGTCGGTATACTATATATACATATTTGGAAAGTACAATTGAAGTGCAATTGAAAATGATGGATAGCAATCCTAATTTTGCCGGAATTCCTTCTTCTCCCCATCATAGGAAAACTTTTTTTATTCTATATATTAACGTCCCTTCTTTCACTAGCTCTGTAACACAAATTTTGTGCGCAAAAATTTGTGAAAAAGTTATTGCGTTTTTTTATTATTTATTTCCTTTTTCTTTCCTCAAAAATCGCGAATAAATGGAGAAATACACATTGATGAAGCAAATCGGAGAGGGATCATTCGGAAAAGTCTGGCAAACTATGAAGAAAAAGTCCGGAGAATATGTTGCAATCAAAGCATTAAAACAAAGAATCTAATCTTGGGAAGAATGCTTGAATTTGAAAGAAGTGAAGTGTCTGCGGAAAATAAATAATCATCCAAACATTGTACAGCTTCAAGAACTCGCCAGCGAAAACTACAGATTATACTTTGTGTTTGAGTACTTGAACTGTAACCTGCACCAACTTTTGTCAAACAGAAAACAATATTTCTCGGAAGCTGAAGTCAAAAATTTGTGCTTCCAAATTCTCCAGGGCCTAAATTATATGCATCAGCAGGGTTACTTTCACCGCGAACTGATTCCGAAAAACATGCTTGTTTCTAACGACACGATTAAAATTGCTGATTTTGGACTTGCTTGGGAGGTTGATTCTTGTCCTCCGTATACCGAATATGTAACAACATTACCGTATCGAGCTCCCGAGATGCTGTTAATGTCAGGTCAATATAACTCAAAAGTTTATATGTGGGCAGTGGGGCTTATAATGGCCGAGTTGATTACACTTCATCCTCTGTTTCCGGGTACTTGTGAAGATGATCAGCTCTACAAAATCTGCAATGCAATTGGGAGCCCTACGGAGGAATCTTGGCTTGTGGCTACAAATTTCCGAAGTTAGAAGGAAACAATCTCTCTTTCTTGATCCCTTCAGCTAATGACGATGAAATGAACCTCATTAAATTGTTATGTTCCTGGGATCCCTGCAAAAGGCCGACGGCCGCGGAAAGGTTGCAGCATCCTCTTTTCCATGGTTGCTTTCAGGTTCCGAGGCCTGTTTTTGGAGATTCAGAGACAGATGCAGTAAATGATGAAAACTTGGCAAGCATGAGCATTGATTCCTGCAAGCTGAAGGTGACGCCCCAGCTATGAAGCGTGGATGGCAGGCTAAATTAACAGGCTGGTTTCTCAGATGGGAACCCTTTTTAAGTCTTCTTTTATTGGTGGCTTGCATTTTGTACATGATTTACTTTATGATTTGGTATCTGTGAGCATTCTCCTGGCTTTTTTATTTGCGTTAGGATTGTAAAAGTTGTAAAAGGCAACGAGAGTTCAGTGAACATTATCATACAAAAAAAATTAATGTTAAGCTCCAAGTGATTCTTAATAAAGCATAATAATTATTTAAGTTATTTTTAGTTCACATATCTTCACAAGCCTCAACCAAAAAATTGATTTTATATGGTGTTAGAAATAGTGTAAAATAAATCAAACTACGACTTAGATTAGAATTTAATACTGATTGGATTTTATGCTTTCTCTAATTTTACATTGATTTTGTGATTTTTTGTGTGTGTGCGTAGAAAATTATTATGAAAAAAAGAAAAGGAGCCTAGATCCACTATTTTATATGCATGTTTTTAAGTTAGTTCATTTTGATCCATTTCATAAGAAAGGAATGATACTTACCCCTCTTACGGAATTAATAATTCAATTTGTTTTAATTGATCGCTTAAGATACCTATTCTACTTCAAATCTAATCACATTTATTATTACTTATAATATAGTCTTGAAATCTAATCACATTTATTATTACTTGTAATATTGTCCATAGGCCTATCAAGTATTGTTACTTGTAATATTGTCCATAGGCCTATCAAGTATCAAAACTAGCTTATAATTTTACTTCCACTAGTATTAGATAGCCCTGTTCTAAATCTTATCAAAATCAAAGGTAAATAATATGTTATCGGCTGTTATTGAAAACATCAATTTATTTATTTTGTATTTTCATCAAGAATTATATATAGTTTGGGAGAGAATTAATCAAGTGGTTTCTTTCATTAACCACCGATGATTGATTAGAGATCTAATTGATTCCAAAATTTAATGTGCTCGGGAACCTTCTAAATAAAGAAAAATTAGAGGCAAGTGCCACACCGCCTTGCCTTTGTATATTAGACAAATTTTAATGAACTCTTTGGTTGTAATAAAATTTAAGGGGGATCATACAAGTTCCTACATCAATTAAATTTTCATGTTTTCTACTTAACTTTTTTTTATTTTTTTAATTTGTTATAGAATTCAATATTTGTTTAAGCATATCATATTAACTAAAATATTTATAATATTATAATACTATTTTCACTTATCCTTATTTTATTTTTACCAATAACTCCTTGATTGAGTTGGTCGCATCTCTTTTCTTATCTTTAAAGTAAAGAGTTCGAGTCTCTCTAATAATCATTGGAGTTTTTTTTATGATGGTATAGAATCAAAAAATTATAAATTTATGGGAAAAAATAATAGAGATGAATTTGTGAAGGAATATTATTATTTCTTGATTTATATGAACATTTAAAAAAATTAATTATAAAGACATGTCATCTGGTGTAATTGCCTACGCATACTACTTATGAAATGTCACCTATTTATTTTTTAAAGAGATGACATGTCATCCAGTTGGCGCGAAAATCTTAGGCCTTTTTCTTGTTTGGAGTTTTACAAGAGACGGGGCGTATGCATGTAAAACGTACTAATTATGTTGATTTCCAATCTCCACGGCCAAAAGAATATTGAGTAATTTCCAGGCATACACCCTCATTTATTTCATTTGGTACCACACACACCCTTTAATTAATTATCAAAGAGTAAATACTAACGACGAGAATACAAAGGGAACAAGTGTACACACCAAGAATATCTAAGAATTTCTTTTATACTTTTGGACACAAACAATAACGACTGTCAAAATCGCAGCTTAATGATGTCTAGTTTCATCATCAAGAAAAATGCCCTTTCGGCTGATGCAGTCATTGTATTCGGCTTTTTGTTGAAAAAATAAGAAAACCAAATTTAAATTAGGAGAATTTTTTAAGGTTGGCTAAAGGTTGAATAATTTATCAATAAATTTGATAAATTAGCCAAAGAAATATTAAATTTTTTGACATATTGTAAAGGGATTGGTGGAATAATGCTTAGGTTAGGTGGAATAGTACTTGGGTTAGGTGGAACAGTGCTAGTTTCAAGCTTATAAATTAAAGTCATTTTCTCATTTGTTAGTATCCCAAAATTTGATAAGCTTATAAGTGTCTAAACTTTTAAAAATAGTGAGAGAAGTTTGTTTGAAAAATTTATATTTCCTGCAGTGTGTGAGAGTACTGAATGTATTTGGGTTTTGGAAAATAAGTTTTTCTTTACTCAAATTTATACTCTAATAATTATTAGTAATACAATTATTTTAAAAAAATACTCCCGTAAACGTATGTATATTTGTGTCTTTTATTTCTCTATAATTATTTAGTATACTTAATTCCACGTTCCGTGCACAACAGCTTTTGCAACCGGCTTGACAAGACCAGCTAACAAGGAGTAATCAATGACTGGAGAACAAGCGGCCCACTTAGCTCCAGAGTTGATGCAGCTCAAATGCTTCCTTGTATATATATTTCATGGTGGCCACTGTTTCTTAGTGTACGGAATTGCATCTCGTATAATCATTGGAGTTTCCGGAGGTATGTGAAACCCAATTGTGATTGGAAGATTGTGTAGATGCCCTTCTCTCCTACCCAGTGCCCAGAGATACTGAGAATTTACAAATTCACGCTCAAGTAAATAGAATAACTGAGACATTTTTAACCAGCAATCAATCTAAAAAGAAATATGGACGTTGAGCCACCATTTTGTTTATACTCCTGCATGGATTGATTACATTGGAATTGAACGCTGGCTGCATTCTGTATCTGGAACCGTTAGGCTTCACTTTTACTTCTCACGAGTCACGATGATGAGTCAAGGAAAGAACCAAAGTAGACACGTGGCATAATTTGGGTAATGTAAGACGAAAAAGAAAATTTTTGACAAACCACTGATAATACTACTAATTAGTGAAAGTGCGGTATGCATACTTAAATTTAAAATAACTACTATTTTTTTAATTTTTTTTTAAACGATGAATAAATAGAACTCTAGAATTTCTCAATACAAGACGGTTTTAGGAAAATATTAGAAAATTTTTCTTATCACCGGTGGGAATTGCATTTTGGGTTTGCATTCCCAGTTACTAGGTTAACGAACTATAGAAGTTCGAGGTTTTATTTCACCCACCAAGCATGGGCACATGCATTTTATTCATATTCTTTATTGTTATTATTATTATTATTATGACGACGATGATGCTCACCCATGCGGATGGAGTTCGTATTTCAAACCGTTTGTAATTTTCATCTATCAAGCAAATCTGGAATAATGCACATAACAATTTCTTGTCACGTAGGAATATACACAATCAATTCCTTCCTGACAAAATTAACCGGATATTAACAATTTGAATAATAGCTTTTCTCAAATTCCACGCTGCCAAACAGCAGCAGTTCTTACAACAGGGGATCAGTGAGCTGATCGATCTCCATTTAGCGAGCGAGAAACTAGCTTGGCACGAGACTAGTACAACAGACATTTGGTGCCAAAGAGTCGAGTTCTCATTCTCAGTTCTAATTGGTGCACTATGGTGAATGTCGATCCATTCATTTCCTTGGAAGTCAAACGCAAAGAGAATCTCAACTTTGATTCCCTCCCAAAATGTGATGAAGAGTATCGTCCCTGAAGAATCTGCGAAAGCTAAACTCGAAATTGATCTTCTTGTCCAAATGAATAATGCAACCAAGTCCTATAAAACGACAATGCATTCTAATTGGGCCCTTTCAAACATTTTTCAAGAGAAGAAAGGAGTTGCACCACGAGTAGGAATTTTATTATTGGAAGTTTTGTTTGATAGCATAGAGCTGATCGATGCGCGCTTTCATTAAAAAATTTTCAGAAAATTGACTTGCAATTGATGAAGCATTTGAGAAATATATAAGAAAGATATAAGAATAAGAATAATAATAATTGAAGAATGAGATCTGAATACATACCAGCAAGGGGAATATTCCGAATGGTTCTATTGGCTGAAGTTCATCTAGCTTGCATCAGCTGTAGAAGAGGACGCCCTCTTTTTCTGCTTGTGCTTTGGCTTCACAGCATCTTTTAATGTTTTCTTCCCCCCTTTATGTATTCCAATTTCAGAAACATCCATTGCAGAAGTTGTTGGAACAACATCTTCTGGTGGCTCCTCTGGCTTTGATTGGTTGGGCTTTCTTTCACTTGTTGGGTCTTGCTGTTTCTTCTTTGGTGTTAATGTCCCTGCGGGTTGTAAGCTTCACACAGATCAGTTTCTCAGTGAATCTTCTGTATCCCCACTACATGCACCACTGGCCATCTGCCCCAGTGGCTCCTCTTTTTCCCCAGATTGCCAGCCGAAATAGCCATTGATAAATAAAGTTTATAATTCAAAGAATGCACATTTACAAAATATATGCAGCAAGATGCCAATATAATTTGTGCTTCTAAGAGTAATTTCAAAAAGTACCTCGCGAAGCTAGAGAAGCTTTCAGGAAATCTGAATTAACACCCTTCGAGTAAGGATCCCTAAGAGAAGAAGGTAAAATATCTAAGAAATAATAATCAGCAAATCAAAGCAAGGATCCCCAAGAGAAGAAGGTAAAATATCTAAGAAATAATAATCAGCAAATCAAAGCAAGGATCCCCAAGAGAAGAAGGTAAAATATCTAAGAATGAATAATCAGCAAATCAAAGCAAATACAGAAATATCATGTGTTACCTAATACAAGTTACACTACCAGAACAAGACAGGAAAAAAAAAAAAAACAAATTAAAAAATTCTTCCAAAGACAGCGATTGTCCAATAATCATAAAAAAATATTCAACTATTGCAAAAAGCTAAACAAAGAGTTGCTGCTGTGGAAAAGATGCATCATTTTGTTCAGACAGATGATGTCTAGCTAGAGCAGTCAGAGGAAAAAGGTCTCTCCTTTAGTAAAGCTCAAGGAGTGTCTAAAATTCCAAGCGAATTTTTTCAAGCATGATAAAAAGTAATAATAAAACAAGTTTTTTATGCCATTATTAGAATCAAAAAAGGATCTACTTAGACAGTAGTAAGAAGTTTTCAAATGAAATGAGTTGAACGACATCATCTAAATTGCACCCAACACTTTTGGAGAAGGTTCTTTCGTAGAAGGTTCATTTTTTACAAATCTGAATTTATGTTTGCCTCAGAGGTAAGATCAAACTTTAAGGTGTTAAGCACCCAAGAATCTTCACTAATCCTACTGTCACATGAATAACAAATATAAGAAAGGAAATACAAGGTCCTTTCATTAATTAGGAGACAAATGCAAAAGAAAATAATCAGAAATGTAATAGTTTCACCTACAACAACAGTGTGGATTAAAACCTACAAATGATTGACACCTCATAAGAGATTAGCTATTCCCAAACGTACTACAACCAGCTGATCCCAAAATGGACCATCCTAATCCCCCATTCAGTTTGAATTTTCACCAGATGGAGATAAATGTGAAACAAGGAATTGAAACAAAAGCATAGAGTAGAGAAATGAGCTTAGAACCAATAAAAATGAATTTTTCAGGCATCAAGAAGTTGTTCTCTATAAACAGTTTTTTTTCTTTTTTTTTTTTTTACTGTGGTGAAGCTAGGAACATTTTTTTGTGCTGGGCTGGATTTTTTTTTTCCTAATTAAATGCTTTTCTATCGTACGAGAGAATTTATTAATAAGAAATTAAAGATACACCTTATAAGGTTCAGAGTAAGGCACTCCTCAAAATATTATATTTGTTCTATAAAAACGAAATTATTGAAATTGGTAATTTTTGTTTATTTTTATTTTTAAAAGCTTAATTTTGACAAGGATACATGAAAAGATAAGAGCTTGAAGTTGAAAGAGAAGAACTCCAATAAGAATTTGACAATAGTTGAAGAGGTGGTATAACTAATCAATATTGAAATTCTAATATAGGTTCCAATAAGGGTGTTTTTGTAATTTAATTTAAATCTTTCAACTTCGCCACTGCTTGCATATAAAGGTCATTTTACTCAAACGTGAGGTCTTCCATCAATACAGGAAGCTGAGTACTTCCATAAAACATGTCTAACTAAAATTATGATGCAAAAAGTAATAGGAACTTCAAAAGGCAAACACCTTACCAACTTGCAGCACCACCGATAAAATTAGCAGTGGCACCATCTCTCCTGCTACTTCTGCCAACATTTGATGGTTTGGATTCACCTTCACCATTGTTACTTGGACTAGCATTTGCCTCAGATACAAGCCTTGGCTTCTCCAATTGTTTCCTTGAAAACTCATTCACAACATTATGGCCTGATGATTCATTTTGTTCTTCTTTCAAATTAACACCTCCATCCAAAGTAATGGAAGTAGGGTGGCGCTTGATCTTACGTAATGCTCTTTCTGTGTTGTATGTTTCAACCTACACATATCATATAAAATTTCCGGAAGCAAGAAATTGTTAGTTTAATGTGCCAAAAATTTAGCACAGCTTACCAACAAGGCACAAAAATAAATAAATAAATAAATAATGAGTCCAGGGGAAAAATCCCCTGTTGAACTGTTGAAGACTACAATCACTTTACAAACCAGCCTCATTCAGTTCCCAAAATATAAAAGGCAAATTCTCAACATTTGATCCTCTGATTCGTTCCTTTACTTAAAGCTGATCAAATGTCTATAGGAAAAGTCAACTTTGGCGAAATTCCTAGACTCGTTTAAGTGTGATAATTTTGGTGTGATTAGACTCATTTAAAATCTGTAACGAGATATTTAAAACGCAGGAGAGAGATAGAAAGGATTGCTAAGGCCAATTTTCAGGTAGAATCAATAAGTTAGAAATGATGAATAGTTCAAATATACATATTCCAAATATGGAATATAGCAATGAGAAAAACATGAATACAGTTAGAAAGGGAAGGCTCATAAAATGCAGACATCAGTACTCTAAAGACCTGTGTATGCACTTCTGTGTATGCATCCAAGTAACCAATAATGGAATTAGTAAGACTGAGCTCTATGTATTCAAGCAATAAAACAAGTATGGATCAAAGTTCACCTGCCAATCACTTCAGGACTCAAAAAAAAAAAAAAAAAAAAAAAAATTGGGCCTTGTGTTAATCCTAGAGGTAGAACAACAGTTGAAACTCTTCACAGCTTGCCTATTACCATTTCCAAACCTAATCGCCGAGATTCACTCAGCAATTACTAGAGCATATTTAAGCATATGGTGGAATTGTTAGAAGCATAAAACACCTGTTTTCAAAAGACTGTTTAGAACAGCAGAAACTCACAGCATCTTTTATTTTCTTTGTAATGTCACTAGCCATCCTGGATGCAAGCCTCAAACATTGCATGATAACACTCTGCAGAACACCCTCCCCTCCAGGTTTCTGAATAGCACAAACATCACCATTTGCATTAAGCGTAGCAGTCATTTTTCCCACCATAACAGCTTCTTCAAGGTAAGTTGGATCAATCACCTACACGGCATTTTGTCTCATTAGCCACAAGAATATGCACAATTGAAGATTACAGAAAGAATTTACAGGATCAAAGTTAGCATACCAACAAGCTCTCACTACTGAAAAATCCAAAAGTAACTGCAATAGGAAGATGATGTATTATCAACGGCAGTGGCTCTCTCTCCTGTCAATAACCAATGCTTATAGACAAGTTAATAAACAATAAAAAGTGAGACAACTATTAGAAAGAATAGCATAGAGCATCCGGGTGTGACATGGTAATGTAGATGCAGACTAATATCCATTTAAGGTACAGATCAGCTATTTCAAGGACAGTTCTCCATGAACATTGACATTTTATTATTAGACCAAAATGATTTTCCAACAATATCCAAGAGAAAGATTAAACAGCTGAAGTTTGGAAAGGGCAGATCAGACAGAAGAGTAATGATCTAATAATTCCTGTTTTATCATATCTTTTCTAGTTACATTGAAAAAGATTAATCCTTCATTACTGTATAATCCTCTTCAGAAGTTCAAAGTGTTCAAAACAAGAAAAAATCATAGCTCACTGCGTCATTTTGAAGGTAAAATAGCAAGGCAAAATGTATTCCTCAGATATTCAATTACCAATCAGGAATTCCCACAGTTATTAAACAAAAATATCAGCCATAGAGGCATCAATGCAGTCAAACTCAAAGGTTTACTGAATGCTTCCTAAGTTTGAATGATGCTGATATATAGCTGTTCAACAATAACATCTAAATTTCAATCAATAGTATCACTAACCTCGGGTGGATGTACTATCACTTCAAGGCCATCTTCTCCCCCAAGTGAGCATTCAGGCCTCCTAAATGTCAGGAGAGAAGCCAAAGCAGCAATATTGGCAGCATCAACAAGATTTCTGTTCTCACACAATGATTAAAAATTAACTAGAACACGACATTTAACATTGGTAACATAAAATAACAATACAAATGCGCACACAAAACATATGGACAGAGGCAGGCACCTGGTCTAGAACTGGAAAATTTGGCTTATACCCCTTAACTTTTTATAATGTTTCATCAACTAATAAATGTTTATTTTATTTTCAGGTATATCCCCAATTCAACCCTTCTTTTTTAATTAGAGGTAGAGTCTCATTTTATAAAATGATTCAGTAATATATTTATTGAATAAATTGAAATTATTAGGAGGCTAACATGTTAGTACTGCTTTAACTTATTTTAACAAAAGGTTATGATTTGGTCTAAATTGGGGGGGGGGGGGTGTGGGAGGTGGGTTGGTATGTCGATCTATTATAACATTGCCACTAGAAGTAATTTTACAATAAGTGAATCCCTTACTTATACTAGAGATCCCAACATTTGACTCCCAACTTTAATCCCAAATACTATATGTCAATCATCTAGTGAATGATAAATGTAAAATTACTTTATTACTCTATTCAAGTAATCAATTGATAAAATGCCACATTAGTTGGAACTCGAATTGGGACTCAAATGTTGGGATCCCTAGGATTACTCAACGATATAGTAAAAATAAACATTTTGATAATTTCATGGTTTATTTCCTTCACAATCATACTTGTTCTTTTTCTTTTCAGCAAATCAAATTATTCAAATATATTACCCTCCCTATTACTAAAACAAAATAGAATATCATAAACAATTCTTTTAATGTGTAATATTAATAATCTGTATTATAAGCTAATTTTTCATATTGTTGTCATTCTTTTATTAAATATATGCATTTTACTAAGAGTTTTGATGTGGCATTGCTTGTATATATATATGCGTGAACTGACACTCACACAAATTTTTACCACAAATTTATAAATCAGCCCGAGATAGTAAAAAGTCTTGAGTCCGCCCTGTACATGGATACTCACCCCCCATTGTCTAGAATGTGCAGATCAATACGTATAGCCCAAACTAACTTCCCGGCTAGAACACAAAGTGATTCCGTGTCCACTGCCCTGCTTTCTCTGCAAGATTCCAAAAACACCTTCAAGATTTTTATTTGAATGGACAGCTGCAATGCAAAACTAGTGTTTTCATTGAACCCCATCAGCAAGAATTATGAAAAACTTCTAGATATAAACATGGGAAGAGAGAGATCCCTAAATTGTTGTGTACCACTCAAACCATTGAATAAGTAAGTACCATGGAAGTTTAAGACCTAAGGTGACTAACTTAAACTCAATTTCAAAAATACAAGTTAACGAAGACAAAAATTTTGTAAAACAGTAATAATGATGACAATGGCAATAGTAGATTTTCAGAAACACACATAAATTATCACCTCAGACCACGATCTACTATTCGTCCCAACTCCACCGCAGATTCACTGGGGCGACCTGGCTCAAATGAAGGATCAGCCATTGGAGAGAATTCAGTAAATATTGACAATGTCCCCTCATTAGGTCGGTCCCGATAAGGTTGAACCAGTTGGCTGGTTACAAAACCCATTATATGAGTCTGACCTAGCTGAACTTCTGATGAACCATCTTCCCTGCACATTCATCATACCATCAACATTAAAGGAAAATACTAAATTAAACTATCCATTCACTGAACCAATAAAACAACAATATTGCCACATAAAATGGCAATATTGCAATCATGCAAGGAAAGAGAATCCACCTGAAAAATTAAAGCACTAACAATATAATATAGTTTGAGCTTCTCCTCTATGCGTAACTAAACATAATTAAAACACCCATTCAGTTCATATGGACATATCCACACGACAAGCAATAACAAAAATCTGGGAAAAATATGAAAAAGCAAACACTTACAGTACAAGATCACATCAACCCGAAACAAGAAAAACAGAAAATAGTCTTTGATCATGGAACTAGCAAAAAGCTAACCTTAATTGGAGTAAAAAATTAACTTCAACATATCATTTATGGACATAAACCTCAGTATAACCTGGAAACTAAGTGGATTTGTAGCAGGGCAAAAGCACATATTGAGCAAAAAAGAACCAGTATACAAAACAGAAACGGTTACAGCATATTATCACCTAAACCAAGAAACAAATTCGTGTACATGTGTGCGTTGCATGCCTCTCATCTCCATCTAGAAGAGAGCTAATACTTGCCTGCCAAACTTGATGGATAGTTTACGATATTCAAAAAGGTTGCGACCATCAATTCTGATACCAGAAGTAAGCGCAGTCTCTACAAATTTCTTCTCATTCACAGTCAGCCTCCACGTATTTGCTAATCTCACATCCATTTGTTGTCGGACTTCTGCCACAAAAGTAACAAAATAAAAATGGTTAGCTTCTCTTGGGCATTTCCACAAACAATTCTAAGCAAAGCAACAAGCTAAAAATATTAAAACTTTACATGCAATTTCTCTGCAATACAAACTTCTGGGCAAATCAATCAAAGCATGAAACTGAAACAAATGAAACCAACGAAGAAGAACTATACGAGAACGGTTCGGATAACCCGGATCATATCGGGCATTTTAAAACAACTTATAAATTCGTACTGAAATCAAATGATTAGTGCAAGGAAGCAAGTAACTCATAAAATACACAGTTCAAGCAAAACCTTACAAAACTCACAAGTGAACAGCGATGACTTGTGGCGTGAGTCAGTGACCTTTCTCAAAAACCCTGAGCAGTGACATGCTGTGTCCTTTTAGGGTTTTACGAAAATTTCAATTTTATATTTCTTTTTAATTTGGGATAATAGCTTGTGGACCCCAATCCTTTTTATATTTTTACCTACCGTATGAGTTATTCATTTACACCAAATAGGTTATTACTGCTTTATTATTTAAAAAAAATGATTAATACTGCTTAGTAAATTGGTAACTTAGTAATTTGCTAACATGCTTTTAGCACAAAAATGATAAAGAGGCAAAATATTGACCTAGTGCTTACAAAAGCAACATTAAAGCCCGAGTTGATTGATCGCATTTGATATTATAAGTGAGTAAATCGAGCTTAGTGGATTTATTATTGTTTTTATCAATATATTTTATCTAACTTTTGCGTCTAAATATCCGTACTAGTTTAATGTAATTTCTTGAATCATAATCTATTTAATTAATCCATCTCTGTTTATCAAATTTTATTTCCCTATCTTATTGTGATTCTAATATAGACATATTTTTTGTAATTATAGACATATTTATTTGGGATATAATATCTTGACTAAAAGGAGACTGTGTACTCATAAATAAAGAGCTACCTAATGTCCACATCTACGAAATGCATGTTCCTAAGTGAGGAGATAATAGATGCAGCCGTTTCGGCACTTGCTCATGGCTAGTGCTGTCTATGCATGCAAAAGAAAATACAAAAACATCCTACTTTAAATATAAGAGATAATTGGATCAAGAGTCTCTTTTCATTTTTCTCTGAAAAATAGAATGGGAGTTTAGAGAGTGGGTCGTCATGACTCCTTAAGTCACCTGCTAAAAGTTAGGTGTTATTAGCTGATTGGAAGAGGAAAAAGATTGGAAGAATGGATACAGAAGAACTAATTATAAAGTGCGAAGCAATATCGTTGAAGGGACAAACAAGAGAAAGGATAACCCTTAAAAATAAAATGAAGGAAAAAGGAGAAAGGATACGAGCGGGATACTTGGTGGGAAAAGTTTTGTCGAACAAAGAAGTTAAAAAAAAAAGGTTTAAAAGTAGTTATACTGCCAATGTGGAAAACTATGAAGGAAATCAAGATAGACAAGCTAGGAGAAAATATTTTTATCTTTTAATATAGAAGTGAATCAGATAAATGGAAGGTGTTAGCTAGGGGATCGTGGTATTTTGATAAAGTTCTGATAGTGCTTACAGAACCAACCAGAATAGGTGAAGTAACAAAATAGAAGTTCACCCATGTATCATTTTGGGTTCAAATACTTAATGTACCCATTATGTGCATAGAGCCAGAAACAATAAGGGAGCTGGGGAAAGCTATTAGAAGAGTAGAAAAGATTGCCACAGATGTCAGTGAAAGATGCTTTAATAAATATGTTAGAATGCGTATCTCTGTGGATATTACCAAACCATTGATCAAAGTGTTATACCTAAAGCAAGATGATGAAAATGAGATGGATAGAGAAGAGCAAAATGTTGATGAAAATGCGGCTAATAAGGAAAAAGAGACAAAGGAGATTCCAATGCCAGTAAAATATGAAAGACTGCCGAACTTCTGCTATGTCTGTAGACATATTGGCCATCAGTATAGAGAATGTGCAGATTATAAAAATTAGTTAAGAGAAGAGATGGTATATGGGCCATGGATGAAGGCTCATACGATGATAGAACAGATGAAGCAGAATAGAGGAAGAGATAAAGGAAGATCGAAATCATAATTAGAAACGGAAGATCCAAGCAATTCAATGAGGACGAGTCAAGGCAAACAGGGCAATTCAGAGACAAAGGTAAGGGAGACTGAAAATCCAAAAAATACGGGTTTGGATCTAGATCAATCACAAGATTGGGATTTCCCAAGGATGTCAAATTAGCACAGTGAAAAGCTGACAGGAACAGTAGAAGGTGATGTGATTATGGGAGGGAGACACAAAGAGGTGGGAAATGAAAAATACAAAGAGAGGGATAAAGAGAGTAGGATGGCAGGGGTAGATGGAAGGAAAATGATCGAGTTTAACCCAAAGAAAACAGGCTCGAAAAATAAAAAAACCAGCTACAGAGGAAAAAATAAAAAAGATGGAAGATGCAAATATGCCAGAGTTAAACCAAACAAAGCCTAAAAGATGCAAATGGAAATTACAAGCCAGAAATGTGGAATTAAGCACAAGTAAAAAACAGGGATTTGTAGTAACGAAACGACCCAATAAAGGAACCTATTGCGACAGCCCATATTCAAAAAAGAGAAAAGTTGAGAGCTCAACTTCAGAAAAAATGTCCTCTTCCCCAAATGTCGAATGCAGTTTGAAGTCAGAGATATAAAGAAATGAAGAAGATGAAACGAGGCCAATGCATACAAAAGAGTCAACGATGGTGGCTGGATACCAGCCCAGCCATCAATTATGAAGATAATTAGCTGGAACGTTCAGGATTTGGGGAGTGAAGAGCATTCCGAGAAGCTTAAAGAATCCTCTTCATGCATAGGCCGCAAATGATATTCTTATGTGAAACAAAATTGATGGCCAAGCAGATAGTGGAAAAAGGTAAGAAACTCAAGTTCGATAATTGCTTCCCAGTAGATAGAACTGGTTTTGGTGGTGGCTTAGCTTTACTATAGAATGAAGAGGTAGTAGTTGATATAAAATCCTATAGCAAGCACCACATTGATGCTATTATTTATGTTTAGAACGGGCATTACTAGAGGTGTACGAGCATATATGGGCACCCTGAATGCATATAGAAACAGCATACTTGGAAGTTATTGCGAAGGTTAGCAGGGCTCTCATCTCTGCCGTGGCTTTATTTCGGTGACTTCAATGAAATTCTGCTCTTAAAAAAAAAGACAAGGAATGACAGATGTGTCTCAGTAGTGAATGAGTTCAAAGAAACTATCAGATGATGTGAGCTAAGGGACTTGGGGTACAAAGGATACCCTTTTACGTGGTTAAATAGGTGTTTCAGACCTCAATTAGTGGAGGAAAGACTGGACAAATTTCTTTGCTTCACAAGCTAGGGAAGGTTTTTTCAGGAGAATCCAACTACAAATTTAGTAACATGGACATCTAACCACAACCCAATCCTAATGGATGTTGTGGAAAAAGCAAAAGGATGTAAATTCAGTAAAAATGCTTTCTCTAGAATCCACTATGAGGATATGTGGAGTTCTTATAAGAGGTGTAAATAGATTGTGAACTAGGAATTGGTGAATAGTTGTAAATGGAATGGTGAAAACCCTGTGTTGTTGTTTAAGAAGAAGGCAAATGACTCAATGGCCAAATTAAAGTTGTAGAGCAAGACTGAATTTGATGGAAAAAAGAAGAAATTAGATAAATTGATTCACCAATTACAGAGCATTCGAGAAAGTCAAGACCAGTACGTTGTGGAACTGAAATTAGGCAAATTGAAGAGCAGATAGATGTAATGTTACTCAAAGATGAGATATACTGGAGATAAAAGTCTAGAGCAATTTAGCTTATAAAATGAGATAAGAATACAAATTGTTTCCATTCAAAAGCTTCAGCTAGAAAGAGGAAGAACACAATCGAATGTCTTCTAAATGAAAGCAACAATTGGACAATAGAAAAAGATAAGATTAAAAGACTTTTTTGCGAGCACTTTGCTAATCTGTTCATCTTAACTCACCCCACTGATTGCCAATTAGAAAAAGCTCTAAAGGACTTGTCGAAAAAAGTGACGGAGCAGATGAATGAGCAGCTGGATCAATCTTTTTCCAAAGATGAGATAGTTGCAACTTTGAACCAAATGCATACAACAAAAGCCTCGGGCTCGGATGGATTGCCAGCAGTCTTCTTTTAAAAGCATTGGCAAGTTGTTAAAGAGGGAGTTATAGTCATGTGTTTACAAATCTTAAATGAAGAAGGTAACATTGCCCCTCTGAATCATATATATATTGCCTTAATCCCAAAAGTTCCTAAGCCTAAGAAAGTGGGGGACTTTAGACCTATTAATCTATGCAATGTCATTTACAAAATAATACTGAAGGCAATTGCTAATAGGCTAATATAGGGATGGCAAAAGTGCGGGTCGGGTCCGGGTTTGGGGGTGGCCGAGACCTACCCGCATGCCACACTTAAGCGCCCGAACCCGGCCCGTGCCCGGATTTTTTTATGCGAACCGAATACATACCCGCTATTATACGGGCACGGGCTTTTTCCGAGTTCTGTTTACCCGGATTTTTTAAAATGAAATCACTTGAAAAATATAATTTTTGGGTATAAAAGTTTAAAATACTTAGATCCGAATCTTAGTTTTTATATTTTCTACTTTCTTTTACTTAATAAAAAATCGGGCACGGGTCCGGGTTTCGGATCTTAATTCTATGACCGGACCCGTACCTGGAAATATCCGGGTATTGAAAATCAATACCCGAACCCTTTGTTTTTTGCATCCGGTCCGGGTTTTACCCGGACCGCATACGCCGGGTCCGGTCCGGATCCGGTCCGGGCGGGTTTTTCTGCCATCTCTAGGCTAATACTTATTCTAGATAAAGTAATATCCTGCAACCAAAGTGCTTTCATTCCTGATAGGCTTATAACAGACAATTTAACTATTGGTTACGAATGCTTGCACAAAATAAGACATAGTAAGAGAAAAAAAAAAGTGATTGGGTGGCCCTAAAACTAGACATTAGCAAAGCTTACGATAGGATAGAGTGGAATTTTTTGAAGCGTACAATAGAGGTGTTAGGTTTTTCTCCAAAATGGGTAGAGTTGATCATAAGGTGCATTACCACCCCCTCTTTCTCAGTCTTAATTAATGGAGTAGCCAAGGGTTTAATCCAATCTCAGAAAGGATTATGCTAAGGGTGTCTGCTGTCCCCATAACTGTTTATCTTGTGTGCCGAGATTTTTTCAAATTTATTGAACCAAGCAGAAAAGAAAAAGTTAATCAAAGGGTTGAGCTTCAGTAATGAGCTCTCAATTAACCACCTACTTTTTACAGATGACAACCTGATCTTCTCAAGAGCTATTATTGAAGATTGTTCAAATCTGAAGAATATCTTTGAATGTTATGCTGCTACCTTTGGACAAATATTCAACTACGAAAAATCTTCTATGTTTTTCAGTGGAAAGACTCAGCCAACACAAATAGCCTCAATCTCAAACTTGTTTCAGCTTCAAGTGGTGTCTAAATATAAAAAATATTTGGGACTGCCTACAATGGTGGGGAGAAAAAAAATGAGTTTTTTTAATGACATCAAGCTTAGAGTTTTGAGCAAGATTTCTAACTAGAATTCGAAGTTGTTTTCAAGAGGTGGGAAAGAAGTGCTTATTAAAACTATAGCGTAAGTAATCCCTGCTTATGCCATGAGTGTGTTCAAACTGCCGATGGGATTATGTGGGGATATCCAAAAGACTATGACTAGATTCTGGTGGAACTCAAAACCAGAGCAGAGGGCTATACACTAGGCAAAATGGGAAAACATTTGTCAAGCAAAGTGTATAGGGGGAATGGGGTTTAAGAATCTAACTTGTTTTAACCAAGCTTTAATGGCAAAACAAGGCTAGAGAATCATCCAAAACCCCAAGACTTTAGTTGCAAGGATGATTAAAGCTCGATATTTTAAGGATATTGATTTTCTAAGATCGAATTTAGGATCAAAACCATCTTTTCTTTGGAGAAGTATTCTGTGGGGGAGAGAAGTCACCTACTAGAGGCTTAGATGGAGAATTGGAGATGGAAGGAATGTCTAAATTTATCACAGCTGCTGGATACCAAGACCCTCAACCTTCAAACCCTTCTCCCCTCCAAAGATTCCTTTGGACTCTACAGTTTTTAAGCTAATTGATGAAGAAAATAAATGGAAGGTGAGGCTGATTAAACAAAATTTTATGAAAGAAGATTTGGAGCAGATTTTGAAGATCCCTCTTCCATTAACACCAAAATCAGACAAACCTCTGTGGTACTTCAACAAGCAAAGGGAATACTCAATCAAGAGTGGTTATCAAGTGGCTCCAAGGCTAAAAATTCCAAATCAACCAAGTAGCTCAGAGAACAAGAATCTTCCTTAGACTGTGATTTAAGCTGCGGAGATCCCAGCAAAGATAAAGATTTTTATATAGAGAACAGCTAGAAATAGATTGCTATCGGCTGTGAATTTATGGAGAAGAAAGATGTTTCAAAACCCCTCGTGTCAAAGATGTGAAAGGACAAAGGAGACAATTTTTCATGCTCTCTTCCAGTACAAGGGTGCCCAGAAAATGTGGAGTATCACTGACTATGGTGAAGAATTCAACCAATCTAAAAACTGAGATGTGTTAAGCTTATTGGTGGAATTGGTAGGGCAGAAAAGCAAATCTAATTTGGAGCTGATAATGCCTTATATTGGGTGACTTGGCACTCAAGGAATCTTCTCATTCTAAACAATAGGAAGGAAGATTGGAAGGAAGATTCCTAGTTATCAGTAGCAAGAGCAAAAGCAATATTGCAAGCCTTCAAAAAAACTCAGTAGCTGAACCTATGCTTAGGCAGAGAAAGCAAAGATCAAAATAGTCAGCAATGGAGACCTCTCCTAGTAGGATGGTTCAAAGCAAATGTAGACGCTACAATGAGGGATAACCAAAGCAAGGAAGGTTTGAGGGTGGTAATCAGAAACTCAGAAAGAGAGTTTAAGGTAGTGGCTATGAGGCCCTCAGATCATTTTGGTAGTGTAGCCTTTGCTGAAGGTGAAGCCACAAAGTTTGGGCTGGAAGTTGCAAAAAAAGCTGGTTGCTTACCTCTAATCATCGAGACAGACTCCCAGGAGGTAGTAGATTTGGTGTTAAACAGAAAAAGTATGCGGATTAAGATCTATTGGGTAATTTCTGAAATTCAAGCCATCTTAATGAGGTTACAACAGTGCAGAATTCAACATACTCTGAGAGGATGTAATGGAGTCTCGCATCTTCTGGCAAGAACAGCCCTTAACCAAGCCAATGTAACCCTTATGGTTGAATGATATTCCAAAAAATATTTTGTACTTACTGAGCTTCAGGAATGAAAATTTTGGTTTCATCTAAAAAAAAAAAAAATAGATGCAGCCATTGGATGAAGTATGATGAGGATTAAAAGGACTTAAGGTCAACGACTTAGTTAATAGAAGTTATTGGCACGTGGATTCTTTTTAAAAATTCTGAGCCTGAAATCCACTTAGCAACAGTTACAACACTCATGACTGCACGACTGGTCTAGTGACACCAAATGCCCAAGCAGGCTATAAATGGGACCGTCAATGACGGTAAAGATATTAGTCACTAAAAAAATAAATAAATAAATAAACGTTTTTACTAAGAGATCTATGTGATAACAGGGTAATTTACTGTGTTCTGAAAATTAGAACGAGAAGATCAGTGGCACAATTTTTCTTAAACAAGCCTAGATTATTGACTTGAGTGTCAGAGGATTTACATAGAAAAAACCACCGACGCCCTCCTTGAGGGGATGTTGTGTGGGTAAAAGTTTACGAAGGAGAAGAATTGTGTTCAAAAGCTCAGCTCATCAAGGAACAAAGCAGCCTGAGATCGTCCCTACTATAACAACTTCAAGTGTTGAGGAAAAATCCTGGTATCAAACGAGCACACCGGATCTTTGCATCATCAATACTGAATCCAATCTTTACAATAAACGATATCGAGTGTTATTTTATGCACATGCACACATATGTAGAGTAATTGTATTGCCTGGAGTGCGACTTGACCAATGAGATAAGCACACTTATACATGAAGATAAAATTACTAATCTGAATAAATTTATCCTGCAGTAAAGTTTTTTTTTATTTTTTATTTTTATTTTACTGGCTCGTGCAAATATCATTACTCATGCTAGTGGTCCCCTGTTGGCGGATGAAATCATAAATTAGAAATCATAAATTAGAAATCATTACTTTTCCAAGTAAGCCACGTATGATGTGCCACGTTTATCACTTTAGGATTAGGAAGAAACCAAGCTTAGCATTTATTTCGGTGCCTACGAAGTAAACAGAAAATCAAACCCTGCTCGCTCATTTGATTCTAATTTACAATTCTTTACTGATCGTATACACAATATGAGTCAGGTCAGAGGAAGCTAATGAAAACGACGTTCTTTCCGTCGTCAAAGAGTTGGTATATAACAGTTGCATCACAAGATTGTGGTTGTAGCATCAGAAACTTGAAGCTTAAGCTCACACAACAAAAAGTAAATCATATCCGATCTATCAAACCCATACAGATTGATTTACACATAAGCGAGACAATGGTCACTCTTTGCATGTTACAAATTTTCATCATATTCGCCCAAGGCTCAGCAGCATGAATAAGATTATCAACTGTGAAGTAATGCAATTTGGCTGATTCTACTAAATATAGTAGCTCAAATTTCATTGAAACAAGTTCCCCAGGCAAGCTTGCCACTGGCGTCACCGTGGCAGGATCACCACCTGTGAAGTCACAAGCAATCATATATTCTGCCATTGGAATTTACAGCATAAAACCTGCCTTTATAATAATTGAGTAACATCAACAAAATCCCGGCCTCCTGATTCCACCGAGTTTATTACCGTGGTCCAAGATTTATCACTTGGTTACCGAAAGTATCCCTAAATTAAAATTTGGAGATAAAACCGAACTGGAAAAGTTGAATATATATATATTCCGATTTCTGATTGATTTTATTTAATTTTATGAGTTCAAGACTAGTCCATGTCCATGCGTGATAAATAAAATAAAATGAAATAAATGAATGAATAATTTAATGTTAGAAAATTAAGAACCGGAATAGTCTTGTTATTAAAGTGAAATTGAGGACAAATGGAGATAAATGAGACAAAAATTTTACATGAAATAATCTCCAAAAAAAATTAGGATAAAAAAATCTTAGATAAAAATAGAAGGATTTTACAATTAAAATGACGATTACAACACTTCTTTCTAAATATAAGAAGAGAACAGTTATACGCTCTCTTATACTAGGAGAAAAGAATTTTCTCACTCGAAATTGAGAACCATTATAAAAGACAAACTAATTTTTCTCTATTCAATCTCACAAGTGCTAATTTTTCTCTATTCACAACTCTTTTTTCAAGTACTAAATGGGATGCTTTGCTCCCAAACACGAGCCCCCTTCTACAGCTAACGGCTAACTGCTGGCTTGGATTGTCAACTAGGGCAGAACAAAATATGTTGAAATGGCTGCATTTCTCTGCTTGATAATCTTAACAAAAGTAACAAGTAGTATTGCCCTACTCTCATATTCCATTAGGTGAGAAATTCAATCCTCGTCCATTTTCACTTGCATGGCATTAAATTCCCATTCAAACTTGTCAACAAAATGAAATTAAATCCGACATCATAATCATTTGATGGAGAAAAACTTTCGCTACCTCAATTAGTTTTGCTCTTTACTTGTTCAACCAAAACCGAGATACAATTAGCCTTCCCTTAATGTTTACCTTAGGATCCGTTTGGGAGAGATGGGTGTTGCGACCAAGCAGTTGGGTTGGCGCAGCTGCTTGCACTCTCTAATTTGCTTGAAGCCATTTGAGAATGCTGCCAATCAGTTTGATTGTGGCAGTTTTGCACTGTTTGGCAGCAGTTCCAAACAGACTCTTAGAATATTACCTAAATTGATTAGCAAAGATCGATATTAATATCAAATTAAAAGCCCGCAGCTCCATCAAAGCTCCCCGTTTTTATGTTTTGCGTGCCCGAGCAAAATTTAATGTTAGATTATATGAATGTTTAATTGCTCGGGCAAGAGGGCATTACTGTTAGATTATTTCTCACTGTAGCCTTGGGGCTTCGAGGGACCAGAGCAGATCTATTAGTTCTCCCAAATCTACAGTTAACAGACTTCTTTAGTCTTAATTTGCACTTTTGCCTTGCATTAAATACAACCTTAGAAGTCGTTCATCTGGGAATTCATAACATTCGATTATAAATCCCTCTGCATACAATTAAACTACATGTTAAAAAAAAAAACGAAGGAATTTTTATACAAAAATTCTTGTAATTGTATTATCTAGGTTTTTGACTTTTTGATATTTTCATAACTATATAAGTGTACGAGGATTGAATTTCGAACCCCAATTTTCTTTGAATTTATCAACCAAACTAATTGACTCCTACAAAAATTGAGTAGTTTTATTGACTAGGTATATGTGTGTGTGTATATATATATGAAGTTAATATTTAAAAAGTTAATATTTAAAAAATTTACTTTTGCCGCTATCATTAATAATCAACAACACTAATTTAATGGCAATTTAGTCTCTAAATTTCGCCGTCGATATCTGACCATACATAAAAATCTTTAAAAGAGTAATAGACGATAAACCCCATAAAATTTTTTTTTTTTGGCACCATCAAAACGCCCCTTTAACAGTGACTTAGGTAAAGGTGAAGTGTCACAATTAATGAATTATAAAATCCAAATGAACCTTTCCACAAGAAAAAGTCATGGGCTCGCATTATCATCGGGAATCAATTGATTTGAGCATGTCCCCCACGACACACTATTATTTATGTTGTATTACTATCACGTAGATCAATGTAATAAATGAAATTGTACATTGTCCGGCGAGCTAGTCTGATGTCATGTAGTGGCCATTAATAATTGCAATAAGCGTGCATTACATAATGTATCCCCATGTGTTGGAAGCTCTGTTTGAAATTCAATTATGCCCGACCCATGCTTTCATTTTCTTCTTAATAAAATTTCGACTAATTATCGCACCTCTTGCAGGAAAACTTCACCCGAACTTTGTTGGGATTTGTTGAAAAATTAGCCTGATTAATCATGCAAAACCTGTTCAACCCACAAAAATTATTGGGCTAAAAATTAAAACTACAGCAATGTTCTATTCGAACTTTCTAAATAATAAATAAATGACGTCTCATTTATTAGATAAACTTGGTGTGCTATTTAAAAGTATGGTACTATTTAAAAAAAATAAAATTTAAAAAAAACTTAAATTTTTTCTCAATCATTTTTTATTTATACATCTCGAATGCTAACCAAATTCTCTCTAGCAGCAAAAATTGATTTTCAAGACCTTCAAGATCACGAATCAACTGGCAATTTCAATGAAAGTACAAATCTTTTCATTAAAATTTTAAAGCACATTTCAGAAATTGTCTTTGTCCAGCGGCGGGCAATTAGTTCGATGCTCGTTTAGTTTAATGCCACAAACACAAAAAGTCAATTAACGTCCTTATTTTATTATTTATTTTTAATATCACACCACTAGTTAAAATTTTTGGAATCTTGTTTAAGAACCACACAAAACGGGCGAAGATTCGATCGGCCGGTCCACGTGGCCGACCTCAAGATTCTAAATTTTGACTAGTGGACACTCCCACTTGTCTTTGGCAGCAAATCATACGCCACTCATCATCCTATTTGGGCCCCAGCCATCAAAACCAAATCAAGACCGTTGAAGAGGAGTGATGACGATGATGAAGATGATTAATAATAATAGCCTTCAAATGGGCCAGCCAATCAAATCGAGTCGATGACTAGATAGTCATAAATTCAAGTATGCAACTGCAATAAAAACGATCAAGGGGCCATCGAGATGACCCATCTCTAACGGAATCTTTTTAATCAATATTATTTTTTTTATAGGAACCTTTTTAATCATTTGGTTAATGAATTTTAAATTAAAAAAGTATTGCATAGATCAAAACATGGGTTAAATGCGATAATAGTTAATGATACATAATCTGATCATGAACTTCTATCTATTAGCTTATAAATATGAAATCTACTGATGTAAATATAAAAGTTCTTAATATGGTATAATTAAAAGAGTATATGTTCGTGTTAAAGTATTTATCCGATTGAATGATATTAATTAAAAAAGAAAGAAAGAAAAAGTTTTGTGTGAGATGATCTCACAATCACAACGCATGAGGTTTTAAAATTTATATTCAAACACAAAATTTTTTTATAAATATCAAAATTTTAGTAAATGGCACGATGTGCACGTGAAAGTAAATTTTTTATTATTGAAAATAAAAATCAAAAGAGTTGTGCGGTCATTTTCGTCTACCAAAGACTAAACTAAGAAATTGAGACATCTTACCTCAAACCTCAGCTCATACGCCCCCTCATTTCTTGCACGCTACAGCAGAAGCATCGAAGTCTTTGATCATCAAAATGGAGAAGGCAATCAAGTCTTGCATGATTTTCCATCAAAATGGAGCCCACAAAGGTTGATCAGAGACTGCAATCATCGAAGTCTTTGATCATCAAAGGTAGGTGAAACTCACCTGAATGCAACACACATCGTGGTGAAAGATTTTTTCCACTCAGGATGCCCAATGAAAAGATTTACTTGAGAAAACCGAAGCAACAACTTCCTCCAAAACAAATAAAAAAATTTACCACATTGGTGAAAGATTGACAAAAAGGTCATAAGAAGTAGGCAAGACAAACAGACTTTACCACCGCTAAAGAAATGAAAAAGCAGTCGCATATTGGAAAGGAAGTTCAGCAACCCCATTAATTGTATTATTTTACTCACTGCCTTTGTCATTGATTGTCACTAGAGTTGACAACTACAAGAAGCTCAGCTATTCTTTAGAGGTATTTATAATCACAGAAACTGTAAACTACCTTCTTCTCTAGATGGACCACCACAAGCAACAAACTCTTTTCTCTCTCTTTCCTGGCTTTGTTTAGGCCATGAAAGCAGGCTGTGTTGATTCAAAAATGATCAGTACCTATGTTACTGGTTAGCTCACAGTGGGCTTTTCTGATATATGCTCCCTCTGGGTCACCACATATGGCACACAAAACCAACTAAAAAATTTGTCACTAAACACCACATGCAAATCTTAGTTTTGATGTGATTCTAATATATATCCTGCCCTCTTCTTTTGTCTCCCTTTCTGCCTTTTCGGTGGTTCTTTCAGCTGTTACCATGTCCATGTTCCATTTAATATTTTTCATCTGGGTCCTCCTATCAGTAAGTTATTTAGTTTTTCTTGGTTATGCTTCATGGTGTCCACACCAATATGTTCAACAAAGCAGTCAACAGTTTGAGCAGAAAACCGATCGGTTCTGGGAGTTCAGAGAGGAAACAAACAGCTGGATTGAAGTAGAACTCCCCTATGATCTTGTATCTTGTGTTAATGATAACTGTTCAAAGTTGGGTTCAATTGATGAAACCGGAGCAACCAAAGAAGGACACCCAGAAGAAGCAAAAACTAAACAAAAGGAAAACTTGAAAAAGAAGGATGGCGATGGTAGAGTTGATGAAAGTTCCGATATTCTTCTACCTCTGAGAAAAAGAATTTCTCTTACAAAAATGTCGGAGACATCCATCTGGGTAACTGGTGTTAGTGGTTCCGTGTATGAAAGGTTCTGGAATGGAGTACAGTGGGTGATAGCACCACATGATTTGTCCGTATCAGCAGGTCCTGCCATCTCTGTTTTCATTGTCAATCAGAGAATTCTCGCACTGTCAGAAGCAGCAGTTTTGTACCAGGTACTAGTTCCTTCAAATTTTCTAATAGATCAACGTGTATGTTACATATAACTATGATGAAGAAACTCTCATCTCATACGATTGACTACTGAATTCTAAGTTCAAACAACAAGCATATACAATATCTAACTTGAAAAATAGGTTTGCATGGAATAATTATTCTGTCATTGAGATTGTTCTTTTATAGAGATTTACAACACATATAAAACCATTAAATCAGGAAACTAAAATTTCTAAGTAGATTTTCCTAAAATACATAGATTTGCACCTAAAAAGTTATATTACAGCTAATAACTAATTTACAGCTAATATATAATTACAGCACATATATTTTTCTAATTTTCTAACAATCTAACACATGAACTTCAATCAATCCACACTGAATATTTAACTTAGTTTTTCATCATTCATTTCCACACTTGTGTACCAACGCTCCATTCCAGTTGTTTTTTAATTTCCTTGTAGATGCAACTTGGTGACAACTCACAGCCAATTTGGGTAGAGTTGGTTCCTGCGATTGATCAAAGCAGACATGAAGAAGCAGAACAAAAATCAGTAATCCAAATTAAGTCTGGTGTTGTTTCACAAGACGGAGAGTGAGTACATATGTTTAGAATTAAGTTTATTATATGCACAAAACTTCCACGTTATTACTTACAAATTGATTTTACTTCACTGCCTGGCAGGAGAGTTTATTTCTGCACAAAGAATGGATTGCTGTTAGAACTTAGCGAGGTTGAGCCTCCAAGGTAAAACTCATTATGCAAGTGAGAGCTTTTATAGCTAATGCTAGTGCCTTCAACTCTGAATTCCAGTCTATTTATATTGTAGATTCTAATGAGGAGACTCTAATGTTCACGACGTTTGTGCTATAAACCTACAACAGATGGCTAAATCATGGCCAACCACCAGGTGCAAATGTGGCAGCCATAGCTGATGCTGGTAATGTTAGACCAGAAGTTGTGTATACTATAAGGTAGCCTCTCTCTTTCCTTCTCTCTCTGTGTGTATATGGAATTCGCAAATTAACTAAATAAGAACCTATAAAATACAGCTCTACAGGTGACCTTTATGAGTATGATAGAATCTCAAAGCCTTCATGGAGGAAGCATATATGGAGCAAAGGAACAGCAGCTAATTCATCTCTGATACCATCAATGGCATGTACCTTACATGGCTTGATTGGGGATCACTCTACCTCTCTGTTTCTTTTAACTAAGGTAGTTTTTGTCCCCACAACTATCACTAATATTTTAAGCAAATTCTACTTCCAATAAAATTAAACATATTTCCTGTTCAAATTATACAGAACAATACCAACAATGCCAACAATTTTGTTTAATGGCTATGACAAAATATACAGATAACATATGCATGTCAGGAAGACCTTCCTGAGTCTATTGCAAATATTATATTTCTAGGTCATATCCTCACAGGATCTCGCAAATATACAGGGTGGTAATTTAGTTGAGAGACGTATACAACAAAGGAAGTGGAAATGGATAATCCATGGAAGTCCAGAGGACGCACATCTGACATCTATCACACCAGTTCTGCAAGATGAATCAAATGAGAAGTTCTTCTCATTGTTTGTGACTACATCTGCTGGAGCTGTTTTTGAATATCAAATACCAAAATATTCAGGTGAGTTAATCAGATATAAAATAAATAATTTAACATGATCAAATTCACGATGGGAGGCAGGTTTTAAGCGAATATTACAATACACACACACACACACAAACACGTATAATTTCTATGGACAGGTCTTGTGTTACCTTAGCTGCCGTTGCAATGTTCAATATGTTTAAAACTGTGATGAGTGAGGACATTTTTGTTCAACCATATCCTTGAGTAGATTTCCATGAATTTTATGGCTCTAAGACATCATGCTGTCTCATAACAAAACAGTCTAGTCAATTTCTAGAAAGCATAGCCGAGTCACTTTTGTTCTCTTGCCAACTCAAATTTTACAAGGACTTTAGTGAAATTGGAATATCTTCTCTGTTTGCTCATGAATCTAACAAAAAATAAAATTGTCTGCTTCTTTTCTGTTCATCTTTTCACAAAAGAAAGACCCCCTCTTTTAAGACATAAAAGATTGCCGGATGCACCAAATACCAGAAAGTAGCTTCTGGATAATCGTTCTTTAAGTACTTTTTGATGAAACTGACATGAAGCAATTCCAAGTTCAAAGTGACAAGGCAATCAAAACATTTTTAGATAAACCTTACTCCTGCATAATGCATAACATGTGTTAGTTTGTCATGTGAAAACAGGCAGTTCTCACTTCTGCATAATGCATAACATTTGTTAGTTTGTCAAGTGGAAACAGGCACTTCTCAAGAGAATCAATTTTCTGGAGGATGGATATCTCACTTGCATCCCCCACATGGAAGAGTGGCCAGAGGGGTTGTAGGGCTACCATTTCAAGTTGGCAGGACACTCTTTCCACTGGATGATGGTAGACTTGCTGAACTGCATCTATCCGGAATAGGTGGAGAAAATTCAGGGCCAACTAATCCACTTAGTGTTAGAAGAAAAGCATCTATTAAGTACGTATGGTCTATACTAGATGCCCCAGAGACCGAAGGATGGAATGCAGAGTACTGCACTGAAGAACGTAGCCCTCTGAACTGCATGGCAGGCACAAAAGATGAACCAAATGATTTAGGTATTACAAGAACAGCAAGAAGGCGAAAAGGGAGCCGAGCACAGTATGATTACCTATTTCCGAGTATCTCAGGTGGTAGAGCACAAAATCGTATAGAAGAATACAGTTTACCAGATAATTGGATTAACAATTACTTCCGTCTGAGAGTGATGCATGGAAGCAGATCACTTTTCCTCATCACAGATGGTGGTTTTACTTTTGAATATCTTTATGCTGAAAGTGTATGGCTTTGGCTAAGGCATGACCATTCAACACCTATGAGAGGTGTACTGGGAAACTACAATGGAAGCTTATATATGGTTGACTTATATGGGAGTTTGCTTATCAGAGAAAGAAGCAGCAATGAGCTGGCATGGATAAATTGTACTGCTATGAGGAAAGGAAGGCAAGTAATAGGAGGTCCTCCATGGGATGGAATGACAGGTAAAGCTATGAAAGTTACAGCAGAAGATGCACTCTTCTTTGTGAGCAAAAATGGAAGATTACTACAATTCGCAGTAAGTAGCGAATACCAAGTAAAATATCTCTATTAGGTCAAGCATTTGCAAAGTAAGTAAACTAAAAAGATAATGAGATTGACCATGCTTCTCCGTTTTCATAGAGCAGATTCGTATAAAATCAGGGAAGATTTTCTTGCATGCATAGGTTGATGTTTAGTGGTTAAATTCACTCATTCTCTCCTACTATAGTTACATCAGAAATTCTAAGAACAAAGCAAGAGAGTTTCACCGGTCAATATTTTAAAAATCGGAATTGAAACTGCAAGAGAAAATATGTTTATTTTCATTCTCGTTCACAACACTACACACAGTGAGGTAAACAAGAGAAGCTTTATTCTGTATTATAGAAAATGTAATTGGATTCAAACATATAAGAACAGTTTCAAACCTTAATAACAGAGAAAATAGGAACTCAAGTAATAATGGGGAGATAAACCATATTCTGTAATTTCCTGAAAATAATATTTCAGAATAATAGTAACGAAAACTCCCAATTGTTCTGCAGGTGGCTCTAAGGAAGTTTAAATGGAAAGATTGCCGACACCCGCTAGGTGCTAAAGTTGCATGCATAGTTGATCAGGAACTGTTCAGGGAAAATATAGTATTTGTCGTTGGAAGAAATGGCCGGTTATATCAGTATAACAAAGTGACTGAACTGTGGCATGAGCACCATCAATCTCCGCATTTGGTTTTATCAATTCTTCCAGGGACTGCTATGAGGCCATCATCAGCATCACTAACAGGCTCACTTTTCATGCTTTCGGAAGATGGAGGACTAGTTGAATATCACTGGAACACCTGGGATGGGTGGAACTGGGTGGAACATGGCACACCTGGTAAAGGTGTAACCTTAGTTGGTTCACCAGGACCATGCCTTCATGGAAATCAGCTGTTCTTGATTGGGTCAGATGGAAAAGCGTACCTGAGATATATGGACCAAATGACATGGAGATGGAAAAATTGTGGTTTCCCGCATAAAGCAAAAGAGAATTCTGAGGATGAAAGACAAATTGGGGCCAGAGAAACTACAGAAGAAATTTGTAACGATGAAGATTTTGAAGCTAGCATGGACAAGGATGCAGAGGACCTTAATGATCCCAAAAGCCAATGTGACCCAAAGGTGATGTTAGTGACTAGCGGAATATTAGTTACGTTTAAAACTTATTACTCATGCGAGTTCAATTCTATGCAGGTAGCAGCTACAAGACCAATTCCATTTTTCGAAGATTCAGTAATCTTTGACCTGAGAGATGGCAGAGTAAGCAATCACTATCACTATAAGAGAGCCTCAACACTGGTTATCCACTGGCTCTAAAATTGATGTAGTATTACTTTCCTTATAGTTCTTTTCACTTGTTCCAAGCCTCTAGTCTTAAGATGTATCCTAAGTGAACTAGTCAAGAAAATATGAAAGATCTAATAATGGAAACTGCTTAAATTCAAAATTTTCTAACGTAATTACCCACTTAACTGCAGCTGGGAGAAATGCATCGAGTGGAGGACATGCATTGGGTGTGGTCGCGTACCATCAACACTCCAACAAGTTCGTGCTTTGCAAATTATTGGACTGCCGTGGCATCATGAAATGGAGTACAAGATTTCAATTAGAAAGCACACATCAGAAACAGAAGAATGTACAAAAGGACGCGTGTACATATACAAAATGCATAGTGAACAAAGGAAACCGAGTAGAAAGCTTTATACGCTTTATAGTATGTTCTCTTGATATAGACAGGAGTAAAAGGAGGACTAGCTCTACTTGAGGTTAATAAAAATATAATATCTATTAAAAAAATTAAAATAAAGATATAATCTACACTCACAAAATAAATTATTTAAAATATACATTAATCATGATATGTTTATAAAAAGTTGAGATATAAATTTATATCTTAAATGATGTGGCACATAATATGTAAGTTATTCATTAATATTATGAAATTATATCATTAATGATATTATAAAAAGTGAGCTAGTATTACTAAATACATGACAATTCTTGATTGGTGTCGCGTCATTAGGAATACAACTTTATATCTCAGTTTTTTATACCTCATATTACTACTCAACACATAATTTTCCGTCAAAAATTACCAAAACACAGATAAAAATAGGCATGCTTTGAAAAGGGTTCTGCAAATCCTCTAAAGAGTACTAAAAATCTTTTAAATTGTTTACATTTCAAGGACCTTACTACAATTTAAATCTTTAAATTGTTTAATCTAAAGTTCTTAGCAGGTTGATATGATCGCAAGCCTACTGCCTGATCCCACTAAAAGTGTGTGATTTGGATTCCAGTTTTAGGTCAAAAATAAAATTGAGTTCGCAATTTTATAAGAGTGATTAATATGTGAATCGAACTTTGACAGAAAGAGTTTGATACAATCGATAGCTTATAATATTAAAATTAAATAAATTATTTTATTTTTATTAAAAAAATTTAAATTCTAAATTTTTGAGCATAGAAGTTGTAAAACCTCTTTTGAGAAATTAAATTATCTAACTTATCATCCATTTATTTACAATCTTATTTTTTTCATTTTATAACATAATTTTAAGGAACTTGTTTATTAAAATAATTTCATAATTTTTAATAAAAATTCTAATTAACAACTAAACAACTAAAAATCTTTTAATAAAAACTTTTCTTGTAAACTCTACTAATACAAATTTTGTTTGATAATTTTTTTAACTGAATAATTTCAAGAAGTTTCTAACCATCTTTAGGTCCGATTTGAGACTAAAGAATAATTTTTAAAAATAAAATTTTAATTTTAATATTTGATAATTTTTGTTTCAAATTATTTTTTACAAAATTACTAATCTCACAGCAAATTTTGAAAAATAAGAAAAATAACTTTTTAAAATCTAATTTTAAAACTTAATTTTTGTAATTAATATAATTCTATGCACATCCTCACATATATTATAAAAATTCAAACTTATTTTTATTCAATTAGGAAATAAATTTATTAAATTTAAAGAAATTATTATTGTCAAAATTATACAGTTAGAATAAAATAAATTGCTAGTTTAATTTGAAATAAATGAAACTTTCAATTTGATTTTTTAAAATTTGAAACAAAGACTTGCCGATCCAATGATAAATTTCATCCATTCTTTCCGATCATTAACAAGAAAAATCAGTCCATATTAAAACTCCATTCAAGCATAAGAACCAACTCTTACACAGTTTGCGCGCTCCAAAAGAATCTCTCCAAAGGAAACATCAAATAAAATCCAATAACAAATCTACAGCCTCCATGTTAGAAACTATCATACTTTAAAATGCCAAAACATTCCAGGTTGCGCAATTAAACTAATAAACTACGATTTAGAGTCAACTGAAAACATCACTTAATACAACCATATAGCATAGTCACATAGAAAAGCAGATGCCAGGTCACTCTCGGCAAACAGAGACAAGTTCATATAATGCTGCAAATCACAAGCATTGACTCCAATCCTTCAAGAAAGATAAGAATACTGAAAAAAAAAAAAAAAAAAAAACCATATTCAAAATAAGCATTTGTCCTTGCTTGGCATCAGTATCTTCTCCTAGGACTCCTTGAGCGATGCGTCCGTCCGGGCCTGGAATTTTAAGGTAAAAACAATGTTATTGGGAATTCAAAACCTTAGAAATATGTTAACATACTAGTACTAATCAATGCGTAGTCCCCACATACAATTAGGATACACTAAAATGCACTGTAATTTTTCTTCTTTGAATTAATCCAGAAACAAGCTTTTCTCACACAATGGGGGATTACTGTAGTACCTGTGTCCCCCGCATGGTAGAAACATGATAGCAAGAGGAGCACCTCTCTATGTAGTTCACAGAACACCTCTCATTTATGTGTGATAAGGAATATCTAATGCCAATAGGTTTGCACTTTTGCAGAAAATAGCAATCAGGACAAACCTCATGTTCTTTCTTTTGAAGGGTCCAGTACTAGGCCCATTGCTGAAGGCCCAATCAACAGTCAGGGTCTGTGTAAGAAGTTCACCTCCATTCATTGCAGTTATGGCATTCTGTGCTTCCTCAAAATTCTCATATTCAATCAGTGCATACCCCTGGCAAAATATTTTGTATTAAAGTACTTATAAGGAAAGAGATCAAGAGCAAGAGAGAGAGAGATCCTAAACACAAACTTTTCAAAGCAGAGAAGTAATTCATGATATGTTAATAAGACATATCAAACAAATAGTTACTTTAAAAGAAAATTGTGAAATTAGACACTGATTTTTACGCAGCCATAGGATAAGAAAACTGAATATCCATACCTAAATTTGTCAGTTACTAGTTATGATAAAATCAATCTTCCTCAAACCTACCTCAGAATCAGAGATACCGAAGATATTCTGCACCAATTTTACTTCATATTTACTCAATTCCAGCCACTAAAATAAGCAAATATTCAGCACTCCAACCGAATCCATTTACACTAGCAGCAAGCGGGTAATCTCGAAAATGCACCATACTTGTTTTAACTAAACTGTCAATTCTATGTACCAGCAATAACAAACTGATCTCTTATTTATAAAATATTAAGAGAATCATTCTTCCAAACAAAATGGTTAAACAAGTCAATCTTTAAGGATTAAGATTTTCTTAAATACCATTGTGTTTTCAATGATGAAGTGATACAGAATACCATATTAAGGCCTTTCCTTCTAAAGAAAATTATATCAACATACAATCCTCTGTAGTAAACAACATCTAGTAAAAACCAATGGAAGCCTATAACAATCAGCCATTGCATGACTAGGAAGAACATGCTCTCTTTGGAGGTGGAACCTAACAGAGTACAAATGAAATTTCATGTATGTACCTTTCCAGATCCATCAGTCATCTATCAGTCAGTATAGAACACTAAAAGTAACATATTCTAGGCGTTCCAAGCATCCCAGCTTGATGTAGCAAAGAATTGAAAAAAATTTCAATTTTATAAGGATACCAAGATGCTTTATGATTTTCGCTAGTGAAACATAGGCTACACACTAAAGCTACGGAAACTTTGAAGAGCTACAATGTAAGATTATTTTAGTTTGGAAACTTCTGTACCACAAGAGGATGTGACATGCTGAATCTTGAAAACAACTCTTGAAATCGATAGAAGTTGAGCATTGCCTCAAAATTTCCCCTTTTCCTCATAGTTCTATTCAGAACTATAGCAGATATTTTAATCCCTACCCTTATCCAGCTAAACTTCAATTTTCTCTTCATAATCTTATGGACTGATTCTAATCTTACATGCAAGAAATCATATTTTTAAAGACACTGAAAATATGAAAAGCCTCAGATCCTCCAAGATAGTCCTAAATCAAAAGACTAATCAATAAAATTGACCTAAATGGTTGTGGTGCATAAGGGATAAGCTTTTCAACAATGCTGAATGCTTTGGATGGTTTGAGTAAAACAAAGTAATTATACAACTCACTAAGACAGTACTCCACTGCTTAAACAGATCCCAAAAATTGATTCCAACCCTTTTGGTGTCAAATTTATATATACGAAACTGATCCTTAAGCTGAGAAATGCAACAAGAGAAACTAGAATTGTAGCACACATGCATAAAAGACAGAAAGAAAACATCAAGTCACATACACATGTCAATTTGCAATACACTAAACAGAAATTTTCTCCAGCAGAAACCAATATCATCAAACAGGTCACAGATGTGACTTACAAAGAGGCCCAAGTGTCAATAAGAAAAAGAATGTCTACAATCACACGTACTAAAAGAGAAGAATGAGAGTAAAAGCATACCTTCACAAAACCTGTCCGGCGATCAAGATTCAAATGCAAGTTTTTGATCTCCCCATATTCACCAAATACATTTTGTAAATCATCTTCTTGTGCCTCCTCATGCACACCAGTCACCAAAATTATCCATCCCTCAATAGCTGCACAATTGTTTTTGCAACAATGAGGAATATGGAAACTACTACAACAAAAGGGCAAGTAATATAGAAAGAAATATCCCCTTAATCAATGTACAAACTCACCACCATTGGGCTTTTTCTATAAGTAAATTTTCGATATTAGATTTATTTAACACTGTCAATTACAATTAGTTACATTTCCAAACAGAGATTAACGGCATGTTTACGGTTAAGGTGCAACAACCGTTGTATGGTTAAATCACTATCTATGAAGTTTAAGAGTGTGATTGGTTGGTAAATATTAGGTGGGAAGTTACGAAGAAGCTTTCAAGGATACCCTAAACTAAAAGCAACTTCCGAGGTTAAAATTCGTAAGCTTCTATGTGCAGCCACATTATTTTCACAAGCATACACTTAAACAGAGGCTATCCCAAACACAGACCCCAAAATCTCCCTAGGATTCCACTTGTCTTGACAAATTCTTACTGTATCCATACAATTGAATCAAAATGCTAAGTCGGCAATACAACTAAAAAGATCAATAAAACAAAAACCCTAAGGGTTTCGGGACTCACATCGTTGGGGACCCGGTCCCCCATCGGTGCCAAGAGACTCAAAATTACGATCAGCGAGCCGGTTATGTCGCTCGGAGTCCGCTTCTTCACGAAAACCGCGTCCTTTGGTCTTCTTAGGTGCGCCACCAGTGATGGCGGACTTAAGCTTGGGCTGCGGGGCCCGCGGGGAAGAGGATGCATCGACGTCGGCAGTCCCGTCCTCGTCCATCAAGTCGTCGTCCTCGAAGTCGAGCGCATCCACTTCTGCGTTCGCCATTTTCGTTGTGTTTTTCTACCTTTTAGGGATTTGTGATTTGCGTTGCGTCTCGCGTTTTAATTTTTATTCTGGAGAAGACGAGCTGCTCCTTTCTTTGCTTTTGCTTTTGCTTTTGCTTTTGGATAACGCTTACATGCGATGGACCTAAAAGGCTCTTGAATCGGGGCAACTGGGTTTCACGTCGAAGGAAGAGATCCGGCCCATTCTATTTTTTGAAATATAAATATAGGAATGGCATTCTAGGTAAACCGAGCCAAACCTAATTAGAAATAAAATTTGGGTTCGGTTTCATTTAATACATAAGATTTCGAAATTCCGAACAAATTCAAATTTTTAAAATACGTTCGACTTCAATTTTGGTTGAGGTTAACTGATCTGAAATTAAACCTAAACGGGTTAGGTTTGGAAATCCAAAATAAAATAAAATAAGAATACACAACTCTCACACGCTAGAGGTTCACGGGTTATGGCAAAAAAAAAAAAGGAAATCCCTAAACCTAATTATTAATTCCTTTATTCTCTTCTTCAATAACTGCACCAAAAGAAATGACAAAAAAATTGAATTTTAGTATGATTGAATTAATTTAAAATTTTCAGACTTTGACTTGAATTTAAAAGTTAAAATTTAGACTCAAACTAAAAAATTAAAATTGTATTAAATTTAATTTATGATTCAGTCTTTAACCGACTCAACTCAATCAAATTACTTAATAATTAAAAAATATATTTTTTTATTTAAATCATATGTAATTTTATTTATATTTAATTATTTATATAATTTTATGATTGATATATCGATTAGAGTAATTTTTATGTTTAATTTTAATGTATTAAGGGAGGTAAATTTAAATTATTTAAATATTAAAAAAGTTTAAAAAATATTTGATCGGCCTCAGACAAAGCCCAAGCTCGACCCTGACGCGAAGGCGAAAAATTTTTTTTATCGGCAACGGGCCTTTATTTGGGTTATTTGGTGCACAAGCACAATCCCCTGGCCAGCCCGGCAGCTCACTCACACACACAAACACATGCCGCTGCCGCTGCATTCAGGTGCACCGGCGTTGCAGTTTCTAGCCGATCTTGAGCTGTTTGTTTGAGATCAAACTGCCGCCGCCGTGGCCTTCTTCGTTCGCCGCACAAGGTAAGGATGGTAAGATTATTTATGTTTGCAATTCTGGTGATGAATAGGACTATGGGTTGCAAATTGCATGTATGTTTAGGGAGTAAGCATTTTTTTTATTATTATTATTGGTTCGGTTACAGGCTAAATAAACGCATTTGCGTATTTGTAATTTGGATTTTGGAGATGCAACTTAAGTATTTAGTAGCTTTGTTGTACTCGTTATTATTATTAGTTTTATATTTTGTTAACTTTTAATAGTTGAGATGTTGTTAAGGATGCTTGGTACTTGATATTTGTTTTTATTTTGCATTGATATAGGCTGTGATTTGAGATTCTGGAATTTTAGGTGGTTGCTGAGGAAATTTTTTTAAATTGAACTGTTGTAATCTGAATTCAATCCGAACTGAAATTTAGAACTGAATTTTTAAACCAAACATTCTGTACGGTTTGGTTTGAGTTCGCGATTTGGACCCAATTGGGTTGGAAGCCAAACAACCCGAACCCAAACCCAATTTGCTCGCCCATATATAAATTGATAAAAAGCTCTAAATAGATTTTTAAAAGCATATATAACTTCTCAAAATGTCCATTTTTTTTTTCCGATAAAAAGAATCTAATGAAATTTTCAATTCTTTCTTAGCTTGCAAATGCTGAAATGGTTTCCGCTCAATTTAAATCCTTAGAAATGTCAATGTTTTGGGGTTGGTTCTTCGTCGTGATTGGCTCCGCATTCTTTCTAGGATTCCTCTTTGCCGCTGTCATATCCAAACTTCTTCCATCATCTGATAATCCAGTCCTATCTGCCATCCAAAACGACAGGTAACTATTGAATATTATTGTTTTAACCGTCTTTAATTATTATTGTCATTTTTTTCAAGTAATTAAGGCTGAGCATGCTTACAAATTTTACTAAGTATTTTGTCCTTTTTGTTCATTCTAAAACCAAATTTTCAATTTTGATAAAATAAAAATTCAAATAAAAAATTAATGTCTATGAGCGTTGGATGATTGAAAAAACAAATTTGTTGCTTTGCTCAGCTATTAACTTATAGATGGAAAAAAAAATCTAGAAAAAATTGTATGATTAAGGAATGCGTTAATGAAGATCATTTTTTTTTTTTTTGGCTCAGAGCTTGTGGATTTGTGAGTGATCTTGAAAGTTGAAAGAAAAATTCATGGGTTTGTTACTAGTACTTGTGTTATGAATTATGTGCTATGAATTATCTTCTAGATGAGGTAAAATGCTAGCTAGAAAGAGACAAGACTATATTAGAAGATAGAATAATCAGGACTTTGAAGATAACAAGGATGCCTCTAACAGAGAGCCAAGGTGCAATTCAAACTTCAAAGTGATCTTGTTTGCTGTAGGCCACTATAAAAGGTAAGAACTGTAGGCAAAGATATTTTTGTGGGATCATGCTTTAAGTTAGCAATGGGATAGCATTTGAGTGGCTATGGGAGAGAAAGTATCAAAGAAGAAGATAAATAGATAAAAATCTGTACGTCACTGTTTTCAATATTTGGCTCCAATAAGGTACCACAGTACAGATCCATAGTTCAGTTTTGTCATTTATTTGGAAGAATTAAATCTTAGATGTTTTTGCAATGACTGAATAGTGGTTGGAAGTTTTTTGGAGCATTGATATGAGGATGTTATCATGGAGGGTGCTCTTGGATTTTGTTATGGAAGCATAAAAATCAGAGGTTTGGCTCTGAAACCAAATCTAGTTTGGTATTATAGCCTAGTTCTTTTATTCATATTGCAGATTTGGTGCTAGAGCCTAAACTCTGATCTATATGCCTCTAAAAAGAAATGCTCATTTGAATTCTTCAGTGAATTCTCACCTACTCTTGACCAATGATGCAATTACCCTTGAGCAACACCAGAACTGGAAGAACCTAATCTACCTCTTTTAGCCCCAGAATGCCATAAAAAATCTTTACCGTTGCTGTCAACTTGTCAATAACCAAAACATTTGTTGTAGTCTTCTCTGTCGACATTTAGACATGCACGTCTATTGATTTACCGATTTCTCTTTTTAGCAAAAATACCCAGTCTTTGCCTGAATGAAAACATTGGTGTATTAGTTAGGGGCATTTTGTCATCATTCAAAATAGCAAGGGTTAAGAAGAATTAATCAAAGAGTTATCCACCAGCAATCCAGCATCTGAGTATTGCAGGTTTCTTCTTGTAATTGGTTAGTGAAGCAAGGTATTGTATTTAGTCCATGTCCGCAGTCTATGTCTGCAGTATTGCACTTACTGTTATAGAGTTATTTTTATTGTATTTAAAGTGATTCATATTTGATCCTTGCTCCTAAAACTAAATAAATAAATTAAAAAAAAAAAGAATCTTCATAATCTTAAAGAACCCTATCAGGCCTTGCAAATAGAAGCCAATACCCATTGCAAGCCCTTGATAGAAGAGACATGAAAACATCAATTCAAATTTAAGAATCTTGCTTGAGAGATTGTTATCCCTTAATGAATTATTGGCTTTCAGCAAGCAAGTACTTGGATGCCTCTTTTAGTGTAAGAAATGATAGTTTTCAGATAGTGGTTCACCTCGCCGATATTATAACTGTTTCATGGGTCTGGTAAAGTATGTGATTGGATGTGCGTGCACTAGTTCAAAGTACGTTGATGGGATTCATTCTATCACACGAAGGGATACAATGAACTTGCAACTCTTGTCTGTGTTTTGGGGGAGGGGGGGGGGTGTGATGGTTTTCCCGTTTGTTGAATAATTTAAAGTAGATCATAATGTAGTGAGAAAGAGACTTGTGAAGGAAGAAAAATGTAAGTTTTGCTCTATCCTGGTTCAGTACCCAAAGGCTTTTCTCTGCTTAAGATTGTGTTCGCACTTTTTTTTAAATTATATGTTTGAAGGTATTGAAAATATTTTAGTGACTTGTTATCAAACCATTGTGCCCAGGCAAACTGGCCAGTGCAAGAAATGATAGTTTTCTGGATAGCAAATGTGCTTACTGTCAGTTGTGTTATGCGACTTTTTAGTTATCATCATATAAAGTTTGATTAACTCTTTGAGATTTGTAATGAATTTGCTTTTATGACACTAATATGTTCATCTGACTTTCTAATCTGACCATGGAATTTGAAAGACCTGTTAGTAATTGGCATCAGCAATTTATGATTGTCTGATGGCTATTCTTATTTATCCTTCCTTTTCTTCACGTCTGATTTTGTTGACCTAAGGTTCCTCTTCTGTAACAGGTATTACTGCTTCTTGGTGCCCTTGACACTTCCCATCATTGTAGTTGCTGTGTATTTTCATTGGCTTAGCATGAAATTGTTTAAACATGCTTGATTTATATAGCAGTGAGCACTAGATGATTTAAAATTATCAACAGTGAAGTGAGGATTAAGAGGAAAACCAGTTTAACTTGGTAAATTCTGTAATATTGCATATTCAGTTGATTGTAAATCACACTTGAAAAACTAGTATTTGATCATGATGTATTAGGTTTCTTGACCGTCAATATTCATTTCTATATTAAACTATTCTTGTAATTTGCATCCGAGAATGGCTGGCTATTCCAGAAGTCAGATATCAAGACAAAGTTATGTTGTGTTGAGCCAACTGTTAAGAAGGTTCTTTCTGTAAATCAAAATGTAGAATTGCTTCCAGGAATCCGGGTTTATATTTTCAGTTTATTAGAATTAACAATATATTGATGAGTTCTTTCCAAATGTACTAGTGTAAAAATGGTCATGGAGGGGTTTAAATGATTTTACCCCATAAATAAGCTCCCATTGAGAAACACTTGTGAACCATAAATTTGTTTCTCCTTTGGTTTTACCTTTGTCCCTTCTAAGCTATCTGAATTTCTACACATGCAGCAACCATGGCAAGAATATAAACGTACTTATGGTTATCATTTGCTTTTTGGATTCATCACTCCATGCGAGATCGTGCAATATCTGATAGGGACTTGTTAGTTTTAGCTGTTAAGGTTAGAGGTCTTAAAGTTCGAATATGGCCAGTGCAGAGGTTGCAAAGGGCTTAGTTTTTAAGTTTATGTAACATGAAAATAAGAAACTGTGTGATTTCTAATGTAGCCATTGGATGCCTGCAGTAGTAACTCGCAGGGAGATGCCTTTGTGTGATACGTGAATGCCTAAGAAAATCCAAAGAAAGTGAATTCAGTCCAGTTCAATGTCGATGATTCTGCACGTAATGGTAATAATAGGAGTCTACATCAAGTAAGATATAATCTTATTACATTTATCTTAAAAAATGCTACACCAATCAACACAGCAGAGGCTCTCTTTTGTCAATTTTAATCATTGGAGTGCTTTTTCTTGTGTTTTATGTTTGCTGTGTTGCTTTTGTCATTTGCATCCTTTTTCTTCTCGGGAAAAAAAACATGAACACGCAATTAACCAGGCAATTTATTATTTCAAAGCAAACACTTTAACATTTTACATTCATTCAGGCACATCTAAAAGCTTATGATCATAGCATTTGTTAGATTTGTCAAATTTATGGTCTGTTTTTCCAAACTATGAAGGCTTTGTTTAAAAGTATTTTTGACATTGTAAAAAGTGCTTTGATGGGAGATTGTTGTCCCGTTGGTGTTCTTTTCTTGTCTGCCTTACAGTGCTTGTTTTCAAAATGATTGTTTGCATGGGCTGGGAATATGCAATAATTTTATTTTATTTTATTTTTTTTAACAAAAAGCATGAGTAGATACATTTGTTGGAAATGTTCTGGTGCTTTCAGAAACACCATTTAGTTATAAAACAAGTAGCTAACAGGGACCTCTTTTACCATATGATTGTAGAGTCTGTTAGTTCAAGGCATAAGTCTTTTGGATTGTACAAGAAGTCTTAGAATAAAATTATACGCACAGGATGTAATTTAGTTTATGATTTAGGTTTTATGTAGTAATAAGGAAAAATGCGAAACTGATGTGTGTTTTGTTGGGAGCCGTATAATTTGAATTCCTTAAATTGAGTTTCACAATTAACTTTACCCTTTTTTCCCCATACAAAACATGTTGAGAATATAAGAATATATTTAAGGAACAGGAATAGGCAATGGATGTAGTCGGTTGAGGGTTCTCGATGAACCACATTTATTATTTTAAGGGACCGACAAATTAACTTCTGGGTCAGCACCTTAAGAAAAAAGAGTTTGATTTTGAAGGAATCCTATGGGGGCCATACAGTAATGTGATTATTCATTTCTTTTGCTCTTGTCACTGTCATTATTGAATATATCCTATTAATAGCGTATGCAGACGCTTAAATTGATAAATTCACTTGATTGAAAACAAGAGATTCAAACTCAAGGCATTTGAGTTTGAATCACGATCGTATTAAGGGAAAAGAAAAGGGCGCCGTGTTAGGCTGTTGGTGTATTAAATTCTTAAAGTTACTTTTGTATCGATTTTGTAGCGTTTAGTTGAGCATCTTGTCCTTAAGAATTCGATATGTGTTCTCTTTAAACCTTGTTTCTCTAATTAACCAGAGCATTATTGAAGAAAAACACATTAAAGATCCTTCCTTTCGGAAAGCACTTCCAAGTATTTTTGTAAGAAGCGCTTTTAGTACTCTCCTCCTGGCTAAAAGCCTAAAAGGTTAGTGATGGCCATGGGCGCCTCAGGCTTAAGTTGGTCCTCTTCTATTTTCTCACAATCTGATATTGAAGGTCACTTTCCAAAAGATAGTGTTGATTGTAATATAAAGTGATATAAGATATTGAAAGAGAAAAAAATAATTGGCGTAAGATGTAGAAAGTGTGTGAGATAGAGAGAGAGAGAGAGAGAGAGAGAGAGAGATGGCCAAATTTGTCCGAGGCAACAAAAACAAAACATGAGAGCAATCAAGGAGATTTATTGTTTAACTTGTTAAGACTTTAATGCCAGTGCAATTTGATGTGCTTATATATATAAATAAATATATATATATATATATATATATATGAATTATGGGTATTATTTATTCATGGGAGAGAATTTTTTGGGTATTGTTTACTCTAACACATTTGTCAATGTTAGTCAAAGATATAGGATGAGCAGAAACAAAGCATGGGTGTTCAGATACCCAAAAATCTAATGGCTCAACAAAGAATTAATTCTTTCACAGCATTTTCTTTTTTCCTTCCCATGGTTTTACAATCTTGTTAGTATCAATAATAATAATAATAATAGTGCCATCATTATAATAATACTTGTTCTATGTGATCTTCATTGTTCTTGTAATGCCAACAACTTGGCTTCACCATTTAGTCATTCTCAATACAAAGTTTTATTCTCAAGAACATCCCATTGGTCACTGCTTCAATCATATCTTATTGAAAACATTATAGTTTTTTACGATCAAAGTTTATGATTCTCAACTAATTGCTTGTTTTCTATTAATGAAACATCAATATCAATATTGTGTTCGTTAACTAAAATATATCTGATAGTATAAATGATCTCCTTTTTTAATGTTACCTAGTTTCTATCACAGAGGTGTATGCTAATGGCACATTTAAGTGTATCAAAATGTAAAATAAAAGATAATTTGTCGAAATATTCAATTTTATGTCCATTAACGCACAAATTAACAAGTGATAATCTTCTCATTAAGTGAAGTCCCCGGTATTTAAAAAAAAAAATGCTTTGATTGATACCTTTGCTAATAATAATAAATACGAGGAGCGAGAACAATGACAAATCATCTACATTGACACTGTATCATCGCTTCACGAACTAATTATTATTTTTATATAAGATAAAATCTAAATTAGCGGATATTTTAATTAAGAAAAAAGAGAGAGAAAGCAATGGTTTGGAATTGTTGAAATGATCGTGAACAACCTTTTGTTTTTAAAAAGGGTCCGCAAGTTACAGTTCTCGTGACTTGCGGCCCTTTTTCTAATAAAATTTTATTAAAATTTTTATATTTTTTTATATTTATACTTTATTTATAAATATTATAAAATTTTTTATTTACGCATGTTATAAAATTTGACTGAAACCCTCATATATTTTTATTATATTTCAATCTTTAGAGTATTAAATTCACTTATATAATATTTAAATTGTAAAAAAACTATTCATTTAACTAAAAATATAATTATATTTAAATAGATTATAACTATAATTATAACTATTATAATATTATAATTATAAATATTATTATAATTTTTAAATTCATCATCATCATTATTGTAATTTATTACAATTATAAATTATAATATTCCAATTAAAAATGTGTAATAATAATCATAATTATAATTATTTAATAATTATTATATTTTTCAATTAAATGAAGGGTAGTTTTAGAATTTAAAAATCATGGGGGATGAATTTAATACTTTAAAGATTAAAATGAAATAAAAAAGTACAAGGGTTTCAATGAAATTTTTATAATAAATTTCCCTTGAATCCATGATAATTATTTGACACTCATAATAAATATTATTTTCATGATAAAATTAATAAAATAAAAAATAAATTCCCTTTGAATCATCCCTCTCCACTGGTAAATTTTTTCAGCAATCTTTATCGATAATTAAAGCCATTATAATTATAATTTAGGCAGACCCTTATACTCATCACACAAAGAGAGAATAAACCTCCATTAAGCTTATCACACAAAAAGAGAGTAAGAGAGGGGAGAAGAAATGAGAAAAAATATATATGAAATATTTATAGTTTTATAGTACATTCACTAAATAAAAATTGAAATTAACTAAAATTAGAATAAGTTATAATTGAAATAGTTAAACTTGAAATGAAAAATTAGAATTAAAATAATATATTTACTTAAAATATAAGAATTGTAGTTAGAATGAGTTGTATTGTCATTGATATATTTACTTTATCTTATAATCAAAATTATAATAAGTTAAACTATAACAATTACTATAAAATACTTAATTAATTTTTATCATAATTATTATTTTATATTTTAATTATTGTAATGATGATGATAATGATGATTATTATTATTATTTAAAAATTAATTAATAATAGTAATTATTGTTAGTTATTATTATTAGTAATTTAACAGAAAATTTATTAATAATTATTATTAATGTATTAATTAATTATAATTCTTTTAGTTGTTAATAATAATAATAGTATTTTTAATTATAATAATACATTAATTATAATTATAATATATTTAATAATTATTATATTTTTAATTAAATAAAAGATATTTTTAAAATTTAAATGTCATAGGGAGTGAATTTAATATTTTAAATATTTAAATAAAATAAAAAATTTAAAAATTTTAATAAAATTTTTATAATATGTATAAGTAAAAAATTTTATAATATTTATAAAAGACGTATAAATAAAAAAAGTGTAAGAACTTCAATAAAATTTAAAAATCGTCACATAAACAGTTATCAAACAAAATTTTCTTTTAAATAAATTTTGAGGTACGTGTGTTTCAGAAAGAGACGTATGCTGTCATTTTTTCAGAATAAATTTGTAATTATGATACTGAATCACGAGACCTTATTATTTTCTTTCTGTTTTTATAAATTATGTTGGGCTTAATTCGTTGAATGTCTAAGCCCAATTGACTTCCTAATGGGACAGTCCTTGAAGACATGGGCCCACTGGACGCCGACAATTCATACTGAATTGTGTCATCCACAGCGTTCGTTCAAGTTGAAAGTCGCTAAATTACCTATTTGTCCCAGGTCGATTTCCAGAGGAGAGGAGCACTCAAGGGCTATATAATATTATAATGGAGGAATCGAAGGGGTATAGTTGTAAATAAAGCTTTTGTTTGCATATGCCGAATCTAGGGTTTTAAAAATGACATGGCGCTTGTACGGGAAAGACGTTTTGTCAGACTGATAAGTGAGTGAACGACTGACCGTGCACTATTTGAATTAAATGGGAGGGAACTCTCCTCACGTTCAGATTGAGTGCGTGTGCAGCAATCGCTCAATTTTTCTAATTCTTTTTAAGCTATTTTATTTTTTTTTATTTCTTTATGGCAAGTAATATATATGCTTATCAAAAAAAAAAAAAAAGTAATATATGTGAATGCATTGTGCTTCTCACAACAGGTCTGAATACGATAATGATAAAACTTGGTATTTAGATCGTGAGGTTCAATATTCATAGAGTAGTAGAATATTCATAATTTATAAAATCAAGTTATTAATAGAGAAAGAAAATTGAATTTAATCATAAATAATTTGATTATTATTGATGCTGACAATTTGAATCTCTCGAAATGTATTTTTTTAATTTGTTATTTTGATAATGATGTATCGAGACAAGATAGACATTAGATTTTGTAAATTATACTTCAATCACAATTTGCCTATAGACTGATGATAGATAGATCGAGACAGGCAGGCTTGGTATTAGGTATTGGATTTCTCTTGAAAAGATTTTTGATTTATGAATAAAATTATCGTAATTTTGTATGATGCATTAAAGAAAAGAGAACAGTTAATTTATAATTTATCGTAAATTATAGTTTTTATAAAAATACATATAATGTATTGTAATAATAATAAATTTTATATATTTTTATAAAAATTATAATTTATAATAAATTATAAGTAAAAATTTTTTTAAAAAATACATATAAATAATTACGGTTATTATTATTATTATTATTTTACTAGGAGCAGTAATTATTAAATAGATAATCATTTGGTGAGCGAAAGGAATTAGTATTTGCCCTTTTAAGTGAATAGAATAGACGTGAATCTATTTTCACAGTCGCACTAGGCATCGTTTTTGTCCATCTCTGCAAGGACAAAAACCAAGAACATTAAATAAATACAGAGAGACCAAAAAACCAAGCAAGACAGGGAAAAATTACTCTCCCAAGGCTGCCGCAGCAGGTCATGCACTGCCATCAAGTTAAAGTTGTGGTTATTATAAGTTTTGGTATTGCTCAATTTCACAAAGGGCCACAAAATTTTATTGAAAGCAAATACATGCAGCTAATGTCTCATTTTGTAGCATTCAAGTCTTTCAATTTGCTGTTTGAAAAAAAAAAAAACGAAATGTTTGAATAAAAATGAGAAACTTATGATCAATCCGTGAATAAATTATATTTTCAACTAACTAACTTTACGTACAAAAATTAAATTATTTATCTCAAAAATTAAAAAAATATGAATATATAAAATTTTATATTTGAATTTATGAGATGTAAACTTTTTTTTTGTATTGAGTATTATAATTTTTAAAATATAATTATATTTAAAAAAATATTTTTTAGTGAAAGTTAATAATATATAATAAATAATATTTTAAAAGATAATTTTAATAAAAATATTATAAATGTTTCATTTTAAAAACTAAATTAATTTATTTTTTAAATCATAAAAATTAATATTTACTAAATATTTAATATTTTAACTTTTAACTTAAAATATACCAACTTTAATAAGAAATGTGTCTGGAAATAAGTAAAATTGTATAGACTTAAAATTTTAAATTAGGACTTCTGTTATTTATAATTATTTTTACTAAAATCTAGGGGAACAAATGAAATTTTACACTAAGAAAATATCCAATTGCAAAGTGCTGCAGCTACTTCGAAGCACTTGCTCAGCTCGCTTATTCAATTCTTGCTTTTCTTCTGTTGATTCAAAAACATCATACGAAAATAATAATAAAATGTTAGTAAACACACCCCACACCCATTATTGACCTTTTTCAACAAAGTCCAGATTTTCACTCACTCCTCCCCTCCTTTATCTTTCTTTTCGTTCTTCGCTTTGCTTTTCTCTTGTAATCAATTCTTGGAGATTCAGCCATGGATTCATATGAAGCAACAAAGCTTGTGTTCTCAAGAATCAAAGCTATAGACCCAGAAAACGCTTCAAAGATCATGGGGTATCTCCTCATTCAAGACAATGGCGATAAAGAAATGATTCGTTTAGCTTTTGGTCCTGAAACTCTCCTTCGCAACCTCATCTTCAAAGCCAAAACCCACCTCTCAAATGCCTCTGCTTCTGCTTCTGCAACAGCCCCATCTTCACTTTCTCCTTCCTCAGCTCCTTGGCTTCCTCCAGCTTCACTTTCTTATGCCAATGTTGTCAATGGAAGCAGCTGCAGCAGCACCAATGCTGCTGCTGCTGCTGCTTCAGCTTCTGAATCTTTATATTATAGTAATATTAGTAACAACAACAGCTATGCTAGTGTTGATGTTGTTGATGACTTTCATCAGTTTCAAGATCATCTCTCTTTTCTTGATGAGTCATCAGAACTAGCTAGCAGTACTGATGCTGATCATCATAATCATCATCACTTGCTCAAGAGGAGTCTGTCTCTTCCTGTGCCTCCAAATGTGTGTTTTGGATCTGATGATGACCCCAGCTCAGGCCTTGGATGGAAGCATTGCTTGTATTTTGCTAAAGGGTTTTGCAAAAATGGAACGGCTTGCAAGTTCCACCACATTCACTCACCTGAAGCAGCTACTGCTGCCGCCATTGTTGGGTCTCCAAGTAAGCTCAGTGAGTTTGAACTGTCTCAAGAACTACTACTAAGATCAAAGGCTTCGGTACAGCAGAGGAAGCTTGCAGCAGCTTCACAGTTCATGGGTTCTTTTCCTTATAACAAGTGCATGAATTTTCTTCATGACACCCAAAGGTATATTCATGCATGCATTTATATATTCAACATTTTAATTTCATTAGAGACCCTTTGCATATTTTGTTTGTTTAATTTGATTTGTGGCATTTTTTATTTTTACTTTTCGCAATGCTTTAATTTGTTGTTGCAGATCAGCAGCATTGATGATGGGGGATGATTTGCACTACAAGTTTGGTAATTGTAGTAGGCCTGAGAGGAATGATTTTTTCGGATCTATGAACCCCAGTGCCAGGCAGATTTACTTGACGTTTCCAGCTGACAGTACATTTAGGGAGGAAGATGTTTCAAATTACTTTAGGTAATTCTTTGTAGTTTAGAAATTTGGGCGTAGAATGTTGATAACTAATTCAAAGAAGAGTTTTAATTTCTATTGTTTATGGTTTTGGTTTATGTAGCATATATGGGCCAGTTCATGATGTGAGGATACCATATCAGCAGAAGAGAATGTTTGGATTTGTTACTTTTGTGTATCCAGAGACTGTGAAGCTCATTTTGGCTAAAGGGAATCCTCATTTTGTTTGCGATTCGCGTGTTCTTGTTAAGCCTTACAAGGAGAAGGGAAAAGTCCAAGAAAAGTAAAGCCTTCTTAGTTTCTAGTTCATTGGAATTTATGTTATTTTTGTGTGTGTGCTCACTTTCTACGTTGTAAATTTCATGATTTCAGAAAGCAACAACAGCATCAACAACAAATGGAGAGGGGAGAGTATTCATCAGCTTGTTCGAGCCCATCAGGACCGTTCGATTTTCACTTTGGTAAGAATGTAAACAGCCAAGAAGCATCATCTTCCTTTTTTTAAGCTTAAATTCTATTACTTTTGGGTTAATTCAAAACTTTCTTTATGTATGAACTAAGTAGGAGGACGAATGTTGTACAATAACCAAGAGATGTTGAGGAGAAAACTAGAGGAGCAGGCTGATTTGCAGCAAGCCATTGAAATGCGAGGGAGAAGGCTAATGAATCTGCAGCTTCACTTGAAAAACAATCATCTTAATCATCAACTCCACCATGGTTTGTCAAATGGATCTCCCATTCCCTCACCAACTCTTTCTCATAGTCCAAACAACCGAACTCGTATCTTTCCATTTGAAGGTTCCGATGAAGAAGTCCCCCTAGAAGGTTAATTAAATATTCTGTTCTTGTTCAATAGCGTTTAATTTTATGTCCCCCTAGAAGGTTAATTAAATATTCTGTTCTTGTTCAATAGCGTTTAATTTTATTTCCTAATTTGAAAAATAATGAAGTTCCTTTGTGGTTAATTTCCATTTGTTACTGCAGAGAGTGGCGGCAACCCTGTTACAGATTCTCAAATTGCTGATCTTCTGTTTCATCCAGAAGAGAATCCAACTAATAATCACAATAAAAACGATAATAGCGATGGCGATGACAAGGAGGAAAAGCCTAACCCCGAGGAAAATGATCTCTGTGATAGGTAAAAGGTTCAGTTTTGAGATGTACAGAATGATTACCAATAGTAGTAATAACCCAAGTTGGGTGTAATTTCTCATCATTATTATTTGTCCCCTCACCAACCTTCTTGTGGCAGCCTAGAGCACATCTTGCCTGATAATCTTTTTGCATCTCCTAAGAAGTCAGCCGGTGGCCACATCACCGTCTTCTCCTCTGCATCAGCAGTGGTTGATGAGAAGAATGCAAGTTCAGTTACATCTACTAACAATAATGCAAAGCTTCCCTCAACTTCTCTCAGCATGGCTTCTCTTAACTCATGCCTTCTTCAAATGTCTAGGTATTGCTTCTACTTTCAGTTGCCAAATCACACACACACAAAACTCTTTTTACTCATAAATTCTGTAGTAGCTGTTGGTTCGTGTTTTTGAAACAATGACACTATTATGTTAACAATTTATTGCTTTTGGCAAATTTTGGGAATCATGTTTCGTGAAAGAACAATTTTATTCCTTTTCAAAAACGCCAACAAATGCATTTTCAGATTTTGGAAACACCATTTGGAAAACAGCACCAAACTTACCCTTTAACTATTATTGACATTTGCTAGTGAAGTAGGAACTTACTGATAATTATACTCTTCAAATAGGTTTTCATCTGGGCAAGGAACAATTGGCATGTAGGGACCAAAAAGTGAGGATGGCCAGCAATGGAGGGATTGATTTTGCTATAAGGTAACTAAAAGTTCATTAATCTTTTACGCATTTTGAATCTTGTCAGCCCATCACATGCATATATACATATTGATGTATATTCAAATGGGATTCTTTTGGAACTTCAATTTTTTTTTTAAATTCTATCTTCTATTTTTGCAGAAACACTGGAAGCATATACAAAAGAAGTAAAAGAAAATTCCTCCACTTGTTGTATAACCAGACCGTCGCACCCGCGAGAAAAAGAAAAGGATCTGTCTAGGCAAAATCTCGAGAAGATCACAATCCATCATCATCAATACATACTACTTACAATCAATACGATATATAAATAATTGCATAGGGTTAAAAGGACAGATGTACTGATTTATGAGAGTGGGTACCCTCTCTTTCTTTGTAGGTGAGTTTGCTGGACCACACAACATATATTTTATAAATATAGATATAAGGTAAATAAATACAAAGGCTAGTAGTAATTTATACCCTGGATCTCATATTGTACTGCTTTCTTTTATTTATGTACTTTCTACTTCTTACCCGCCATTTAAGGTGTAAAAATTTGAGTGTTAGTTGGATCAACTAGTAAGTTGTGGAAATGGAAACCAAACTTGCTTCTCACCTACATGAGAGTAGCAGTTTGAACCTTGGATCTCTTAAATTATTTATAATTATTTTACCGGTTGAACTAATTAACACCCATGACTGCCTATACAGCTTAAAAAGAATGAAAGGTAACCACTTTATTTACATTGACAGGCCTATCAAGGCATCTAGTTAACTAAAAAGGATGTAAGCATAAGTTTAGATGTAAGCATAAGTTTTAACTCCTGTACTCGTCTACATAGAAACACAGAGAGGAAAAGGACTCCAAGTGACTGAAGTGGAGGTTAAAAGATTAACTCTGGCACTTTTTGGATTCTCTCTGTTATTATTATTATTATTACTACTATTATTATTTAATTGCGTTTTGTGTTCTTGTTATTACTGTATCTGTCTGTCATCCATTAAATTATGATTATGAAACAGGCATGAAAGTGAAAAAAATAAAAAAAAGGTGCTAAAAGAAAGGGAAAAATAAAAGAAGTGGTAAAGAAAAGTTTGTTGTTTCATGTGATTAAAGGTGACTTTAGAGGACTCTCTTGTCTGATTTTGTGGTTTCTTTTAGGTGGACAGCAGTGAGTAAGGGCCACAACCTCACATGGGGGTTCTAACAATATATATATATATTTAACTTTTAATGAAATGGTATCTGGGCACCACCACCACTCCTTTCACTCTCAGCCTTTTAGCCTCATTCTGATTTTTAATATATTTTGTTTTTGTTTTTATGGGTGGTGTTGTTGCCAATGCTGCCCACCCTGTGTTTTGGCAACAGCTTTGAATTATTCATCTGGGTCTACATGACTACATGTGCTCCATATTTTCTATTTTTTGATCTTTTCTGTCTGCTTGCTTGCCCTCCAACAGTTTTTAAAAATCTGGCCCCCTCACTGCATAAATGTGCAAAATAGAAACTAAAATTTGACAGAAGTGAGAACTTGTAGTAATGAATAGCTACTGTTCAGTCTTTGTTGTTGGTTGAGGAAACTTCAGGATATCGAATTATTAGGATCGTTCCCCATGATTCTATTGAAAAAATACATCGCGTAACGCAGCATCAGTGATCAAATACAATGTTTTACGCTATAGATGCGGCGTTGCATGTCATATTTCGGCCGAAACTTAGACCAAAGTGAATTTATTAACGTGTCAAAATCACGCAACTCTGGGGCAAGCTAGCTGGTGGCCACCTCATTAGGTAAATTTATTGAGCGCTTTTTTCTAATTTTGTGCAAAAATTCATGGATGCGAAAGAATTTTTGTTTTGACTCGGGAGCAAGAAGAATACTGTTTGTTGTCAACGTGTCTAAATCACAAAGAATGGCCAAGAAAACTATCTTATAAATATTTTAATGTGGGTCATTAGGGGCTTATGGCACCCATCAATTTCATGCAAAATATTTCTAGTTTTGTATGCTTGTCAATTAAATTGGTTTTGATGGGCGGTGGGCATTTTCTTTTCAAACAATTTTTGGGTCTTTATTGTAAGTAGAATGCTTGTATCAGTTGCACTCCCAAGACACACGCTCTATTAAAGGAGACTGGGAGTTTTGAGTAATTTAAGTAGTTATGTTTGAAACACAGTAGCACAAATATGAAATATTCCAAATAATTTAACCAGGCCTTAACACTAGCTTAAGTTCAATTTACAGGCATCAATTTTTTTTTTTTTTTTTTGTATTTTATACAAAGTGCTTTTAGGTTCTTTACCTCTCTCAATTTTCAGAAAAGGATTAATCGGTCAGTGAGATCCACTTGAAAACCACACAATCAAGTCGCTCTGGTCAATTTACAAACGTCTAAAGTCTTCAATATGCTCGATTATAAGTTAATTTTTGGCATCCTATTAGAAGGGCAAAAGCAATGTTGCATTGCAAAGGTAAAATGATGAATGTTAACTCTAAAAGGTATCGCCTTTTTCTTTTCTGAGAATATGCGATTGGCTGCATCATAAAAGAAATATATGAAGGAGAAATAATCCTAATGTAGCAATGATTTCACCAATTCTTATTACGGGGTCCCATTTGATCATCATATATGCTATGGGAAAGTATGATTATGATCTTATGTATTGGAGAATTGATGATTATCAAAGGACAATAATACTCAATAATTAATTACATTGCGTAATCATAAAAGGGCAGAAGAACAAAGGTCATAATATAGCAAATATAGGCTAACTTCGGATAAGATCTCCATGCAATAATTGTCCCTGTACTATTTTTATTTTAACTTTCTTAGTTTTAAAAAAAAAAAAGGAAGAAAAGAAAATAAGGGAGCAAGAGACTTTTCTTTCCATATGCGCATTCATTCCTACCAATCTGGAGATGTACAAATTTTGGAGCATTTTTTTTTTAAATATATATCTACATGTAAAAGTGACATGAAGTTGATAAAATCATATTCAAAAAATACCTTTTAACAGATTTTGTCAAATTTACAGGTTTTTGTCTTTCGCAATTTTGTTTTTGTTTTTTTGGTTTATCTATATTCAAGATTGGGCATAGGAAATTGGCCCATTGTTTGGACCTACAGATTTATGGGCCCAATAGAAAATTTTTAGAGCAGTTTTACATTCACTGATAGTCGCTCCAACCCAACTTTGAATAAAAACCCCCCATATATATATATATATATATTTTGGTTTATCATGATGAAAACTAACAAAGGATGAAAAATGTTTTGCTATAAATTGATTTTTGTTTTTTAGGTAACGTCATACTCATAAAATTGGGATATGAATTTTATACATATCCCAATCACTCAAAATGGTTTCAAAAAACAGAAATTGTGATGCAATTTTGAATCTCAGGGCCCAAAAGCCAGCTTACTTGGGTCGCAAGCTCTGAAAATTTACTGCGTTTTGATTGAATAACCAATCGAGCGAGATGAATAATCACAACCACCACTTCATCCGGGCCCTAACAGTAATGATAACTAGATCAATAAATGTAATTTGAGATTGGGACTTTCACCCATCAGTCATTGTGTTCTTTGATTTCATCTTCATCCATCTTAAAATTAAATTTGAATTGTACTCATGAAACATTTTTAACATGGTTGATTAGTTTTATTGTTTAGGTTTCTAAAATTTTATCTCTTGTTATAAAAAATAAAGATAAAAGCCAGTAAAGCTATATGCAAAATGCAATGGATATGAAAAATAAAATTGGATACCTAATCTTCACAATTCATTCTTGTAAGATAAACATATAAGTTTCACACTCAATTGTTCAGATTTTGGTTCATGAATAAACTAAAATAAAAAGTAAAAAATAAACTAAGAGGTAAATCACAAAAAAAATTCTAATTCAACCAAATCGTTTATTGATATTTTTATAATAGTCGATCAATTTTTTGAAATCTCATAAAATTTAATTAAAAAAAAAAGCCGCATAATTACATTAGAAAACACAGTTAACTGGATTTGGGACTTCGAATTTGAATCCACATTGGCAAATATTTTCAAAATTTCACACGGCTGGTCGGGGACTTACGTGATAGAAACTTAGAAACTATTTTATTTTTGAAAATATGAACAACTGAGGAACCTGAGTGTTATTAAGCCCCCGAATATAAAATCTAAATAATCTTTCGCATCACTCACATCACTAGATTGAGTATAAAATATTTTAGTCAGCATAGAACAGTGAGAGAGCTTTCACTATTTTTTAACCAAAAAAAGAAAAGTGGTGGATTTATTTCCGTGGACTCTGAACCAAATATAATAATTAGGGAAAAAAAGAGTTAAAAAAAATTAGAGATTAAAAAAAGAAAATTGAAAAAGCAGAAGCATGGAGTGACGTGATAATAATCACACGCTCCCTCAGCTCAGCACTCACTGTTGCAGGCTTTTTTTTTTTTCACCCCCACAGTACTTTTTAGAATGCAGATGAGTTCTGAACCTGACATTAGTATTTTCTTCTTTTTTTTCTATTAATTTATTTTTTTTTTGCTTTGTTATGAGAATCTTTTATGCACAGTTCTCAGTGCCCTCAAAAGGGAAAATAAAATATAAAAAATCTCACAATTCGATAAAAATAAAAATGCAATAAAATATGCATGTTTCTGTTTTGTGAATAAACAATTAAACATAGGTTTTATCAGCTTTTTTATTTTAATAAATAAAGGAATACTATTATTTATGAGCATATATTTTTCGGACATGTTATTTTATTATTAAAATTTTTAATATTTTTTTCTACTTAGTGTTTCAGTTTATATCATTTTACTACTATAATATTAATTTCATTGATAGATTATTGATGTTAAAGGAGTATTTTGAAGATTTCAATACATTTAGTATTTTAAGAATTTCTCAAGTTATAATATTTATAATTATATCAGTTAATTATTTTAGATATATAAAATAATCAATTTATAAAAATATTATCTCTTTGTATATAATTAATTTTATATTTTTTAATTTAGAGGGTTAAATTGTACTTACATAATTAATCGTTTGGTGGTAAAATAATAAAAAAAAATTAAGTAAGAAAAATATTTATCAAAAAACTTTAGTAATAAAGCGATAAGTAAGAAAATATTAAATAATAAAATGATAATATCCTATAAATATAATCCATTGTTTGTGCTTATTCGAATATTTGTTATAAAGTTCCATAAAGTGTTATATGTTGATGTCTTTAGATAATATTTAAATAATTAGTTAAAAAATTTGAATAATTTTGTAAAACTAATCTAATCTAGTTTTTGAACCGAAATAACATTTGAGACGAGAGTACTTAGAAAGTTTGATGGCATGTGTTTGCATAGTGATAAAACTCCCGTCTAAAATAGGAAAAATTTGAGTTATATTATTTTTATAAATTAACTCCATTTTTAGACCATCTACATAAATTTTTCAATATAACGATTAAACTCCTTGCATACACGATTTGAAAAATCTAAATTTTCATACCTCCTCAAAAAGGTCTGACCAATTAGATTAATCAATGCAAATGTCGTAAGTTATAATTAGATTATTTGTCAAATCCCTTTAATTAGCATAAAATATTTAAATTCGAATCTCGCACACAAAATTGATTTTGATACTATTTATTTGTAAAATCTCTAAAAGAGGTCAAGATGCACAATATCTTTTTTTTTTTTTTTTTACGTGAATGATGAGTTGAAATTGCACATGCTTGAATTAGTTTTTTTTTTTAAACAGAAAAAGGTTTAAAAGTGGGTTAATTTTTTAGTTGAAAATAAAGAAAATTGTGGTGTGAAAATACGTAGCCGTCGTTTTTATTTTACTCTTGAGAGTTGTCAATTTAAGCGTAAAGTGGGGAGATAAAAAGTAGAAGATTTTTTTTCTTTTTCCTTTTTTATAATTAAAGCGCGAGAATTATGAGGAGCAAAATAGAGGAAGCGTTTTCAGATTTTCAGTGTTGATTCTCTTCCTGTTTTTCACTAACAAGTAACAACCGGTGGAGTATTTTACCCGCTTCTTTGTTTCACTTAAAAACTCTACTTACCCCCCAAATCCCGAAACTAAACACGCGACTTTGGAAGCACTTTTCTTTTTTGTTTTTTGGCAACAAGAAAACAACAAAACCCCCAAAAAAACCAAAACACAAACAACAAACCAACTCTCTGACTCTCTCTCTCTCTCGGCCTCTCTGACTCCCTCTCTATCTATTTACTCTTTACAGCTCGAATAACCAGAAAACAAAACACACACCCATTAAAACTAACCCAACCAAAAAAAAAAAAGAAAAAAAAAGTGGAAAAGAATGGATGTGTTTGATGCTACGAGCGTCTTGTTCAACAGAATCAAAAGCATAGACCCAGAGAACGCTTCAAAGATCATGGGTTACATTCTCATACAGGACGTTAAAGATAGAGATTTGTTGCGTTTAGCCTCTGGCCCAGAAACCCTTATGCAAGCTTTGGTTTTTAGAGCAAAATCTCAATTGGGACTTTCGTCAAACACCTTATCTACTAATACTCCTACTTCACCTTCGCCAAACAGCAACAACCCTTTCTCTAGACTGAATAATTGCAGCAATAACTCGAACAACAGCCATGTTGGCAGAAACCCATTTGGTCAAATGTCTCCTAGAGTTGTTACTAACAATGGGTATCTCGACTTTGGAAAACACTCACCTTTATCTGACCCCAAGCCAAGTCCTTTTCTTTCTTTTGAAAATATACGTTCGGGGTCTTGTTTAGTGCCTTCACTTGTGAAAAATGATGTTGGTGTTGGTGATAGTGGTGGTAACAGTAGTGGTAATGATTACATGGAAGAGCTGCCGTTCAATGACTATTTGTCTTTTCTTGACGAGTCCTCTAAAAATGAGGACTTTACTGATCCTAGGAGTCAATTTAGCAATTGGGGTCACGATTTAAACAATAGAGGGGATGTTCATTTGCAGCATAGAAGGAGTTTCTCAGCGAGTGATGCATGTCATTTCGGTACTGAGGATGCAGGTTTTAATCTTGGGTATAGGCCTTGTCTTTACTTTGCTAGAGGCTTTTGTAAGAATGGTGAGACTTGCAAGTTTGTTCACGGTGGTTTTGGTGATGGTGGTGATGTAAATGGTGTTATTGTTGGTTCTCCGAACAAAATGGATGGCCTTTACTTGCAGCAGCATGATGAAATGATGAGAATGAAGGCTGCTGCACATCAGCAAAGGTTGGCTGCCTCACAGGTTGCAAGCGGGCTTTCGCCACCATTGCCTTATGATAAGTGCATGGATTTCCTTTTGCACCAACAAAATGAGCCCCAGAGGTATCACAGAGACTGCCTATTTTGCCTTACTTTTGTTAGCCTTTGTTGTGTATAAATTTTCTTAATGTGAGTTTGTCTTGTTTTGGGAATTTTGGGATAAATGCCTTCAAAATGTACATTATAGACAGCCCACTTGGTTTTTGGTCTTAATTTGTTTATCTATATATACAGATAGTTTGTGATTTTGTTTTGGTGTTGGGACTTTGGGTTTGGATTGATCATTGGTGTGTTTTGGAAGGGTTATAGTTTCAGTGGACCATGTCTGAGATTTTCATCAACATGTTTTTGCTTATATGATATGGTAAGGTTTGACTTTTGAGGTTGCTTTTTTTTTTTTTATTACTAACTAATGCTCTTTTGTGTCAATTTAATTTATTTTAGAGCTGCTGCAGCGGCGTTGATGTTGAATGATGAGTTTTACAAGTTTGGCCAGGGCCGATCTGAGAGGAATGACTTTTTGGCAATGGGATTGGCAGAAAAGTTGACCTCTGCAAATAGACAGATTTACTTGACATTCCCAGCAGATAGCACTTTTAAGGATGAAGATGTTTCAAATTACTTTAGGTAAATGACCATGCTTTTGTATCACTATGGCGACATCAGTTCTTTTCTGGGGATCATGCTTTAAGGGGTTAAGTACATTTTGATTATGACATCATGTTGTATTGTGGTACTGCATCAGAATGATACATAACATTCTTTGCTTGTTTGCTGCTTAGAAGTTTCAGTAACTGCAATTTATATCTCTCAATGAAGCACAGACTAGTAATGAGGCTGGAAGCCTTTGTATTCTTGGACTATTTCTTGATTCATGCGTGTCATCCTTGTGCAGGGGCCATGACCTGTTATTTTCTGTGTTATTCTGAAGCCCCTGTAATCTAGGATGTACCCTGTAATTACCTGGCTTTTGCTGTGGTATTATAAGATATATACTCTTGCAAATGTTATTTCATTTTGTGAAATTGGTGTGGCATGCACATCAGTTATGGTGGAAACAGAACTTAAAATTCTTAGTTGCTTCTTAATTAGATAGCTATCAACACGTACTGTCTCTGCTACTCTTTTTCTTTTTAAACATTCTACTGCCATCCATATTTTCTAAATCTGAAGGCTGCATATATCCTTCTTGCAATGTTCCATTGTGCCGGAGCTAAACCTCTCTGACTTAGGCGGCCATTTGTTCCATTTTCTTTGTAATATTTATTGAAGACCATTCTAACCAATTAATCCATTAATAACTTCATTGTTCATGCAGAACTATCTTTAGGTTGTTTGATCTACCATTATCTACTTCCTAGTTTGTTACACCTGTCAGCTAACAACATCACGTGTCCTAAATTAAGCTGTGTACAAGAAGACTACGGTAATGTTATATTGAAGTTTAAAAAGCCCTAAATTTGATTAGTGACCAATCACCTATTTCAGTTTAAATGATTTTGTGTAGAAGCTTTGGTATGGCTACAATCCCGTGCTTTTCCCTAAAAGACTTAAACTGTAAAATTGTCGACTACTTCATGTCTCTGCATGATGCTGTGACCTACACTTTCGATGTTTCAATTTATATATCTTGCTGTGTCCTTTTATCACTTCAAGGGAGTGTTCTCTTTATAGTTCCTTGTAAGGCGGAGAAAGACAATGCTATCACAATTTAGGCCTCTTTGATACTTTGCCGTGCTTTGTTTGTTCTTGAAAATTGATTGTCAGAAAAGAGCTTAAATAACAGTTTGAAATTTCTTTGGCCTAAATTTGAAATTGAGGAATTTAACACAGATGTTTTATTTTGTTTTTCCTTTTTGAAGCATTTTTGGACCAGTGCAAGATGTGAGGATCCCATACCAGCAGAAGCGGATGTTTGGGTTTGTTACCTTTGTCCATCCAGAGACTGTGAAACTCATTTTGGCTAGAGGGAACCCTCATTTTATATGTGATTCTCGTGTCCTTGTCAAGCCCTACAAGGAAAAAGGGAAAGTTGTGGAAAAGTAAGGTTTTCTTTCTCATTTGGTAGTTCATTCCGTCTCTTTTTCTGTCAATGTTGGTGTTCAAATTGTTAGTTTAACTGTTGCAGGAGGCAACAGCAGTTTGAAAGGGGAAATATGTCACCATGTTCAAGCCCATCTGGGTTAGATTCTAGAGATCCCTTTGATCTTCACCTTGGTAAGTGAAGTAGAAACCATGCGTTTTCCTGGTGGGTTTTTAGAAAGAATAATTGACAAGGAATGGTTGACATTTTATTTGATTATATATTTGCATGTCTTTCATTTTGTATTCTATTGTTATTATTATTGTTTAGTATAGAAATCTGTATTGAATCTCTGATGCTTTCCTTGCAGGATCAAAGATGATCACACAGGAATTAATGTTGAGAAGAAAATTAGAGGAACAGGCTGAGCTGCAGCAAGCTATTGAATTCCAAAGGAGAAGGCTTATGAATCTGCAACTACCAAATTTGAAGAATCACTCTGTTCACCATCACCAGCGTAGTCTGTCGGTGGGCAATCCTATTACCTCTCCTGCTTGTGCAGATGTCAACCAGCATGTCATTTTTCCATCTCTTGGTATTAATCAAAAAGTCTTGGAAGTTTTTTGAGCTTGTCAGTTATTTCAATTGTCAATTTTGCATTGGTTAATTTAATTTTTGTTGTGGCTGTCATAGTTGATAACTCTACTGCCAACAATTCTTCCATTGTCACTACTGCTGCTGATCAGGAGCCTCAGAAAGAACTGAATGCAGCTTGTATTCTGAATAATGGTCGTATTAACAACAAGGAGGAGAGCTCAAAAGCTGAAGGGTGTGTTTTCCATTAACAGTGTGAATTTTACTGCCCATATATTTTTAATTTTTGTTTCTAGCCTTATCATGTTCTGCTTTAAGTCTGATGTTTTACTGTTTTGCTTTTCTTCTTAATTTAGCTTCATTCTTATTTTATTTATCCAATTGTTCCTTTTAGCAGTCATGAGAGCAGTGCTGAGATTCTCCCTTGTAACTTTGGTTCCATGAGAAAGTCACCTGAGGGTCAGATCCCTGACTTACCTGCTTCTTCAGAAGTCTATGGGAGCACAGCAATCTCAGCTACGACATCTGTTTCTGAAAGTAATGCAGATATGCCCAATGTCACTGCTACTGATGTTGCTTTGCATTGATTTATTTCCTCTCAATGCCAAGGTGTGTCACTGCTTTTTATCCCCAGCTTATTCATTTCAATGTGACGTAGTTCCTAATTACATATTTATTTTTTTAAAATTCTTTCATCAGGTTTTATGATGGGCATGAGGCTATTGTAATGTAGGTAATAAAGGTAAGCATGGCCTGTTGGGATGATTGTAAAATTTCAAGTCTGTTTTTAGTCAAATTTGTCGCCAATCATTATGTTTTTAATGCTGGGTTTTTATTTCTTTATGCATGCAGAAAAGTAGAGAAGCATATACAAAGAACAATCCTCTAGATGTATAGCCAAAATTATACCTGCACTGAAGAGTAGATCAGTAGAGAATCTGGCAAGAAGAAAGATTACCAGCATCTCCGTCAATACAATACTACTAACAACAAATGCATATTGGATACTTAAAAGGAAAGATGAACTAATATGAGAATAGGGCTTTTCTCTTTTCTAAATTTTAGCTCTCTAGGTGTTTGCTGGATCACAACTTGAGACTCTGAACAAAAGATTATAACTCTTGTTACATAGTTATAAATACATCATCTTTATCCTTCGACCTTCCTCTTTTTATTTTCTTGTTAAGTAGGAAACTTAGAATTGAACTGTATTTATAGGAGCAGAATAGAAGATGTTTGTAGGAGCTGAAAGTTGTGGGCTTTTGGTACTCTTTTCGTTTTTCGGATTGGCTCCTTTGGTTTATACAGTTATGACAGTAACGTTCTACTTCTGCTAGATAATGAAAAAACCAGACTAGTAAAATGATTTTAGATGTATAAAAAGGTTGATGAAAAAGTGTGCTTTTTATATCTTTTTTTTCTCCCCTCTCCTTCAATGATATCAATTTGAACTCTTTTGTCTCATTTTATTATCTTAGGACCACATGTGGGGTAAAAGGGTTCTCATCACATGGGGACTGACATTGCAAAATTGATATCACACTACCAAACTTCTTACCCTTTCATCTGATTGATTTGTGTTTTTGAATGTTTTGTTTTATTAGTGCTTGATTGTTCATGGTCTGTGTCTGACACAACCTAATTTATAGTACACTTTCATGTGCTGCATTTGATGCTTCACAGCTATAAGATTTCCCACGCACTCAACATTTTCAAGTTGAGATGTGGATGTAGAATTGTACTCTGGGGCTTTCATATTCAGGAAAAATAAGAAAAAAATTTGATAGATTGCTGACAGAAACAGCAGTACATCCGATCCAGTTTTTCTTGTTAATTGAAGAGTAATTGATTATCACGATAACCTCGGCCTGTTTCCGTTATTTCTGTTGCTGCTCTGTCAGTTTCTTAATTACTTTTCTTGTGCTCAGGTTCTCTTTCTACTTGGTTGGCATAGATGATAAAGAGTTGGTTGTATCACGGGAAAGATGAGTTGTTAAAGTGTATATATGAATTGTTTCGCATCATAATGCCTTTTCTTCTTCTGTATCAGTAATTTTGGCAAAATTTCCAAAGAAAGTTGCATGGCTTTTATTCTTTTTCTGCTTTTTGATTGGGACGTGATCAGGCTGGATAGGATAGAGAAATATCAGGACCACGGTTGTTGACTGGTTGATATCAAATGTCATGCTCATGCTTGCTGGTTTTCTGTGTTTTTAGGTTGCATTCATTGTCTCCTGCTCGTTGTGGTGGCAGTGGTGTTAGCATCTCTGGTTTATGCGGCAAATAAGACCAATTTGCCGCATTTATTAGTTTCAATTTTATTTGCTAAAAGTGGCTCTATTTGTTATTACTTGAAACACAAAAATGGCTTTATTGGTTTACATTACAATTGAAGGAAAAGAGAAAAAAAGGGGGGGGGGTGGAGGAATACAAAAAGGCAAACAAATATATATATATTGGTTAAAATTTTGTGATGCATGACTAAAGTAGATGCAACAATTGACGACAACGAAACATGTATTTTTGACAATATGTATGTGTGCGTTTGTAATATTTTCGAATAATGCGGATACTAGTTTTTAGAGTCTTGATCTTATGATTGTTGTTTGTTGATGCACATGCTATAGCGCATGATAGGGCTACGGAGCCCACAATACAGCTCAACTAATGAAAACTCGATGCGCATCTCGCGGAGCACTATAACGTGCATGCACACTATTAAATTTCTTAGTTTTTTATATGCATTATGTCAAAATTATTGGTTCTGAATTTTTTTTTTGTTAATTTTCTAAGATTTACACTCTTAGTTTTACTATCTCAAGAAGTAACTTTTTTTAAAAAATATAAAAGCATACATTTACTACAATTTTCATCATCTTTTTTTTTTTAAAGTTCTCATTTAGTTTGAACTTTAATGTTTTCTGTCTTATAAATAGTGTTGTAATTGAATAGTTTGTATGATGATACTAAAATGGGAAATAATGTAAATGCTGCTACCTAAAGAGGGGAACTTCCTATAAGAGAGCACCATGTATCTATCTACATGGCCGTAAAAGGCCAAGGCCATAAGACGCTCTCGGATTCGTATTAACTTGATCATCCAAGTGTTGTCATCGACCACCGATAGCGTTACCGTTAGCATGCTCTTCTATTAGTAGTACCTTTGTTTTTACAGTTCTCTTGTTGTAAGAACCCCACTCAAGGTGAAGGAACCTCTTTGAGAACCTCTCAAAAACAGTCCCTCTTTATGGCCTCTTTTATTAAGATGATTAAGTTTCTTCTTTGTAGTTCATTGTCCAACAAGCATAGCAAGTCTATACTGTTTCAGTTTGTTTTTCTATCTAAGTCCCAAAAATTAACAAAAAAAAAAGGTAAAAACAAAAATTAAAATCTGTGACCATGTATGGTATTCGGTAGTTGATGCTTTCATTTATTATGAGTTTTTTTTTTTCTAATAACTCTTATTTCCCAAACCCCCCAGACCCCAAAAAAAGAAAAAGAAAAAGAAAAAGTTGGTTCACTCTTCACGCCTGAAGCAAAAATCAAACATTAGCTGCTCCAATCGATGATCAAAAGGACTTTTGATTGAAAAAAAAAATAATAATAAAGAAAAGAAAAGAAAAAGGAAAAGATAAAGTCACGAGATAAAGATTGAAAACCATATTGGGATTGTTGGACTCACTCTAGCAAGTTTCTATATCTTAAAAATTTTTGCCAATTGAAGGCCACAATAATTGCGACGCGCGGCCCATTGAAAATTTATCGCCATGCTTGTTATAGCAAAAAGGCCTAGTCTATACTCTTTAGCTTTAGGTCCATTATTAGTTGACAGCGTGGGCCTAATAAATCCAAAACGCATTGTTGCTAGCTGTAAAATGATAGCCCATGAGAAGGTTTTGCTATCGTATGCTTATTTACATTGTAAATATTTTTATTTTTGGATTCTCTTATGTTTTGAGCATTTAGCATTTAGAAAAATAGAATTCATACCTGATTAATAATATAAAAGTGTCCAAAATTTTTTAAAAAAATTATGTAAGGTTTAAACTAAAATAAGATCTTAAGTACTATTTTCTTGAACATGTAATGTTATATTCAAAATATGAAATATAGTATTATGGTCGTTAAAAGACATTAGAAGCTTAATTATAAGTATATTTTGAATAATGTTATATGTTCGGAAAATAATACAAAAAATAAAAAAGATTCTAATCTTATAGTGGACTTTTTCTTTTTGAGTCCTATAGTTAAAATGCATTTTTTCTTTTTTCTTACACAAATGTAAATCAAACATAATACGATACCAAAATTATATAAAAACAGTATAATTGTGAATAAATTAGAATACTAATCGTAATAAAACTATATATTTGTAATGTATGTGTTTAAATGACGTACACCAGAGTCTAATAAAAAATTTGTTTCCAACAGTTTTCTTTGACTAACTATTTGTATTTGAATCTTAAGTAATACAGAATATAATATTTTACGTTATAAATATGTCGTTTAGTGTTATAAATTTTTAGTCAACACAACGTGTTATGTTACATTGCATTGCACCATAGTATAGCTCGCCTTCGAAAAAGTCGATCGCTCACTGGTTGCATGATTTCAGCAGGGCAAGAAATATGTTAGTGTCTGTAGCAAATAATATTCTGATTCTTTTAAGCAAGCTAGCTGTACCAGAGGAATGGCGGAGGACCTGAGTGACAAATGTTACACTTTTCACATCAATGGCCCAGCAAATCTCTTTCCCAGAATCTACGGCTTCGATTTTGTTTCCATTCATAGGAAGATGCACTGCCCTCTCATTTGTTTCTGCTTTTTGCTTCTTGCTTCTTGCTTCTTGGCCTCATGTGCCATGCTGCAGCTTCTGCTTCTTTTATTTGCCACGAAAAAAGTGAAACGGGTATATAGAGTCCATAGAGTTCTCTTTGCCACGAAAAAAGCACTTTCATTTAACTTTCTTTCACATACTGAAGAAGGGGCTGCCGCCACCACCACCACCACCACCACCGAGTGATGAGAAGAAGCATTTTTCTAACCACACAGTGAACCAAAGCCAAATAAGCAATAAGCAGGTTAGCTGTCACAACTCATAAGCACTTTCAATTATACATTTTACTTCAACAGATCTCATGTTTTTGTTCTCGTTACAATTAAGCTTATAATCATTCTTATAACAGATAGAGGGTTTTTCTTCTTTGTTTTTGTTTTCTTAAATTGTGTCCAAATGGCTGACATGTATGGTATTTTTGATATGTGGCTAGATCGGGTCCCCATGGTGACACATTGGAGACATGCCTCAAAGACAAATGAAAATTTTTATTTTCCCTTTTTTCATGTTATTTTAATTTTTACTTTCCATCCACGAAAATATATACCTAATTTCATTATTTTTCTGATATTTTTCTCTTCAACCACAATTATAATTCCCGTTTTATTGACGAACAAGTTAATAGTTCTGCAACTTCACTCTTGTTGATCATGCTGACTAGTTTTCAGTTTGCATATTTTTCTCACTGTTATTTATTTATTTATTTATTTTTCGTCTATTCAAAATCAGGACTGTTGTTATTATTATTTTCTTCATATCATTTCACATCAAAAATCCAGTTCCCTGTCCTGATTGATGTAGATGGCTTGTAAAATTGTAATGTTAAGTCATGTCTACCCAATCTGACTAGATTTTCTTTTTCAAGCTTAGATATAAAATTACTTTATTTTTATTTTTTCTAAAACTACTTTTTATTAATTCTTTTATTTTTCTTACAAGAAAATCTTCAAAGGCCAATGTAAAATTAAACAGAATACAAAATTTCCTATCAATTTTATCACAGTTTCTTCATCTCTGTATGCCAAATTTAATGATTTTTCAAAAGAAACAACAGAGAGTTAAAGAAATAAATTTATACCAAATTTTAGGATTTCCAAAGCCAAGATTTAATCGATTTACCAAATTTATCTTCTTACGAGGACTTTGATTAAAGATTGGAGGCCGATATTTATAATAATAGAGAATCATTGTAATTAATTTTTAAAATCACCAATAATAGTAATATGATTTTTTTTTTTTTTTTTATGGTCGTCTTCAGGATTTTTATGCTCATGGAAGGTAGCAGTGGCAGTTCAAACAATCCGCCAGGTACAAAAATTTCTTGATTCATAACTTTTGAATAATGTTTTTGTGGGCAAAAAATTATGAACTTTAAAAAATATTATTGACCCATTTAATTGGAAATTTAGCAAATGCGACGGCGACGATGACAGAGCTTGAGGCACTGCAGAAGCAGCACGAAGAGAAAGTGTTAAAGATACAAGAGCTGAAGAAGCAAATTGAATCAACAAAGCTTAGCTTGGAGGAGAAGAAGAAGAATAAGAAGGTGAAAGAGATTTCAGAAGAGAGGAAGCAGCTTTTTGATAGCTTGTGTGAGAAATATAATATCCTGAGAGAAGAGTACAATGCACTGCTAGCTGAAAAATCTAAGGATGAGTAAACTTATACAATGCAATTAATTTATAAATGTTTTTAAATAGTTTATAACTGCCTAGCTAGCTCAATTCTATGCTTTAGGATGCTTAATTTTATCATGAAATATATGAATTTTTAAATCCCCTGCCTTGCTTTTTTTATTTTTATTTTTATTTAAATGTCCTGTATGCATTTATGATATACTTTGTGCAGAGTATTCATAATTTGAAGCTATAACATAAATTTTAGTAATAATAGATTTTCTTTCGATATTATTAAAAAATTAATAAAAGTACAGCATGCCACAAGCCAACTTAATTATCAAGTTTATACTTGGACTGCTTGTTAGGTGAAAAGAGGCCAAAATGTCTCTCTGTTTCAGCAGGACCCTTTTGATTTTCATCAAACATCGCAAACAAGTAAGCTTCAATAACTTTTCCAGGCCTCTTCGGAGTTCCAGCACTCACATGATTAATTACGTTCTTATAATAAGTACTTGCATTATCAACCGTCGCTGCTTCGCCACCCTCCGAGGGCCACCCAGTCTCCGACACCACAACCTCCAAGTCTGGCACGCCGGCTTTTTCCAACGCCGAGTAAAGAGCATCCAGCGAGGCATCGAAAAGATTTTGGTATCCCAAACTTCCATCCTGAACGGGAGTGCCTTGAGAAGTAAATAATGCATAATCAAGCCTTATGTCTTTAGTGTCGCCAATATAGCTAAAATAAGGATACACATTTGCAAGAAGTGGGGCCCCTGTTTGCTTCAGGAATTGCACAATTGGGCCAATGTAAGAGTTTGCATTGTCCGCAAACGAGCCGGCTGAGGGAGGATAAGAGTTGCCCAAAAGGCTTGTTTGTATTGCGGTTGAAACTTTTATTTGGGCTTGTAAATTAGCGGACTCTATGGCATTGTAAATGTTCTGCATTGCGGGTAGAACAGAAGAGGCAGCTTCATCGGAAGGGCTTATTTCGTTGCCGACGGCGATGTACCGAAACTTGACGTCCGGGGTAAACGCTAGGATATTGTTTTGGACCCAGGAACTTGCTGCTGAGGGATCAGAAAGAGCTTGGAGATCACCATTGGCGACACCTAGCATGAGCTCAATGTTTGAGCCTCTCAGGGCTCGGAGAGTTGGCTCGTTCGGGTCATAGATTCTCATTTTGGTGATGCCATTTGAATGATAGAGATCCACAACTTCTTGATCGGACGGTAGATTGTTGGCTACTCTTCCATAGCAAACACCTATAGGGCGTGTTTGTGCAGCTGCATTGGATTCAATTTTGCCATTAGTTAAATAGAAATCAGCTCAGCTCGCGTCAACGACGGATCGTTTTCGTATATACAAGCATATATGCATACAAGAAATACAATACGAGATAATTATATCTTACTGAGTACTAGAATAGAACGGTCGTTTGTTAAATGCCCCAAAGTTCTTTGGGTTACGAAAAGTGGGAGCAATTATAAGTGATCTGCTTTTATTTCGGTCATCAGTTATCTGTTATATATGAATTTCTAATACGACTTTTGAAATACGAAATAAGTCATATAGTGACCGAATATAAATCTTTATAGACATCCAATATTTAAAATTTACAGAAATTTTACACACATACATTTGCCCTAATTCATATTTTCAGAATATAGACTAAAATAAACTTATGTGAAGGCTCGAACTCACACTCCTTAACATTTCAAAGACGTGAGTTACTTAATGATATGAACTATATATTGGTACATACTTATTTTGAGATTAAGGAATGACGATAGTTGTTATGATATAAGAAAGAGAGAGTTCATGCAACGAGAGAGAGCGAGAGATTTGACCTGTCAACTTGAGGCATGGCAAAAGCAAACCAACAAGCAGGAATACTGTAGCATCCATGAGAGTATATTTTCGCCTGTTGCTTATAATACGCCAAGCAGCGCAATAAAAAAAAAAAAAAAAAAGAGAGAAAGCCAAATTAATTAACTTTTGTGTAAGATTTAGAATTCCTTACTTTACATTCTGCTAATGGAGAGACATCATATATATGCCCATATTTTTATTGTCTATCTCTAAATCGACATTAAGGACCCGTGATTGATCAGTGACTGCAAGTAATATCTCAATGCATGTTTTTATTTTGTGATTTTTTTTAATGATTTGATTAATTAAGATGCACGCACAAATAATTACTATATCTGCAAGAGTAATGACAGATAATAAAAGATTGCATGATTTTGATTGAATAATATCCAATTACAAAATTTAATTTGGTATCCAAACATGTTTGCAATATTTACTGAAAAAAATTTGAAACTAAATATTGCTTTTGGTCATCTTCAATATTTATCAAAAAAATAATTACCTTCATATACTCTTAGTGGTATTTCCTCAATCAATAGCCAGTCATCATAATTCATAACAATTATAAGAAATAATGATCGCAAGACACTCGTTTGAAGATTTAAAAAATAAAAAACATGGTTAATATTGATGAAAAAAGCTCATAATAATAAACAAAAAAAAAGACTTACAAGATTGCGTGAGGCTGGCTCCTCCTTCAGTGTAAAACAAGAAGTTCGCTAAGTAATTTTGTTGTAATGATGTTTATTGTCCACAGAAACTTATAAATATATTAGCAATAAATTCTAAACCTAGGTAGCTGGCTAATTAACCCTTAATGCAAAACCGGAAAGTAAAAGTCTCTTACTTAATTACTTTGAAATTAAAGGAAGGATACCGATCCTCTTCCAAATATATACACCTCTTTTAGGTATTATCCGATCCCGTAAAGTTTTATCACAAAACAATGTCATCTTGGCCTTATTAGATTTTCGCTTGTATATGGCTCAATCCCTCTACACATAATAATAGAATTTACATGTAAAAGTGGACTTGATTTTAATTTCAACCGTTATATTTTCTGAATTTGTTTTTCAGCTAAAGAGAGCTTTAATAGCCCACATAAACGAAGCTATATCTCAATCATGCATGCATGATAAAAAAATTATGAAGAGTTGAATACAATTAAACTCAACATTGAATCCAAATCCTTATTCAATAATTCACCATAATCAATTTGTGTAATTCTTCCACCATTGTAATTTCTGCAATCTCGTGAGTCTCTCTTGCAAAAGTTCTTTGAGTGAATAGGCATTAGTTTCGCTCAAAAAAAAAAAAAAAAGGAATTGTTAACTTATACTTTCTGTTTACCAGGCATGAAATCAAAGTAGGTGATGACGAGCAATAAGATTTGAAACGACCCCGTATGTATTTAAATTGCACATAATCCATCTTAACCATATTGTGACTTCATCAGATTATATAAACTCGAGTTATTTTTTCAGTTCTATGGTGGAAGTGTAGAGCCTACACATCCAAAACATTATGGCTCTATATTCAATAGAGCTCAACAATTTGTTCTCAAAATTAATTTGATTGTTTATACTTTCGCTGACCGAGTGGGATGGGGCGCGCGCGCGCACACGCACACACGCACACATCGTAATCAGCTAGTCAATTTTTCTATGGTTTGTGTTAGAAATGAAAAAGTTAAATTTGATTGACGGGTGTGCTGAGAAATTGAATTTTATTTTGGAATACTGTCGGCCCAAACGACAAGTAACGGCCCAGAACTTGTCACGTCAACAACAGCAATGTCCACGTCAGTAGACACATACTCGCACCATGTCAGCACTCAACTTAAACGCCAAAACTGGTTTCTTGACATTTAGAAAACTGGAAAATGCTCGTTTTGAAGGATCTAAGTCTCTACTTTAGGGAAAATTTTTGAGTACGGTGTATTGTTTCTTTGTAATTCATTCATGATTTTATTATGTGTATATTTTAATCAACAATAATAATATGCATACATATGGGGTAAACTAATGATAATAATATACATATACATAGGATACATTGAAAATAAATTACATAATTAATTAAATGTGGATGACAAGTGCAGATAATTATCCCCGTCAATGTTGGAATGGAATGGAATGAACTGACTAGCCAAATAACATCCTTACTGGGTGAACTTTCAAATTTAGTTGCAGTCCTTTTGTCTTCGAAGGGAAAATTCCATCCAGACTATTTTCTCTCACATCATTCATGGAAGTTGATTTTAATGATGACTAGAAATAACTAATTAGTTATGCTAACAGGAAGGTCCATGAGGGGCCGCGAGTTAACAAGGCATGGCCCTCACATGAATGGGCTCTGTTGTGCCATGCCAATCATTTTTTTTTTTTTAATATTTAGACCCAATACGACTCACGATACTAGTCACACAAGTGCTGTGCCAAGTGATGCTGTGGGGCATATCAGGTAGTGCCTAAGAAAAAGCACAACAAGTCTTATAAGTATGTATATTTTCCGAGAGGGTATGCTAAGCTGGTGGCATACTTTTTTAAATTTATGTTCCTTTTTTGGGCCACGTGCCGTTAATTAAATTTAATACAATTAAAAGTTTGAAACTTAAGTCAATATTCAATAACAATAAATTATGATAGTAGGAGAATGTAATACTAACTATTAAATTATAATATAATATATTATACTAGAATTCTTTCTTCTTCTTAATAAAAATATTAAATTTTTTTAAGGATTACCATTTAATTGTTAACAAGAATTTACATAGAGTTACAAAATCGTAGTTCATAATGACTTAATGCTTATAAGTTTCAAATTAAAATATTATAATTTAAAAAAACTTTTGATTTGTAATGAAACATGTTTCATTTACAATTCTATTTTGTGTATAAATGATGAAAAATATTTCAGTCACAAATAAAATATATTTTGTTTGATTAATTTATGATTTCATAAATGAATTATTAAAGATAAAAGTTTAGACTTATTTTTATAAAATCATGATATTTATAACTTTATTCATTAGAATTATGGTATCATTTATTCATTTAATAAATTATAAACACAAAAAAATAGAGTATTTTTGTTTAAACTAAGACTTAATGAACTTAAAACACTTACCCTAATAAAACACATTAAAAGATTAAATTTCAAGTTACTTGTAAAATAATAAAATTTTAAATTTACTTTTTGTTAACCAATTTTAATTTGATACATTTTAACCTGCATGTTATTGATGGCTCGGGGTCATGTGCTAACTCACCAATGAAGCATGCTTATTATAGACTTTTTCACGTGTCATGGTTTAACCAATTTCTATGTTTTTAAAGTCTATATGCTTAAAATTCTCAACCTATCTTATCCAGCGTATATGCCTTGTTATGCTACGTGCTCTGCCAAAACATAATCATATTATGCCGTTATTGTGTCGTGCTGCACATTCTACTAAAATATGCTCGGGTTGCGCACCTTACTAAAAGGTGCTCATGTTGTGCCATGCTGCATAGGCATGACATTCCATATCAACTTGTTACATCTCTAATTATAACTAACCATCAATTGAGTTGTACAATTTTGCAAAGCTTTAAGACTTTAAAGATCTTAATCTTTATAATACTACTTTATCACTGAACATGAGTTAACAATCAACTCTTTTTTTTTTTTTCTAATCTTTTTGGCTTAGGTTTAGTCTCTTATAATATAAGTGAGTTTTCTAGCATTTTAAGAACTCAACATCAATTAAAATGTTACTAAATCCATGGTAAGATTCCTAGCCGTATATTGGATATAGGAGAACATACTTTGAATTGAGTAGATCTTTCATAAAACTTCTTGACAAGCATAGAACATTTTCCGTGAAAAATTTTGAAGAAATTGACCTTCAATTATACTTATTTCAAGAATCACTTTTCGATCTACCACCTCACATAAGATTCTTTTAAATTTTTGATAATAATCCTTTGTTCAATAAGTTAGAAAACCATTGTCTCCTTATTTGATTAATTATAAGCATTTAGAAGATTTTGATATTAGGAATAATCAGGATAATGATACTGAAATTCTAACTAGACAACCCAAGAGTGGGGGTGAATTGGGTTTTTAAAAATTATGGAAATAAATCACTCAATCAATACAAACAAATTCAAAATAATTGAATAAACAAATAGTGATAAATAAATTAAGAGATAGGGAAGAGAAAGCAAACACAATGATTTTTACGTGGTTCGGATATCCCCGCCTACGTCCACGCCTCCAAGCACCCCGGGCTTGAGGATTCTACTATGCAAGCCTCCAAGGCTTCAACAACTTACAATTGACTTCCCAGGTGTCAATGGACCTTTACAACAAGAGATTATTCCCAATCTCTTAACCCAAATGTATCCAACACTTGCAGTCACTCAAGACAAAGGAATACAAATTGATTTATCTCTCACACAATCTTTCAAGGTTACAAGTTAATGCTCAATGTGTGAATGAATGAAATACAAATATGTTTAAAGCTTTTTGTAGATGGTAAACTTGTATATAAGCTTAGTAGTTGTGTTGTCGTCAGTCATTGATTTGAAATGGATGAGCATATTTATAGTTGGAGCTGAAAACTAGCCGTTATTCTTTCATCTGACAGAAAACGGTTTGCCGTTAGTTGTTAACGGTTAGCTGTTTTCTTTGGTCAATCTTACCGTTGAGCATGATTTCAAATAAACGATTGATCGTTAAAAATTACCCTTTCACCGTTATCGTCTAGAAACCTGCACAATAAAACACTTGATCCGTTTTCACTAAACGGTTAAGGATTTACAAAGAATGTCGATTCTAGGACTTATCGTTAGCCGTTATATATTAACGGTTTACCGTAAAAATCCAGTATCCTCATGATATAAAGCTCTGTAATCGGTTCCTTCTAACTTTAAAGGATTTTAAACTATTAACGATATCGGTTAGCCGTTATTTATTAACGGTTCGCCGATTACTTCCAGTATCTCACAAAATGCCTATCGGTTAAGACTTAAGTTGTTAACCTTTTAACTTTGAAGGATCTTAAAGAGCTGACGATATCGGTTGACCGTTATATGTCAACAGTTCGTCGATTACTTCCAGTATCTCACAAAATGCTTATCGGTTAACCGTTTAGTATAATCGGTTAGCCGTTTACACCCAGAATTTCATTTAACTTACAAATTTGTTCTAGTTCTTCTAAGAAATGTTAAATACGTACCTTATTTTGACTCTAAAAGAAAACTTAAAATTTTGTGAGTCTTAGAACCCATTTATTAACTTAAGTTCATTGTTTGTTATTGTCAAAATCAATTACCAAAATATGTATATGTTAACATTCTCCTCCTTTTTGATGATGACAAACACATTCAAAACTTTGCTCCCCCTAAGTATATGCTCCCCCTAAGTATATGTCTTAAAACACTTTTGTTTTACAAAATGCTCATTCATCTCTCCCCCTTCATCATCAAAGAAGGGTTAACTAAAAAAAATCGGGCAAAGGTTCCCCATAAAATGCAGGAAATCCATAGTTACAATAAGAAGAAAAGACACTTCCAAATAATCCATATGCCAACACACTTCCAAACTATCCATATGTCAACACACTCCCAAACTCCAATATAATCAAAAAATAGCAATATAAACAAACATAACACAGTGAAAACAAATCATAACCAGCAATGTCAATCAACAAAAAGAAGACATAGTTACAGTCAACTGTTAGTACACCCATCAATCACAACATATTGAACTAACTCAGAAAATATGTATAATGGCAAAATAATAGAAACTAAGAGCCGCGTCGTGCAATGGAAGGTCGAGCAGAAGAGGGTTGCCGAGAAGAAGGTCTCGCAGTGGATGGTTGAGCAGGCCGAGAGGAAGTGGTTCGCGGAGGAGAAGCGGCTGCAGAGGTGCTTCCAGGTTCATAGCCAAAATACCCCAAAAGTTGTCTATGTCCAGCAATGATTTCATATTGATGATCGAAGCTCACCTCTTGAAGAGTTTGAAGCTGAGTTCAGATTTGCAACTGATCCTGACAAATAGCATCTAAGCCATAAAAAATCGTCTGTTGAGTGTCAGAAATTCGGCGAACATCAACAACCAGCTGATGCAGGATGTCAGTGATAGGGGCCTAAACTAGAGCTGAAGGGTGTGCTGGAGCTGGAGGCTGCTCACTAGCTGGAGGGACTGCAGAGGCTGAAGAGGAGCAGAATCCATCTCAGGCATATCGGAACTAGAGGGAACTGATGGCTGAAGAACACGGCGAGTAGGAGGTGGAGGACGAGCTCCAAGTCTAAAGTCAGGAAGCTGATGAGGAGGATAAACATTGTTGAGCATCTGATCACCCTCAGGAGCAATTAAGGTGTCCAGGTTCTTGGCATTGGCAGTTTTGTTCCATTGGCCATCCTTCCTAGTAAATCCTATGCTACTCATAGCATCCCGACCAATTTTCTTAGGTTCTTTATACATCGCTTCTCTAAGTGGTACATAAAAATGTCTCAGAATGTGGGTGATAAGACTACCATATGGAAGCAATCTATGGGTGACAGCAGGGGTGGATAACATATGGCGCACAATAATATATCCTAGGTTGACAAGTCTCCCACTAAGTAAGCTGTCCAACAACCCAACATCCATCCGTGTTACCTCATCTAAATGACCTTTCCTAGGAGTGATTATATGCTGCAGAATGCTATGGACAATGCGAACCTGAAGGGGCAGCAGCTGTGCCTGAAAAGGTAAGCTACAAATATCATCACTAAGGTCCCTACGACGACATATGTTTTTCACTCCTTCATGGTAAATAAAATCACCAAATGACAAAGTTTTTCTAGATGTATAAAATGATTCACCTTCATCCGAAATCCCAAGTATGATTGTATTCAGAAAATGGACATTAAAATCAATTGCTATACCACCAACTACAATAACTATTTTATCTAAATGGGTAACGGAAATCTCTATATTTGAGTAAAATACCCGAACTAGATTGGGGTAAGTCCTATCATTAATATTGATAGCTGTTTCCCAGGGTCTAAGCATATCACTAACACTTCTACCACATACAATTAAATCCTCAAAATCTCAAATATCTACAAAGTATGAGTCTAATACCTGTCTACCCATAAAATGATCTTCGAATCATTTCCGCAATATAGCTGTCGAGAAATGTAGTTTTTCGAATTCAGAACCTTCTCGTGATCTTGTTGGGTTGACAGCAGGAGTATGTTTTCTCCTAAGTCTCCGAGAAGACTCAGCCATTAAATAAGAGCAAGAAAATTTTTGAGATGAGTATTGAAAGAAATGGGCCGAGCATGTTGTTAAGGAAAAGTAGAGGAGAAGATATTATATTACAAGGTGTCAAGGATTTGTGAAGAATTTGAATAAATTTCTCAAGTTTCAATCGGCTGCTCTTAGGGTTTCAAATTGAGAATTTTCGATTTTGATCACTATTTGATGTTTTTAATCGGTGAAATTACTCAGAAGGTGATGAGAAAGATTTTTACTGATGTAATTTGGTGTAGAAAGAAGAGAATCTGAGAGAAAATTGAGATGAAAAAGCTTAGGTTTCGTAACAATGGCTGAAACGGTGAGAGGGCAAGTGAGAAGATGAAGAGAAAATCGTGACCAGTTATATACTTTGCGAAATCGGTTAACCGTTTTCTGTAAACGGTGAGAGGGTAACGTTTGAGAGCCTTTCTGTTTTGGAACGGCTGACCGTTTCATTTTAAACGGTGAGGGAGTAGGGTGCTAACAAAACTTTCAATTTCTGAAAATAAACGGTGAATCGTTTATATGCAAAACGATTATCCGGTTATTAAAACGACAACGGCTGACCGTTTAATTGAAACGGTGAAAGGATATAGTGCAAACTTAACAATGTTTTAGTTTCTGAAAATAAACGGTGAACCGTTTACATAAAAACGGTTATCCGTTTATTGCATGACATTTCATAATATATTTAACAACTGTTCCAATCAACTAAAGCATATACACATAATCACAATACATCATCAAAATATCAAATAATAATAATTTCAAAAACATAGTTAATGATGTTAATGCGAAGACATCATCATCCCAAGTTCATGTTTGATTTTAAAAAATTGTTCTTCACAAAAGGATTTTGTAAAAATATCAGCAAGTTATTTTTCTGTAGAAACAAACTCTAACACTATATCACCCTTTTGAACATGATCTCTTAAGAAGTGATGCCTAATTTCTATATGCTTGGTTCTAGAGTGCTGAATGGGATTCTTTGAAAGATTAATAGCACTAGTATTATCACATTTGATAGGAATTTGTTCAAGTTTAATGCCATAGTCTCTAAGTGTTTGTTTCATCCAAAGAGCTTGAGCACAACAATTACCTGCGGCAATATATTCAGCTTCAGTGGTTGAAAGTGCTACTGAGTTTTGCTTTTTACTAAACCATGAAACAAGTGCATGACCTAGAAAATGGCAAGTACCACTGGTACTTTTCCTATCAACCTTATGACCAGCGAAATCAGCATCCGAAAAATATGTTAAGTTTATATGAGTTTCCCTAGGATACCAAAAACCAAGATCTATTGTTCCATTTAAATAACGAAAAATTATTTTCACAGTAAGTAAATGAGATTCCTTGGGATTTGATTGAAATCTTGCACATAAACATACACTAAACATGATATCAGGTCTACTCGCAGTTAAATATAGTAGAGAACCAATCATACCTCGATACATTTTGATATCAACCTCTTTGCCTTTTTCATCTTTGTCCAGCTTAATTGTTGGGCTCATTGGTGTGCATTTAGCCTTTGAGTTCTCAATTCCAAAACGTTTGAGCAGATCTCTTATGTGCTTAGCTTGATTTATGAATATTCCCTCATCATTTTGTTTTATTTGCAGTCCAAGAAAATATTTCAGCTCTCCCATCATACTCATTTCAAACTCTTTGCTCATACATGTAGAAAATTCTTTGCACAAAGATTCATTAGTAGAACAAAAAATAATGTCATCAACATAAATTTCAACAACAAGTATGTCTTAGTTCTTATGCTTAATAAAGAGTGTAGTATCGACTTTTCCTATTAAAAATTTATTGCCAAGCAAGAAATTTTTAAGCCTATCATACCATGCTCTAGGTGCTTGTTTTAAACCATACAATGCTTTTGATAACTTATAAACATGATTTGGAAATTTTTTATTTTCAAAACAAGGGGGTTGTTCCACATAAACTTCCTCCATAATATATCCATTTAAAAGGCACTTTTAACATCCATTTGAAATAAAGTAAAATTCTTATAACATGCATATGCTAGCAGCATTCTAATAGATTCTAATATAGCTATAGGAGCAAATGTCTCATCAAAATCAATTCCTTCTTCTTGGTTGTATACTTGAGCTACTAATCTAGCTTTATTCCTTACAACTACACTAGATTCATCCATCTTATTTCTAAATACCCATTTAGTTCCTATGATGGATTGATTTTCTGGTTTAGGAACTAATTCCCACTCTTTATTTCTCTCAAATTGATTTAACTCCTCTTGTATTGCCATAATTCAAGATTCATCATTTTTCGCATCCCCAAAGGATTTTGGTTCAATTTGAGAAATGAATGCAGCATGCTCACATGTATTCCTAAGTAATGATCTAGTTGAAATACTTCTAGATGGATCACCTAAAATGACATCCTTTGGATGAGAAGAAACATACCTCCATTCCCTAAGGAGTACTTGAGAAGTACTTTGATTTTGTTCTGCACTTGTTTCTTTATGTTGTTCCACTCGATTTTCTGCATTCTTTTGATTGTTCTTTGATGAATCTTCTTGTATATTTTCATCTGCATCATCACTAACACCAACTTTCTCTATAGAGGAGGTATTAGACTCATCAAAGGTAACATGTATAGACTCTTCCACTACCAAAGTTCTTTTATTATACACTCTATAAGCTTTATTTGAGTTTGAATACCCAAGAAAGATACCAACATCAGATTTTGGATCAAATTTTCCAAGATTATCTTTTGTGTTCAAAATAAAATATTTACATCTAAAAACTTTAAAATAGCCAATGTTGAGTTTTTTTATCTTTCCAAAGCTCATAGGGAGTTTTATTGAGATAAGATCTAATCAGTACCCAATTTAAAACATAACAAGCGGTGTTGACGGCTTCAACCCAAAAATATTTAGGTAGTGCATTTTCATTTAACATTGTCCTAGCCATTTCTTGAATGGATCTATTCTTTCTCTCAACAACTCTATTTTGTTGTAGAGTTCTAGGTGATGAAAATTGATGCTCAATGCCTAAATCATTGTAGAAATTTTCAAATGCATGATTCTCAAATTCTCTACCATGATCACTTCTAATGCATGTTGAGTGTTAGAAAGTGTATATTTATAAAGGAGAAAATCGTCATTTTACACTTTAAATCTCACTAACATTGCTACTTTTATTTATTTAAGTATTTTGTTATTTAATTATATGTGTTTTATTATAATTGTGTATTTTATGTATTTTAGGGGTATCATAATCGTTTCACAATAAACGAGTGATTAGACAGCAAAACGGACGTCATATTTGGACTCAGGACGGTCGAAAACCTTAAGAAGAGCATTACAGGAAAAAGTTACTGTTTACATATATACGGTGATCGTTCATACATTTGCGATCGTTTCACGCGATCGTTCATGACACTGTTCATATATACGGACCGATGATGTGGCAACTACCTACGACATGGCAGTATCTGATTGGACGAATTATGTGGATTGACTGCTTATGTGGCATTGATCGATGACGTGGCGCAATCCTGAGCATCCGAATTGTTTTTAATCCGATGGTCACGATTCACTCAATGTATCTATAAAAAGGGGGCTCTCCCCCCCTAATTTGGCACCCCTGAATTCATTTCTAAGCTTAGATTTATGAAATTCCTTCTCCTTCTTGTAGTTTCTTTGTATTTTAATAAAATTCCTTTTTTATCCTTAGTTAAAATATGAGTAGCTAATTTCTTTTTGAGCTTGGGTTGAAGGTGAAGTCTCAACATGTTCCATGGGCTTAATTTGGTAAATTTACTTTCTCTTCCCCTCTAATATTTGTGGTTGTTTTGACTTTTCGTCGACAAATAATAATAGTTTTGTCTAGTTCTGACATACCTCCAGTTAAACCGCAAGACCCTAGTACAAGGTTATTATTATTTGGCACGATAAGCCCTTGGCACCATACTTATTGGAGAGTGGTTCATGAGGTGTGGAATCTCCCCTTATGATTTAATTGGTATTAATATGGAATATTTAGCCCATGGAGTATGTTGATGCGGATCCGGATACCCAAGTGCTTTATTATAACAGTTACATTTTCAATTATTCCTGTCATTTTAATTCACAATTTAGAATAAAATCACCATAATTTAATTGTTCCCATGAAAAAGAAAATTAATTCGACACATAATTAAAATCAACCTCCTCGTGGGATCGACACTCGTCACCATTAATCTATTCTACAATAGATTCGTGCGCTTGCGAGTTCATTAAAATTTGTACAACAATGCACATAATAGAGTATCCTTTTTCATTTTGAACCTTTGTACAAAAAACTTTGAAAACCTAAAATGCATCATCTTTATTTGCTAGAAACAGTACCCAAGTGTATCTAGAATAATCATCTACAATTACAAATGCATAATATTTTCCACTTAAGCTAACATGTCTAGAAGGTCCAAATAAGTCCATATGAAGTAGCTGTAATGGTTTTGAAGTAGAAATATCATTTTTCTTTTTGAATGAAGTTTTAATTTGTTTACCAAATTGACAGGCTTCACAAATTTTATCTTTTTGAAAACTAATTTTTGGAAGACCCTTGACTAAGTCCTTTTTCGAAATTTTTGATATTAAATCCATGCTTGCATGACCTAATCGTTTATGTCATAACCAACAATCATAATGTCATGCAGAAAAATATTTAATATGAGTAGATGGAACTTCTATATCAATTGTATAGACATTACCACATCTACTTCCAATAAATAAAGTTTTTCCATCACAAGTATCTTTAACAATATAACTAAATTTGTCAAAAGTTACTTTATAACCTTTGTCACACAATTGACTAATACTAATCAAATTGTGTTTTAAATTTCAACCAAACAAACATTTTCAATTAGGGTTGACGAACTCTTACCCTCGTTACCGATTCCTAAAATCTTCCCTTTTGAGTTATTTGTTTGGTTGAAAATTTAAAACACAATTTGAGAACCATTTTCAATTTGAACATCTCCGCCATTTTCAATTTTGGAAAAACTTGAGAACCAGGAATAATTCCCGGTCATGTGTCTTGAACAACCACTATCCAAGTACCATTTATTCTTCTTCTTCTTTGAGCTCTGCAAAGAAAATCTCAAGTCTTAGATACCCAAATCGTTTTGGGTCCTTGAGTGTTAACAATGATCCCTTTTGGAACCCAAACACATTTAGCTCCATGATATGCATTTCTTCTAACATGACATCTATTTTTCATATGACCATTTTGATTATAATAATGACATACAATCTTAGGATTGTTTGTATGAATAGATTTAACAAAATAGTTCTTATAATATTTTTGCTTAATACTAGGTTTATAACCTATTCCACTTTTGTCAAATACACATTTTTGAGTGCTTAACAATTTCTCTAATTTATTTTGGCCATTTGTGAATTTCAACATAATTTTATTGAGTTCAATACTCATTTTCTTTAGCACTTCATTTTCTCTCAACAATTCATCAACATAAATTTTGTCATGTGATGATGCAATCCTATCATGTAATGTTTTATTTTCTGATTCTAGACATGTTACCTTTGCATTTAATGATTCATTACATTTTTGTAATGCATCATTTTCCTTTGAAGTTTCTACCATCTTCTTTTTAAGGTAAACATTCTTTTTACCAATTTTCATCAATTCATTATGTAATTCTTTAAATGCATCATACAACTCATCATAAGTGAGATCACTTACCTCATCAATTTCATTGTCAGATTCATCTCCAATAGCCATAAGTGCCAAATTTGACAATTCCTAGGATTCCTCTTCATCACTTGATTCTTCTTCACTATCATCCCAAGTAGCCACCATGGCTTTCTTCTTAAGCTTATTGAGAAGTGGGCATTCTGATCTTATAAGTCTTGGCTTCTTGCACTCATAGCATTTGATTGCTTCTTTTTTCTTCTTTTGATTGTTGAAATCTCTGAATTTTCTTCTATCATTGGTTTTCTTGAAGAATTTTCTGAATCTTCTTGCCAGCATAACTAATTCTTTATCATCTGGCTCACTTTGTTCATCACTCTCAAGTTTTGAAACTTTGAGAGCAATGTTTTTCTTCTTTTCTTCAGTTTCTCTTTCAGCTGCTAAATCTTCCTCATAAGAAATAAGAGAACCAATTAAATCATCAATAGACAATGTATTTAGGTCTTTAGCCTCCTCAATGGTAGTTTTTTTTTGTCTCCATTCCTTAGGTAAAGATCTAATAATTTTCTTAACTTTCTCACTATTAGAGAAAGTTTTTCCTAGAGCTCCCAAAGTGTTTATTATATCCGTAAATCTTGTATACATAGAATAAACACTTTCATTTTGTTCCATTTGAAATAATTTATATTGTCTAGTAAATCTGCTAATTTTAGACTCTTTTACCTGATTAGTTCCTTCATAAATGACTTCTAGTTTATGCCAGATTTCATAAGTACTTTCACAACTAGATACTCTATGGAATTCTTTCTTATCTAATGCACAGAATAAAGCATTCATAGCTTTGGAATTCAGAGAAACTTTTCTCTTTTCCAATTCATTCCACTCCCTTGAGGGTTTAGGAATGTCATCTCCTAATTCATTTTTGATCATTGACATAATTGGTCTATCACACACAATTTCCCAGATTTCATAATCTAAGGCTTGCAAATAGATTCTCATCATAGTTTTCCAATAAGGATAATCATTACCATCAAAAAATGGTGGACGAGTTATGGATTGTCCTTCCTTAAATGTGGATTTATACTGGGTAGCCATAAATCTTTTACTCTAGACGATTAAGTCTTGCTAAGAGAACCTTGCTCTGATACCAATTGAAATTCTAACTAGACAACACAAGAGTGGGGGTGAATTGGGTTTTTAAAAATTATGGAAATAAATCACTCAATCAATACAAACAAATTCAAAATAATTGAATAAACAAATAGTGATAAATAAATTAAGAGATAGGGAAGAGAAAGCAAACACAATGATTTTTACGTGGTTCGGATATCCCCGCCTACGTCCACGCCTCCAAGCACCCCGGGCTTGAGGATTCTACTATGCAAGCCTCCAAGGCTTCAATAACTTACAATTGACTTCCCAGGTGTCAATGGACCTTTACAACAATGAGATTATTCCCAATCTCTTAACCCAAATGTATCCAACACTTGCAGTCACTCAAGACAAAGGAATACAAATTGATTTATCTCTCACACAATCTTTCAAGGTTACAAGTTAATGCTCAATGTGTGAATGAATGAAATACAAATATGTTTAAAGCTTTTTGTAGATGGTAAACTTGTATATAAGCTTAGTAGTTGTGTTGTCATCAGTCATTGATTTGAAATGGATGAGCATATTTATAGTTGGAGCTGAAAACTAGCCGTTATTCTTTCATCTGACAGAAAGCGGTTTGCTGTTAGTTGTTAACGGTTAGCTGTTTTCTTTGGTCAATCTTACCGTTGAGCATGATTTCAAATAAACGATTAACCGTTAAGAATTACCCTTCCGCCGTTATCGTCTAGAAACCTGCACAATAAAACGCTTGATCCGTTTTCACTAAACGGTTAAGGATTTATAAAGAATATCGATTCTGGGACTTATCGGTTAGCCGTTATATATTAACGGTTTACCGTTAAAATCCAGTATCCTCATGATATAAAGCTCTGTAATCGGTTCCTTCTAACTTTAAAGGATTTTAAATTGTTAATGATATCGGTTAGCCGTTATATGTTAACGGTTCGCCGATTACTTCCAGCATCTCACAAAATGCCTAACGGTTAAGGCTTAAGTTGTTAACCTTTTAACTTTGAAGGATCTTAAAGAGCTGACGATATCGGTTAACCGTTATATGTTAACGGTTCGTCGATTACTTCCAGTATCTCACAAAATACTTATCGGTTAACCGTTTAGTATAATTGGTTAGCCGTTTACACCCAGAATTTCATTTAACTTATAAATTTGTTCTAGTTCTTCTAAGAAATGTTAAATACGTACCTTGTTTTGACTCTAAAAGAAAACTTAAAATTTTGTGAGTCTTAAAACCCATTTATTAATTTAAGTTCATTATTTGTTATCATCAAAATCAATTACCAAAATATGTATATGTTAACAGATACATTTTCTCATTGGTCAGACGTTCTTCCTAAATTATAAGTTCTTATATTATGCTCTAACCAAATTCAGGGTCCCATTGGTGATACCAAAATAAGAGTTCTTTTTCCAAAGTTATGAATAATTGATTTCTTAAATAGTGAAATCACAAATATTTTACTAGGATGGTATCTGAAAAGTTTTAAAGCCATGAAGTATGGGGATAACAATGGTATTGATAATGAAACAAAAGAATATGATTATCAGTTCAAAAAGTTTCTTTAACTATGAATCATTGATTTTTACTATGAAAAGAATTGACATGCAAATGAGATGATTCTGGCCATTTTCATGACAATTGATTTGTTAGTAATCGATTTCAAGGAGGAATTTTAAGAATAGTGAGAAAGATTAATTCACTCAAAAGTTTCAATATTTCTCTCAATAAATTCATAGGCGATATTCCATCATTGTTGGGAAATTGGACGAAGCTTGATCTTTAAACCCTCTCTTTAAATAAGTTTGTTAGGCTGATTCTAATGTAATTAGCGAGTTTGAGCACTATTTTGATGCTAAATCTTTCATGCACTTTCAAATGATTCCTGTACTAGGAAGGGTTGTGTGAATTTCTATTGTCAAATGCTTGCAATAATGATGACGCATTATAACTGACAATGACATTGCCAAATTCAAGCTAGTTTAATTGAAAGTTTATTAAGATGGATTACACATCTGGGTTGGTGATAACTTTCCATAGGATATGTGGTATTTGCAACTGGAAGGCCAAGATGGCTTGTATGGATGATAAAAAATAAGTAATCTAATAAGGTGAGAAGGGTGATCAGATAATGAAGAACAAAAAAAAAAAAAAGAAATTAGTAAGTTCACCTCTAACTTAGATGAGTGATTATTAGTCGTAATCACTCATTCTTTAGATTTGTATTGTGATTATTATTCTTTACTACATAATATCATAGCATATTCATTTTTTTTATTTTTGAGGAAAAAAAATGATTTCAAAGAGATTGAGGTTATTTAAACTCACCATAATACTTAACAAATGGATTTACTAACTAAGTCATCATTTAAATTTAAACATTGATCTTTCATTTAATAAACCCACCTTTATAACCATTATATCCTTAAATCTCTTTTTCTTTTCTTTCTTTTTTGTGATTTATCTCTCTACTATTTAATATTCTGTTTTTGTTTTATAACTAAATCATTTATTTTTTTGTCTTGTTGCAGTGTCTCTTTTTCATTCTTTTACCCTTGACTCAAACTCTCAAATTTCTATCATGAAACACTAGAAATAGGATAAAGTATAAATATCATTGATCTCATTTAAAACACAAATTTTTTCACACCAAATTGCAAGGAAGTCTTGTATGTCAAAATAAAATAAGTCTTTTATTTATAAGCTATAGTTTAGTAATCTTAAAAAGGAGCAACAGTCTTTTAGATATATTGAAAAATAAATATAGATATAAAAACTTAAGAGAGAGAAATTAAAGATGATTAAGTTACAATAACCTTTAGCTATAATGATTATAATAATAATTTAAGTTATGGATATTTGTGTAATAAATTATCCTTTCAGAAATGAGTTTAATGAATAATTTGTGTAAGTTCAAATAACTTTACTTTTCAAAACAATGTTATATTGTTGCAAGCTGCGGTGTGAGTGTTACTTTTATTTTATCTTGGACCACTTATTTTGGATTAGGGGCATAGATCAATTGTAGGTTGCAAATTTTTCTTATTGAAATTAATATATATTACTTACCTCTTAATATTTTTATAATAATTAATAACTTCTATGATAGTATTATCCTCATTTTATAATACATTTTTGTTCATATTTATTATAAATTAAATAAATAAAAATTAAAATAATAAAATTAAATATTAAAAATAAGAAATATGTATTTTAATGTAAATAATAATAATAATAATAATAATTTTTTATATTTTTTATTTTTTAATCTCTACCTTATTAAAGATTTTCGGACATATCTTTGAAGTACCCTCATATAATAATTTTTAGATTCAGTGATCACAATCCCTATCCTTAAGTTGTCCTATTTTCATCACCATTTGCCATGAAATTGTTGCGAAAATGCTGAGTTGAGCAATTACCAAATTACGGTAAATGTGGATTTTGGAGAAGTATAAATGTGACGAATAAATATATAGAAAAGTAGGACACAATAATTTATGTAGTTCGGAAAAGACCACGTTCACGAGTAAAGACTGAAAGATAATTTTTTACTAATAATAAGAATTTATAAAATAAGAAAAACTCTCAATCTCCAATATACCAATATATCCAAATAAATACTTACTAAAATACTCAAATAAAAACTCTCTCAAATTTCTCAATTACTTCACTTATAATTACTCTCAAAATTAAAATGATTTAAAATTCTTCCTCTCTTCTTTATTTACAGACATTAGTCAACTTTATAGGCATTGTAAATGACAATCAATAGCATGTTTGACTATAATTATATAAAGTTGGCACCGAATTAATTGTCACTTACAATTTCAATAAATTTGTATGTTTGCATATTAACTGTCTTGTTAAATAATTACATGCTTGACTTTTCAACAGGACATGATTTACTTCAAATATAATGCCCTGAAACAACCGCGACTTTGTGTTTAGAAATACATACAGAATACCGAGATAATTAAATGTTCCCAACCATCTTTATGAAAAAAAAAATTGTAATGACATCGGCAAAGGTAATAATACAGATAATGCTAATTTCAACACAGCTTCTTCTAAATGTCTGCCTTTGGATTGGTTTGTTAAAAAACTGGGGAAAGGGGAGTGGTGCTCCATTCACCACGATGCCTTCCTAGGGCTCATCATTTCCAGCCGAACACGTGGCCAAGATTGCCCTCCTCATTAATTGCCAGAAAGGATCCTACCTTGAATTTTCAACTTTCTTAACCAGCCCAAGTAGCCACGAGGTTCACATAATTAATTAGATTATGAATTTTACAGACTGGGTGGAAAGACACTCACCAACCAGCCAGTTTTGGGATAGTTTTCGAGGCTCCGTAACAAGATCACTTCGTGCTTTAAGATTTGATTAGATTCAATCCTTTACTTTCACTTCATAAATGGGTTACTTAACACAGCGTTGTCAATTTTTGATCTGCCTCCAGTTATTGCTCTTGTTTTTTCAGTATTGTTCTGCGAAACTTTGCTCTCATGACCAAAGCTCTGCGTTACTTCAATTCAAGCAGCTCTTCTCTTTTGAGCGATATTCTTCGTCTGATTGTGATGAAGAATATCAACAATCTCGTCCGAAGATGATGTCTTGGAAAGAGGATGCTGATTGCTGCTCATGGGATGGAGTAACATGTGATATGGAGACTGGTCACGTGATCGGCCTCGACCTCAGCTGTAGTTGGCTTCATGGCAATATCCCTTCCAATAGTAGCCTTTTCTTTCTTCCTCACATGCAAAAGCTCAACTTGGCTTTCAATGATTTTAAGTACTCCACGATTTCCTCAGGTTTTAGTCAACTTCCGAGCTTGACACTCCTTAACCTCTCCTCCAGCAATTTCATGGGGTCAATTCCTGCATCAATTGGTAATATCACCCAACTTTGTTATTTGGATCTTTCATATAATAATTTTAGTGGTCGCATACCATCTTCTTTTTCAAATCTCGAGCAGCTTCAATATCTAATTCTGAGGAGCAATTTTTTCGTTGATAAAATTCCTGATATTTTTACCAATCTTACCCAACTTTCTTACTTAGATTTCAGTAGTAACCAACTTTCTGGCTCAATTCCGAGTTCACTCTATGAACTTGAGAATTTGATTCTTCTCAGACTCTCTTCAAACAGATTAAACGGCACCGCTGAGCTGTACGATTTTGCAAAGCTCAAAAATCTTAAATGGCTATTTGTTTCTAATAATAGATTATCATTGAGCACCAAATTAAAAGTCAGCTCTTCCTTCCCCAATCTTTTTGGGTTGGGTTTATCTGCTTGCAATATAAGTGAATTTCCGGAAATCTTGAGAACCCTACATCAATTGCAGTGGTTGAACCTTTCTAAAAACCGAATTCATGGTAGGATTCCTAGTTGGATGTGGGACTTAGGAATACATACTTTGTATTACATAGATCTTTCCAACAACTTCCTGACAAACATTGAATATTTTCCACCCAAAAATCTGACACAACTTAACTTTGAACCGAACCAAACACACAAGGTCTTGGATATGAGAATGAGCAACTTCAATGGAAAAATCCCTCAAACGTTTGTAAAGAGTTGTAATTTGACAAGTCTTAACCTTAATGGAAATCGGCTGGAAGGACCACTGCCACCATCTTTGGTGAATTGTTACCACTTGGAAGTTTTAGATGTTGGGAATAATCAAATTAATGATAACTTCCCCAAGTGGTTAGAAATTCTTCCAGAATTGCAAGTTCTTATCTTGCGTTCTAATAGATTTTGGGGTCCCATTGGTGACAACACAACGATAGTTCCATTCCCTAGGTTACGTATAATTGATTTGTCTCACAATAAACTCACTGGAGTTTTGCCAATAGGATATCTTGATAATTTTAAAGCCATGATGCATGGAAATAATAATAGTGTTGGAGTGGATTATATGACGCCTTTGAATTCTTCTAATTACTATGAATCGATAATTTTGACAATCAAAGGCATTGACATCAAAATAGAGAGGATCCTAACCATTTTCATGACAATTGATTTGTCGAGCAATCAATTCCAAGGAAGAATTCCCGAAGTGGTGGGAAAGCTCAATTTACTCAAAGGTCTCAATATTTCTCACAACAACCTGACAGGTGATATTCCATTATCGTTGAGAAATTTGACCGAGCTTGAATCTCTGGACTTGTCTTCAAACATGCTTGTTGGGCATATTCCAACGCAATTGACGAGTCTGAAATATCTATCGTTGCTAAATCTTTCGAACAACCACCTTGAGGGACCTATACCTCGAGGACCTCAATTCAATACGTTTCCAACTGATTCCTATGTTGGTAACTCGGGGTTGTGTGGATTCCCATTGTTAGAAAGCTGCAAAATTGATGAGGCACCAGAACCAGTAGGGCCAACAAGATTCGATGAAGAAGAAGATGCTTCAAGTTGGTTTGATTGGAAGCTTGCTAAGATGGGTTATGGATCTGGATCGGTGATTGGCTTGTCTATTGGATACATGGTATTTGGGACTGGGAAGCCACGATGGCTTCGATGGATGATTGAAAGGAATCAATCTAACAAGGTGAGGAGAAGAGTCATCAGTCTTGGTAGAGCAAGAAGAAATTAGTAAGTGCATCACTTTCTCATATTAGTTTAAGTAGGTTGCCTGCGGATATTTTTCATTATCTCAACTAATATTTGAGACATATGTTAATAATGTGATGTGTTTTTTCTTCAGGAATTTTACACTCATGGAATGGAATTAAGCTGTGGAAGTCAAATAATCACCCTCCTTGTGATTTTTGCCGAATGTCTTTGTTTGAACCTTCATGAGTGGATACTCCCTTTTCCACGACTTATACAACTTCCTATACTTTTATTTTCTTATTTCTAATAGAAATTCAGGTGCTACTTCAGTTTTCTTTTTAAATAAATTCCCAAATCCCTCCCAATTAATTACGTTGTTTTCATGGCTCATAATCCAAAAAAAGTGCTCTTGAATCCTTGTACTAATTGAAAGGTTAGTTGTGCATAAAAAGCATGAACAAAGGATCAACTTAAATTTATAAAGTATATTCAACGACGAACGAATACAGCGATGTCTGGTATTTAAAGTTTCATCAAATAGTAATACAAAGGGCTAATCAAGAAACTAGATATTTAAATAAAATATACAATAAAATAACGGTTGAATACGATCACCCTACTTTATAGCTCAGAATTCCATAGATTAATTGGGCCGGACTATCACAGTTCCGCCCTAGTGGTCCTTTTCAAAACGGCCCAAGCCGTGCCACGTCAACATCAAAAGATCGTCCACATCACGGGCCTATGATATCCGCCATATCAGCACTCAAGATTATAATCGCATAAAGAAAGGCTGTTGAATTTCGTCGTATCCTTGGATTTTGTTTTCATTTTTCAAAGATCTTTTGTTTCACCTGTATATCGAGCTTTTGGCATTAATATAATTAATTAGAGGCTGTGGGTACGCTAGAACTGATTTGTGATAGAGTATAAATTTTAACCACATATATAAAGTAATAAATAGTTAAAAATTTATTCTAATTTTGATCTTATAGTTATCAAAAGATGTTCTATTTTAGACCTATTCTAACATATCCAAACTCTTAATTAGATTATTTTAATTTATTTCAATTATAGCTATATTATATATTTCGCTAGTTGCATAATATTGTCATGAACAATATAACAACTAATCTGAATCTTTAAATCAATAACACTATAAAAATATTAATTGCCAACAGTCTATTCTAGAAATTAAAATCCTCTTGTTGTCTGAATTCTCTTAAACTTAATGATCTTATATCATATAGTACTAGTGTACGTGTAGAAATAAATTTTTTTATTTTTTAAATTATTAGCTATCAATTAACACAAAAATTTCTGCTCAAGAAAAATTTAGATAAGAAAAGATTCTTAATTATTCTTTTAGATTGCATGCATAATAAACACATGTATGCTTTTGGACAAAATGTTGTAGAAAACGGTGCACGCACTTTGTCCTCTTTAGCACTTATTTAGCAACGCTTCATGACTCTATCACCAAAATGATCATGGCATTAGAACCCTTAAGCTCATGGCGTTTCTTCATTGAACACAACCCATAATTAGCTTTCATTTGAGGAATGGCACCAGAATTAGACATGATTACTAATTAATTATATTTGTTTTAGTTTTTATTGCTGCTAACTAATTTTTTTATTGCTGCTGATGAATTAATTTAAGAGAATATGTATATTCTCGGCAAGCTAGCTAGAAGCAACAAGCGCTTCAATGGAGAGCCCCAAAAAAAAAAAAAAAAATTACATCTAGTCAGAGGAGAGTCTACTGAGGAGACGTGTAATGGGATGAGGCCTTTATAAGGTGCCTTTTTTTCCTACCTTTAATTTTTCTTTTTTTTCCTACCTTTAATTTTTCTTCTTTTTCATTTGACGCTATTGCCACCAATTATAATATTTTTAAGCTAATAAGTAACATAAAGAGAAACTTTATAATATTTCCCACCTTTAATTTTTCTTCTTTTTCATATGACGCTATTGCCACCAATTATAATATTTTTAATCTAATAAGTAATATATGAAAGAGAAACTTTATGATATAAAATTTATATTAAAATAATAAACTACAAGTAAATTTGCATACCTTCTTTAGTGTTGTTCGAGTATGGAAAATACTCAAAACATATTACGGATCTTTTAACCCATTCCTTCTTGACAACCTTAATAAGTTGTTAAGGCCAGGCTAGCTATGGCCCAGTAGAATTTATAATGGACTTGATCGTTTTCTTCATAAGAAAATTAATAAATTCTTCTTTATCTTAATCCTGTGGGAATTCGTGAATGCTCGTCATATCATTATCCAATCCGTTAGAAGCATGTGAGCATTTATTATTAACTTATCTCTTAATTAAAACCAACTAGTTACGTACATGTGAGCTCTTGTTAAATCTCGATCCATGTATGTTAGCCACATCTAGAGAAGAGTCTAACCATATATAATTTATTGTAAGCCATCGTCAATATAATTAGATAACACCACATTCTATAATCCTTAATTACATGGAGGCTGTTAAGTTATGAGTTCACGTAATTTACGCCTCTCTAATTACACAATAAAATTATTATTAATTTTATATTTTACTGTATAATAAAAGACGTGTAAGTTACGTGAAATCGTAACTTAACCTTTTCCTAATTATATAAATTGAACTCTTATTTGAATACACATATAACTCTATAATCTTTATTAATAAAGATATTAAAATTATAACTAAGGTTATTTATAGAGTTATTTTTTCAAATCTAATAGAGTTTCTTAAAATTCTTATAAATATATACTTTTTCCTATTCTATAACCCTAAGTCTACGACACTTATTTTTTATTCTCTGCTACTCATTACGCTCTTACCTAAACCCTAGTGTTCAAACCCTTATTTAAAAAGAGAATCTCTATTGCTCATTACGCTCTTAGCTAAACCCTAGTGTTCAAACTCTTGTTTAAGAAGAGATTCAAGGTAATTTTATAAGTTTACTCTCTTTATTCTCCACAATTTTTTCTATTACTCAAATTAGAGTTTTGAATTGGCATGATTATAGATTGTTTTAGATGCTAATTCATGATTAATGACATGTTTAGATTTTGTTTCAGATTCTAATTTATTATTGAGTCATGATAATTAATTCCTAATGTATTAGACATACAAGATAATTCTGGACAGTATGAATATCTTGAATTTTAAACTCCTATTTTCTCAATGATTTTCTAAAAAATTTATATTTCTGGAAACTAGACAAGTAGTGCTCTTGAATAAATTCTGTTTTATCAAATTTTTTTTCGTTTTAATTTTATATGTAATTTTGAAACAAGTACTACTACACTGAAAAGTTGCGATTTCAGCAGAATAACCAGAATCATAAAATTATTTGCACCTCGAAAATGAAGTCTAAAATTTATGAAATTTTTCATAGAAACTGATACATGTGTTTAGTATTCATAGTTTTAATTTCATATTATTCTGATTTGTTTTTTATTTTATAAAATTCTCGAAACTCATTTTGTTCAGTTAAAAGTACTGTAAAATAATTTTGGATTTGTCAAGAAATAAATAGTTTTAAAAATATTTTGAGTTTCAAATTTCTTGAATATTTGACAAGAGATACTCATGTATTTCCAAAATAGTTTTATCAAATATTATGTCATTATGACTTCTAGATTAAGAGTTAAAATTTTAGGAATTAGACTAGTACGATATGTATAGAAAATCAAGTTCTTAGAATAAGTCATTAATAATTGTTTCTTGTATTTTGTTTAAGGTGTTGAGGGTATTTAAGAGTCTTAGAGACTTTTAAGTATTTTAGATCAATTCAGAGAATCGAGGTAAATAATTTCATTCCTAATGTATTGGATAAATATAGTTACTTTGATAATACTGTAAGTATAAGTGTTTTTATAGTTTTTTCAAAATCAATTATTTTCCTAACAAAATTAGTTTGTGCAAATGTTTTGAAATCTGAAAATTGTTTTATTTTTTATGATTTTAACAGAATATTATCAATGCCTTTAAAACTGTAAATTATTTTGTTACAAGATCAACCTTTATGGATTTATTTATAAAATATTATAATAGATTTTATATTGCAAGCCTAAACTATTATTATGGATATTTATAAATATGATATGAAAGTTTTGTCCCATAAATAATTTTAATTATTTATGATTGTACGGGGCCATCTCTTGAGATTATATGGGGGCCACCTCTTGAGGGTACACGTGTTGCAAAATGCTACATATAGTGCAAAGTGCCACGTATAAGTCATTACATATAAAAAATTGATTTGAAGGTTTTGGCTCATTGTCCCTTATTATTTTAATTCTGATCGTATCATACGATATATATAAATTCTGGATCAATACTGAGTATAAGTTATAAGTGTGTGCATGATATTATGATTATGATTATGTTCTGGCCAGGTCACCGAGACTGTGGGTGGCACTATGTGATATGAGCTGACTTCTTATTATCTGTGTATAAGTTATATGATTTGCTTTTATGATTTATGTGCTTTTGATATTTTGAAGTTATTATGAATTTATTATTGTAATATGTTGTTTCAAGAAAAGTTACGAATTATAATATATATTTTATTAAAAAGGAAGGCTTGTAATATTTTTAGTAAAGATAAGCCTAGTCTGTTAAGAATGATTTTACTTACCGAGTTGACGGCCCACCTTTCGTCATTACTTTTTTACAGATTAAGTTAAGTTTCTTATTGAGAGATTTACTTAGCATTAGAGTTAAAGATTTGATTTATTCTACTAGTTGAATAAAAGAAGGAACAAACTTATGATTCCTTTAAGTTTATTTTTGTATGAATTTGTAATTTAAGAGATTTGAGACTTTGATATATTTATGTCTTTAGAGAATATTATTATTTAGTATTATATATGGATTTATAGTTTTAATTGAATGAATATTTGAGATATTTCAGTTTGAAATTTTATGTCTAAGAATTTTTAATCTGTAAGTACTCTCCTTCGTCATGTGCTTCGCACGTGTTGATTTGGGGTATTACAAATCATTATTTTATTTCCACTCAAATTAATCATGATCGTCACGCAACTGAGCATGCATGCACTCATAGACTTGTTTCAGTACCGCTTTGATATTTGATTAAGCTGTATTAATTTATCTTACGTGAAATTAAGACTTGATCGTGATCAGACAGCAAGTAAATTGTGAGAATGTATAATCTGAATCTAGGAGAGATCGGGCCTTTTGATTTTCAATATGCAAAGATTCACAACCGAGAAATTTCAATTAATATTGATCATGGCCATTGTCTCCACGGCAAGGATTCCACTCCCCAGCTACGTAGATTCCAAAACAAGACTTGGTGCGCGGAGTCAAGAAGTATTATATAATTATTACTTGATAAATAACCATGCATTTCTCTTCTATATAAACTCATATATCTATCTTCTTGTCATTTCATCGGGAACCAAAAAAAATAAAAAAAAGGTATTATCAACTTTTGATCTGCCTCCAGCTATTTTTCTTGTGTTTTCGTTGTTCTGCTGAACTTTGCTCATGCAAAACTTTGCTCTCATGACCAAACTTCAGCATTACTCCAATTTCGTTGTAATATTGTAGAATATAAATAAGCTCGTCCAAAGATGATTTCTTGGAAAGAGCATGCTGATTGCTGCTCCAGCGACTGAAGAAATTCAGTGGCCGTCTCCCTCAAACATTTGCAAAACTTGTTTTTTGTCAAGTCTTAGCGTTAATGGCAATCGGTTCGAAGGATCATCGGCTCCATCTCTGTTGAACTGTCAGCATTTGGAAGTTTCAGATTGAAGAGGTTGTAAACTTATACAAACTGAACTTCATCAACCACTCTCATGATCACTGATTCAGATTTCCAAGATGCAATAAAGATGATCTGATTAGCTAACGATGAATGAACCGATGATCAGAATGATAAATTGACTAGAAATAATCAACAGACACAAAACCACAACAAAGAACATAAGACACGGCAAATAACATGGTTCAGTCAATTTCCATTGACTTACTACCACGAGAGGAACAAATAGATCAGTTTATTGATTGAATCAAGTTTTCTTTATATAGTGAGTATAGAGCTATGTTCAATGAACAAGAAGACGTTCTTCCCTCAAACTCTCTCTCTTTCTCAGAGCCTCTGTACCTGTGTGTTTGTACACTAGAATCAGCCTCATTTCCAGCTTTATAGCAAACCTCGATACTTGCCTAGTATCGCACATGAGAAGCAAATGCTTTTAATGGCTTTAACAACCTTGACACGTCGTTAAAAATTTCGTCTGCAATGCTTATGCTTCTTTAAGTTCAAAACAGCAGAGTCCCAAGTCGTTTAGACATGTAGCATCAAGTCACCTTGAAATACAGATTGGAATGTCGTTTTGCTTAAGCTTCAGTCACCAAAACGCCTTATTTTCCTGTCATTTCATCAATCTTTTAATTTGATTCACTCTGCTTCAATAAAATCTCCACCTTGAAACAAAATCAAACTGATTAGATTTTTTTCTCATCCCTCTCCGACTCAGAGACTACATAAACCAGCCATATTCAAGCAAACCCTGAACTTAGCTGTTGGAATTAAGCATGTCGGCAGGATTATTATAAGCTTAAGCTTCAGTCGCCAAAATATATTGTTTTCCGGTCGTTTCATCAATCTTTTAATTTGATTCACTGTGTGTCAATAAAATCTCCACTTAAAACAAAATCAAACCTGACCAGATTTTTTTTCTCATCCCTCTGCAACTCAGTGACTACATAAACTCGCCATATTCAAGCAAACCTTGAACTTAGTTGTTGGAACCACTTTTGTAACCATGTCTGTAGGGTTATTATTAGCATGAACCTTCATCATTTTGATCACACTTTAGTCCCTTCATTTCTGATAAAGTGTAATTTCACATCAATATGCGGTTATCTCATGAGGAGTTATATTTTTACTCAAATATTGCACTTGAGCTATCGTAGTGAATTTCAATAATCTCCTGAGCTACCCCTAATTCTACAATCATCCCTTTGAGCTACGAAGCTTCTTTGACTGCCTCTGTAGCTACTGTAGATTCAATCTCTGTTATTGACAAAGCAACAACATGTTGAAGATTTGCTTTCCAGATGATAATGCTGCCATTTAGCATAAGCATATACCCCGTTAAAGACCTTCTTCTGTCATAGTCCCCAATAAAATTTGAGTCCACATACCCCTATAAGCCATCGTTTATGCCATCTAATCTCTCATATAACAGTCCATATTTTTTAGTACCGTTGAGATATCTTAACATCCACTTGACTGCTCGTTAGTGCTCCTTCTCAGGTGCAGTCATAAATCTACTTAAAATGCTTAAAGCATGAGAAATATCAGGTCTTGTTAAGATCGCAGCATACATCATACACACAACAGCATTGGCATATGAACTTTTGCCATTTTAGATCTTTCTTCATCTGTTTTAGTGCATTTTAGATATAAGAGTTTGAAATAAGGTGCCAGTCGTGTCAAGACAAGCTTACAATTGGTCATACTAAAAGTGTCAAGCACCTTTTTCATATATTTCTCTTTTGAAAGAAATATAATTTTTTTTTGTTTTCTTTTTCTTTTTATTTCCATACCTAAGATCTTCTTGGCATGTCCTAAGTTCTTCATCTCAAACTCTGAACTCAGCAATAGCTTTAAGGCTTCAATCTCATCTCTTTGTTTACAAGCGATTAACATATCATCTGCATACAGCAATAAGTATATGTAGAGATGTGTCTTAAGTAGCTTGTAATACATATAACAATCAAAGCTACATCCATTGAAACCATTTGAAGTCATGAACTCATCAAATCTGAGATATCATTCTCTTGGGGACTGCTTTAAGCCATGCAAATTTTTTTTTTCAACAAACACATATAATCTGTGCTCTTTGGATCCACATACCCCTCTTGTCGAGTTAAAGATTATAACACTCTAATTGAAGCATGTCTAACTATAGATGAAAAAACTTCTTTGAAGTTAACTCTCTCTCTTTGAGTATACCCTTTGGCTACTAACTTAACTTCAAATCGTCTAACTTCTGTAGTTGTCAAGCCTTCTTTAATTATGTAGATCTAATTTGTCACGACCCGTCCCAAACCCTGGAATGAATCATGACTAATCCTCGAAATTCAATTAATAACGATTATAATAATAATAATCATCATATTTCTACTAAAATTTATGCAGAATTTTCCTATATTTTTGAAATTCCCAATCCTACAATTAATAAGATAACACTCTCAAAATAATTTCCAAATACAACCACTTCGTTAATTAACATCCCAATAAATACCAATTATTATCCGAATTATTTAGTACCAAACACAGTAAGTTATTCTAAATTGTAATATTATACAATCCAAAATATTCTACACAGAACTCTATAATTTCTATGACAAACACGTGGCCAATTATAAATAGCTAGTGATACTGAGTCAATTGTTGTACTTGCAAGTCTCCTGTGGGGGAAAAATATAATAAAACGAAAAAGAATGGGGGTGAGTATAAAACTCAGTGAAGGTCAGTGAGTGAATAGTAGTTTTTGAAAATAATTTTATTCTTAAAATAATCGTATCACTTTTAAATACACCATTTCATCAAATCATAAACGAAAAATATTAATAAATCACTTCACATTTATAAACATATCATTAACTTTGAAAACATATATAATGTCATGTGAAATAACCAAGGAAGAATATGTCATAATATCGTATAAATACTCAATCTGAAATCATCACAAAATATTGCGTAAAACTCAAGAAAATTCACAACATATAATATCAATTTCGAATATTGAAAACTTTCACCAAATGAGTACCTGGGGAAATAATCTCATCCTATCTGGACCTCAACAGACGGGCAATCAAGAAACCATCATGCCCCGGAGCTACCCAGATAGATGGAGAAATAACATCTCATATGTCATCACATCTCGACATATCTCATCATCATAATTATGCATGCATAGTCCCCAAAGGACAAAAGCACCCAAGCACACGGCCCAAAGCCTCTATGTGTATTTCGACGGGCCCCAAAGGCCTATATCTCATATCATCACATCACAGTGTACAGGGAAGGGTACTATCTAATGACTTGAAAATAATCGAAAATACACATGTATATAAACATCCGATAATATCCGAAATCACATTCTCTTTTATTCTCAACAATATTTAAAATCCATTTTCTTTTCTTTAAAAATATTATTAATACGCATATATTCAAAATGAGAAATAAAATCATTTATCATACGCAATTTCAATAATAAACAACATTATTAAGATAAAATCCATTCATCATAAAATCATTTAAATCAGACATTTAAAAATTCATTTGCAATCATGCTTTATAATAATTAAAAATCATAATAATCCACAGAGAAATTAGATTTTGTATATTCCACTTACAGTGATGGCGATCAAATCCGGTATCGTCGACGTCCGTGGGGTGGTTCTCGTTCGTAGATCCTCCTAATAAAATAAATTGCATAATTATTACTAATCACATAAAGTATAATTAATTGTACTTAATAAAACTCGAATTCATATAACATAACTTCCGAATATTTAAAATTACTAATTATCCTTATCTCCAAAATTACCAAATTATCCTTATTTCCAAAAATTACCAAAATGCTCTCAATATCATAATTTTTACTTAATTGTCCTCCACAATACATTTTATTAATTTATCCTTAAAATTCTCAATTTCTGAAATATCCTCAAATCCTTTAAAATTACCGAAATGCCCTTGAATTCAAAATTATTAAAATATACCAAAAATCATAATTTACCAATTTAACCTCAATATCATATATTACCAACCTATCCCTAATTTTATCAATTACTAAAATATCCACATATTAGAAATTATGAAATTACCCTAGAGGTATAAAATTATTAAATTACCCATGATCACTTAAATTACCGATTCACCATCAAAATTTCAATTTATCTAACTGTCTTTGTCCATAATTATCCAATTACCCATAGCTTTTAGAAATTACATAATTAACCCTAAAATTCTCAAGTTTTATCAAATTGCCCCTCACCGGTCAACAATGACCGAACTTCAGTCAACGGTGACGGAAAGCTCAGGTCTTGTAGTTCCAGCCTTGGTGAGTCCAACGGTACCAGCAGTGTTCTCCCACGCTCGGTGACGGCGACGGATTGAGCTCCCTAAAGCCGCGGATTTCAAGTTGCCGTTCACCTGCAATTCAACCGTTTCAGGTGACGAGACCGATCGAAAATGGAAGCTGGAGGTGAGAGTAGTGGAACCCAACTGGTGGCGTGGCCAAACTCCAGCGGAATTGACGGTAGCAAGAAAAGATCTTTTAGCCGAAACTTTTGAGCCTCACCGACAACATTCTAGTCGGTTTTCGGCGGTGGGAATGGCAGGGGTATGACCAACGTCTCGAGGGCTTCAAATCGGTACCAAGATCGTCTCGAGCGGTGGTCGGAATTGAGAGATCCGGCCGAGTCGAATTAGTAGGTTACGGGTTCGAATTCGGGTCAATGAGTCTCTTTCTCTCTCTCTCTCTCTCTCTGTTTCTCTCTCTCTTTCTCTCTCTTTCTCTTTCTTTTTCTCTCTCGACTTCTCTCTCTGTATTAAAAAAATATATATATATATGCGTAAATATTACATAATTACAGTTAATTAGTCTCTTGTTGTTAGGTTTCCTTACTAGCTCCCAAGTGTTGTTCTTGTAAAGTAATGACATTTCTTCATCCATCGCCTGCTGCTATTCCATCTTAAATGAGTTTTGCATTGAATTTTTATAACTCTTTAGTTCTTCTTCATCAATTTCACGTGATGTAGTAAGTACATCTGTAATGAGATTTATATAGCCAAATCGCTTTTAAAGGCTTGATCATTCTTCTTTCTCTATCTTTAGCTGGAAGATATTCTTCTAACTAAGGTTAAGGATGTTTTATGCTTTTGTCACTATCATTAATACCACTTTTATCTAAATCTACAACCAAATTGGAAGGTTTTTATATTGGTTGCTAACTAAGGTTAAGGATGTTTTATGCTTTTGTCACTATCATTAATACCACTTTTATCTAAATCTACAACCAAATTTGAAGGTTTTTATATTGGTTGCTCCATCTTAAATTGAACATTGCATCTCTACTAATGCGATACCACTTCCTTATTAGACACTGCATCTTTATTGATTATGCATTTAAATAGAGATAAGTTTGTATACCATATCTTATCTTTTACCTTATCTAGATAACCTACAAATAAGCCTTTTGAACTTTATGTGCCAATTTGCCTTGATTTCCATGTGTATAAAGTAGTACATCCAAACACTCTTAATTTATTGTAGTTTGCATGTTTACTAGTCCATTTTTTATGAGGCGTTTTGAAATCTATAGTCTAAAGAAAGATTAAGATTTTCTAGTAAACAAGCTATTAATAAGGTTTCTCCCTATAACCCTTAGGTAACTTTGACTAAATCACTATATATCTGACTTTGTCCATCAAAGTTTTATTCATCTGTTCTATTAATCCATTCTGTTTTAGAGTTATGCTCACTATTCTATGTCTAAAAATGCCTTCACTCAAATAAATTCATTAAAAATACGATTATAATACTCAAGTTCATTGTATGCTCTCAACTTCTTCAGTTTCTTCCTTATTTGGTTTTTAATAAAAGCTTTCAACTCTGTAAACTTCTTAAAGACTTAATCTTTGGTTCTGAAAACATACACCTAAAATTTTCTTTGAGAAATCTTTGGTGATAAACATGAATAATCTATTTCTAGCCAAATATGGAACCTCTAAATTCCCCATAGATTTGAATATACATAGTTCAAGGTGATTTTGGTTTTGTAAATAGATTTCTTAAAACTAGCCTTTGTAGATTTCCCTAGAGCATAATCTTTACAAAAATCTAGTTCTTTAATCTTATCAATTCCCAAAAAATCTTGTTTTTCTAATTCTTTAAGACCCTTTAAACTCTTGTGCCCTAAACATAAATGCTATAGCCTAGTACTATCTGTATTAGTCTTGGTTGACATATTAGATTCATTAGTCACTACTTTACGATCTAAAACATAAACATTATTCTTTCTAGTTTCATTTAAAATCAGTGTTGTACTATTTAAAATCCTTAGTTCACCATATTTAATCTTGATATTAAATCCTATCTGATCAAACATCCCTAAAGAAATTAGATTTCTTTTAAAGTTTGGTACGTATCTAAATTTCTTAGTTTCCCTTATAGTCCTATCAAGTAGTTTAAAGCTTATGTTCTTTATCCTAATGACTTTAAATACAGTATTATTGCCTATCATTACTTTTGCCCCTATCACGTTCATGATAATAAAAAAAATAGTTCTTATAATAGCTCATATGAAAGGTACAACCATAATTAAAGTGCAACTAGAATGAAAGATCCATTTACCTCTCTGTATAATCTCTGTTGCCTTACATATACCAACTAATTTATATCCTTCCAACTAATTTATATCCTTCATCTTCAACTATGGCTGCATCTTCATCATATTCTTTCTTCTTAAGCTTTTTCTTAGGATAGTCTCTCTCTACATGTCTCTTCTTATGACGCTAAAAGCATTTAAAGTTCTTATTTTTTTAATTACTTCTTTTTCTTCCCATCATTTCTATCATTTCTTCCTTTTATAGTTAGCTCTTCTTTACATTTCAAATTCACTTGCTTTTCTTGCAAACCTTTAGTATTTAGAGTAGCTTTAACCTCATCTTAAAAAAAGTTTGTCTACTATACATAGGAGCATCTATAAAATTAGAATATAATTATAGTAAGGAGTTTACTAAGAGTAGAGCTTTACCTTCATTAATAGTTTCAAAGTGTCATAAATTTTGTTGAACTCATTAATATGCTTCTAAAAAAAGGTTCTCTCAATCTTCTTTATTGTAAACATTCTTTTCTTGATATACAGTATGTTGGCACTTGGTTATGTATAAATTCTCAAGTTATCTTGTGCAAAATCTTCTCTGTCAATACTCGAAGATTGCTACAGCAAAAGTGCTGTAGCATGGTGCTATAATAACTTAACTATTTTTTACCTGTTTCAATTCTTATATGGACAAGTCCTTTTTCTTATCTTTACAGGCTTATTGCTGCAATATTCATTCCTTGAATTTTAAGTTTCTAGTCACTTATAATTATGCATATGATCTAAGTACACAAATCATTATAAATTAAATAAAATTTTTTATAAGTAAAATAAAATGGATGCTTATGCAAAATATAACTAAAATACAATAAAACATGTCATTCACTTTCTAAGCAATCTTGATTTAAGTATAAAAGTGATATGATAACTCTCATTTTATAGAGTTATCACTTTTTTGTCAATATGAACAGTTTATTCAAGAGTCTTTGATGAAGACACCTCTTTTTATTCTTTCTTGGTTGTTGGTTCTATGACATCACCCAACTCCCGTGTAATCAACAATGCTTCTATTTTTACTTTCCATGTATTAAAATCATTCTTCCCATTGAAATTTTCAAAATTAACTTTAGGAGTAGCAATATATGTATTTGATCAAGAAACCTTATTCTGATACCAATTGAAGAGATTGTAAAGTTATACAAACTAAACTTTATCAACCACTCCCAATTTCATTGATTCAAATTTTTAACATGCAATAAAGATGATCTGATTATGATGAATGAATTGACTATTAGAATGACAATTTGACGAAAGCAATCAATAGAAATACAAAACCACAAGAAAGAACACAAGACCCAACAAATAACATGATTTAGTCAATTTGCATTGACGCATATCCATAAGAGGAACAAATCAATCAGTTTATTGATTGAATCAAGTTTTCTTTACACAATGGACACAGAGCTATGTTTTAAAAACTAGGAAACATTCTTCATTCAAGTTTTTTTTTTTTCTCTCTCTCTCTCTCACAACTTCGGGGCCTGTGTTTCTTACATCAAAATCAGCTGCATTTCCAATTTTATAGTGGACTCAGATACTTGCCCTGTATTAGACGTGAGAAACAAATACTTTTCATGGCTTTAATAGCCTTTACACGTCATTAAAAACTTCACGTGCAATGATCATGCTTTTTTAAGTTCCAAACGTAAAATTCTAAGTTGTTTAAATAAGTAGTGCTAAGACACCATGAAATATAGATTGTACTGTCATTTTGCTTAAGTTTTAATCACCAAAAAGTATTGTTTTCTTGTCGTTTCATCAATCTTCAGGTTTAGGGATTCAATATAGATGTTGGGGATAATTAGTTTGAAGGTACCTTTCCCTATAGCTAGAAGTTCTTCCAGAATGTTAAGTTCTTATATTGCGTTCAAATAGATTTTGAGGTCTCATAGGTGATATCGAAACAAGAGTTCTCTTCCCTAAGTTAAGAATATTTTATATCTCTTACAATGAACTCACTGGTGTTTTTTCCAATAGGGTTTCTGGATAATTTTAAAGCCATACACTAAGATAACAACAGTACTAAAAAGATTATATGATGATTTGGTCTTATCCTTTTAATTATTATGAATAAAAAATTTTGACAACGGAAGGCAATGACTTAAAAGTGATAAGGATTCTAACCGCTTTTGTTGCTATTGATTTATTGAGCAACAAATTTCAGGAAGGAATTATAGAAGTGGTGAGAAAGTTTAATTTACCAATGTTTGACCATTTGTCACAATAACCTCACAGTTGGTATTCTATCAGTATTAGGAAACCTAACAAAGGTTGAATCCCTAAACATGTCTTCAATAAGCTGGTTGGGCAGATTTCAACGCAGTTGATGAGTTTGAAATCTCTTTCAATGCTAAATGTTTTGTACAATCAAATTAAGAGACCCTATACCTTAAGGACCCCATTTCCATACACTTCAAAATGATTCTCATGCTCGTAACCCCGGGTTGTGTAGATTCCTATTGTCAAAAAGTTGTAACATTGATGAGGCACCAAAACCAACAAGATTTCATGAAGAAGATGACACTTCGACCTGATTCGATTGAAAATTTACTAAGATGGGTCATGTATCTGGATTGATGATTGGCCTATCCATCAAACACAGATTTACGACTAGAAGCCATGGTGGTTTGTAAAGATGATCGAAAGGAAGCAATCGAAGAAGGTTAGAAGAATGATCTAAGAAGGTAGAACAAGAAGAAGAAATTAATAAGAGCATCTCTAAAGGCTCAGGTGATTAATTATTAGTTTGTATTTAGGAATTATAAGGTGGTTTATCTACTTTTCTTCAAGTAGATACCATGGTTATATATATTTTTCATATTCTAACGATTGAAGAAAACCACAATCCTGATTTAATTCTAATTATATATTTATACTTATAATCACATGTATAGGAAAAAAGAAAACAAGGAAATTTACCTTAATTATTGATGTGATTTTTCTCAATAGGAATTTTAGTCTTATGGTAGTGATCTCTTTTTTTAGTCTCACGGCATGTTTTAATGGTAAACTTGGTCAAATTCTATAGGAGAAAAATGATTTGAAATAATTTTGTATTGTTGCAGGAAATGGTGTGAGGATAATTTGGTGTATCTTAGACTATGTATGTATTGCAGATTTAGGCGTAGATCATTATATTATTTTAAAACTTGTCCTAAGAAGAACAACATTCATTGCCTTTGACTATATCTATGAGAATTTTTCTAAATTCCACTCTTTCAGGATTCAAAATCGCATTTGATGTTATTTTCATGTACTCCAAAAAACACTCATGTTTTACTCTGGTTGTTGCATGCTTTTGTGCCTTTAATACCTTTAGTAACTTGTGTTTAACTAATAAAATCCCGAATCTTCGTTCATGGATTAGAGTTTCGCTTTATTAGTACCAAAAAAATGTCATATATGCATCATGGTTAAAAAGCTTTTTGTTAACAAAACATAGAGTATTCAGAGATTTTATTTCCATTTTCTCAAATATTTTAAGGTTTGAATTGGTAGCCTAATTCATCCAAGAGTTTGTAAATAAAATTTCACTCAAATTAAATATTAGCTAGTTTGATGAATGTGTTCCAGATGATTCAAGCAACTAGTTTATATGATTTATATTAAAATAATAATGCTAGAATCTAAAATTTGGATCCCACTTTGTACTAAACTATGTGTATTGCTCATTTATTAAATGATAAATTTCATTATTAATATTACTATTATATCGTCGAATGTAGTATACAAATTTCACATTAGTTGAGATTCAAACAATAAGATAGCCATCATTGTTCTTATTAAAAAAGACAATGGGATTAGATATTTTATTTATTTCCAAAATAAAAATTGACTGGATGTAGAAAGAAAATGTATTTTAATAATTGAAATAATATTGATCCAAAATCTCTATTCTCTTGACTAGAGATGATCAATGGGCTAGGCCGACAAATGAAGGCCCATATGTGCTCGAGCTCATGTCATGCCATTCTCCTTATGCACTTTGTATTATGTCGTGGTATGTCTTATTTATTTATTTTACTTAGGCCTGACCCAGCCCAGCACATGTGTCGTATCCACTCGTGCTATGTATGCTTAAGAATAAAAGAACAATGTTTTTTTTTTTAAATTTTTTTAAAAAGGTTATGTCAAGTTGTTGGCATATTTTTTTTCAAGCCTATGTGCTTTTTTGGAGCTACGTGCCTTTAGTCAATTTCAATAGAGTCAAAAATTTAAAATTTAAGTCTACATTCAATAATAACAAATTAATAATAGTAAAAAAATGTAATACTAATTATTAAGTTAGACCTTACGATATTAAAATTTCTTTTTAATACTTAACAACAACAACAACAATAATAATAATAATAAATTTTTCTTAAGGCTAACTTAATTATTAATTTGAACTTACATATAGTCTTAGATCATAGTCCATAATAATATTAGTACTGACACGACTCGCCTTGAACACTAGGACGAGTCTATTCGATTTCATCAAACCGAATCAATAATAATTCTAATATATATCAAAAATTCGGTGGAGTTTCCTCTATAATTATAAAATTCCCAAATCTCGCAAATAACCAAAACAACACTCCCAAAGGTAATTCCAAAATACAACCAACTATATCAACTAATCTCTCAATAAAATACCAAATATTGATAAAACATTTAAATGCCAAAATATAATAAGTTATCCTTATTCACAAGGTTATACAATTAGAAATATTTCAACAAAAACTCTACGACTGCTAATACTATCATGTGGCCATAATAGAAAATAACTAATATTACTGAGTTGACTGTTGTACATATAAATCTCCTATGAGGGGAAGATGTAATAAAAATGGGTTGAGTATAAAATCTCAATGATCTTAGTAAGTGGATAGTAGTTTTTGAAAATAATTTTACTTGAAATAATTGTATCATTTCTAAACATGATTTCATCAAACCATATACGAGAAATATTAATAAATCATCTAACATTGGAAATCAAATTACTAACTTTGAAAAGCATATATAATATCAAGTTAAATATCCACAGAAAATCATATCATAGCATCATATAAAATACACAAATATGAAATCGTTAGTAAATAAGTACGCAGGAAAAATAATCTCATCATATTCGGACATGATGGTATGAGTAATCAGGAAATCATCATGTCTTGGGGTTACATGGATAAACAAGACCTCAATGGACAGACAATCAAGGTACCGTTATACCCCGAAGCTACCTGGATAGATGGAAAAATATCATCTTATATATCATCATATTCGAACCTCGACGGACTGATAATCAGGGAAGCCATTATACCTCAGAGTATATAGATAAACGTGAAAATATCATCTCAGATCTCATCATATCTCGTCATATCTGTACATGCATAATTGGTCCTCAAAAGACAAAATCATATTGCCTAAAGCCTCTATGTGTACTCAAATGGACCTTAAAATCCTATATCTCATCTCGTTTGTATCATCCATATCATCTGTACCATATGTATCTGCAGGAGTATATTGTCTAATGATTTTACAAATAACTATATATATACACATGTACATAAATATTGATCACATCTGAAATCTCATTTCCTTTTTAATTCAACAATTTTAAATTCATTTCCTTTTCTTTGAAATATTATTATTATGCATATATTCAAAATCAGTAATAAAATCATTAATCATGCATAATTTTAATAATAAATATCATTATGCAAGTAAAATCTATTTTCAAAAAATCTTTAAATCGGGGACTTTAAAACTCATTTTGTAAACATGCACTACTATATCTAAAATCATAATAAACTATTAAGAAAATAAGTTTTGTATATTTTACTTACAGTGATGATGTTCAAATTCGGTTCGTCAACATCTACGGATTGATTCTCTTTTATGAGTCCTCCTAATTAAATAAATGACATAATTATTATTCTTAACATGAAACACAATTAATTGTTCTCAATAAAGTTAGAAACTAACATAATACAACTCCTAAATATATAAAATTACCAAGATGCTTTTATATCTAAAAATTATCAAAATACCCCTAGCATCAAAATTTACTAAATTACTCTTAGAACTATAATATATTGAATTATCCTTAAAATCTTAAATTATCAAAATGTCCTCAATTCAAATTATGAAAATAATCTACGAGTTATGAAATTATGAAATTACTCTTAGAGTATGAAATTATGAAAATGCCCTTAACAATTTAAATTACCAAATTACCCTTGAATTCTCAAAGTACTTAACTACCCTAATCTATAATTACTAAATTACCTATTCATTTATGAAATTATCAAATTATCCCTCAAGTTTATGAAATTATTAAATTGTCCTTACCAATCAATGGTGACCAAAATTCATTTAATAGTAATTGAAAGCTCAGGTCTAATAGTTCCTATCATGTTGATTCCAATGGTCTTAGTGGTGACCCCCTACACCCTGGAACGGCAGAGGATCGAGCTGCCAAATCCATGAGCTTTCAAGTGGTTAATTGACTGAAATCCAACCGTTTTAGGTGATGAGACTAGTCGGAAATGAAAGCTGTGGGTGAGAGGAGTATAACCTAGCCGGTGGCGCAACCTAGTTATGGTGAAATCAACAGCGACGATGAGGGGTTCTTGTTCGTAACTTTTCAAATTGAATCGCCAGTGTTTTGGTTGTTTTCCAGTGACAAGGATGGTAGGAGTATGACTGGCATCTCACTAGCTTTAAATCGGTATTTTTCTCACCTAGAACGGTGGCCAAAATTGTGAGATTTGATCGAGTCATGATTGTGGGTCGCTAGTCGGGTCGGGTCAAACCTAATCAGCTCTCTCATTCTGTCCCCCCAATTTTTTAGGCTTAATACAGATTAAGCCACTACCGGACTCGAGTGGAAATAAAATCTGACTAATTCATATTTCAATCACGTTTGAAATGTCTCGATTTTATGTCGTGATAACTTTAAAATTATTCATACATGATTAACTTAATAAATGCATTAAATTAATTCGCAATAATTTGTAAAAAGTCCAACAACTTTAAAATTAATTTTCAAGAATAAAATTACATAATACTCTCAATTGGAAAAATAAAAGTGCGTATGTTACGAATACGTACTCGTAAGATCATAATATTCATAATTTTATTAATCAAAATCACAATATCAATTATCAATTTAATAAATTATAAACATATATCAATTTGAGGATTTTTTTGAAACTAAGAATTAAATAAATTTAAAAACTTGCACTGATAAAATATATTAAAAAGATTCAATTTCAAGTTATTTACAAAATTATAAAATTATAAGTTTATTTTCATAAAAAAATGAAATATGCACATTGTGAGCCTTTTCTAATATCGTGCTTTCATCTATATTTAATCTTGCTTTGTTATTGAGGCTCGAGCCTAAGATTCTAAGCTCGACCTATCCTAAGTGCATGCCATCTTGTGTTGTGTGCCCTATCAAAATATGCTCGTGCTGTGCTATGCCATACTGTATGGGCATATACCATACCCATACTGTGTCGCGTGCCACCTAGCCAATTGGCTATCTATACTCTTGATCAATGAGAAAAACTTGCATGAGATGCTATGTCACGTGGCAAAGCATTAGGGACCATAGGGGTCTCATTGTGGGATGTACAAAATTTTATGTTTTAAAATTTGTGAAACTCATTACATGTCTCATTGTCTTGCTAAACGTAGCGAGCTTATTGTTAAGTGTTAGAAAATGTATATTTATAACGGAGAAAATCATCATTTTACACTTCAAGTCTCACTAATATTGCTACTTTTATATTTTGTTGTTTAAATTGTGTGTTTTATTATAATTATATATTTTATGTATTTTAGGGGCATCATGATCGTTTCACAATGAACGAGTGATCAAACAGCAAAACGGACGTCATATTTGGACTCAGGATGGTCGAAAACCTTAGGAGGAGCATAAAAGTAAAAATGTCACTGTTCACATATACGAACTGTTTATACATATAGTACTGTTCACTACACTGTTCATATATACGGATCGATGATGTGGCAGCATCTTAGTGGAGCAAAAATCGTGTGTACAGTACATGTACATACATGAGATTATTTACTATTCAAATACCGTTACTGTATAAATAGTATTACTGTGCAAATAACGGTATTATTGTGTAATTATCGGCGTTACTATACAAATAACGACATTAATGTACAAATATTGACTATTGACTGATGACGTGGCGCAATTTTGAGCATCCGAACTATTTTTAATCTGGTGGTCACGATTCACTCAATGTATATATAAAAAGGGGGCTCTTCCCTTCTAATTTGGCACCCCTGAATTCATTTTTAAGCTTATATTTCTAAAATTCCTTCTCTATCTCATAATTTCTTTGTATTTTAGTAAAATTTTATTTTTATCTTTAGTTAAAATATGACTAGCTAATTTCCTTTCAAGCTTGGGTTAAAGGTGAAGTCTCAACATGTTTCATGGGCTTAATTTGATAAATTTACTTTCTCTTCCCCTCTAATATTTGTGGTTGTTTTGACTTTTCGTCGATAAATAATAATAGTCTTGTCTAGATACCGCCCTGGTTAAATCGGCACACTAGTACAATGTTATTATTATTTGACATGATAAGCACTTAGCACCATATTTATTTGAACGTGGTTCATGAGGTGTGGAATCCCATCTTATTTTAAGATTTAGTTTCATACTTAATATGATTTTCTATATATCTTAGCATATATTAAATTCAAAATTATCTTTATTCAATTAAGAAATAAATTTGTTATATTTAAAGAGATTATTATTAAAATATATTAGGAGAACAAAAGAAATACATTTAATAAAATAAAAATATTTATTTTATTTATAAATTATTATGTATATACATTAGATATTATTATATACACATATTTATAAATACATGTGTAAATACATTTGATAGATTTATGTCTATGCAAGTCATGTGCATTCTTACAGTATTTTAAAAATAAGATTTACCAAACATGAATGACCATTTTTTTAAACTTACACTAGTTTTAAAAATAAAATTTATTAAATGTTTAACTTATTACAACTAATTACTTTTATAGTTTTACTAACATCTATTATTTAAAATATATAACGTTACTAATCTGGTCCTTTACTATAAGCAATGGGCCACTAATACACATATTGATGCAAATTTTATCTCAATTTATTATGTGAAAATTTCAACTAAGGACGGCCTATTTAGGATTTTGTTTCCTTGTTTTTGGATTTGACAATAGTGAGTTTACCTTTTGGGTTAATTTTAATGGGCCATTATATATTCTATTTTGAATTCGTTTGCTCAGGCAATGAGAATGTCCTTATTTAGTAATACTCTGTAAACATAAGAAAAGATCAGAGGGTCGGCTCTGCCTATATAAACCCTCTGATAGTGAAGTCAGTTACTAGACTTTTGAAAATATAAATTTAGAAAGAGAAAGATTAGACAGAGAAAGTCAATATTTTTCCTTTTGAGTCTATTATTTTTTACATTTTAGTGAGAATGAAAGATATATTTATAAGTAAAATTGATTTGACTTGAATCTTAGTTATTTTGGTGACAAGTGTCATTATTCTTATCACATCTAGTGACACTTGTTTGTTTATGCCGATGTTGATTGACACATGGATATATAAGTTTGTCCATAGATTAAAGAAAGAAGTGTTTTAATCTTAGGTTAATTTTATTAAGACTCTAAGATGATGAAAATCTTAGAACTTAAAAGATTTATCTTAAGTAATTTGTCTTAGGATAAAAGCCAAGGACTTTGGTATCTTTTGGGCTGTGAAATCTTATTATTTAAGAAAATTATCCTAGGTGGTTTGTCTCAGGATAGAATCTTAGGACTTTTGAATCTTTTAGTTTTGGATCTTGAAATTTTTTAGACTTTGAATTCTTGTTACGGGAGAGGATTATTTTCGGTGATTTGTCTACCACTTCATAGGCTTAATTGAAAGTAAATTTATTACATGAGCTTAGTTGGCCCTAATCTACTTTTGGTCCAAAAATACACATCATTAATAGAAACTTGTCCAGTTCATTGGACTCACATTCACGCCACGCCATCACTTAACTATAAACACAAAATATTCGGATAAGAAATTAAAGCCATTGAATGATTGAATTTCGAGTCCTTAGAGAAATGTAACAAAGCTCAATTTCAAACAAAGAACTAAAAGCTAGCATTGTAGTGCCGCCATTGCTCATCTCTCTCTAAGAAGTCTGCCCTGACCTTTAAAATTATAGTGGCCTCTCAAAATATGTGAAAACATTAATACCCTTTTCTTTATTCTATGTTTCTCAGAAAATGCAAGAAAAGGTTTCAAGTAGTTAATTATGTGACCTCTTTCTGTAATAATGTGATATGCAGTGCTCGATAGAACTGCCTTATTGCTTGTTTATTGAGCTTAAATTCTAGTGGCCAGATTATTTTAGAACATGTAGGTAACTGTATTTCATAATAAATCATATAGTAATAATATTAAAATTTCCAATTTGGACACAACTTCTTCCGGGTAACATGCTTGATGATTAAACAAGGAATTGTTGGACACAACTTCTGCTGGATAGCATGCTTGATAATTAAACAAGGAATTGTTGGACAAAGTTTCTGCTTGTTGTGTTAAGAAATTGAGCTTCCTTCCAAGATCACTCCAAGTAATTTATCAAACAACAAATTAACAGAAAAATTAAATGAAAAATACAACAATCATACAACACAAAGTTTACGTGAAAAACTCTAAATTCAAGAGAAAAACCACGGCCGTTGTCAAAAGACAACGAGACTCTCAAAAATAATTTTTATCAACTAGCAGCCTTGTAATTATAGAAAACTCTATAACTCGGGTCAGATCAGGCCAATTGCTAAGCGCCCCAAGTTTGGCTGGACTTGCTTTGCCTGCTTTTGCCGCTTGTGTGCTTTTGTGATCCCTGATCCTTCTGACTTCGGTCCGTGTCCTCTTGGCTCTCTCCCCCACCTACATCGTGACTAGGCCTCTTGTCCTTGAGCGAGGCGGAGTAGTTGGCCGGCTACTCTATTGCAGTGACACGTCTGTCCAGCTCTGAATAATGCTATTTTCAAAATTTTGGCTTGGAATTTGACTTTCTAGAAGCCTACTATTTGACATGCTGCTGATGCCTTATGGACTGGTTTTGTGGAAAATGCTCAATATTTTATTGATTGCCTTTTTAATCATTCACATTCTTTACGTGTAAAAGACGCAGAGAAAGGAAGTGACTAAAAGGATAAACGATATTGACCGCTCAATTATAGCAGTGCCAATAGAATTGATAGAAAATGTTTTTTTAACAATGTAAGTGCTCGTCAATGATTTTCAGGAAGAAAGAATTGTTCTATCCCTCTTTCGAGTTTGAACAACATCCTTGCATCTGTAACATTCAACCATTTGATCCTCCCAATGAGTTTAAATAATTCATAGCTGTGGAAAAGAAGTTGGAATAGCTTGAAATTTTTTAAAATTGGCGACGGCTAATGCACCAAATTTTACTTGGTGCTCAGAGTCTAAAAGTATAATCATCAATAGTTTGACTCCCTCCCTTAATTTCGTTTTATATTTGCACACCATTCCTTTTCCATATATAGTCATGCATGTATGAGTTATTGTGATTTCAGCAAGAATCAAGAAAAGAAAAAGGAAAAAAAATGGGTTATTTAACTCAGCCTTATCAACTTGTGATCTGCCTGCAGTTATCGTTCTTGTTTTTTCAGTGTTCTGCAAAGCTTTGCTCTCATGACCAAAGTTCTGAGTTACTCCAATTCAAGCAACTATTTTCCTTTGAAGAAACATCTTCTTCCCTATGTGATGGATGTCAACAATCTTATCCAAAGATGAAGTCTTGGAAAGAGGATGCTGATTGCTGCTCCACCTGGGATGGGGTGACATGTGATATGGCGACAGGTCACGTGATTGGCCTCGACCTCCGTTGTAGTTGGCTTCACGGCAGTATCCCTTCCAACAGTAGCCTTTTCTTTCTTCCTCACCTGCGAAAGCTCAACCTGGCTTCCAATGATTTCAATTACTCTAAGATTTCTTCCGGTTTTAGTCAACTTCGGAGCTTGACACTCCTTAACCTCTCTTCCAGCAATTTAGCGGGCTCAATTCCTGCATCTTTAGGTAACATTACCCAACTTGTTTACTTGGATCTTTCAAATAACAGTTTTATTGGTGAAATTCCGAATATGTTTACCAACCAATCCCAACTTTCCTATTTAAACTTTGGGAGGAATCAGCTTACTGGCCAAATACCTTCCTCAGTGGGTGAGCTTGCAAATTTAGAGATAGTCAATTTGTATTCTAATTTTCTTAAGGGAAAAATTCCATCCCGACTTCTTTCCCGTACATCATCAAAGCAAATTGATTTCAGTCATAACCAACTATCTGGCTCAATTCCAAGTTCAGTATACGAACTTGTGAATTTGACTCGTCTCGATCTTTCCTCAAATAGCTTAAGCGGTACAGTTGAACTTTACGATTTTGCAAAGCTCAAAAATCTTAAATGGCTTGTTCTTTCTAATAATAGTTTATCAGTGAGTACCAAATTAACAGTCAACTCTTCATTCCTTAATCTTTCTAGATTGGGTTTGTCCGCCTGTAAGATAAGTGAGTTTCCAGTCATCTTGAAAACTCAACTTCAATTAGAGTGGTTGGACCTTTCTGAAAACCAAATCCATGGTAGTATCCCTAGTTGGATGTGGGACGTGGGAATGCATACTCTAAGTTACCTAGATCTTTCACAAAACTTCCTAAGAAGAATAGAACGTCTTCCGTGGAAAAATCTCAAAAATCTTTACCTTGATTCGAACTTACTTCGTGGAAGACTTCTGGATCTACCGCCTCTTATGACAATCTTTTCGATTTCCAGCAATTATTTAACCGGAGAAATTCCTTCATCATTTTGTAATTTGAGTTCTATTCAATATCTTGAAATATCAAACAATAGCTTGAGTGGAGAAATTCCGCAGTGTCTTGTAAACTCTACACTTAAGTTTTTGGATCTTCGAATGAACAACTTCCAAGGTAGCATCCCACAAACATATGCAAAAGGCTGCAATTTGACTTTTCTTCAGCTGAATGGCAATAAACTGGAGGGGCCACTACCAGCATCTTTGATTAATTGTGTCGGTTTGCGTGTTATTGATGTTGGGAATAACAATCTGAGTGGAGAAATACCACAATGTTTTGGGAACTCTACACTTAAGGTCTTCGATATGAGAATGAACAGATTCAACGGAAGCATCCCTCAAATGTTTGCAAAGAGCTGTGATTTGAGAAGTCTTAATTTTAATGGTAATCAATTAGAAGGCTCATTGCCTCCATCTTTAGTTAACTGTTGGCATTTGGAAGTTCTTGATATTGGGAATAATTATATTAATGACACATTTCCTCATTGGTTAGAAATTCTTCCTGAATTACGAGTGCTTATATTGCGATCTAATCGATTTTGGGGTCCCATTCGTGATACCAAAAGTAGAGTTGCCTTCCCTAAGTTGCGAATAATTGACCTCTCTTACAATCAACTTACCGGTGTTTTGCCAACTCGATATCTTGATAATTTTAAGGCCATGATTCATGGAGAGAATAATAGTGTTGTTGTTGAAGTGGAATATTTGAGTTTACCAAATTCCTCCTACTATGCCTGCTATGAATCAATTATTTTGACTATGAAAGGAATTGACCTACAAATGGAGAGAGTTCTAAGCATTTTCACAACGATTGATTTGTCGAGCAACCTATTTCAAGGAGGAATTCCGGCAGTGGTGGGAAAGCTTAATTTACTCAAAGGTCTTAACATATCTCACAACAACCTGACGGGTTACATTCCATCATCATTGGGAAATCTAAAAGAGCTTGAATCACTGGACCTGTCTTCAAACACGCTTGTTGGGAAGATTCCAATGCAATTGGCGAGTCTAAAATCTCTTTCAGTGTTAAATCTTTCCTACAACCATCTTGAGGGACCTGTAACTCAAGGGACCCAATTCAATACATTTCAAAACAATTCCTATGCTGGTAACTCGGGGTTGTGCGGATTCCCTCTGTCAAAAAGCTGCAACATCGATGAGGCACCAGGGCCAACATCATCAACAAGTTTCCATGGAGGAGACGATTCTTCAAGTTGGTTTGATTGGAAGTTTGCTAAGATGGGTTACGCATCTGGATTGGTCATTGGCTTGTCCATTGGATACATGATATTTGTGACTGGAAGGCCATGGTGTTTTGTAAAGATGATCGAAGAGATGCAATCCACAAAGGTGAGAAGGGTGAGCAGACGAGACAGAGCAAGAAGATGAAACAGTACGTCTTCACTATCTGTTCCAGGATATAAGATTGTCTTCAAGTAGATCGGATGCTAGTATCTTTCACTATCAGAACTAGTATTTGAACGGTCTATTAACTTGATGTGTTTTCGGTACAGGCATTTTCCTACACTCATGGGATCGAAGCAGTGGAAGTCATATAATCTTGCAGGTACAAAAATTTTCTTTGCTTTTATTTTCCAATTAATATTGCTATGCTACGACTTATTTTTTTGTTGGTGAACTTCCTCAAAATTCTAAGGAAAAGAATGATTTGAAAAAGGTATGTTGTTGATGTAGGAAATGATGTGGGCAACTTTTATTGGTTTTGTCTTGGGCCAGTATGTTGGATTTGAGAATATTGGACGCTTGCAAGGAGTCAAAAATTTTCGGTCATATATGCGATTTTTGCGGTGTTTACTTTTACAAGAAATTCCAATGCTACTACAGATTTTATTAGTAACTCCAGAATCCTTGTACATCCAAATTTCATTGTTTCATGATTCTTCATAATCCAATAAATTCTTGAATACTTGTTGTTGTACAAATTTTATTGAACTCGCAAGCACACGAATCTATTGTAGAATAGATTAATGGTGACGAGTGTCGATCCCACGAGGAGGTTGATTTTAATTATATGTCGAATTAATTTTCTTTTAATGGGAACAATTAAATTATGGTAACTTTGTCCTAAATTATAAATTAAAATGGCGGGAATAATTGAAAATATAACTGTTATAATAAAGATCTTATCCCAGGATCCGTATCAACACGCATCCACGCTAAATATTCCATATTAATATCAATTAAATCATAAGGGGATTCCACACTCATGAACCACTCTAATAAGACGGTCCAAGGGCTTATTGTGCCAAATAATAATAACCTTGTCTAGGGTCTTGGGTTTAACAGAAGTCATGTAACTAGACAATTATTATTATTTTCGAAAAAAAGTCAAAACAACCACAAATATTAAAGGGGAAGAGAAAGTAAATTTACCAAATTAAGCCCATGGAACATGTTGAGACTTCACCTTCAACCCAAGCTCAAAAGAAATTAGCCACTCATATTTTAACTAAGGATAAAAAGGAAATTTTATTAAAATACAAAGAAACTATAAGAAGGAGAAGGAATTTCAGAAATCTAAGCTTAGAAATAAATTTAGGGGTGCCAAATTAGGGGGGGAGAGCCACCTTTTTATAGATACATTGAGTGAATAGTGACCATCGGATTAAAAATAATTCGGATGCTCAGGATTGTGCCACGTCATCAGTCAATAGTCAACCGTCAACAGTCAACATTTGTACAGTAATGCCGCCTGAATAGTAAATAATCCCATGTAAGCGCGTATCATCGTACACCCGATTTTCTACTCTCTCGAGATTCGCCACGTCATCGATCTACAGTACATAAGAAATTTAGTCCAATAAGATCGTGACACATCATCGGTCAACGCCACATAAGCAGTCAATCCACATAATTCATCCAATCAGATACTGCCACATCGTAGGTAGTTGCCACATCATCGGTCTGTATACGTGAACAGTACCGTATGTGTGAACAGTAACTTTTTCCTTTAATGCTCTTCTTAAGGTTTTCAACCGTCCTGAGTCCAAATATGACATCCGTTTTGCTGTCTGATCACTTGTTTATTGTGAAACAATTATGATACCCCTAAAATACATAAAATACACAATTATAACAAAACACATATAATTAAATAACAAAATACTTAAATAAATAAAAGTAGCAATGTTAGTGAGATTTAAAGTGTAAAATGACGATTTTCTCCTTTATAAATATACACTTTCTAACACTCAACACTTGTACCAATTCAAAAAAAAAAAAAAAGATGTATGGGGCTGGAGGTAGGTGTAATAGACGGACTTTTATTTTCTAATTGAGTGTATTATTTAGTTTTTATATTTGATTTTAATTTTAAAATTTACAGACTTATTATATGTTGCTGCGACTAAAATTTGACGCATTTATTAAAGTGATCGTGTATGAATAATTTTAAATTTATCGCGACATAAAATCGAGATATTCAAGTGCGATTTCAAGGTGGATTAGTCAGATTTTGTTTTTTCACTGATTCGATATTGAATAAATATGTATTAATCTAAAAAAAATTCTTTAAAAGAGGGGGGGGAGATCACTAGGTTTTACCCGACCCGAATCCGACCTGCAACCGTGATCCAATAGAATTTCACATTTTCAGCCACTATTTCAGGCAAGCTTGGTATCGATTTGAAGCTCGTGAGACACCTATCATACCCCTATTATCTTCATCACTGGAAAATAGTTGGAACGCCACTGGTGAAGCTTGAAAACTCATGGCATCAACCCATTTCTTTCCCTCGCCAATTTTATCTACATTTGGTTGTGCCACTAGCTGAGTTCTACTCCTCTCATCCCTTATCTTTCATTTTCGACTGGTTCAGTCACTTGAAATGCCCGGATTGCAGCTAAACGACCACTTGAAGGCTCGCAGTTTTGGGAGCTCGATCAGCCATTATCACAAAGCGTAGGAGGTCACCTCAAGAACCATTGGACTCATCGTGGCTAGAACTATCATACCTGAGCTTTCCAGTACCGTTGACTGAATTTCGATCATCGTTGTAATTTATGGGCATTTTAGTAATTTCACAATCTAGTGGTAATTTTAATAAATTTAAAATTCGTGGATTATTTTTATAATATGAATTAAGGACATTTTGATAATTTAAAATTCTAAGGACAATTCAATAAATTATGATTCTGAGGTAATTTAATAAATTTCGATGCCAGGGTACTTTGGTTATTTTTAGACATAACGGTATTTTGGTAATTTTAGCTATTTTTAAGTTATATTATATAGGTTCGAGCTTTATTGAGTACAATTAGTTGTATTTCATGTTATTGGTAATAATTATGTCGTTTACTTGATTAAGAGGATTTGAAAATGAGAATCAACTCACAGACGTTGATGATACTGAATTTGAATATCGTCACTGTGAGTGGAATATATAAAACCTATTTTCTTTGTGGTTTATTATGATTTTAAATATGGTAATGTATGTTTGCAAATGAATTTTAAAGACTCTGATTTAATGATTTTCTAAAAATAGATTTTATCTGCATAATAGTATTTATTATTGAAAATGTGTACGATTAATGATTTTATTCGTGATTTTGAACATATAAATCATAATAATATTTTAAAGAAAAGGAAATGGATTTAAAGTTTGTGGAAAGTAAAAAGAAATGCGATTTGGATGTGATATGTTTTCGTACATGTGTACATATGTTTATTTACAAAATCATTAGATAGTATCCTTCCCTAGATACAATAATATAAATGAGATGGGATGATATGAGATACAGGTTTTTGGGACTCGCCTGAGTATACACAGAGGCTTTGAGTTGTGTGTTTGGGCATTTTTATCTTTTGAGGACTAGTTATGCATGCATAGATATGATGAGATGTGATGAGATATGAGATGATATTTTCCTATCTATCAGTGTAGCTCCGAGGTATGATAGTTTCCTGATTACCCGTCTATCGAGATTTGGATATGATGATATATGAGATGATATTTTCCCATCTATCTGTGTAGCTCCAAGGTATGATAGTACCCTGATTGCCCATCCGTCGAGGTCTGATGTAACCGTGTAGCTCCGAGACATGATGGTTCTCTGATTACTTATTTGTCAAGATTTGGGTACGATAAAATTATTTCTCCTGAGTACCTATTTAGTGACGATTTTAGATTTGTATGTTTTATATGATGCTGTGATATAATTTTGCGTGATATTTCATTCGATGTTATATATGCTTTTCAAAATTAGTGAATTGATTTTAAATATTAAATGATTTATTAATATTTTTCGCATATGGTCTGATGAAATCATATTTAGAAATGATATGATTATTTTACGTAAAATTATTTTTAAAAACTATTATCCACTTATTGAGCTCATTGAGTTTTTATACTTATCCTTTATTTTATTATATTTTTTTCCCATAAGAGATTTACAGGTAAAATAATCGAACCAACAACAGTAGTAATTTTGTATCGTGGCCATGTGATGGTATTAAGAGTTGTAGAATTTTTGTTTTGGAATATTTTAAATTGTATAACTTATTTATATTTGTGAATAAAGATAATTTATTGTATTTTTAGCATTTGAATGTTTGATTGATTTTTGGTATTTTGTTGAAAGATTGGTTGATAGAGCTGGCTATATTTTGAAATTACTTTTGGGAGTGTTGTTTTGGTTTTTTACTAGATTTGGGAATGTTATAATTATAGAGGAAACTCTACTAAATTTTTGGTAGAATTATATTATAGGGTTCGTGGTGGGTCATGTCAACAGGTCCTATACCTGTTAATTTTTTAGCCAAGATATCATCAGTGTTGGTTAACACTAAATTAATAGTTAAATATTTATTTATTCTTATTATTATGAAAATTGAGCAATAAATTGCATATTCTTGTTTAATTTTGAGTTCTTCTAGGATAATGTTCAATTTTTATTTTTTATTTTATTTTTTTCTTCTTTTTTTTTTTTTGTTTTGGGAAGGGAGTGGGTGTGTGTGAAGGGAATAAAGAATGAGAGACTATTAAATAACTTAGATTCATAACACAAGCTAAATTAAATTCATAACACAAGCAGAGAAGCACTAAGCTTCTGCTAACTGTTGTCCAACTTGCAAGTTTTTGGATCAAATAATAAAGTTTGTGCGTTGAGAACTTACCTTATGGCCGGAATGTTATCTCTAATCTTGAAAGTCGCTGAGAAAATTTTGCATCCTGGCAGGGAAAAAGGTACATGTTGCAATTATGTCTACATTGTGGAAGATTTTCTGAATTTTCTGAAGTTAACATAGTTAAAGTTTCTGAAGTGTTTGGTAAGTGAGAAAAGAGAGAAAATAAATGTAAGAACAAAGGCAATCTCAGAGCTGGATTTCATGAATAAAACTGAATCATACATTCTTTAGCTGATTACAAATGTATTTATACAAGATTCTTGAACATTGCAGATTCAAGGCATGGGCTAAGCATCTGAGAGCTGAGCAGTGTGCACTACCAAGCAACTAAAAACATAACTGACTTATGCCAGCTCAGCTAAGACGTCATCTTGCCGAACAAACTAAAACAGTAACAAACCATTTTAACTATCTTAACAAACATTGACAATAGAAGACTCGTCGGTAGACACTCTTCTTTTGTACTAAATATATAATTGAGTTCACAGCTATCCAAAATACGTGGCAGTTTTTTTTTTTTAATCTAATCACAAAATTATCCTTATTGAAATCCCTATAAGAATATTTATACTAATTACTTATTTTGCTTCGTCAACTGTCATCAAATTAATGTTTAAGTTCATCATTTAAGGGATAAATGTGTTATCAACTCAAATGATGTATTGAGCAAATATTTTGAGGATTTAGGCTCATTATGGCTACTTTTTATTAGTTTATCTTTAATTTCTTATTAATAAAATTTTCTTGCACTGAACTAGAAAAAAAATAAAGAAAAGAAATTCAGCCGACCCAAAAAGATGTCGCTAGCTTCGCCGTTGAATGGGGCTAAATTATGTATTGTCTGACTACCGAAACTCTTATCGTATCTGCTAATATGCTGCTTTTGGATCCCTCTTTCTAACTTTTAACATTTACATGGCAATGATGGCAGCAGAACTTTTTCATATTGGTAGAAGTGAAAGCAAATGCAGGAAAGACAGAGCGACTAATGTAACTAAATGATTGTAAGTAATCTCCCACCATGATTGGCATTTTTATCTTATTTAAATTTTGCTGAAGCTCATCCACATAAAATAACTGACATAAAGCATTAAGGAGAAAAGATCAACCTAATTCAATGCTTGGGGATGTTACAATCATTTTCCATTACCGAATATTTTTAAACTAGAATAAAGTATTAACGGAATAAAAATTTTCACAATCTAACAATTGATTTACACCAGAATCCTGATTAAATTCAAATAATAATTATATAGGAAAAAGAAAAATAAGAATCATATATAAGAAAAATTATTTCATGCAGGAAAATTTACCTTAATTATTGATCTGTTTCTCTTTAGGAATTTTAGTCTCTTGGTACCAAGATTTATTTTTTCTTTAATTTATTTGTGTGCCATAAGAACTTGCTATCACAAAACTTATGTTTTGATGGTAAACTTGATCAAATTTTTTAGGTGGCAAAAAAAGAAAAAGAAAAAGAAAAAGAAAAAGAATGATTTGAAGTAATATTATATTGTTGCAGGAAGAAAATGTGAGGATAACTTTGATTTGGTGTATCTTGGGCAACATATGTATTTTGGATTTGGGTGTACATCGATATACCATTTTAAAGCTTGTAAGGAGAATGAGAATATATACGAACAGAATTTTTCTAAGTTCTACTGTTTCAGGATTGAAAATCGCATCTGACCAGTACTTTAGGAAACCCAGGTACCCCCCCCCCGGGGTGTGTGTGTGTGTCTTTAATCCTTTACTTTCTTGTATTTTACATTAAAGTCCCAAATCTTTGTTCATGGATTAGAGTTTTGCTAATTAGTAGTAAAAAAAGGTGTAAAACATCATGGCTAAATTATTTTCTATTTGAAAAAAAAATTGAGATTTGTATAAGGTTTGAAAAGTGGAATTAGATTTTGGAAGAGATAGGTGTTATTCCATGACGATGTTTTAGTCAAACGCTAGTTTTAAGATTTTATGGTATGTACAAAGTAAAAATCTAGTATCTGAATTTTAGCAGTGGGTTTATTAAAATTTGGATTTATTGAGTAAAATTATTAGTTCAAAATGCTCCACTCATGGAAATGTAAACTAGTTTGAAGAATGCATTTTTAAAAAAATTTCAGTAACTAGGTCATATGATTTCTATTAAAATAATAATTTTAAAAATTAGCATTTAGATATCAATTTGTATTTAATTATATATATTTTTTCTATCTATTAGATGATAACTTTTATAATGATTCTCATCCTCGTTTTACATTGGCCTGCTGCGTAGCAAGCCAATATGTCAAAACTCAGCCACGTCATCACTCAACTGGTTATAACGGATGATAATTTGGATAAGCAAAACAGACCGAACTGGCGCGGGCTTCGCTCATTTGTACTACGCTCACGAATTTTAGTTGAAATAAAAGTTGGCCCATAATTATAAATAAAAGTGGCCCAGTAGTATACACGTTATTAACAAAAACTCGAAATAGAGCTCAATTTCAAAGGAAGAACCAAAACGCCAGCATTATTTTAGAATTAGTTATTAACTTATCGGGACACTGGCCATGCTTAATAATTTAACATGGAATTGTTGGACGCAGTTTCTGCTATTACCGTTTGAACTGGTTTCGTGAAAAATTATCGTTTTGAAGAATCAAAGTTACTCGCACTGTAAATATTTGCTTGAGCTTCGCGTGCAAGAGACGCAAAGAAAGGGAATGACTGAAAGATAAATTATACTGACTCTGCTTAATTATAGCGGTGCGAGTAGCAGTGATAAAAAAAAAGTTTTTCTTCCTTGTAAGTGCTCATTATCTTTCACTTTTTATTAATAAAATTCTCTTACACTGAACCAGGAAAAGAAAAAAGGAAAAATCAACTCAACAAAATCTCATTTTCAGGAACTTTTACCAGAGGTGTTAAATGGCCATGAGATCTTTGTGCCAGCACTGCTCAATTTATAATATTGTCATTAAAAAAAAAAAAAAGCGCGGCAGTAACATCAAAACGACAATTGTACACAGCTTGTGGAAAAACTGGAACAGATTTTTTAATTTGGAATTGAAGTTCTAATTTTTCCACTTTTTTTGACCCTTGCCATGGCTTTCATCTTTCACCGCTGTTGAGAAAGTAAAAGTCTAGTTTGAAATTTTGCAAACCGTCAGAAATCAACATACCAATACGTCCCACAACTAGTTTATAATAGCATAATAATAAGGCTTGATATGTACTTACTTTAACCTTATTTGTTAAAGATGATAGCTAGATTTCTGATTTGGAATTGGAATTGTAACTCTTAACTTTTTTATCCTTCCCCATGAGTTTCTTTCGGAGATTTAGAACATTTATTTATTAAATATTATTTTAGTAGTTTTAGAAATGAGCATAATGAAATGTAATTTCTCTTCAATTTTATCTTAGTACTTTACAACTTAGATGGCCCAATTCCACAATTTCTTGAAAGCTTAATGCTTAAGAGGGTCTTGGATATGGGAATGAATAGATTCAATGGCACTATCCCTCAAATGTTTGCAAAGAGCTGTGATTTGAGAAGTCTTAACTCTATAATGGTAATCAATTAGAAAGACCATTGCCTCCATGTTTGGTTAATTGTCAGTATTTAGAAGTTTTTGATATTAAAAATAATTATGTTAATGATAGATTTCCTCATTGGTTAGAAATCCTTTCTAAATTGCAAGTGCCTGTATTACGATCTAATTATTAGGACCGGGAAATCGATTAGATGTACTTGCAATTCAAGAAAATTTCTAACTGCTGAGGAAAGATGTCATCAACATGATTATTTTCAATGTCAAAATCTTGCAATTGTTGACAGCTAACCAAAGAGGGATGCAATAATCCTTCCAGTTAATTGTCGTTAAGGTTAAGACTTATCAAATCTCAGCTTTTTGCAAACATTTGGGGGACGCTGTTATTGAATCTATTCATTCTCATATCCAAGACCTTATTAAGGGTTAAGTTTCCAAGACAAAATTGAGTTGGGCAGCTCAAGTTTTCATTCCCAAAATTAATAAACATCAATCCGATGCAATTAACCAAACGTGGTGATAATGGCCCCTCCAGGTGATTGTCATTTAGCCTCAGAGTATATAAATTGCAGCAATTTGCATTTGTTTGTGGGATTCTACCTGCCTATGCAACGTTTTATCTTTTTAAACATTCTATTATTGTCCATATTTTTTAAATCTGAAGTCTGCATATATCCTTCTTGTAACGTTCCATTGTGCGGCTGCTAAACCTCTCTTACTCAGGTGGCCCCATTTTCTTTATAATATCTATTGAAGATCATTCTAACCAATTAATCCATTAAAAAGTTCATTGTTCATGCAGACATATCTTTAGGTTGTTTGATCTACCGTTATCTACTTCCTAGTTTATTTTACCTGCCAGCTAACAACTTCACGTCTCCCAAATTAAGCTGTGTAGAACCAGACTACGCTAATGTTATATTGAAGTTTGAAAAGCCCTAAATTTGATTAATGCCCAATCATATATATAAGTTTGAAACTGTGAAGCTCATTTTGGCTAGAGGGAACCCTCTTTTTATATGTGACTCTCGTGTCCTTGTCAAGCCCAACAAGGAAAAAGGGAAAATTGTGGAAAAGTATGTTTTTTTTTTTCCTCATTTGCCAGTTCATTCTGTCTCTTCCTTTGTCAACAATGGTGTTCAAATAGTAAGTTCAAGCCCCGCTGGCGTAGATTCTAGAGATCCCTATGATCTTCACCTCCGTAAGTGAAGTAGAAACCACACATTTTCTTGGTGGGTGTTTAGAAAGAATAATTGATAAGGAACGGTTGACTTTTTATTTGATTATATATTGGCAGGTCTTTCATTTCGTTATTCTATATTATTTCTGCTGTTTAGTATAGAAATCTGCATTGAATTTCAGATGCTTTGCTTGCAGGATCAAAGATGTTATACCACACACAGGAATTAATGTTGAGAAGAAAATTAGAGGCGCAGGCTGAGCTACAGTAAGCTGTTGAATTCCGAAGGAAAAGGCTTATGAATCTGCAACTGCCAAATTTGAAGACTCACTCTATTCACCATCACCGGCGTAGTCTATCGGTGGGCAGTCCTGTTACCTTGCCTGCTTTTGCAGATGTCAACCAGAATGTCATTTTTCCATCTTTCGTTATTAATCAAAATGTCTTGGAAGGTTTTTGAATTCGTCAGTTATTTCTATTGTCAATTTTGTATTGGTTAATTTGCATTTTGTTGTGGCTGTCATAGTCGATGACTCTGCTGCCGACAATTCTTCAATGCCGCTGCCGCTGCCGCTGCTGATCAGGAGCCTCAAAAAGAAGTGAATGCAGCTTGCATTCTGAATAATGGTAGTAATAACACCAAGGAGGAGAGCTCAATTACTGAAGGGAGTGTTTTCCATTAAGAGTGTGAAATTTACTACCCATATATTTTTAGTTTTTGCTTCAAGTCTTATCATGTTCTGCTTTAAGTCTTATGGTTTACTGTTTTGCTTTTCTTCTTAATTTTAGCTTCATTCTTCTTTTATTTATCCAATTGTTCCTTTCAGCAGTCATGAGAGAAGTGCCGAGATTCTCCCTTTTAACCTTGCTTCCATGAGAAAGTTAGATGAGGGTCAGACCCCTGACTTATCTGTTTCTTCAGAAGTCAATGGGAGCACAGCAATCTCCGCTAAGTGGCTTTATTTATTATTTCTTCAAACACAAAAATGGCTTTGTTAGTATTATATTATAATTGGAGTAAAAGAGAAAAGGAAGTTAAAATTGGGAAAAAAAGACAAACAAATCATTTGGTAAATTTTATTGTTAAAATTTTGTGATGCATGACTAAAGTAGATGTAACAATTTAACGACAACTAAACATGTATTTTTGACAATATAGTAGTTTTTAGAGTCTTGATCTTATGAGTATTGTTGCACATGTTATAGGTATACTAGTTTTACCAAGTAACTCTTAATTCTTTCAAAAACAAAAAAGTTGGCTCACACTTCAAGCCTGAAGCAAAATCAAACACTAGCTCTTCCAATCAATGATTAAAAGGACCTTTGAAAAAAAAAATCAAGAGAAAAATTGGAAAACGTTTGGGATCAAAATTCAAAATCATAGTGGGATTGTTGACTCATTCTAGCAAGTTTCCATTTCTTAAAAATTTTTGCCGATTGAACGTTGCAATAATTGCGGCGCACGGCCCATTGAAAAATTTAAAGCCATGCTTGTAATTACAAAGAGGCCTAGTCTATGCTCTTCAGCTTTAGGTCCACTATTTATTTACAGCGCGGGCCTAATAAATCCAACACAAGATGTTGCTAGCTGCAAAGTGATAGCCCATGAGAAGGTTTTGCTATTGTATGGTTATTTACACTGTAAACATTTTTATATCTGGATTCTGAGTTTTTTGTGATTTGAGCATTTAGAAAAACAGAGTACGTACATGATTAAGAATATACGCGTGTCAAAAAAATTTTAAAACATTAGCTAAAGTTTAAATTAAAATAGAATCTTAAATACCATTTTCTCTAACATATGATGTTATATTTGATAATACAAAATATTATATTATCGTCACTAAAGGATATTAGAGGTTCACAAAAGAATGTATTTTAAATAAAGTTATATATACTCAAAAAAACATAAAAGATAAACAAAATTGATCTCATAGTGAAATTTTTCCTTTTTGGTCCTATAGTTAATATGCATTTTTTCTTTATTTTTATACAAATGCAAATAAAAAAATACTACCAATATCAAAATTATTTGAATAAATTAAAATATTTATCGTAACATAACTATATATCTGTTATGGAAGAATTGAAACGGCACACAATATTACGCAATTGATTAGGCTCTTAAGAGTCTGACTAAGTAGTTTTTTCATACATTTTTTTTTAGCTGACTCTTTGTGTTCCAATATTGAGATTAGGAATATGGCGTTTAGTGTAAAATTTTTAATTAATACAACCTATTATGTTACATCGCGTTGCACCATAGCATAGCTCGGGGTTCAAAAAAGTTGATCGCTTACTGGGGGCCTGATTTCAGCAGGGTAAGAAACGCGTTAGTGTCTGTAACCAATAATATTCTGATTGTTTAAAGCAAGCTAGGTGTGGGAATGGGGGAGGACCTGAGTGACAAATGTTACACTTTTCACATCAATCGCCCAGCAAATTCTCTTTCCCAGAATCGACGGCTTCGATTTTGTTTCCATTCATAGGAAGATGCACTGCCCTCCTATCTGTTTCTGCTTTCTTGCTTCTTGCTTCTTGGCCTCACGTGCCATGCTGCAGCTTCTGCTTCTTTTGTTTATTATAAAAGTGAAATGGGTATATACAGACTAAAAAGTTCTCTTTGTCACGAAAAAAGCACTTTCATTTAAGTTTCTTTCACATTCTGAAGAAGGGGCCGCCACCACCACAATCAAGTGATGAGAAGGAGCATTTTCTAACTACACGGTGAAGCAAAAGCAAATAAGCAATAAGCAGGTTAGCTGTCACAACTCACAAGCACTTTCAATTATGCATTTTACTTCAACAGATCTCACGTGTTTGTTCTTGTTACAATTAAGTTTATAGTAATTCATATACCAAATAGAGGTTTTTTTTTTTTTTTTTTTCGTTTGTCTTCGTTTCCTTAAATTGTGTCCAAATGGTTGACATGTATTTTTGATATGTGGCTAAGTGCGGTCCCCATGTTGCACATTGGAGACATGCCTCAAAGAAGGATGAAAATTTTATTTTCCATTTTTTCATGTTATTCTTATTTTTACTTGTATCCACAAAAATATATACCTAATTTCATTATTTTTCTCTTCAATCACAAATATAATTCGCATTTTATTAATGCACAAGATAATAGACTATGGTTGTGCAACTTCATTCTTGTTGATCATGCTGACTATTTTTTAGTTTGCATATTTTTCTCACTGTTATTTATTTATTTTTCGTCTATTCAAATTCCAGGATTGTTGTTGTTGTTGTTATTATTGTTGTTGTTGTTGTTGTTGTTGTTGTTGTTGTTATAATTATTATTTTCATATCATTTCACTTCAAAAATCCAGTTTCCTGTCTTGGTTGGTGTATATGGCTTGTAAATTGTCACGTTAGTCAAGTCTATCCAATTTGACCAGATTTACTTTTTCCAAGCTTATATATAAAATTACTTCATTTTTTTAAACCACTTTTAATTAATTCTTTTTTTTTTCCTTAGAATAAAATCTTCCAAGGCCATTGTAATATTAAACAGAACAGAAAATTTCCTCTGTCAATTTTATGACAGTTTCTTGATCTTTGTATTCCCAATTTAATGATTTTTGAAAAGAAACAACAGAGAGTCAAAGAAATAAATTTATATCGAATTGTAGGATTTCCAAAGCCAAGATTTAATTAATTTACCAAATTTCTCTTCTTACGAGGACTTTGATTAAAGATTAGAGGCCAATATTTATAATAACTGGAACCATTATTATGATTATTTAAAGTCACCAATACTATTGATATATTGTGTTTTTTTCTCTTTAGGATTTTTATAGTTGTGGAAGGCAGCAGTGACCGTTCAAACAATCCTCCAAGTGCCAAAATTTTCTTGACTCTTAATTTTCTAACAATGTTTATGTGGGCAAAAGTCTCATGAAGTTTAAAATACAATTGACTCCTGTAACTGGAAATTTAGCAAATGCGACGGCGGCAACAACGGCGATGACGGAGTTTGAGGCATTGCAGAAGGAGCGTGAAGAGAAGGTGATGAAGATACAAGAGCTAAAGAAGCAAATTGAATCAACAAAGCTTAGCTTGGAGAAGAAGAAGAATAAGAAGGCGAAAGAGATTTTAGAAGAGAGGAGGCGGTTTTAAAATAGCCTGTGCGAGAAATATAATATCCTGAGAGAAGAGTACAATGCATTGCTGGCTGAAAAATCTAAGAATGAGTAAACTTATACAATGCAATTAACTTATGAATGTGTTATAATAGTTTATAATTACCTGGCTAGCTCAATTTCTATGCTTTAGGTTGTTTAATTTTATCATGAAATATATGAATTGTTCAATCTTCTAACTTGTATTATTTTTATTTGTCACGACCCGTCTAGAACCCTAGAATGAGTCTCTTTAATCCACAAAATTAAATTAATAATAATTTTATAAAAATAAGAATTCTACCGAAATTTTGGCAGAGTTTCCCCGATAGTTATGACATTCTCAATTCGGCAAGTAACAAAATAACATTCTCAAAATAATTTCAAAATATGACAAACTCCACCAACCACCATCTCAATAATACCAAATGTTATCTGAAAATATTTTAACACTCAATACAGTAAGTTATTAATAATTATAAAATTATACAATCCGAAATATTTCAACTCAAAAATTCTATGACTCCTAATTCCATTACGTGGTTAAAATATAAATAACTATCGTTGCTGAGTCGACTGTTGTACCTGCAAATCTCTTGTGGGGGAGGGAAAAATATAATAAAAATAGGAAAACTCAGTGAACCCAGTGAGTGGATAGTAGTTTTTTATAATAATTTTACTTAAAAATAATCATGTCGTTTTTAAACATGATTTCATAAACCATATGTAAAAAATATTAATAAATCATTTATCACATGGAATAACTAGGGAAGAATCATATCATAGCATCATGTGAGTATACAATTTGAAATCGTCACTAAACAAATACCCAAGAGATACAATCTCATTATACCCAGACCTCGACGAATGAGAAAGTCAGGAAATCATCATGCCCCAGAGCTACATGGACAAACCGAACCTTAACGGATGGTGTCATATATGCACTTTTATTTTCTTATTGAGTGAATTATTTGTTTTTCCGTTCGGTATTGATTTTATAAATTTCGGACTCGTTACATGTTATCGCGAGAAAATTCAACGCATTATTAAATCAATCGAGTTTGAATAATTCTAAATTTTTATCGCAATGTAAAACTGAGACAAAAATCAAACCCGATTTCAAAGCTAGTTAGTCGGATTTTTTTTAATCACGGAATCAGTATCGATTTAATCGGTATAGAAAAATTCATTTTCTTTAAATGGAGAGAGAGAGGAGTCGAGAGAGAGAGAGAGAGAGAGAGAGAGAGAGAGAGAAAGAGAGAGCATAACACTCCACCTTTATGATTGTAACTAAGGTGGTTAAATCAGGTGTGACATTAAGTGTTTGTAAAAAAAAATTTAAAATAAGCATTTTATAAATATAGAACATAAGAAGTTTGTTACAAAAAAAAAGGGTTGTTGTACTACTAGGTGGCAAGAGTTCATAAAGAGAGAAAGCTCTCTAAGCTAAGAAAAGAGATCCTTTGGGGACGGCGATACGTAACGCCCAATGGATCAATTAATTAAGTTCAAGGGCATGTTATGAAATGGTAGCCTTGTAGTACAACAAACCTAGGGCCTAACACCGTTCTTTACATTTTTAAGTTTCATTTAAAAGATTTAGCACTTATTTCATAAAACCATTCATGTGTATGGTAGGTAATACATGCATCAAGTATTTACTTACTAGGTATTAGCTCATGTAGTCTTTACATTGCAGGAACTAAGTAGGGAAAGCTGACGCCAAGTCCCAACTAAGGCAAAGTGCATACGGGCATAATAGACCTTAGGTTACACAACGGGCTCAACTGTTTCTTATTGAAGCATAAATTCAACAAGCTTGTTTATGGAATTGGTTGGTGACATGTCATTAAGAGAATCTTTAACTTTGTAACCAAGTTTTTTTTATGTAACAGACCTTTTATATAGTTTTTTTTGACAAACTTCTTATATTCTATATTTATAAAATGCTTATTTTGAAATTGTTTCTATAAATACTTAATGTTACACCTAGTTTAACCACTTTAGTTACAACCGTAAAGGTAGAGTGTTACAGAGAGAGAGAAAGAAAGAGAGAGGAGAGTGAAAGAGTTGACCTAATTGACTTGAATTCGAACTTGTGACCCGCAGCCATGACTTGTATGGAACTCACGATTTCGGCCATTGCTCTAGGTGAGCTTAGTATCGATTTGAAGCTTGTGAGATGTCGGTTATATCCTTATTGTTCCTACTGCCGGAAAACAACCAGAACACCGTTGGTGAAGCTCGAAAGTTTTGGCTAAAAACTCATTTTTGCTGTCGTTGATCCCACCAGAGTTTGGCTACGCCACTGGCTAGGTTCTACTCCTCTCACCTCCAGCTTTCATTTTCGATCGATTTCGTCACCTGAAACAGTTGGATTGCAGGTGAACGGTAATTTGCCTCCATCATCGTGCGTTGGCGATCACTGCTGGCATTGTTGGACTCATTCAGGCCGGAACTACAAGACCTGAGTTTCCTGTTACCGTTGACTGAAGTTCGGTCACTGGTGATCAGTAAGGGGTAACTCAGTAAAACTTATAAAATTTGGGATTAATTTTATAATTTCTAAAAGTTACAGGTAATTTAATAATTATGGACTAGAACAGCTAGGTAATTTGAGATTTTGAGGGTAAATTAGTAATTTAAGTGATCATGGGTAATTTGGTAATTTTATACCTCAAGGGTAATTTCATAAATTCAGGACTCGCAAATTATTACTATAAATTAAACTGAGGATATTTCGATAATTTAGGATTCTGAGGATAAATTAATAAATTAAAATTCTGAGGGCAGTTTAGTAAATTTTGATATCAGGGGTATTTTGGTAATTTTACATGATAAAGAGTTGTATTACGTTGGTTTTGAGCTTTATTTAGTATAATTACTTATATTTCATGTTACAGATAATAATTATATTATTTCTTAAATTATGAGGACCCACGAACAAAAAGAACTTGTAGACGTCGACGATACCTGATTTGATCATCGTCATTGTAAGTAGAATATACAAAACTTATTTTCTCTGTAGATTATTATGATTTTAAATATGGTAAAGCATGTTTGCAAGTGAATTTTAAATACTTTGATTTAATGATTTTATGAAAATAAATTTTATCTGCATAATAGTATTTATTATTGGAAATGTGTATGATAAATGATTTTATTTCTGATTTTGAATATGCGTATTAATAATATTTTTAAAGAAAAGAAAATGGATTTTAAAGTTTGTTGAAAGTAAAAAGAAAATGTGATTTCAGATATCATCGGATGTTTATGTACACATGTATTTTTGATTATTTGCAAAATTATTAGATAATAACCTTCTCCAGATACAGTGCTACTAATATTGATGAGATGATATGAGATGATATAAGATACAGGCTTTTAGGGTCCGTCTAAGTACACACAAAGGCTTTAGGCTGTGTAGTTGATTGTTTTTGTCTTTTAGGGACTAATTATGCATGCATAGATATGATGAGTTATGATGATGTGATATGTTGAGACATGATAAGATGTTATTTTCTCTGTCTATCTGTGTAGCTTCGGGGTATGATGTTTTCTTGATTGCCCGTTTGTTGAGATTTGGATTATCCGTGTAGCTCAGGGGCATGATGGTTTTTTGATTACTCGTCCGTTGAGGTTTAGATATGATGAGATTATTTCTTCGGGTACTTGTTTGGTGATAGTTTTCAGTATTTAATATTGATATCATGTGTTGTGAATTTTCCTTAGTATTACACAGTATTTTGTGATGATTTCAGATTAAGTATTTATATAATGTTATGACATGTTCTTCCCTGGTTATTTCATATGACATTATATGTATGTTTTTCAAAGTTAGTGACTTGATTTTAAATGTTAGGTGATTTATTAATATTTTTTGTTTATGGTTTGATGAAATCGTATACTTAAAATGATACGATTGTTTTAAAAATAAAAATTATTTTTGAAAATTACTATCAATTCACTGACCTTCACTGAGTTTTATACTTACCCCAGTTTTTCTTATATTTTTTTCCCTATGGGAAATTTACAGGTACAACAGTCGATTTAGCAACGATAGATATTTGTATTTTGGTCATGTAATGGTATTAGGAGTCGTGAAAAATTTTTTAGTCTAGATATTTCAGATTGTATAATTTTTATGATTAAGGATAATTCACTGTATTGGTATTACATTACTTTGGATAATATTTGGTATTCTTGAGATGATAGTTGTGGAATTTGTTGAAATTTGGAATTATTTTGGAAGTATTATTTTATTAATTACAGGATTAGAAATGTTAAAACTATAGGAGAAACTCTGTCGCAATCTCGATAGAAATATTATTATTATTAAAATTGTTATTAGATTGATTTCCAAGATTAGAGAGACTCATCCTAGGGTTCGGGATGGCTGGTGACATACGGCTAATTAGGAAACCATCATACTCAGAGCTACATGGATAGACGGAAAAATATCATTTAATATCTCATTAAATCTCATCATGTCTCATCACATCTCATCATAACTCATCATCATAGCTATGCATGCATAACTAGTCTCCAAAAGACATAAGGATCCAAGTACATGGCCCAAAGTCTCTATCTGTACTTAGACAAGCCCCAAAAACCTGTATCTTATCCATCACATATCATCCCATCTCATCAGTATCACTGTACATGGGGAAAGGTACTGTCTAATGATTTTGCAAAGAGCCATATACATACATGTACGTAAACATATGAAAATATCCTAAATCTCATTTCCTTTTTCATTAAACAAACTTTAAATTTATTTTCTTTTCTTTAAAATGTCATCATAATGTATATATTCAAAATTGATACTAAAATCATTAAATCATAAATATCTTTAACAATAAATACCGATTATGCTAATAAGATCCATTTTTAGAAAATCATTAAATTGGAGTCTTTAAAATTCATTTCACAACATATTTTATCATATTTAAAAATTATAATAATCCACAAAGAAAAAAAGTTTTGTATATTCCACTCACAGTGACGATGATCAAATCTAGTATCGTCAATGTTTGCGGGTTGATTCTCATTCGTGGATCCTCCAAATTGCCCCTCATCGGTCAACGGTGATCGGACTTCAATCAACGGTGACAAAAAGCTCGAGCTTGGTAGTTCCAACCACGATGAGTCAAACGGTGTCAACTGTGTCCTCCCACACGCAATAACAGTGGTGGATCCAGCTCCCAAAACCACGGGTTTACAACTTGCCATTTGCAGGCCATTCGACCAATTTAGGTGACAGGATCGATTGGAAATGGAAGTTGAAGGTGAGAGGAGTGGAACCCAGCCAGTGGCGTGGCCACATTCCAGCAGAATCGACGACAACAAAAATGAGTTTTTGTCTAAAAATTTCGAGCTTCACCGACAGTGTTTTGCTCATTTTTCGTTGATGGAGACGACAAGGATATGACCGGCGTCTCGAGGGCTTCAAAATAGTACCAAGCTCGCCTAGATCGGTGGCTAGAATCACGAGATCCAACCGGGTCAAGGTCGCAAGTCTGGATCTGAGTCGGTCAAATCTAGTCAACCCAATTTTCTCTCTCTCTCTCTTCTTTTCTCTCATTCTCTCTCGGCTACTCTCTCTCCATTTAAAGAATTTTTTTAACTCATTATAGATTAAACTAATATCGAATCCATGGCAAAACAAAATCCGACTTATCCACTTTGTAACGCATCCAAATTATTTTGATTTTATGACACGATAAATTTTAAATTATTCATACAAGATTAATTTAATAATGCGTCAAATTTTTAATTGCAATAACATGTAATGAGTCCGTAATTTATAAAATCGACACCAAAGGGAAAAATTAAATAATACGCTCCATTAGAAAAATAAAAGTGCATATATTATATTATTTTTATTTAAATGTCCCTTTTATGATACATTTTATGCAGAGTATCCATAATATTCAGGTAAATCATAAATTTTAGTAATAATGTATTTTCTTTCAATATTATTTGAAAATTAATAAAGTAGAACATGCTACAATCTAACTTAATTATCAAGTTTATATTTGGACTACCTGTTGGATAAAAAGAGACCAAAATGTCTCTATGTTTCAGTAGGACGCTTTTGAGTTCATCAAACATAGCAAATAAGTAAGCTTCAATAACTTTTCCAAGCCTCTTTGGAGTCCCAACACTCACATGATTGATCATGTTCTTATAATAAGTACTTGCATTATCAACCATCGCCTCTTCGCCACCCTCCAAGCCACCTAGTCTCAGACATGAGACCTCCAGGTTTGGCACACCGGCCTTTCCCAACCCCTAGTAAAGAGCATCCAACGAGGCATCGAAAAGATTTTGGTATCCCAAATTTCTATCCTGAACGGGAGTGCCTTGAGAAGTAAATAATGCATAATCTTGTCTTATCTCTTTAGTGTCACCAATGCAGCTAAAATAAGGACACATTTGCAAGAAGTGGGGCCCCCGTCTGCTTCAGGAATTGCAGTATTGGGCCCATGTAAGAGTTTGCATTCTCCGCAAACAAGCCTGCTGAGAAAGATAAGAGTTGCCCAAAAGGCTTGTTTGTATTGCGGTTGAACTTTTATTTGGGCGTGTAAATTAACGGAGGCTGCGGCATTGTAAATCTTTTGCATTGCGGGTAGAACAAAAGAGGCTGCTTCATCGGAAACGCTTACTTCATTACGGGCGGCGATATACCGAAACTCAACGTCCGGCATAAAGGCTAGGATGTTTTTTCGGACCCAGGAACTTGCAGCTGAGGGATCAGAAGCAGCTTGAATGTCACCATTGGCGACACCTAGCATGAGCTCAATGTTTGAGCCTCTCAGGGCTCGGAGGGTTGCCTCGTTCGGGTCATAGATTCTCATTTCGGTGACGCCATTTGAATGATAGAGATCCACAACTTCTTCGTCGGACGGTAGATTGTTGGCTACTCTTCCATAGCAAACACCTATAGGTCGTGTTTGTGCAGCTGCATTGGATTCAATTTAGCCATTAGTTATATAGAAATCAGCTCAGCTCGTGTCAACGATGGATCGTTTTCATATATACAAGCATATATGCGTACAAGAAACACACAGTAAAAAGTTTTCTTTTATCCGAGCACCAGTGGAGAGCAGTTGTTTGTTTCATGCCCCGAGGTTTTTTGCGTTTCAAAAAGTGGGAGTGAAGCGATTATAACGAACCTGCTTTTATTTCTATTATGCGTTATGAATGAGTTTCTAACATGACATTGTGGGTTACGAAATAAGTGCATAGACATTCAATAATATATCAAATTATTTTCAAGCGCGGAGGTCTTCATTTTTTTAAATACTATATACTCTTAAAGTTGTGCGGTTTAATAACATTAAAATGAACTTTCTTAACTGTATGACTTAAAAGTATATTCACATAAAAAAAAAAGAGGTCACCCGCACTATATATGCACACACACAATCTACGTATTTATGATGATTTGAAATTTAAAAGGATTCTACACACATACATTCGCACATTCAGAGGTTATATTTAGCATTGAAGTCAAAAAATCAACTGTCACAAATATTTGGGGAGAAATCTATCTTTGATCCACATTTTTTAAATAGAAACTAAAATAAATTTATGTTAAGGCTTGAACTTAAGGCATGAGTTACAGGGTGAGATGAACTATATATGTCTGTATATATTCATTTATTTTGAAATTAACGTTTTGCTAGTTGTTATGATAGAAGAAAGAGAGCGCTTATAGAATGAGAGAGGGAAGGAGATTTGACCTGTCAACTTGAGGCAAGGCAAAAGCAACCCAACAAGCATACTATCATGGCAGCCATGAGAGTGTTTTTTTTTTTGCCTGTTGCAGATAATAAATTAATCACAGTAATAATATAAAAAAAGGGGAAGCCAAAGTAATTAATTTTTGTGCCAGATTTTGAACTCTTTTACCTACAATCTGCTAATGGAGACATAATATATGTACATAATTTTATAATCTATCTCTAAATCCACATTAAGGACCCATGATTGTTCAATCACGGCAAGTAATGTCATGATGCCTTTTTTTATTTTGTGGTTACTTTTTAATGATTTGTTTAATTAAGATGCACGTACAAATCATTACCATATAAGTGATGATACATATATAAACTTTGGTACAAATTTATTTTGTACAAACTGATGTGGTATTCATTTATTGGTTAAATAAAAATATAAAATAATTAAAACAAATCATGTAGGCCAAGAGATATCTAGTCCAACTAATTAAATCATGCCACATTAGTTTGTATAAAAAAATTACAAGAAAATAATAATAATAATCATCCTCATTATGTAATTAACTCCATGTACTCTTAATCCTATTAATATCCACAACCCATAACCCAATCATCATAATTCATAACAATTACGAGAAAGAATGATCCCAACATACTCGTATGAAGATTAAAAATAATAATAACAATAAGTTAATATTTATGAAAAACCTAATTATAAACAAGAATAAAAGACCTGCAAGATCTTGCGAGGCTAGCAAAACAAAACAAGAAGGTCACAAAATAATTTTGTTAAAATGATAGTTTATTGTTAAACGATCTTAAGGGTGATTGAGAGTACACAAAGACTTATAAATATATAAGCAATCAATTCTAAACCTAGCTTGCTGGCTAATTAATGCCTTAATTGTCACTACCCGTCTCGAACCCTAGGGCTAGTCTCTCTAATCCTCGAAATTTGACTAATAACGATTCTATAATAATAATAATAATAATAATATTTCTACTGAAATTCTAGCATAATTTCCCCTATAGTTTTGACACTACCAATCTTGCAATTAATGAAAATAACACTTTCAAAAATTTTTAAAGACAACAAACTCCACCAATCAACATCCCACATATACCAAATATCGTCCAAAATATTTTATTACTAAATACAATAAATTATTCTTAATCATAATATTGTACAATTCAAAATATTTCAACTAAAAATTTTGTGACTCCTAACACTATTATGTGACCAAAATATAAATAACTATCGTTGCTGAGTTGACTATTATACCTGTAAATCTCCTATGGGGGAAAAAATATAATAAAAACGGAGGTGAATATAAAACTCAGTGAAGGTCGGTGAGTGGATAATAATTTTCATAAATAATTTTTTAAAAAAATAATCTTATCAATTTTAATTGTACAATTTCATCAAACCATAAATGAGAAATAATAATAAATCACTTAACATTTATAATCAAATCACTAACTTCAAAAATATTTAATGTCATGTGAAATAACCAAGGAAGAACAATTCATAACATCATATAAATACTCAATCAGAAATCGTCACAAAATACTGCGTAAAGTTAACAAAATTCACAATGCATGATATCAATACTAAATGCTGAAAACTTTCACCAAATGAGTATCCGGAGAAATAATCTCATCATATCCGGACCTTAACGGATGAGTAATCAAGAAACCATCATGCCCCAGAGTTACACGGATAATCTAGACTTCAACGGACGGACAATAAAGAAACCATTATACCTCGGAGTACACAAATAGATGGGGAAATAATATCACATATGTTATCATATCTCAACATATCTCATCATCATAACTATGTATGCATAAATAGTTTCCAAAAGACAAAAAACGAGTAAGTACACGACCCAAAGCCTCTGTGTGTACTTAGACAAGCCCCAAAAGCTGGTATCTCACATCATCACACATCATCCTATCACAGTATATAGAGAAGGGTACTGTCCAATGACTTTGCAAATAATAAAAAATATACATGTACATAAACATCTGATAATATTCGAAATCACATTTCCTTTAATTTTTAACAACCTTTAAAATATATTTTCTTTAAAAATATTATTATTATGCATATATTCAAATTCAAAAATAAAATCATTTATTGTACATATTTTCGATAATAAATACTACTATGTAGATAAAATTCATTTTCATAAAATCATTAAATCAAAGCATTTAAAATTCATTTTGCAAACATGTTTTATCATAATTAAAATCATAATAATCTAAAAAGAAAGTAGATTTTGTATATTCCATTCACAGTGACAACGATCAAATCCAGTATCGTCAATGTCATTGGGTTCGTTCTCGTTCGCAAGTCTCCCTAAATAAATAAACGACATAATTTTTACTGATAACCCAAAGTACAACTAATTGTACTCAATAAAACTTAAACTCACATAATATAATTTCTGAGTATTTAAAATTACTAAAATATCTTTATTTCAAAAAATTACCAAAATACCCCGATATTAAAATTTACTAAATTGCCCTAAAAAATATAATTTATTAATTTATCCGCAAAATCCTAAATTACCGAAATATCCTCAAATCCTTTGAAATTACCAAAATGTCCTTAAATTCAAAATTACCAAAATATCCCAAAAATCATAATTTACTATTTTAACCTCAAAATCATAAATTACCAACCTATCCTAAATTTTATCAATTATTAAAATACCCATATATTTGAAATTATGAAATTATCCCTGGGGTGTGAAATTATCAAATTACCCCTGATCACTTAAATTACCCATTTACTCTCAAAATCTCAAATTACCTAACTGTCCTTGTCCATAATTACCAAATTATCCATAACTTTTAAAAATGACAGATTAACCCCAAAATTCTCAAGCTTTATCGAATTGCCCCTCACTGGTCAACGGTGAGTGGACTTCAGTCAGCGATGACAGGAAGCTCAAGTCTTGTAGTTCTGGCTTCGATGAGTGTAATAGTGCCAGCGGTGACTTCTCACACACGGTGACGGCAATCCAACAGTTTCAAGTGACGGGACCGATCGAAAATGGAAGTTGGAGGTGAGAGGAGTGGAACCATCTGGTGGCGTGGCCAAACTCCGGTGGGATTGACGGCAACAAGAATTAATTTTTGGTCTAAATGTTCGAGCTTTACCGGTGGCGTTCTGGTCTGTTTCTGGTGGTGGAAACAGCAGGGATATAACCGACATCTCAAGGGCTTCAAATTGGTACCAACCTTGTAAGGAACGGTGGCCAGAATTGGAAAATCTGGTAAGGTCATGGTCGCGGGGTCACGGGTCAACTTTTGGGTCAATAGGTCTCTCTCTCTCTCTCTTTCTCTCTCTCTCCCGCCTCTCTCAGCTTCTCTCTCTATTTAAAGAAATTGAAAATTATTTTATTACTTTATTTTTTTAATACCGATTAAATCGATATCGGTTCTATGATAACAAAAATCCGACTAACCGGCTCTGAAATCGCATTTGGTTTTGTTTCGATTTTTCATCGTGATAAAATTTAAAATTATCATATTTAGTTAATTTAATAATGCATCAAATTTTCCCGTAATAAAATGTAATGAGTTCGAAATTTTATGAAACTGATACCGAACAGAAAAATAAATAATTCACTCAATAAGAAAATAAAAGTGCATATATTACATTAATGCATAATTGAAAAGTAAAAATCTCTTAATTACTTTGAAATTAATGGAAGGATCCCGAATCCCAAATCCTTTTCCAAATATATATACCGTTTCTAAATTTTATCCATTCCTATAAAACTTTATAAAAAAAAAAAAAGAGAGTATATTTTAGCCTTGTCAGATTTTCAATTATGGCTTAATCCTTCAACACATCATAATGAACTTTACGTACAAGGGGATTAAAATTTAGTTCAAACCATTATGGTTCCTGATACATACATACATACATACACACATTCATACATACATATACATATATATATACATATTACAGCCTCTCTGGCCTCCAGGGCCAACTCGACTTCAGAAATGATATGTATATACACATACACATATATTCATGCTAAAGAAAGCTTATTAACGGCCTATATAAACAAAGCTATGCACATCTCATTCAATTCTCCACGATCAATTTGTTTAATTCTTAAACCAATGCAAATTCTATAATCTCGTGAGCGTCTCTTATAAAAATATTGATAAATAATCATGCTTATATAAATGCATATGTATGTCTCCGTGTGTGTCTATATATATACATATTTTTATAAATGAAACACCATGTTTATATTCATCTTTTTCTAAAAAAATAAAGAAAAAGAAGATAAAATCATATTTAATATTTGAATTTTGATGATGACAATCTATAACTTGATTTATAAATAAAAAATATAATCATATTATTAATCAGATAAATAGATAAGTATTTAAATCCTAACTGCCATGAAAAAAAATTATGTTGACTTGGACTAATATTGTTAAATTTCTAATTGATGAGAGCATGAATAGTATTTGAAATGACGGCATAGGTATTTAAATTACTCACAATCCATTTATTGTCTCTCTGTTATCCATACTGTCACTTCAACAGATTATATAAACTAGAGTTTTTTTTTTTTTAATAATTCCATGGTGAAGTGTAGACTCTAAGGATTTAAAAACATTATGGCATATTCACTTAAAAAACATTATGGCATATTTAAAAGAGTGGGACTATTTGTTATCAAAATCTGGTTATTTGTTATCAAAATAGTCCCAGCTAATCAAATTATTTTCAAATCAAATTTGGTTTGTAGGCAATTTCTATGCTTCGTATTTTGGGGGGAAAAAAATTCAACGGCACGTGTTCTACGAAATATGCAAGCATTTCTCACTTTAGACGTAAAGGAAGGGAAAGGTGGTGAAGATCCCATCGATTCATACATTAAAACTCAACGATGCGTGCTGACTAAACTGCTTGTTGTTGAGTTTTGATCGGCGGCTTCTTTCAGAAAGAAAGACTTCTATTGACCCCCAGGGTTCAAAAGTATTACATAATTGATTAGATTTCCTCATTTACTTCCACTTCATAAACTACACACCATTCAACTTCTATAAATAGTCTTATCTTTCTTCTCGTGGTTTCATCGACAGGAAAAGTGGGAAAAGGCAAAAAAAAATGGGTTATCGAACTCAGTCTTATCAACTTTTGATTTGCTTCCATTTATTGCTCTTGTATTCTCATCATTGTTCTGCAAAACTTTGCTCTCATGAGCAAAGTTCTGCTTTACTAAAATTTAAGCAACTCTTTTCCTTTGAAAAAGATTCATCTTCCGTTTGTGAAAAATATCAACAAGTATCTCGTCCAAAGATGATGTCTTGGAAAGAGGATGTTGATTGCTGCTCCAGCTGGGATGGAGTGACATGTGACATGGTGACAGGTCACGTGATTGGCCTCGACCTCAGTTGTAGTTGGCTTCATGGGAGCATACCTTCCAACAGTAGCCTTTTCTTTCTTCCTCATCTGCAAAAGCTAAACTTGGCTTTAAATGATTTCAATTACTCTAAGATTTCTTCTGGTTTTAGTCAGCTTCGGACCTTGACACTCCTTAACCTCTCTTCCAGCAATTTCAGGGGTTCAGTTCCTGAATCACTAGGTAACATTAGCCAACTTAAATATTTGAATCTTTCACATAACAGCTTTAGTGGTCATATTCCATCATCTTTTTCGAATCTTCAGCAGCTTCATCATTTAGATCTTTGGGACAATAAATTTGTTGGTAAAATTCCGGATATATTTACCAACTTAACCCAACTTTCTTATTTAGACTTGGGATGGAATCAACTGACAGGCCAAATACCTTCCTCAGTGCGCATGCTTTCAAATTTAGCAATAATATTTTTAGATTTTAACAGTTTCAATGGGAAAATTCCATCTGAGCTTTCTTTAATGAAGTCACTTCAGGCTTTGGATCTCCGAATGAACAACTTCCAAGGTATTATCCCACTAACATATGAAGTCGGCTGCCATTTGAGTTTTCTTCAGTTGTATGGCAATCACTTGGAGGGACCTTTACCGCCATCTTTGGTTAATTGTGTTAATTTGGAGTTTGTTGACGTTGGAAACAACAACTTGAGTGGCCCAATTCCAGAATATCTGGGAAACTCAAAACTTAAGGTCTTGGATATGAGAATGAACAAATTCAATGGCAGCCTACCTCAAACATTTGCAGCGCGTTGTAGTTTGACAATTCTTAGCCTTAATGGCAATCTGTTGGAAGGACCATTGTCACCATCTTTGGTTAATTGTCAGCATTTGAAAGTTTTAGATGTTGGGAATAATTTGACTGATGATACCTTTCCCCATTGGTTAGATGTCCTTACTGAATTGCAAGTGCTTATATTGCGATCTAACCGATTTCGGGGTCCCATTGGTGATACTAAAACAAGAGTTCCCTTTCCCAAGTTACGAATAATTGATCTCTCTCACAATCAACTCGCCGGTATCTTGCCAATACGATATCTTGATAATTTCAAAGCCATGATGCATGGCGAAGAAAATAATAGTGCTGAAGTTGATTATATGACGTGGCCGATTTACACTTACTTTGAATCAATAAACTTGACTATGAAGGGCGTCGACATACATATGGAGAGGATTCTAACCATTCTCATGACTATCGATTTGTCGAGCAACAAATTTCAAGGAGGAATCTCTGAAGTGCTGGGAAAGCTTAATTCACTTAAAGCTCTCAACATTTCTCACAACAACCTGACAGGTGGCATTCCAACATCATTGGAAAATCTAACAGAGCTTGAATCTCTAGACTTGTCCTCAAACATGCTAGTTGGGCAGATTCCAATGCAATTAACGCGTCTAAAATCTCTTTCGGTGCTAAATCTTTCGTACAACCATCTTGATGGTCCCATACCTGAAGGACCTCAATTCAATACGTTTCCAAACGATTCCTATGCTGGTAACTTGGAATTGTGTGGATTTCCCCTGTCCAAAATCTGTCGCATCGATGAGGCACCAGAACCAGCACCACCAAAAAGCTTTCATGAAGAAGAAGAAGACGATAGTTCAAGTTGGTTTGATTGGAAGTTTGCTAAGATGGGTTACGGATCTGGAGTGGCGATTGGCTTGTCCATCAGATACATGGTATTTGCGACTGGGAAACCACGATGGCTTTCAAGGCTGATCGAAAAGAAGCAATCGAACACTGTTGCAAGGAGGGTGGTCGGACAAGGCAGAGCAAGAAGAAATTAGTTAGTAAGTGCGTCTCTGTCCACCGATGGGTAATCATTAGTTTGTCTGTTGGAATTATAAGTTGATTTATGTACTGCTGTTAATTCTAAAATTTGATTTACAAAATCTGGAGTCCTGATGAAATTCAGATTATGTTTATAATGAACGTCCATAGGGAGAAGGAAAATGAGGATAATATATAAGATGAATCATTTCCTGAACGGGGAAATATTTTACTTGATTTATTTATGGGATGTTTTCTCTTCAACAATTTTAGATTTTTGGAAGTTCGAAGTAGGAGTCAAATAATTGTCCGGGAACCGAAACTATTTTCTTTTATTTGCATTTCATAAATACACGATACCACATACTTGTGATTTGGAGGTAAACTTGATCAAAATATTTAGAGAGGAAACCAGATTTTAAAATAACTTTGATGTTGGAAATGAGACAAGGTAACTTTGATGTAGGGTATATCTTAGGCCACATTTTGAGATTCAGACGTATTGTAGACTGTTTCAAAGCCTCTAACAAGAGGAACAATATTCGTCATTGTCTTTGACTCCCATATCCATGAGGCCTTTGCGAAAACATGTACACTAACGAAAATTGAAGATTTTGGTATGAAAGGGTTATCATATAGAAATTACAAACTCGAGTGTTGGGAAATAACTATTGCAATATTTATTTCCATAATCTAGTCCTGGGGGGATACTATTAGTAGCCAAAATTTTAAACCATATCACCTATAACTTTTTGATTAAAATTGTCAAAGAAAAATCAAATTAATTTTAAACTTAAATAACAGCTTGAATGAATACGTGGATTGGCGATTGTCTAAGCAATTTATATGGTTATAAAATTAAAAAAAAAAATTGAATGGGATGTATTAAGAAAATAAATTTGAGTTAGGAATTACGTGGGCCGACTTGATTGTATTACGTTTCATAGATTTCTCATTCATCTACATCTTCAGCCTCTTCCGCACTTTGGTCATGGCATCACTCATCTGTAAACTGATAAATAATCGGATATGACGAAGATAAGGTCTAATTAATAAACTCGAGTCTAGCCGGCTGCCACATATCCATTAATTTACGTCAATAATAAAACAGTGCTAGGCATTATGATGCACGGCTTCAGCTTTTGGACAGGTTAGTGGAATTTTGAAGAATCAAAGTCTACGCTAAAAGTAAAGGAAGGGAGCGCGAAAAGTCCAACATTGTTTAATAGTATCCATCAATTGATGTTTAATAATGCGTGTTTGCTTTATCAATTTAAAAAAAAAAAAAAAGAAAAGAGAGAAAGAAATAATGCGCGTTTGACTAAATTGCTAATGCATGACATTCAATCAGCAGCTGCTTTCGGAAGGAAATAGAACTTCTATCTCTCTCTTTGACCCCCAGAAAAAAAATAAAATAAAATAAAAAAGGCAATAGAAAGGCAGGCTTGTAATAAAAGATAATGTTGAAATATACATATTTTATTTTGTTAAAAAATAAAGTGATTAAAATAGGCTAAGCTAACAATTATTTTGTCGTTTAATTTTTTTTGTCTGAATATCAAATATCAATGCTCCTTGGCAATCAAGGATTCCTGTAACATTCTCTTCTCGGTGAAATTGTCTTAATTAAAATCCCCTTCATCCAATTTTTTTTTCCTTTTTTCTAAATCTTTGTTATATACGCGTTAAATGAAACCAAACGACCATTGTTAAATCAACTTTCAAATTCACCTCTTCACTGCATGAACGCATCCTTTTGGAATTAATTTTATCACTATTAAGATTTTATTTGCTTCTTCCTTAAAATCCTTTCTCCTTCAGCCTGTCACTTGAGCGTCAGAGGGATTTTGTAGGTACTATGCCAACGACTCAACATCCCCATAAGGCCCATCTACGCTGCACCAGAGGGAAAGGGTAAAGTCAAGTTCGTTGTCGATGACCGGCTAGTCACCATCTTGGCTGATGAAAGGGGGGGAAAGAAAAAGGAAAAAGAGTAGTTCAAACCATTCCCATTATCAATCAACGCTTCAGGTACCATCTGGGCCCGACGCAAGGTTAGACCTTGACTGAACGGAAAGGAGAAGGGCCGAGTGGCTTTGATTGCGCATAGATGAAGAGCCAGTTGCCACTCACGGGCTTCATATCTTTGAAATTGAAATTGAAAAACGCAACTAACTTAATTCTGTGCCAACGCTCAACTAACTTTCTTTGAAATTGAAGAACGCAAGTCGAAGGAACTAAAATCATATCTTCAAATCACTGACGTACGTAAATTGCTTAAACCATTTACTTAAGTTCTTGGAGGGATTTCACTCCTACAATATTAGGAATAATGTTCTTATTTATTATTGGCTATTTTCAGTATTTAATTGAATTTTCTATTTATTACATATTAATATGACTATGTTGATAAATTATTAAGTGCTATTGAGTTAATAATTTAGTCATAACCTAACCTAATCCATGGGGAGCCATGGGATAAATTTATTATGTTTGTGGGATGATGTCCTGGTAGGAAAAAGTACGGATGCAATTCCATGGTTTAGAAGCTAAAGCAGTTTTTTTTTTTTAAAAAAAATTTATATCAATTTATTTAGTTACCATAATCTTTTGAACTGTTTATTGGAATATTAAAGGATCAAGGGCGACCCTAAACGTAAAGAGAAGGAGTGCGAAAAGTCCACCAATGTTTAATGATATCCATCATCAAAAAATTAAAATGTGGTAATTAATGACTTTCATTTTTTGATTCTTCCCATGGGTTTCATATATAAAAGAAGCTGAAGTATATAGTAAAAAATTCTACAAAGCTGGCGATATATTAAGGCACCAACTAGACTCCAAAACAAGATAGTAATTAAGTTCAGTAACGAGACTTGTTGCTCTAAGTCCAAAAGCACTACAAATAAAGACTTGATGCTCTAAGTCTAAAAATATTACATTTGATTAGAAAAGGGTTTTATACACTTAGATTCCCCCGTTGGTAGTGTCAGTAAAAGAGATGGCTGTGAAAAGTTTTTTGATCCTTACAAGGGGAACTTGACTAATGTCTTCTTAATGGCTTTGAGAAGAAACACCTGTTCTATATATCCCTCTTAATTAATTTGGGTAGACTCAGCAACTTTCAATTTCTTTTTATCCCCTTCTAATCTAATTTTTCCTTTTTTTTTTAATTGAGATTTTGACATGTTAATTAAATGATTCTATCAATAGGATTAAATTTATGTTATGGCTATATTAAAGCTGATTCATGGCAGCGTATGAATCTCAGCCACACATGCAAAATGATAAGTAGTAAAATATTTCTTATAACTTTGATTGTATGGTTATGAAGGCCTGTTTTATCTGATAGCTGTTCCAACATAGTCAGACCATCATATTTATTCTTAATTTTCTTTAATAAATGTAAAACTCAATGTTTTGGACTAATTAAAATTCTAAAGCTAACAAACAACAAACCGTGTTTATTGTTTTGGACTAATTAAAATTCTAAAACTTAAATAGTGCTTTTTCTATCAACTTTATAACCAGCAAAATCCGTATCCGAATAGCATGTTAAATTTATATGAGTTCCTCTAGGATACCAAAGGCCAAGATCTATGGTTCCACTTAAATAACGAAAAATTCTTTTAACAGTAAGCAAATGGGATTCCTTGAGATATGATTGAAATCTTGCACACAAACATACACTAAACATGATATCGGATCTACTTGCGGTTAAGTAAAGTAAAGAACCGATCATACCTCGATATTCTCTTGATTATCCTTTGACGATCCTTCTTGTAACTCTCCATCTGCATCATCATTAACAACTCCTTTCTCCGCAGAGGAGGGGTTAGAATCATCAAAAGAAACATGTGTTATGCTTGGGTTAATTATCTCTAATTTATATACTTCTTTATTGTCTTTTCTAATTGGATTATTACTTATTTTCCCTAATTTTTCTAAATTTCTGCTTTTTTTCCCCTAATAATCTTGTTGTGAAGTCTAGTTAATTGGTGCATTTGTGACTAGTTTTGTAAAATTCCCATTAGTTGTTAGGCATCCCTTTTTACTCTTAATTGTTTACTATACATGTGTGTAATCTCTATGCTGAAACTGTAAGCTTGATCAATACTCAATATAGATCTCAAATTAGAAAATGCTCCTCTTGATGAATCAAAGTCTAATATTTAACAATCGACGTACTCGAAAGTAATTGAATATTGGTGGGCTATCTTTAATGTTCGTCCTCTTTCTTTGCATGTAAAGTAGACTTTGATTCATCAAGAGGTGCATTTTCTAATTTTTCGGTTTCCACAAACCAGATTAAAGCTGAAGCTGTGTGCCAGTAACTATTTTGATAGTAATTTATTCCTGTAGAAAGATAGTTCAATGAGATGTTAGTTATCCGTCATATATGCTGACAGCGAGCTAGATTACTGTTGGTCATTTACATAAAACACAATTCATTTTTCTTCCCCTGTTTTGACTCTGTTTCGGTTTGTTAAGTGACTTGTTAGACCTTCCATTTACTTCCTAATCAGCGGACTACAAATTGATGCGTATAATTTTCCTGTAAGCGTGATCAATGCGACCTTTGGAAATTAAGGAGGAATGATCTTAATTAATTATATAGTTCACTTAGACTCAGAGCATGCTCCCAGTCTTGTTATTATTGAGAGCCTTATGATATTGTTTTGGAATCTAGAAAAATTTCAAACTACTTAAAATTCTTGTACACGCTATGAAACCATTGGGTAGGATTAAAAAAAAGCTGAAAGTTGCATGAATTTGTGGCCAATTTAGTAAAATTCCAAACTACTTTAACTTCTTTGGTACGGCTATGAAACTCATGGGAAGGATAAAAAATTGAAAATTGTTGATGTAAGACCGCCCAAATTAAGAGGGACAGATAGAACAAGTCTTTCTTTCACCATTCACTGGACTGACACGGTGATTTTCCCTTTTTCCAAATCTCCAGATGCAAGTACTATTTTTTTTTTTTTTCTTAGTAGTTTCCTATCCTAAAAACACAAGATTTAGCCTATAGTTTAAAAGACAAAAATGATGTTTTCAAAGAAAAGAGATTGCTGGAAAAAGTTATTTTAACTTATAAGGTAGACTTGTCGAAAGTACTCGTTAATGATGCTGAGAAAGAAAGACTTATTTTGTATATACCTCTTAATTTGGGCAATCTTATATCAATAACTTTTAACTTTTTTTATTCGCATATGGTGGGTTTCGTCATCGTACCTGTGGAAAAGAAGTTGAAGTTGGTTCGACGGAGTCATACAAAATTGGCCTCATTCATGCACCAACTAGATTCCAAAACAGTATCGTGAGGCTCGCCGTAACAAAAGACTCGGTGCATCTCTAAGTCTAAATGAATTATAATTAATTAGATTATTTCATCCTCAATTTCAAACGGTAGTATTGATTAACCTTATAAGTAGATTACACATATTAGTTTGTGGGAAACTAATTAAGAAGTAAATGGATGTCTAAGAACCTGTTTAACAAATCGAAACAGAATCAAAGCAGAGGAGGGAAAATGGATTGAATTAAGTATGAATCCAGCTTCGGGTGGGGGAAATGAATTATGCGTCTAGCTGGCTGTTACATCTCTTTTTACATACGTAAATAAATATCAAAATGGTTATTAATTGGATTCAGCTTCGGCTTTGGTACCGGTTTTGTGAAAATTGGAAAAACTGGAAAATGCTTCTTTCGAAGAATGAAAGTCTACATTAAATAACAATCCCCGTCAACATTTAAATAACAATCCCCAAAATTTAGTTTTAATTTTTTGATTAAATTTCTTTACAAAATACTCAACTAAATACTATTTATGGTTAAATATTAACGGTTGTAATCTTTAAAAGTGGGAATTACTAATTTTAAAAAATTCAAGTGGTTAGTTCATTAAAAGTGTGTTTGTAACATAGCGTTGCATATTATTATAATACCGTTCACATTAGCCTATCGTTCTTTCCATTTCATTAGAACATGTAATCACGGAGGTATGTTTTGGTGGTAAAATGATTTGAAGTAATGTTGTTGTAGCAAATTGTGTGGCGGTAACTTTGGTTCATTTTATGTTGGGCCACGAACTTCAAATTTGGGAGTGGAACGTACTATTTCAAAGTTTGTGAGGTGAAAGATTAATTACGCTCTAAGTTTTGCCAATACGTTATCTGAATGGTTTTAAAGCCATGATGCATGGGGACAACAATAGTGTTACAATCGATCACATGGGGTGGCAGAATTCTCTTAATTACTATGAATCAATAGTTTTGACTGTGAAAGGCAACGACGTGCATATGGAGAGGATTTTAACCACTTTTGCAACTATTGACTTTCCGAGCAATAGATTTCAAGGAAAAATTCCAAAAGTGGTGAGAATGCTTAATTCACTCAAAGGTCTAAACATTTCCCACAACAACCTGACAGGTGGTATTCCGTCATCGCTGAGAAATCTAACACAGCTTGAATCTCTGGACCTTTCTTCAAACAAGCTTGCTGGACGTATCCCGACACAACTGGCGAGTCTGAATTATCTTTCAAAGTTGAATCTTTCCAACAACCAGCTGGAAGGACCCATACCAATAGGATCCCAATTTAATACATTTGCTAATGACTCCTATTCTGGTAACTCAGGGTTGTGTGGATTCCCATTATCAAAACGCTGCAGCATTGCTGAGGCATTAGAGCCAACAACACCAACAAGATTTCTCGAAGGAGACGATGCATCAAGGTGGTTCGATTGGAAGTTTGCTAAGTTGGGTTACGCATCTGGAGTGGTGATCGGCTTGTCCATTGGATACATGGCATTTGTGGCGGGAAGGCCACAATGATTTGTAAGAATGATCGAAAGGATGCAATACAGGACGGTGAGAGAAGTGATCAGTCGGGAGAGGGCAAGAAGAAGAAATTTGTAAGTGCATTGCTCTTCTTGGAGAAAATGTATTAAATGGAATCCCACACATCTGCCAATGGGCTTGTGCAGGGTTGACAGCACTCATGCCCTCGAATCTGAAGTATACATCTGTGGGTAGAAATTGAGAAGCGTCATGATAAATTTAATTTAATTTAAAGTGTATTTGTAGATCTTTGATTGTAATACATGTACCTGTATTTCAAAGGGAAGAAATCACCGTCATCAAAATTTAATTAAGAAAAATCTGCACTTTTTCATGTCAACTTTTTCTCATTTTGCAGAAACAAAAATAATTATGCACAAAACGAAACCAAACGGCCATCAAATTTGGAGGGGTTTTCATAGGGCCGCCATTCTTAACCGCAACCCCCACGTACGGCGCATTCCATGATTCCGCTCATTACACGTTCTCAAGATAATTGATTGGGTGTAAACAGAAAATGGTTTGAGAAATAGACATAACTTAGGTCCAAAATCTCTGACATGTTTACAATCTTTGCTCAAACGGCCCAGTACGTGCCATGACCGCACTCATGCTGATATTATCATAATCTGACGGTTGACTCACAAAAACCACAATGTTCATTAATTTCAAACTATGTTTTTATCAACATCTAAAGCGAGAAACAAAGAGGATATTGTATAGGAAAGAAAGAAACAAAGACCAACATTTATAATTAGTCATTTTGTTTTATTAGTAATAAAATCCATTCACCATATTAACAATATTAAAATTATTACACCTAACATTCATAGTAATTTATAAAATTTATATTATGTTATTTATAATATCATTTTTAATTTTGTCCATATTAGTATAAATCTTAAGCTCAATTTTGGATTAATAGATTTTAGTATTAATAAAGTCCGTTGGGATATATTGATAATAATTTAACGCTAAAAATAATTTTCATCATATATGCTATTTTATTAATTATACCTATTGTAATATTTTGTTCATATCATAAAGCATGGTCTATTTATAATTCTTCTGTATAAAATTTGTAAAATTAATTTATAAAAATTGGAAAAAATTAGAAAATACTGTTTTTGAATAATCAACGTCTACCATATACGCTAAGAAAGGAAACGAGCAAAACGCAAATACAATCCATCAATATTTGATGCTCAATAGATTTCACGAAACACGAGGAGGCGCGAGGCAGTGGATATCTTCACCACACAAATATAAAACGAGAATCTGACTGATTGCCCCCACAGCTACAGCACGGTAGAATCCACGCAGTACTGTAGCTGTGGAGAAGTCTACGTTACAGAAGCTCTAATGTAGCGGGGTCCAGAGAGAGAATGGCGAAGCTGTAACGCAGCCCGAATGGCTGGCTTTATTCCATCAAATCAAGCGTGTTTTGAAGGCTGAACGCAGAAAACAGCATAATTTCTTCGTCGCAATTCGTACGAAGTCATCGCCTTCGACGTTACGTTTTCCGTCGCAAATCATTTTGAGGCGTGCTTTCTCTCCCTCCATAATTGTTTTTTAAGCTTTAATGCAATTATGACACGTGGTATTTAAAAGATTCTACGGCTAGGATGTCCTCACTAATAAGTTTTCTCAACTAGCCTATAAATAGAACACATCGTTTTGAACATTCCAGAATTGCAAACGTCTCTTAACTCCAAAACTCCATACTCAAGCATCTTCTTCATCACTGAAAACTCTAAAACTTTGTATCCTTTAAAAAGAAATAACTCTTCCTTCCCAATGGTTTCATAGCGTGTATAAGAATTTTAAGTAGTTTGAAATTTTTCTAAATTGGCCTCAAATTCATGCACCTACTAGATTCCAAAACAATATCATGAGGCTCTCAATAATGACAAGACTGGGTGCATGCTCTGTGTCTAAGTGAACTATGTAATTAATTACGATCATTCCTCCTTAATTTCCAAAGGTAGCATTGATCACGCTCACGAGAAAATTATACGTATCAATTTGTAGTCGACTGATTAGGAAGTAAATGGAAGGTCTAACAAGTCACTTAACAAACCGAAACCGAGTCAAAACAGGGGAAGAAAAATGAATTGTGTTTTATGTAAATGACCAACCGTAATCTAGCTCGCTGTCAGCATATATGACGGATAGCTAACATCTCATTGAACTATATTTTTACAGGAATAAATTACTATCAAAATAGTTACTAGGATACGGATTCAGCTTTAATCTGGTTTGTGGAAACTGAAAAATTAGAAAATGCTCCTCTTGATGAATCAAAGTCTACTTTACATGTAAAGAAAGAGGACGATCATTAAAGAAAGCCCACCAATATTCAATTACTTTCGAGTACGTCGAGTGTTTCATGAAGAGAAACTTCTATTGCCTCTAAGGGTCTAGTTAAGTAATTTATAGATAATTTTATTTCATTAATCAATCAAATTCGAATTTAATTGAAATCCCCTTATCCAATTTTTTTCTTTTTTCTAAAAAGAAATAAATTTTGTGTAAAACGGAACCAAACTTCTATTAAACTCGGGGAAGTTTTCATGCCATTGCCAAACTTAAAAGTAGTCTCAACGGTAATGGCCATCATTACCCGTCAAACTCGTCGTCAAATTCCCCTCTTCAAAGGATCCTACTATGACTTTCACTTTCTTAATCGTCTTCCTGTGCAAGAATTCCACACGCCTACTAAATTCCAAAACAAGACTTTGTGCTCTAATCAATAAGTATTATGTTATTAATCAATTACACACCATTCAACTTGTATAAATTGTCATATCTCTCTTCTTTCGATTCCATTAAACGGCAAAGAAAAAAAGAAAATGGGTGATTTAACTCAGCCTTATTGACTTTTGATTTGCCTCTAGTTATTGCTCTTGTATTCTGAAAGAAATTTAGATCTATTAAAACTAAAAGTAGGCAATTAAAAACTAAAACTAACCACTTAATTAATTTTTCCAAAAACACTGTTCATAATACTATTCAAGGTTACGGTTCACAAGTATTACTCTGTCACGACCTGTCCCGAACCCTGGGACGAATCATGACTGATTCTCGTAATTCGACTAATAACGATTCTATAAATAATCACAATAATATTCTACCAAAATTCCGATAGAATTTCTCAATATTTTTGAAATTTCCAATCCTGCAATTAATAAGATAACACTCTCAAAATTTATTTTCAAATGCAACCAACTCCGTCAATCAACATCCCAATAAATACAAATTATCATCCGAAATATTTTAATATCAAACACAGTAAGTTATTCTTAATTCTAATATCATACAACCCGAAATATTCTACACAAAACTCTACAATTCCTAAGATAAATACGTGGCCAAATACACATAACTATCGTTGCTGAGTCAACTGTTGTACCTGCAAGTCTCCTGTGGGGGGGGAAATATAATAAAATGAAAAAGAATGGGGGTGAGTATAAAACTCAGTGAAGGTCAGTGAGTAAATAATAGTTTTTCCAAAAATAATTTTATTCTTAAAATAACTTTATCAACTTAAATACACAATTTCATCAAATCATAAACGAGAAATATTAATAAATCACTTAACATTTATAATCAAATCACTAACTTCGAAAACATATATAATATCATGTGAAATAACCAAGGAAAAATATGTCATAACATCGTATAAATACTCAATGTGAAATCATCACCAAATGCTGCGTAGAACCGAAGAAAATTCACAACATATAATATCAATTTCGAATACTGAAAACTTTCACCAAACAAGTACCTGGGGAAATAATCTCATCCTATCCGGACCTCAACGGACAGGTAATCAAGCAACCATCATGCCTCGGAGCTACACGGATAATCCGGACCTCAACGGACGGGCAATCAAGAAACCATCATACCCCGGAGCTACACAGATAGACGGGGAAATAATATCTCATATGTCATCTCATATCAACATATCTCATCATCATAATTATGCATGCATAGTCCCCAAAGGACAAAAGCGCCCAAGCACACGCCCAAGCCTCTGTGTGACTCGACGGCCCCAAAGGCCTATATCTCATATCATCACATCACAAGATATACGTGGGGGAAAGTCTTTGTCTAATGACTTAAAAACAATCGAAAATACACATGTATACAAACATCTGATAATATCCGAAATCACATTCTCTTTTATTCTCAACAACATTTAAAATCTATTTTCTTTTCTTTAAAAATATTATTAATAAGCATATATTCAAAATGAGAAATAAAATCATTTATCATACGCTTGATTAGATAATAAACAACATTATTCGGATAAAATCTATTTTCCACCAAATCATTAAATCAAGCATTTAAAAATTCATTTGCAATCATACTTTATCATAATCAAAAATCATAATAATCCACGGAGAAAATAGGTTTTGTATATTCCACACAATGACGACGATCAAATCCGGTAGATCGTCGATGTCAGTGGGTTGGTTTGGTTCTCATTCACGGTCCTCCTAATCAAATAAATCTCATAATAATTATTAGTTACTTAACTACAACTAATTGTAGTTAATAAAACCCAAATTCTCATAATACGACTCCCGAATATTTAAAATTATTAAATTTTTTCTTATTCCCAAAAATTACTAATGATTTCGATATCAAACTTTATTTAATTGCCCCCAATAATATATTTATTAATTTATCCATAAAATTCTCAATTTCTGAAATATCCTCAAATCCTTTAAATTTACCGAAATACCTTGAATTCAAAATTATCAAAATATCCCAAAAATCATAATTTACCAATTTAATCCTCAAGATCATAAATTATTACTTATCCTTAATTTAGTCAATTAATAACATATCCACATATTAGAAATTATTAAATTATCTCTGAGGTGTAAAATTATCAAATTACCTCAATCACTTAAATTACCGATTTACCATCAAAATCTTAAATTACCTAACTATCCTTATCCATAATTATCAAATTACCCACAACTTTCAAAAACTACAAAATTAACCCCAAAATTCTCGGTCTTTACCGAATTGCCCCTCACCGGTCAACGGTGACCAGGACTTCGATCAAAAGTGACGGGAAGCTTAGATCTTGTAGTTCGGCCTCGGTGAGTCCAACGTCACGCGGTGACCTTCACGCGCGATGAATAAGAGCCGGATCGAGCTTCTAAGGCCGCGGGTTGCAAGTTAACGTTCACCGGCAATCCTACCGATTCGGATGACGAGACCGGTCGGAAATGGAAGTGGAGGTGAGAGCAATGGAACCCAGCCGGTGGCGTGGCCAAAATCCCTAAATCGATGGCGGCAAGAACGGGTGTTTTGGCCGAAACTTTCAAGCTTCACCGCGACGTTCGGTTGTTTTCCGGTGAGAATGGCAAAGATACGACCAGCGTCTCAAGAGCTTCAAATCGATACCAAGATCGTTAGAAACGGTGGCCGGAATTGGGAGATCCGGCCGGGTCAAGATTGCGGGTCGCGGTCGGATCCGGGTCGAGTCTCTCTCTCTTTCTCTCTCTTTCTCTTTGTCTTTTTTTTTTCTCTCTCTCGACTTCTCTCTCTTTATTAAAATATAAATAAATATATATATATGTACACGTAAATATTACAATCCTCCCCCCTTATAAAAATTTCGTCCTCGAAATTTACACATCTGATGGGAACAACTGGGGATATTGAGCTCTTATTAAGTCTTCGCGTTCCCAAGTAGCCTCTTCTTTTGTGTGATTCCTCCACAACACCTTTACTAACGAAATGGTCTTAGAATGCAAAACTTGATGTCTCCTTTCCAATATTCCTACTGGCTCCTCTTCATAAGTCAAATCTTCTTTCAACTCAATTGGTTGGTTCAATAACACATGACTCGGATCATATATGTACTTCCGAAGCATCGAGACATGGAATACATCGTGAATCCTGGATAACTCAGGGGGTAGAGCTAATCGATAAGCTAATGGACCAATACGCTCTACAATCTCATATGGCCCAATGTAACGTGGGCTTAGCTTACCGCGTTTCCCAAATCTAAGTACTCCTTTCCAAGGTGATATCCGTATAAATACCTTGTCACCAACTTCGAACTCAAGTTCCCGTCTGCGCTTATCAGTGTAGCTCTTTTGTCTATCTTGGGCTACCTTTAACCTATCCCGAATAACTTGTATCTTTTCATTCGTATCCTGAACCAATTCGGGACCAATTAGTTTTCGCTCACCAACCTCGTCCCAACACACTGGAGTTCTACATTTTCGACCATACAAAGCCTCATATGGTGCCATCTCAATACTAGCTTGAAAACTGTTATTATATGCAAACTCCATCAAGGGTAAATAATTATCCCAACTACCCTTAAATTCTAAAACACATGCCCGAAGCATATCCTCCAATGTCTGAATAGTACGCTCTGATTGGCCATCAGTCTGTGGATGAAAAGCAGTACTAAAATTCAATTGAGTGCCCAAAGCCTTCTGCAAACTGGTCCAGAACTTAGAAGTAAATCGAGAATCCCTATTTGAAACAATCGACACAGGCACTCCATGAAGTCGAACTATCTCAGCCATAAATATACTGCCCAACTTATCCATCGAATGAGTGGTCTTACATGGTAAAAAGTGTGCTGATTTCGTGAGTCGATCAACAATCACCCAAATACTATCATGTCCAGTCTGAGTACAAGGAAGTCCTGCTACAAAGTCCATAGTGATATGCTCCCATTTCCACTCAGGAATAGGAAGTGGCTGTAAAAATCCTGCAGGTTTCTGATGTTCAGCCTTAATCTGCTGGCAGACTAAACATCGAGAAACAAATTCTGCTATCTCTCTCTTCATGCCCTGCCACCAATAATGATCTCTCAATGTACGATACATTTTCGTACTACCCGGATGCATCGCATAGACTGAACAATGTGCTTCCTCCATAATCTCCCTTTTCAGATTCTCTATATCCGGTACACAAAGTCTATTTCTCATAACTAAGACTCCATCATCTCTCACTGTAAAATCAGTTCGCAAGCCTTTTTGCACATCTCCTCTCAACTTTGCTAGCTGCGGATCTTGATCTTGCATTTGATGGACTTTATCAACTAAAGTTGGCCTAATCTGAAAATTAGCTATCAAAGCTTTGCCATTGTCAACTTCTAACTCAACTCCCAAGGATCTCAATCCGATCAACAGAGGCATGTAAGCCACTCGTAAATGAGCTACAGAACTCGAGGACTTTCTACTTAGTGCATCTGCTACAACATTTGCCTTGCCTGGGTGATAGTCAATAGTGCAATCATAATCCTTAATTAGCTCAATCCATCTCCTCTGTCTCAGATTTAATTCTTTCTGAGTGAACAAGTATTTGAGACTCTTATGATCAGTGAAAATCTGACATGTTGCTCTATATAAGTAATGTCTCCACATTTTAAGTGCAAATACCACTGCTGCCAATTCTAGATCATGTGTTGGATAATTATGTTCATGCTTCTTAAGTTGTCTAGAAGCATAAGCCACAACTTTTCCATGCTGCATTAGTACACATCCCAATCCTTGTCTAGAGGTATCACTATATACCACAAATCCTTCATTACCGGATGGAAGTGTAAGAACCGGTGCTAAAGTCAAACGTGCCTTAAGTTCCTGAAAACTCTTTTCACAATCATCATCCCAATGGAACTTAGTACTCTTTCTAGTTAATCGTGTCAAAGGAGTGGCAATCTTCGAAAATCCCTCCACAAATCTACGGTAATAACCAGCCAATCCAAGAAAACTTCTAACCTCTGTAACATTTGTAGGCTGTTCCCATTTCACCACTGCTTCAATTTTCTGAGGATCAACATAAATACCTTCAGCTGATATCACATGGCCTAGAAATACTACTTTATCCAGCCAAAACTCACACTTGTTGAACTTAGCATACAACTGTTTTTGCCTCAAGATTTGCAATATGGTTCGCAAATGCTTAGTGTGATCCTCCCGATTCTGAGAATATATCAAAATATCATCAATAAATACAATCACAAATCGATCTAAATAGGGTTGGAATACCCTATTCATAAGATCCATAAAAGCTGCTGGAGCATTAGTTAACCCAAATGGCATCACTAGGAACTCATAATGCCCATAGCGGGTTCTAAACGCTGTTTTAGGAACATCGGTCACTTTAATTTTGAGCTGATGATATCCTGATCGTAAATCGATCTTAGAAAATACCTTCGCTCCTTGAAGCTGATCAAACAAATCATCGATGCGCGGAAGTGGATACTTATTACGCACCGTGACTTTATTCAACTGCCTATAGTCAATACAAAGTCTAAGTGTACCATCCTTTTTCTTAACGAACAAAACTGGAGCTCCCCACGGTGATACACTAGGTCGGATAAACCCCTTATCTACTAATTCCTGCAGTTGAACTTTAAGCTCTTTTAATTCATTTGGGCCATCCTATATGGTCTTTATAGATATGGTGAGGAATTAAATCAATAGAAAACTCAATCTCCCTATCAAGCGGCATTCCAGGAAGTTCATCCGGAAATACATCTGAAAACTCCTGAACTACTGGAATATCCTCTAATCTCAGTTCTCGAACTTCAGTATCTATCACATGTGCAAGATAAGCTGAACATCCTTTTCTTAACAAACGTCTCGCACTAATGGCCGATATGACACATGAAGGCAAAATTCTGCGCTCCCCATAGAATTTTACTTCACTTATTCCTGGTTTACTAAATAGGACTTCCTTATTAAAACAATCCACAGTTGCATGGTGAGATTCAAGCCAATCCATACCCAGAATAGCATCAAAATCATGAATATCTAAAATAATCAAATTTGCCCCAAACTCATACTCGCCCAATCTAATCATGCAATTTCGGTACACCCTATCCGCAAGTAATGACTCTCCCATAGGTGTGCTAACAACCAAACCACAATCTAATAGTTCAGGTTCTCGCTCTATATGCATAGCAAAAGTACGGGAAATAAAAGAATGGGTGGATCCAGGATCAATAAGAATATGAGCCTCACGGCCAAAGATAGACAGTGTACCGATAATAACTTCTGGCGTGGAATGAGCCTCCTGCTGTGTCAGAGCAAAAACTCGAGCCTAAGTCTGAGGTCGATTAGTCTGACCTCTCTGACCTGGTGTGGAAGATGAAGACCCTCCAGGTTGTGTACCTTTGTGACCCTGAATTTGTCTCGGATGGAACTGATATGGTGGGGCTACCCCTCGAGCAGAGTTATCACCTTGGGATAAGGTGGGACAAAATCTCCTGATATGTCCTGGTTGTCTGCATGAATAACATATTTTATCTACAACACGGCACTGACCCTGATGGTGCCTACCACACAAGGAACAAGGAATCTGCTGAATATTCTTAGAACGATCATCCCGATATCTCCCACTACCTCTATCATGCTGTCCTTGTGTTCTGACATTACTCCCCACAAATGGCTGTATAGAGGCATGACTGGTGGCCTGTCCCTGATCTCTTCTAAAGCTGGTACTCTGACTTCTGTGGGCTCCAGCAGAAAAATTCATCTGTGAGCCTTTCTTCAATGGCCTACTACTCGAAGCACCCTCTGTCCAACTTTGGCTGCGTCTCTGTTTCAAGGCCTGAACTCTGCGGGACTCTGAAATACTATGTTCCACTCTCTTGGCTGCCTCTACTACCTCAACAAACTCAGTGTATCGAGATGCAGTAATAGTTGTGCGAATCTCAAATCGAAGACCCTCCTCAAATCGTCTGCATCTCTCCCTCTCATCACCAATGGCAGATATAGCAAATCTAGAAAGATCTAGAAATTTCTTCTCATACTCCTCTCTCTTGTCGCATGAGATCCTCGAACTAATCGAAGGAATTCACCCGTTTAATGTCCTGGTACACAACCTGGAAATACTCGATCATAAAATTCCTTCGAAAAATAGCCCAAGTGATTACGACTTGTCCCCGATATCGCCGCTCTACGATACCGCCACCAATAATAAGCTCTATCCTCAAGTAAGAAAGTGGCAAAAGTAAGTTTATCCTCCTCTCGAGCATCTCATGACATCAAATATACGCTCTAACTCGATAAACCATGACTCGCCTCGGTGGATCCCCGAACCATTAAAACTTTTGGCCCCTAAGCTCTCACACGCTCAATAGTATTTGTGGGCCCCACATGTGTCCGGGTGCAGTTGTACTCAGACCATCAGTAGTCATAATATAAGCGATCTATCAATGGATCGCTCAATGTTCGAACATTTTCTGGAGCTTGTTGAGCAACTTCATGCGTCGAAGACTCAACTGCTCCCTCAGATACGGGTTGATTTTCCCCCGCTGGTACAACATCTGGAGTTGACTCAGCTTCAATTAGTCTAGGAGGACGACGACCACGGCCACGTCTAGTGCTACGACGGTACATGTTAATCCTACAAAATATTAATTTAAACTTTAATAACCGTACAAATTATTCTAACTAAAGCAGTAAAGTCTACAGAATCTAAAACCATGCTCTGATACCAACTCTGTCACGACCCGTCCCGAACCCTGAGACGAATCGCGACTGATCCTCGAAATTCGACTAATAACTATTCTAATATTTCACTAAGATTCTGAAATTTCCAATCCTGCAATTAATAAGATAATACTCCCAAAATAATTTCTATATACAACCAACTCCGTCATTCAACATCTCAATAATTACCAAATATCATTCGAAATATTTTAATATCAAACACAGTAAATTACTCTAAATTGTAATATTATACAATCCGAAATATTCTACACAGAACTTCACAAATCCTAGGACAAACACGTGGCCAAATACACATAACTAGCATTGCTGAGTCAACTGTTATACCTGCAAGTCTTCTGTGGGGGGAAAAATATATAAAATGAAAAAGAATGGGGGTGAGTATAAACCTCAGTGAAGGTCAGTGAGTGGATAATAGTTTTTCCAAAAATAATTTTATTCTTAAAATAATCGTATCACTTTTAAATACACCATTTTATCAAATCATAAACGAGAAATATTAATAAATCACTGCACATTTATAATCAAATCACTAACTTCGAAAACATATATAATAACATGTGAAATAACCAAAGAAGTATATGTCATAACATCGTATAAATACTCAATGTGAAATCATCACCAAATGCTGCGTAGAACCGAAGAAAATTCACAACATATAATATCAATTTCGAATACTGAAAACTTTCACCAAACAAGTACCCGGGGAAATAATCTCATCCTATCCAGACCTCAACGGACAGGTAATCAAGCAACCATCATGCCCCGGAGCTACACGGATAATCCGGACCTCAACGGACGGGCAATCAAGAAACCATCATACCCAGAGCTACACAGATAGACGGGGAAATAATATCTCATATGTCATCTCATATCGACATATCTCATCATCATAATTATGTATGCATAGTCCCCAAAGGACAAAAGCGCCCAAGCACACGGCCTAAAGCCTCTATGTGTACTCCGACGGGCCCCAAAGGCCTATATCTCATATCATCACATCACAGTGTACAGGGAAGGGTACTGTCTAATGACTTAAAAACAATCGAAAATACACATATTCATAAACATCCGATAATATTCGAAATCACATTCTCTTTTATTCTCAACAACATTTAAAATCTATTTCTTTTCTTTAAAAATATTATTAATACGCATATATTCAAAATGAGAAATAAAATCATTTATCATACGCAATTCTAATAATAAACAACATTATTCAGATAAAATCTATTTTCCACCAAATCATTAAATCAAGCATTTAAAAATTCATTTGCAATCATACTTTATCATAATCAAAAATCATAATAATCCACGGAGAAAATAGGTTTTGTATATTCCACTCACAAATGTGACGATCAAATCCGGTATCGTCGATGTCGTGGGTGGGTTGGTTCTCGTTCACGGGTCCTCCTAATCAAATAAATCGCATAATAATTATTAGTTACTTAACTACAACTAATTGTAGTTAATAAAACCCAAATTCTCATAATACGACTCCCGAATATTTAAAATTATTAAATTTTTTCTTATTCCCAAAAATTACTAATGATTTCGATATCAAAAAACTTTATTTAATCGCCCCAATAATATATTTATTAATTTATCCATAAAATTCTCAATTTAAAATATTCTCAAATCCTTTAAATTTACCGAAATACCTTGAATTCAAAATTATCAAAATATCCCAAAAATCATAATTTACCAATTTAATCCTCAAGATCATAAATTATTACTTATCCTTAATTTAGTCAATTAATAACATATCCACATATTAGAAATTATTAAATTATCTCTGAGGTGTAAAATTATCAAATTACCTCCAATCACTTAAATTACCGATTTACCATCAAAATCTTAAATTACCTAACTATCCTTATCCATAATTATCAAATTACCCACAACTTTCAAAAACTACAAAATTAACCCCAAAATTCTCGGTCTTTACCGAATTGCCCCTCACCGGTCAACGGTGACCGGACTTCAGTCAACAGTGACGGGAAGCTTAGATCTTGTAGTTCCGGCCTCGGTGAGTCCAACGGTACCGGCGGTGACCTTCCACGCGCGGTAACGGAGCCGGATCGAGCTTCCTAAGGCCGCGGGTTGCAAGTTAACGTTCACCGGCAATCCGGCCGATTCAGATGACGAGACCGGTCGGAAATGGAAGCTGGAGGTGAGAGCAATGGAACCCAGCCGGTGGCGTGGCCAAAATCCGGCTGAATCGACGGCGGCAAGAACGGGTGTTTTGGCCGAAACTTTCAAGCTTCACCGGCGACGTTCTGGTTGTTTTCCGGCAGTGAGAATGGCAAAGATACGACCAGCGTCTCAAGAGCTTCAAATCGATACCAAGATCGTCAGAAACGGTGGCCGGAATTGGGAGATCCGGCCGGGTCAAGATTGCGGGTCGCGGTCGGATCCGGATCGAGTCTCTCTCTCTTTCTCTCTCTTTCTCTTTCTCTTTTTTTTTTTCTCTCTCTCGACTTCTCTCTCTTTATTAAAATATATATAAATATATATAAATGTACACGTAAATATTACATATTCGCATTGATCAAGCTTACAAGCAGATTACACATATTAACTTGCAGTAAACTAATTATCAAGAAGTTAATGGAAGGTCTAACATCTTTCTTAACAAAGTGAAATAGATTTCGTACATGCTATAAGTTTAAATGAATTATAATTAATTAACATTAGTCCTCCTCAACCTCACAAGTAGATTGCACAGATTAACTTGCAGTAAACTAACTATCAAGAAGTAAATGGAAGGCCTAACGACCTTTTTAACAAACTGAAACAGAATTAAGGCAGAGCAGGGGAAATCAGTTGAGTTTGTGCATAATGTATATGACTAACTATCTACGAGTTTAGCTGGCTGCCACATCAGCATATATGACAGATAACTAAAATCTCTCTAAACTATATTTTCGCACACATAAATAAATATCAAAATTGCAATTAATTGGATACAGCTTCAGCTTTTGGACTGGTTTGTGAAAATCGGGAAAATTTTAAAAATGCTTCTCTTGAATGTAAGAGAGTACGTTGATCTTTTTGGTGAAAAATAGTTTAACGGAAATCCCCTTCGTCCAATTTTTTTTTTTTCCTTCATAAAGAAATTAGCACTTTGTCAAATATGCGTAAAACTTGCTCCATTTATGCCATTGCCAAGCATAACATCAATAAGGGTAAGGGCCATCATTCCGCGTCGTGCATGTCGTCAAGCTAAATACCAAAGCAAGACTTGGTGCTCGAAGTCAATAAATATTATATTATTAATTATTTACACACCATTCCAACTTCTATAAATTGTCATATCTCCCTTCTTGCGATTGCAACATCCGCAAAAGAAAAGAAAATGGGTTGTTTAATACAGCCTTCTCAGCTTTTGATTTGCCTCCAGTTATTGCTCTTGTATTCTCAGTGTTCAGCAATACTTTGCTCTTATGACCAAAGTTCTGTTTTACTCCAATTTAAGCGGCTCTTTCCCTTTGAAAAATATTCATCATTCAATTGTGACGGGTATGAAGAATCTTGTCCAAAGATGATGTCTTGGAAAGAGGACGCTGATTGCTGCTCCTGGGATGGAGTAACATGTGATTCGGCGACGGGTCACGTGATTGGCCTCGACATCAGTAGCAGTTGGCTTCACGGCAACATCCCTTCCAACAGTAGCCTTTTCTTTCTTCCTCGCCTGCAAAGGCTCAACCTGGCTTTCAACGATTTCAATTACTCTAAGATTTCTTCTGTCTTTACTCAATTTCAAAGCTTGACGCTCCTCAACCTCTCTGATAGCAATTTCACGGGGTCAATTCCTGCCTCACTAGGTAACAATATCACACAACTTGCTTATTTGGATCTCTCGTATAACAGTTTTAGTGGTCACATTCCATCGTCTTTTTCAAATCTTCAGCATCTTCGTCATTTGGATCTTCGATCCAATAACTTTGTTGGTAATATTCCTGCATCCTTAGGTAACAATGCTACGCAACTTGCGTATTTGGATCTCTCGTATAACAGTTTTAGCGGTCACATTCCATCGTCTTTTCCAAATCTTCAGCAACTTCGTCATTTAGATCTTCGGTCCAATAACTTTGTTGGTAAAATTCCGGATATGTTTACCAACCTAACCCGACTTTCTTTTTTACGCCTGGACGGGAATCAACTGAGTGGCTCGATTCCAAGTTCAATCTTCGAACTTGCGAATTTGACAGATATCTATCTTTCTTTTAACAATTTCAGCGGCAGCGCTGAGCTTTACGATTTTGCAAACTTCACAAACCTTAAAGTTCTTTTTCTTTCTGACAATAGTTTATCAGTGAGCACCAAATTAACAGTCAACTCGTCTTTCCCTAATCTTCGAAGGTTGGGTTTACGGGCTTGCAATATAAGTGAGTTTCCAGATATCTTCAGAACTCAACATCAGTTAGAGTGGTTGGACCTTTCTAAAAACCAAATCCGTGGTAGAATTCCTAGTTGGATGTGGGATATCGGAGTGCATACTTTGTATTACCTAGATCTTTCACAAAACTTCCTGACAACCATAGACCATCTTCCGTGGAAAAATCTAACATTTCTTTCCCTTGATTGGAACTTACTTCAAGGATCACTTCTTGATCTACCACCTCTGCTGAATGGCTTTTCTGTTTCTAACAATAATTTGACTGGAGAGATTCCAGCGTCATTTTGTAATTTGAGTTCCATTCAGTCTCTTGACTTATCCAACAATAGCTTGAGTGGACAAATTCCCCAGTGTCTTGGAAACTCTACACTTAGAAGTTTGTATCTCAAAATGAACAACTTCAAAGGTAGCATCCCACAGACATATGCAAAAGGCTGCAACTTGAATTCTCTTTGGCTGAGGGACAATCACTTGGAGGGACCATTACCACCATCTTTGATTAACTGTGTCAATTTGTTTGATCTTGATGTTGGGAAAAATAATTTGACTGGAGAGATTCCAAAGTCTTTTTGTAATTTGAGTTCCATTCAGTCTCTTGACTTATCCGACAATAGCTTGGGTGGACAAATTCCCCAGTGTCTAGGAAACACTACACTTAGAAATTTGGATCTCACAATGAACAACTTCGAAGGTAGCATCCCACAGACATATGCAAATGGCTGCAGCTTGACCTTTCTCCGGCTGAGTGACAATCAATTGGAGGGACCATTACCACCATCTTTGATTAACTGTGTCAATTTGTCGCTCCTTGATGTTGGGAATAACAGCTTGAGCGGCCCAATTCCAGAATATCTCGGAAACTCAACATTTGAAGTCTTGGATATGAGAATGAACAACTTCAGCGGCAGCCTCCCTCAAAAATTTGCACAAAGTTGTGTTTTGACGAGCCTTAACCTTAATGGGAATCAGTTGGAAGGACCATTGCCTCCGTCTTTAGTTAATTGTCAGCATTTGGAAGTTTTAGATATTGGGAATAATCAGATTAAAAATGCCTTTCCTCACTGGTTAGACGTTCTTCCTGAATTGCAAGTTCTTATATTGCGTTCTAATATATTTTGGGGTCCTATTGCTGATACCAAAACAAGAGTTCCTTTCCCCAAGTTGCGAATAATTGATCTCTCCTACAATCAACTTTCCAGCGTTTTGCCAATACGTTATCTGAATGGTTTTAAAGGCATGATGCATGGGGATAACAACAGTGTTACAATCGATTACATGGGGTGGCAGAATTCTCTTAATTACTATGAATCAATAGTTTTGACTGTGAAAGGCAACGACCTGCATATGGAGAGGATTTTAACCACTTTTGCAAGTATTGACTTTTCGAGCAATAGATTTCAAGGAAAAATTCCAAAAGTGGTGAGAATGCTTAATTCACTCAAAGGTCTAAACATTTCTCACAACAACCTGACAGGTGGTATTCCGTCATCGCTGAGAAATCTAACACAGCTTGAATCTCTGGACCTTTCTTCAAACAAGCTTACTGGACGTATCCCGACACAACTGGCGAGTCTGAATTATCTTTCCAAGTTGAATCTTTCCAACAACCAGCTGGAAGGACCCATACCAATAGGATCCCAATTTAATACATTTGCTAATGATTCCTATTCAGGTAACTCAAGGTTGTGTGGATTCCCATTATCAAAAAGCTGCAGCATTGCTGAGGCATTAGAGCCAACAACACCAACAAGATTTCTCGAAGGAGACGATGCATCAAGGTGGTTCGATTGGCAGTTTGCTAAGTTGGGTTACGCATCTGGAGTGGTGATCGGCTTGTCCATTGGATACATGGCCTTTGTGACGGGAAGGCCACAATGGTTTGTAAGAATGATCGAAAGGATGCAATACAGGACGGTGAGAGCAGTGATCAGTCGGGAGAGGGCAAGAAGAAGAAATTTGTAAGTGCATTGCTCTTCTTGGAGAAAATGTATTAAATGGAATCCCACACATCTGCCAATGGGCTTGTGCAGGGTTGACAGCACTCATGCTCTCGAATCTGAAGTGTACATCTGTGGGTAGAAATTGAGAAGCGTCATGATAAATTTAATTTAATTTATAGTAATATTTGTAGATCTTTGATTGTAATATATGTGTCTGTATTTCAAAAGGATGAAATCACCGTCATCCAAATTTAATTAAGAAAAATCTGCACTTTTTCATATGTCAACTTTTTTTCATTTTGCAGAAACAAAAATAATTATGCGCAAAACGAAACCAAACGGCCATCAAATTCAGAGGGGTTTTCATAGGGCCGCCATTCTTAACCGCAACCCCCACGTACGGCGCTGTCCATGATTCCACTCATTACACGTTCTCAAGATAATTGATTGAGTGTAAACAGAAAATGGTTAGAGAATTGACATAACTTAGGTCCAAAATCTCTGACCTTTTTACAGTCTTTGCCCAAACGGTCCAGTACGTGCCATGACCGCACTCATGCTGAGATTTTCGTAATCTGACGGTTAACTCACAGAAACCACAATCTTACTTAATTTCAAACTATGTTTTTTATCAACATCTAAAGCGAGAAACAAAGAGGATATAGTATAAGAAAGAAAGAAACAAAGACCAACATTTATAATTAGTCATTTTGTTTTAATAGTAATAAAATCCATTCACCATATTAACAATATTGAAATTATTATACCTGACATTCATAGTAATTTATAAAATTTATATTATGTTATTTACAATATCATTTTTAATTATGTCCATATTAATATCAATATTAAGCTCGAGTTTTAGATTAATAGATTTTAGTATTAATAAAGTCTGTCGGGATAGATTGATAATAACTTAACACAAAAAAAAAATTTTCATCACATATGCTATTTTATTAATTATACCTATTGTAATATTTTGTTCATATCATAAAGCATGGTCTATTTATAATTCTTCTGTATAAAATTTGTAAAATTAATTTATAAAAATTGAAAAAAAATGGAAAATACTACTTTTGAATAATCAAAGTCTATCATAGATGCCAAGAAAGGAAACGAGCAAAATGCAAACACAATCGATCAATGTTTGATGCTCAATATATTATTTAATGTTTGATGCTCAATATATTATTTATTGCGTGTTGACTAAGCTGCTGGTACATGACCTTTGAGCGGCTGTTTTCAGAATGAAAGAGCACTACTGCAATATTCACTTCATCTCATCAATTTAAAACATTTGCAAGTGAGTGCGTTGCTCTTCTTGGAAAAAAAATGCATTAATAGAACTCCTCCTCGTCTGCCAATAGGCTTTTAGCCCCTTGACACCAACTCTTGCTCTCAAATCTTTAGGGCATTTAAGTCCTGGGACTCACTTTATTCTTATTATAAATAGAGCATATATACCCCAGAAATTTACGAAATTGTACATCCAACTTTTAAATTATACCATCTCAGAGCCGATGGAATCTACATATCCCTAAGTTAACTTTATGTCGAATCTGTTGGTAAGGAGATAATAGTACATAATTTCTTTGGACTAATTATCGAGTTTTAAATTTTACTTATGTGACAACATATCGGCTTTAGACTAGTTTCAAATTTTTCTTCGACTGCCAAACTAATATTCTCTTCTTTTTTTTTTTTTACAACAAATAATGCCTCACTTCTTTTTTTTCCCCCTTTTTTATTTATAATTGTGGTTTTTTTTTTCTCCCATAAGTCTACGAACTCTAACAAATAAACTTCTAATTACTAATAGGTGAATTGTAATATTTTTTTTTATCTTTTATAGGATACTCAAATTTTTGCTTCTACTTTTTTACATTTTTATTCTATTAATTTTTAGTATTTTATTTTTTTAGCCAATCGATTCATTTAGACATTTTACTTAGGGAGTAAATGGAAAATCGAGCAACTTGCTTAACAAACTGAAACAGAGTCAGACCAGAGGAGGGAAAATGAATTTTGTCTGTGTATAATGCATATGACTGACTCACTATGAGTAAGGCCGCCTGCCACATCAGCATATATAAGAGGTATCTAAACCATCTTTTCACGCACATAAATAAATATCAAAATGGCAATTAATTGGATCGCTTTTGGACCGGTTTGTGGAAATTGGAACACAGCAATTAACATCAGTCCCAAAGGTGAGGGCCAACGTTCCCCGTCCAGCCGTTGTCAAGAATCCCCTCTCGAAAAGGATCGTGCAGTAACTTCCAACATTGCTAATCGGTCTTCCGATGAACGGACTCTACTCACCAGCTAGATTCCAAAGCAAGACGACTTGAAGCTCTAAGTCAATATGATTTGATCGTATTTTGTCATTTTCGTTTGACGCCGCGACCTACCAGCAGCCGTCAGATTCTACCCAGATTTCACGAAACACGAGGAGGCGCGAGGCAGTAGATCGCTTCACCACTCAAAATAAAACGAGAAGCTGACTGATTGCCCCCCACAGCTACAGCGCTGTAGAATCCACACAATACTGTAGCTGTGGGGAAGTCTACGTTACAGAAACTCTAACGTAGCGGGGTCCAGAGAGAGAATGGCGAAGCTGTAACGCAGCCCGAATGGCTGGCTTTATTCCCTTAAATCAAGCGTGTTAAATATTAGACTTTGATTCATCAAGAGGAGCATTTTCTAATTTGAGATCTATATTGAGTATTGATCAAGCTTACAGTTTCAGCATAGAGATTACACGTGTATAGTAAACACTTAAGAGTAAAAAGGAAGGCCTAACAACTAATGGGAATTTTACAAAACTAGTCACAAATGCACCAATTAACTAGACTTCACAACAAGATTATTAGGGGGAAAAAAAAGCAGAAAAATTAGAAAAATTAGGGAAAATAAGTAATAATCCAATTAGAAAAGACAATAAAGAAGTATATAAATTAGAGAGAATTAACCTAAGCATAACAATAAAAACACAAGATTTAGCTTATAGTTTAAAAGACAGAAATGATGTTGACAAAGAAAAGAGATGGCTGGAAAAAGTTATTTTAACTTATAAGGTAGACTTGTCGAAAGTACTCGTTAATGATGCTGAGAAAGAAAGACTTATTTTATATATACCTCTTAATTTGGGCAATCTTATATCAATAACTTTTAACTTTTTTTATTCGCATATGGTGGGTTTCGTCATCGTACCTGTGGAAAAGAAGTTGAAGTTGGTTCGACGGAGTCATACAAAATTGGCCTCATTCATGCACCAACTAGATTCCAAAACAGTATCGTGAGGCTCGCCGTAACAAAAGACTCGGTGCATCTCTAAGTCTAAATGAATTATAATTAATTAGATTATTTCATCCTCAATTTCAAACGGTAGTATTGATTAACCTTATAAGTAGATTACACATATTAGTTTGTGGGAAACTAATTAAGAAGTAAATGGATGTCTAAGAACCTGTTTAACAAATCGAAACAGAATCAAAGCAGAGGAGGGAAAATGGGTTGAATTAAGTGTGAATCCAGCTTCGGGTGGGGGAAATGAATTATGCGTCTAGCTGGCTGTTACATCTCTTTTTACATACATAAATAAATATCAAAATGGTTATTAATTGGATTCAGCTTCAGCTTTGGTGCCGGTTTGTGAAAATTGGAAAAACTGGAAAATGCTTCTTTCGAAGAATGAAAGTCTACATTAAATAACAATCCCCGTCAATATTTAAGTTCAGTAGCAAGAAAGGGCAGCCACCTTGCAAATGTATGCACCTTTTTTAGTTTTATCCCGCACTTTTATCACGAAACAATGACCGTTTCATATTTTCAGTTATTGCCCAGCCCCTTTGCAAAAATATATTTAAAAGCAGTCAACTATGTGCGTTCCTTTTCTTAGTTTTGTGTTATTCGGTAGCAACAGGATTACACTCGCATTGCTCGATTTGAAACTGCATTATTCTCTGCCGATTTAAAACATGTAGTTTACTTGTAATATTGAAATTCCAATTTATTTTGGACGCAGCTTCTTCTAATAGCATGCTTAATAATTTATTTAACATGGAATTGACAAGAGCAAGTCTTAGTAACAAGGCTTCGTGCTTTCTAGGTCAGAGAGTATTATAATTATAATTTAAAGACCTGGTGCCTTAAGTCTAAAAGTATTATATTCAATTAGATTCCCTCTTCAGTGGTGTGAGTAGAAGAGATGGCTACAAAAAGTTTTTTTTACCGTATAAGGTAGACTTGACTAAAGTGCTCATTAATTATTAATGAATTAATAATCATAGCCGTGGAATTCTGTATATATTTCTTAATTTGGAGAGTCTCACATCCGTAATTTTCAACTTTTTCTTGTCCTTCCCGCGAGTTTCATTATCATAGCCGTGGAAAAGAAGTTTAGACTTTTACAGAATTGCCAAAAATTATTAATTAAGATTATTGCTCCTTAGTTTAAGACTTGTGCTCAAAAGTATTATGAAGATCGACTTGGTGCATGCTCCCAAGCCTGAATGAATTATAATTGATTAAGATTATTCGTATTGATCAGGCTTACAAGCAGATTACACATATTAACTTGCAGTAAACTAATTGTCAAGAAGTGAATGGAAGGTCTACCATCTTTCTTAACGAACTGAAATAGATTTCGTACATGCTATAAGTTTAAATGAATTATAATTAATTAAGATTATTCCTCCTCAATTTCAAAAGGTAGTACTGATCAACCTCACAAGTAGATTACACATATTAACTTGCGGTAAACTAACTATCAAGAAGCAAATGGAAGGCCTAACGACTTTTTTAACAAACTGAAACAGAATTAAAGCAGAGAAGAGGAAATCAATTGAATTTGTGCATAACGTATATGACTAACTGTCTACGAGTTTAGCTGGCTGCCACATCAGCATATATGACAGATAACTAAAATCTCTCTAAACTATATTTTCGCACACATAAATAAATATCAAAATTGTAATTAATTGGATACAGCTTCAGCTTTTGGACTGGTTCGTGGAAATCGGGAAATTTTTAAAAATGCTTCTCTTGAATGTAAGAGAGTACATTGATCTTTTTGGTGAAAAATACCTTAACGGAAATCCCCTTCGCCCTTTTTTTTTTTTTTCTTCCTTCATAAAGAAATTAGCACTTTGTCAAATCTGCGTAAAACTTGCTCCATTTATGCCATTGCCAAGCATAACATCAGTAAGGGTAAGGGCCATCATTCCGCGTCGAGCATGTCGTCAAGCTAAATTCCAAAGCAAGACTTGGTGCTCGAAGTCAATAAATATTATATTATTATTTATTTACACACCATTCCAATTTCTATAAATAGTCATATCTCCCTTCTTGCGATTTCATCATCCGCAAAAGAAAAGAAAATGGGTTGTTTAATGCAGCCTTCTCAGCTTTTGATTTGCGTCCAGTTATTGCTCTTGTATTCTCAGTGTTCAGCAATACTTTGCTCTCATGACCAAAGTTCTGCTTTACTCCAATTTAAGCGGCTCTTTTCCTTCGAAAAAGATTCATCATTCAATTGTGACGGATATGAAGAATCTCGTCCAAAGATGATGTCTTGGAAAGAGGACGCTGATTGCTGCTCCTGGGATGGAGTAACATGTGATTCGGCGACGGGTCACGTGATTGGCCTCGACCTCAGTTGCAGTTGGCTTCACGGCAACATCCCTTCCAACAGTAGCCTTTTCTTTCTTCCTCGCCTGCAAAAGCTCAACCTGGCTTTCAACGATTTCAATTACTCTAAGATTTCTTCTGTCTTTACTCAATTTCAAAGCTTGACGCTCCTCAATCTCTCTGATAGCAATTTCACGGGGTCAATTCCTGCCTCACTAGGTAACAATATCACACAACTTGCTTATTTGGATCTCTCATATAATAGTTTTAGCGGTCACATTCCATCGTCTTTTTCAAATCTTCAGCAGCTTCGTCATTTGGATCTTCGGTCCAATAACTTTGTTGGTAATATTCCGGATATGTTTACCAACTTAACCCGACTTTATTATCTAAGATTGAGTTGGAATCAACTGAGTGGCTCGATTCCAAGTTCAATCTTTGAACTTGTGAATTTGACAGATATCTATCTTTCTTTTAACAATTTCAGCGGCAGCGCTGACCTTTACAATTTTGCAAAGTTCAAAAACCTTGAAGTTCTTTCTCTTTTTAATATTAGTTTATCAGTGAGCACCAAATTAACAGTCAACTCGTCTTTCCCTAATCTTCGAGTGTTGGGTTTACGGGCTTGCAATATAAGTGAGTTTCCAGACATCTTGAGAACTCAACATCAGTTAGAGATGTTGGACCTTTCTAGAAACCAAATCCGTGGTAGAATTCCTAGTTGGATGTGGGATATCGGTGTGCATACTTTGCATTACCTACGTCTTTCACAAAACTTCCTCACAAGCATAGACCATCTTCCGTGGAGAAATCTAGAATATCTTTTCCTTGATTCGAACTTACTTCAAGGACCACTTCCGGATCTACCACCTCTTATGATTTACTTTGTTGTTTCTAACAATAGCTTGACCGGAGAGATTCCAGCGTCATTTTGTAATTTGAGTTACATTGAATATCTTTACTTATCCAAAAATAGCTTGAGTGGACAAATTCCACCATGTCTTGGAAACTCTACACTTCAAATCTTGAGTCTCAGAATGAACAACTTTGGAGGTAGCATCCCACAAACATATGCAAAAGGCTGCAACTTGACTTATCTTTCGCTGAGTGACAATCACTTAGAGGGACCATTACCACCATCTTTGATTAACTGTGTCAATTTGAGTTTTCTTTCTGTTATGAACAATAATTTGACTGGAGAGATTCCTTCATCATTTTGTAATTTGAGTTCCATTCAATATCTTTACTTATCCAACAATAGCTTGAGCGGACAAATTCCACAGTGTCTTGGAAACTCTACACTTAGAAGTTTGTATCTCAAAATGAACAACTTCAAAGGTAGCATCCCACAGACATATGCAAAAGGCTGCAACTTGAATTCTCTTTGGCTGAGGGACAATCACTTGGAGGGACCATTACCACCATCTTTGATTAACTGTGTCAATTTGTTTGATCTTGATGTTGGGAAAAATAATTTGACTGGAGAGATTCCAAAGTCTTTTTGTAATTTGAGTTCCATTCAGTCTCTTGACTTATCCGACAATAGCTTGGGTGGACAAATTCCCCAGTGTCTAGGAAACACTACACTTAGAAATTTGGATCTCACAATGAACAACTTCGAAGGTAGCATCCCACAGACATATGCAAATGGCTGCAGCTTGACCTTTCTCCGGCTGAGTGACAATCAATTGGAGGGACCATTACCACCATCTTTGATTAACTGTGTCAATTTGTCGCTCCTTGATGTTGGGAATAACAGCTTGAGCGGCCCAATTCCAGAATATCTCGGAAACTCAACATTTGAAGTCTTGGATATGAGAATGAACAACTTCAGCGGCAGCCTCCCTCAAAAATTTGCACAAAGTTGTGTTTTGACGAGCCTTAACCTTAATGGGAATCAGTTGGAAGGACCATTGCCTTCGTCTTTAGTTAATTGTCAGCATTTGGAAGTTTTAGATATTGGGAATAATCAGATTAACAATACCTTTCCTCACTGGTTAGACGTTCTTCCTGAATTGCAAGTTCTTATATTGCGTTCTAATAGATTTTGGGGTCTTATTGCTGATACCAAAACAAGAGTTCCTTTCCCCAAGTTGCGAATAATTGATCTCTCCTACAATCAACTTACCGGCGTTTTACCAATACGCTATCTGAATGGTTTTAAAGCCATGATGCATGGGCATAACAATGGTATTGTAGTCAATTATATGAGGTCATCGAATTATTCATACTATGAATCAATAGTTTTGACTGTGAAAGGCAACTACGTGTATATGGAGAGGATTTTAACCACTTTCGCAACTATTGACTTTTCGAGCAATAGATTTCAAGGAAAAATTCCAGAAGTAGTCGGAATCCTTAATTCACTCAAAGGTCTAAATATTTCTTACAATAACCTGACAGGTGGTATTCCGTCGTCACTGAGAAATCTAACAGAGCTTGAATCTCTAGACCTTTCTTCAAACAAGCTTGCTGGACGTATCCCGACCCAACTGGCGAGTCTGAATTATCTTTCGAAGTTGAATCTCTCCAACAACCAGCTGGAAGGACACATACCAATAGGATCCCAATTTAATACATTTGCAAATGATTCCTATTCTGGTAACTCAGAGTTGTGTGGATTCCCATTATCAAAAAACTGCAGCATTGATGAGGCATTAGAGCCAACAACACCAACAAGATTTCTCGAAGAAGACGATGCATCAAGGTGGTTCGATTGGAAGTTTGCTAAATTGGGTTACGCATCTGGAGTGGTGATCGGCTTGTCCATTGGATACATGGCATTTGTGATAGGAAGGCCACAATGGTTTGTAAGAATGATTGAAAGGATGCAATCCAAGAAAGTGAGAGGGGTGATCAGTCGGGAGAGGGCAAGAAGAAGAAGTTTGTAAGTGCATCTCTAAAGGACCGGATGAGTAATTATTAGTTTTTCATTTGGAATTATAAGTTGGTTTCTACTGTTCTGTGAGTAGATAGCATACTGATATGATCGTAATCCAACAGTTGACTCACAAAAACCACAATCTTAATTAATTTCAAATTATGTTTGTTATCAACATCTAAAGCGAGAAACAGCGTAAGGATAATTTTAACTGAATTATTGTTGTGGTTGTTTTCTTCAGAAATTATAAGCCCCTGGAAGCTGGCAGTGGAAGACAAATAATCCTTCCAGGCACTCAATTTTTTTTTATCTTTTTTACTTTTACTTTTATTTCCATTTCATTAGGACATGTAATCACGGAGGTATGTTACTTTGTTTTGATGGTAAAATGACTTGAAGTAATATTGTTGCATGAAATTGTGGGAGTAACTTTGGTTTGTTTTATCTTGGGCCACGTGCTTCAAATTTGGGTATGGAACCTACTATTTCAAAGTTTGTGAGAAGAAAACAATCTTTGCCTTCGGCTCAGTGATATTAATTTAAAAACTCAAAGCTTAATTAATAGGTCAATTAAGTGGGTGCATTGCTCTTCTGGGAGAAAATGTATTAAATGAAATCCCACACATCTGCCAATGGGCTTGTACAGTGTTGACAGCACTCATGGCTCTCCAATCTTCAGAGCAATAATCTTCAGCGCTATGAGACGTGTCATGAGAAGTTCAATTTAAAGTAGATCTTTTATTGTAATATATGTAGCTGCATTTCAATATGAAGAAATCAGCCTCATCCAAATTTAATTAAGAAAAATCTGCAGTTTTTCATATATCAACATTTTTCATTTTGAAGAAATAAAAATAATTGTGCCTAATATTTTAGTATTTGTTGATAATTTTTAAACTTAGAAATTAATTTATTAAAAGTCAAACAATTTCTTTTCCCTCACATTCTCTTATTTCATCTTACAAATCTCAAAAACAGAAAACCAAAACATCAATTTATTAAAAGTCATAAATGAAGTTAATTGAATAAAGGGAGAAATTTTTTCAAAGGCTTCTTGCCTTCCCTGCAAATTCAACCTGGCCTGGATGTTAGTTAATTGAATAAACGAGGCCATATATCGTTCAATTAACTAAAAGCATTTTTTGTTCAAAAAAGAAAAATAAATAAATAAACGCACCTTGGGGAAACATTTAATTGTAGAGATGCCAAAAGCCCAGACTTAGCCTGGATGCTATTTTTACACATTTGAAACCCCACCAAGCCGAATGCTGGGTACTCAGATTTTATTCTTTTTAAATATTGTATTCGTATTTTCATAATTTTATAATTTTTAAATTTATTTCAATAAGTTGAACATAAAATATTTATTTAAATATTTAAACTTTACATATATGTAATATGTGAGTTAAATAAATATAAATATTTAAAATAACTTATATTTTATAATATTTTTAAATAAAATTTAGGTTCCAGGCTAGATCCCAATTTTATTAAATGATACCCAAGACCGACCCGCTTCATACCTGCGCCAGATAATACCTGGTCCACGTCATTCAGGTTCGGACCATGCGGATATTTTGCCATCCCTATTTAACTAGAAGCATTTTAACCCAAAAAGCTAGTAAAAATCTATTACGTATCACATTGTTTACCTCTAGGTTAATTGAGCATTTATTTTTCCTAATCAAATTTATCAAGAAACAATGACCTGGATTGGTTATTGAGAGAAAATTAAGAGAAAATTTGATACTAACTTTTATTAAAAAATTTCAAATATTGGTATCGATTATAAATCAACATTCAATTTTCTACAAAAATGCTGCTTGTATCATTTGTTTCTTATGATCATATATGTTCGATATTACAACAATAAAATTGGTACCCCAAATTATAAATATGATCCTGATTCGAGCCAAATGTGGGAACTTGCTTCTTCTACTTCTTCATGTTTATCAGTAATGTTCTACAAGCAAGTGATTTTATTTGGTGACACAATTTGAACACTATACAATATATTAGCTGTTTAAATGTGTATGTATGTACATATACGATTCAGCATAGTACTCTTTGTCGTAAGTTGAACATCAATAATTAATGGAAAAACATTATACTTACATGAGATTGCAAATATGATTGCACCATTTCTTCTTGATTCATAAGATGATATTAAACTCAAAAACTTGTTTTATATCTAATTATTAGATCTAAAGCTTGAGACTATATGATTTAAAAGATATATTTAGTCCCTAGACGTAAAGAAAGGGAGTGAGAAAAGCCCATCAATTAATGTTTAATAATGCATGTTTAACTAAATTGCCAATTGGAGACTTTTGAGATTGACTAAAACTATTAGGGGTAATTTAGTAATTTATGCCCTAGGATAATTTTGTAAATTCAAAACTTACAAATTATTTTTATAATTTAAATTAAGAACATTTCGCTGATTTAAGATTTTGAGGATAATTTAGTCATTTTTTATATTAGGGGTATTTTGATAATTTTTAAACAGAAGGGTATTTTAGTAATTTTAGCTATTCGAGAGTTATATTATGTGGTTTCAAGCTTTATAAAGGAAACCTTATCAAAATTTTAATAGAATTCTTATTTTTATAAAATTATTATTTGTTGGTTTCATGGATTAGAGAGATTCGCCCTAGAGTTGGGGCCGAGTCGTGTCAGTTAAAGTGTCATTTACTTAACAAAGAACTAAGTTTATCATGCATATATGAAACATATTGACGTATGATTTCATTTTGTGCAAGAAATTGTTGATGAGAGAAAAATTCTTCCATAAAAAATCACAACTACAAAGAATCCCGTAAATATGTTGACTATGGTGGTGACAACAATTAAGTTTGAGCATTGTCTAAACTTGTTCAATATCCTATAAGTTTAAAAACACTTGGAAAAGGCAGGGATTGAAGGATGTTTTGTTGATAGTCAACTTAGATTTGGACAAATCTTTGTTAAGGTAGAAAATTGTTAAAAAATTCAATGTTCAAAATTGGTGCAATTGACGTGCATGCATTCAAAATTGGAGAAGCAAAATGGAAGACAGATTGATAAGATAGGTACCTAATTTTTGTTGGGATTAGTGCAATAATACATCCCATTTTTCCTATAAATAGAAGGAAATTCTTCATTGGTTATGCATTCCATTTGAAAGGGTTGAGACCAATTGTAAGTAAAGTAATTTGTGATATTTGAGAGAATTTCTACTTGAGTGTTCTAGTGAGAGTCCGATTAGGTATATTAGGGTTTAGGGTTTTAAGAGCTTTTCTCATTTTGTAAATTTATATTTATTAGTAAAATTATTTTTAGTCTTTAACTATAGACTAGGCATTACATCAAATCACGTAAATTTTTATGTCCCACTTTTTTGTATTTATTTATCACCACATTTATATTTCTTCAGAAGCCGCATTTACTATAATTTAGTAATTGTTCAACCTACTTTTTGCAACAAAAACAAGAGATTTAGAATTTGAACACCATTCGTATTGATGCGGAAATATTTGAATTGTCATAACACTGTACGTGGATGTGGAGAAAATTATAGAAAAGTAATTAAGAAATAAATTTAAGGTCTAATGGCTTGCTTAAGAAACTAAAATAGAATCAAAGAAGAGGAGGGAATATGAATTTTGCTTGTATAGTGTATATGTTTAAGTTCAACTTGAACCCTGGGTGTCATAGTCGTGGAAAAGAAGTTTAAGTCTTTTGGAAATTTACTAAATTGGGCACAAATTCATGCACTTACTATGTTCAAAAACAATATCACGAGGCTCTCAATACAAGTTTTATACGGGTTTGTTACATAAAACACTCATCCCATAACACTTAGTTCTCTAAATCAATAATTATTGAGGAGTCCATACACATTTCCACGAGACCTCGCTGGGCTTTACATACGTAGGGCCGCAAGTAGCATAAGCTGATGTGAAATGTTTATACGACATTGAAATGAAATCAATATGACCATGCAAGCAAAATCATCTCTGCACCCTGTAACTTTGTTAGATGTGTCTTCTGTTGCTCCACATCGATAATTCTTTTTTATTTACCTCAATCTCTTTAAACTTAGCTCGTAAGTTTTGCTTTAAGTGGTGCGTACAAATACCATATGCAGCACCTGGAAATGTGATGTTATCATTTTTCTTGATACTTGGGTGGCGATCAGAAATGAAAACCAAATTAGGAACTTCATCTCTTGCTTCCTTTAACTTCATTAGAAACCATCCCCATGATGCATCATTCTCACTATCACCAACACCAAATGCAACAGGATAAAGTTGATTGTTACCATCAAGTACTGTTGCAATGACCAAAGTTCCTTTAAATTTTCCCTTTAAGAATGTACCGTCAATTGCAATGACTGGCCTTATTGATGCAATAAATCCATGTATACAACCCCCAATTGCCATAAAAATATATTTAAAGTTATTTGCATTGTCAACTTCAAGGCATGCGTAGGTGCCCGGATTTTTCTTCTTTAACATTTTTATGTATGAAGGGAGTAACTTGAATGAATCCTCAGGCGTACCTCTAACTTTCTCCATTGCATATTCTCTTACTTTCCATGCCTTGTGGTAACTTATTTCAAACCCAAACTATTTTTGGAAATCTTCCTGATATCACTAGGCCTATATGAGGATGAAGCACCATCAAACTTGTGACAAATTTTTTGTCCGATAAGCTTAAATGAAGCATGACGATGATCTCTTTTACGGACATCAAGTGTACAACTATGGACACTATAGTACTTTGTGATTTTAAACATATTCAAACTTCCAAACTTGACAGCACAAAGTCGCCACTTACAAGTATCGTCAACACATTTAACAACAAGTATATTCTTCCCTGACTTGAAAGTTTTAAACTCAAAATTTTTCCTTAAAGCTTCTATAGAAAGCACTTTTTGCAACTCCTCTTTCGAACTGAACAACCTTTTCCCCATTTTGCAACTCCTCTTTCGAACTGAACAACCTTTTCCCCATTAACCCATCACTATCACCAACAACTTCTAGAGATGGCAAGTTAATACTATTAGAATGCGAGTTGTCAGTGTCGAATGAACTACTGCATGCAAACAAATTAACTCTGGGCATATATCTATTATCAGAGGGTGGATAACTCATACTGGAAGATACTACATTTTCCACTGTTGGATCACTAACTGTTATCCCATCAACATTAACAGGAAGAATAACATTTTTATTTTCCTTATTTGGCTCCATTCTATCAATTGGTTGTGTTTCAGGAATAAATTCAAATATTGACTGATCTTCAACAACAAAATTATTTGGACTTAAACATTCATCTCTATCATATGGCTGAATAGGTTCTTGTGGATAGCTATCTGATCCAAAGTTAGGGTCAACATGAGTAATAGGGGTCATTAGAATTTGTTTTCTTTGGTAAGTAATGCAAAGAGGAATTTTCAACTCAGCTCCACTAACTGTTTCCTCTAGGAAATAATCTACATCATTATCACTCATAATTGGAACAGGTGGCATTGAATCGAATGTTTTAAGCTTGAACTTTATTTCAATGTCAAATTCACAAATATCAATGCAAATAACTCGACATACTCTTTCTATCAATTGTGCATACGTGGTAGAACAGGGCACCATGATCCCTCTTGCCTCTGTACCATTAAATCTATAATGGCCGTTTTGCTCAATCCATTCACCACAAAACATAATAGGCACACGCACTGAAGTCATTTCCTGAAATAATACAACAGTTAATTATACAACAAATACAAAAATAAAATCTAAGAAAGTATATAACGAAGTATAGAACTGTCTATATATTTACACGACAGACATCATATAATTGCTAGTTTATACAATGGACGTCGTGTAATTACTAGTTTACACAATCATGATTGTGTAACTTACTAAAATACCCAACTATAGTTTAGTAAAAAGTTAGAGGATATATTTAGTAAAAAAACTGTAATCTTTGTATTAAGAAAAATCTTCTCTAATAACATCTACTATATCTTTCAGAATTACATGATTACTGTCGTGTATATTCATATATACACGACAAAAGTCGTGTAAGTTCAAAAAATACATGACTCAATAAATAGTCAAACGACATATTTTTCATATATGCACAAACATACTATATGATAATAGTTGTGTAACTTATTAAAACACATGACTATAGTCTAGTAATAGTTAAAGGATATATCTAGTGAAAAAAATTTTTTACACTAATGAGTCTATTATATTGTTTCACTACTATAGTCGTGTAAATATATACATACACGACTACAGTCGTGTAAATCTGTAAATACACGACTACAATTGTGTAAATCCATATTTACACGATTGCTATTGTGTATATCGGGTGCAGAATAAAATTTTCGCAACAACTTCAGGTTTTAATGAATGTAATTATAAAATCCATCAAAGAATAGTCACATGATGCAAAAATAGTGAAAATGTGAGTTACTTGATTATTTATCACAAATCAAATAAAACCCTAAAAATAACATATTGTCAACAAAATGAATAAATAACACCAAATAAAAAATAAAGTTTCAAATACCTTATTCATAGCATGAGTACTTCATCCAGTTGGAATTAAAATTTCAGCACATTGCCGTTCATGAGAGCTTTTGAGTGGAGAGTGAGTTTTGGATGTGTGGAGTGAAAAAGAGTAAAGTGTGTTAGAGGTGACTTGTGTGTGTTTTATATTTTTTTGTAGGGATATTTTAGACAATATACCACATCGAGAGGCATATCTAGACATATTATAGATAAGAAAATTCAGGCTAACAACAAGTGTTGAAAAAAATTTATTTTACTTAGGGAACAAGTTGAGAGGGCTTGATGTACTTAAAATTGCCATCACTTATAGTGAAGAGCTTGGTGGTCGGAATTTTTTAAAATAATAAATCGTCACGGGTTGTTAAGGATGTTATTGATGTAGATTCTCTAATGCTTAAGTAAGAGACTAAAAATAACACAATAATAAATAAATAAATAAGAGAGAGAAAATAGAATAAGAGAAAGACTTAAAAAATATCGTGTCTTCCATACAATATATTTGTTTGTATATGCCATGTAAATTTTAAATTAAAATATAAAATTATAAATACCATGTAAAAGTATTACTGTTTCTCCTTAGCGATCACCTTGAATTTAAATTTTAAAAGAACAAAAAAACATAGTAAAGGTAAAAATAACATGAAATAACAAAGCTTGAGAAATTTTACTTCTTTATTTCTCGCATTTTCAGACTCTTCTATTTAAGGGCTCAAAATCACTTTCCATTCTGCATCTTTTAAAACTAGAAATTGAAAATAAAAATTCTATTGCGATGACATGAGATGCGTGGACAGTGGGTGGATATTCACTGTTTATATCTCACTGCTGTTTCCTCACGGACCTTGCGCCTCGCGAGGAAGCTTTGAATTAGTTACCCAATTTGCCCATGAGTTAGCGAGCCAATTACCACCCTAATTAGATATTTGGTTGATAAATAATTGATTGGACGTAAATGAAAAAGCATTTCCAATAATCTTTTAAATTCATTATTTCACTCATATTTAATTAAAAAAAAAGACTCATAATATTTTTACGAGATTTAAACTGCTAATTGTGGGGCAGCAGCCCAGCCAACTCGGCCGAGTGGCAAGCACTTTAATAATTGAAATAATGTAAAGTCGAAACTTAATTGAAGCTTGTCTAAATGGCTCAGAATGTGCCACGTCAACAGGTAAAACTCATCCACGTCACCAGCCTCAGCGCTCTCGCCACGTCATCACTAAGCGGTTGTAAATGATGATATATTGGATAACGAGAACAGTTATATTGAGTCTCTTCGCAGAGGGAGAGCACCAAAGACAGAGAGAAAACAAAATGGCGCGAGCTTCGCTTCATTTGAATAGCGCGGCCACGGCCATAATGGCCAGTGCTGCAAGTGCTGCTAAAGAGACAGTTCTTGACAAAGCTCACTTTCAAATGAAGAACCGAAATGCCCGCGTTTTGGTGCTTGGAGGTACGGGTCGGGTGGGTGGATCCACTGCTGCTGCTCTCTCCAAGCTCTGTCCCGACCTTCAGATCGTAGTTGGGTCTCGAAACAGGTGAAAAAATTAATACCCTTTTCTTTCCGAAAAAATGCAAGAAATAAAGGAGGGAAAATTTTCAAGCTTTGTTATTTTCTGTTATTTTTACGTTTACTATGTTTCTTTGGTTATTTTAAAATTTAAATTCAAGGTGATGGCTAATGGTAAACTGCAATACTTTTACATGGTTCTGAAAGTACATTTCTAAACATTCACTCAACTACAAGTGATTATCATGTCCCACAGTAATAGATTAGGGCTCCAGTTTGTGGTGGTATTGTGCTGTTGTGGCTTTTTAAAACACATCTAATTCTAAATGAGAGCTGAAGTAAAATTTACAGTGTCTGGTAAATGCTGCCTTTAAATAATAAATTTGACCCCCAAAAAAAAAAACAAAGGTAAAGCTAATGTAGGTCGGGCAATTGTGGATAAAATCATCATAATTTTCAAACTGCGATTATGAGTGTTTACCAAATATTTTAAAGTTGTGATTAGATGGCAATAAAAAAAGAGAACCAAAACAGTCCATAATAAAATTGCAGATGATGCAAAAATTGTAATTCTGTATCTTTTTGGTTTTCCTAAACATTCAAAAGGCTGTCTTTGTCGATTGATATGCTCTGACTTTGGTATGTTAATATTTTAGAACGCTGTCAAACATGCTAGTTCTTGGATGGAACTATGGGGAAATGGAGTTGTAAATTCAAATAGTCATGGCTGGAACATGTCCTAATTTACAGTGTTGCTGAGAAAATTTTGCATACTGACAGGGAAAAAGGTGCTGCTATGGTCTCTACATTGAGGAAGAATTCTGAATTTGCTGAAGTTAACATTTACAATGAAGGCTCATTATTAATGGCTTTAAGAGGTACGATCATTCCTTGCAGACTATATGTATCCTCTATTGTTCCACATCAATAATTCTTTTTCTTCTAGAGTCAAAGTAAAGGATTTTTTTTTTTTTTTTTGAAGCAGATATTTTGTTATTGACAGTATTTTGATGATATTTTAGTCTGTATGTGAAATGCTGTAACTTTGCTTGGTCAGATGTGGATCTTGTGGTTCATGCAGCAGGACCTTTTCAACAGGCACCGAAATGCACTGTATTGGAAGCTGCCATAGAGATCAAGGTGAGGAAAGGTAAATGTTGTTTTTGAATATCTCTTTTCCAAGTACAGTTTTCTATGTTTAGTATATGTGATAATTGAAGCATGTATACAACTTTACTATGTAACCAAGATGTAGTCTTATGTGTTCTTTTTTGTGTGTCCTAACAGACAGCATACATTGATGTTTGTGACGATACCATCTACTCCCAGCGTGCAAAGTCCTTCAGGGATAGAGCAATAGCTGCAAACATTCCAGCCATAACCACCGGAGGATTCTACCCAGGAGTGAGCAATGGTGGTTTTATGAACATAATGTTCTTGTCCTGCTATCTGCTCTTCTAGCACTGTAAATGATACAATTAAGTGAAGAATATAGATAAGTACCAATTCTTTAATTGAAATGTATTCAGACTACCAATTCTTGCTTTAGAGCTAAAACTTAATTGTTGTTTAACTCATAGAGCTGGCTCCAAATTTCTTATATATGGGTGCACATATTGGTTTGACAGATAGTTTTAATAACTTTAGCAACTTGAGAGTATTGCAACTAAGATAAGACTCAAAGCTTTGTTTGAAAAAGTCTTCAGAATCTTGAGCTACTTGCACTACATAATGATTCTTTCGGATCTCCAAGGGCATATCTTGCCTGAGTAGCCATTTTGCTTCTGCTGAAATAAGTATCAATATCAAACTACTTTAGATGACCCTTCATTCGATAGGGCTCCTAAACTTGAGATGGTGTCTATTTTCATGTTTACATTCCAACTAAGCTAAATTATCTGATGCCCAGTCCCTGCTCTTCGGAACTGTTTAATTAGTTTTTTGAATGTTGGGATTTTTGCTCAAGATGATGCAAAGCCTCCTCTAGTTAGATTTAGGCAAGCTAAGTGAGAGCTCTGCTTGTGACACTTGCACAATCTATGAGATTATAGCAATTTTAAAAATAGGACTATGCTATGTCTTTTTTGATGAGTGAAATCTGTATCTGCTATTATACTACTTTTGGATCCTTATACTAACTGATATCTGTTACATGACAGTGATGGCAGTGGAGCTAGTTCGTGTTGCAAGAAGTGACAGCAAAGGAGAGCTGGAGAGGCTAAGGTAGCAATGTCCAGTAACTTTCCTAGGGTAAAGTCCTAGAACATTACTTTGCCGAAGTGATTTCAAGTAATTTCCTGCTCAGATCGGCAGTTTTTCCCTTTTCATGTTTTGGTGAAATCTATCCACATTGACTAATTGATAGGGACTGTTAAGCAGAAAACACTGGCCTAATTATATAACCTATCAATGCCAAGGGAGCTACAGTTACTACTAAAGATTTTAAAATTCTTAAAATGTATTTAACTGTAATGACAAACTAAAACTCTTCTTTTTCTTGAGTCTGTGAAGAGTATTTCTGATTCCATAAGAGAATTACACATGTGGACGGGTATGCTGTAAATCCCATATAAAAATAATAAGAATACCAGACTTGTATTTGTATACAAGATGTTGGCTCCTAAACCAACGGCTTAAATTTTTGAGTTGGTGTCACTGGTATACCTAGTTCTGGTGAGATATACACTCAACTTTTTGCACTAAACCCTTAAAAGATGTCAAAAAATCAGATAACCTATTACAACAGAAAGAATTGGGAATCATAACCATTATGCATAAAATATATAATGGCTCCTTTTCTTCCTTTTCCTTTTTGCTGTAATTTACAATTTACATGAAAATATGCTCGTCTCAGATTCTCGTACTATACAGCAGGCACGGGTGGTGCTGGCCCAACAATATTAGCTACTAGTTTTTTACTTCTTGGGGAGGAAGTTGTTGCATATAATAAAGGTTTGTACGAGAGCATAATGAAAATTATTTCTATCTGTTTTGTTTTAATTGGTCTACTGCTTATGTCACTTAACTGTGATAATGCATAATCCAAGCAGGAAAAGAAATCGCATTAGAGCCTTATAGTGGAATGCTCAGTGTTGACTTCGGGAAAGGGATTCGAAGGAAAGATGTCTTCCTGTTGTAAGTTCCATAGGATAGAAACTGCTCTCTCAGCAGGAGAATTTTCTTGTCTAACATCTTTATTAACAAACTGAAATAGATTTCGTACATGCTATAAGTTTAAATGAATTATAATTAATTAAGATTAGTCCTCCTCAATTTCAAAAGGTAGTACTGATCAACCTCACAAGTAGATTACACATATTAACTTGCAGTAAACTAACTATCAAGAAGCAAATGGAAGGCCTAACGACTTTTTTAACAAACTGAAACAGAATTAAAGCAGAGAAGAGGAAATCAATTGAATTTGTGCATAACGTATATGACTAACTGTCTACGAGTTTAGCTGGCTGCCACATCAGCATATATGACAGATAACTAAAATCTCTCTAAACTATATTTTCGCACACATAAATAAATATCAAAATTGCAATTAATTGGATACAGCTTCAGCTTTTGGACTGGTTTGTGAAAATCGCGAAAATTTTAAAAATGCTTCTCTTGAATGTAAGAGAGTACATTGATCTTTTTGGTGAAAAATACTTTAACGGAAATCCCCTTCGTCCCCTTTTTTTTTTTTTCTTCATAAAGAAATTAGCACTTTGTCAAATCTGCGTAAAACTCGGTCCATTTTTGCCATTGCCAAGCATAACATCAGTAAGGGTAAGGGCCATCATTCCGCGTCGAGCATGTCGTCAAGCTAAATTCCAAAGCAAGAAGACTTGGTGCTCTAAGTCAATAAGTGTTATATTGTTAATTATTTACACACCATTCCAACTTCTATAAATAGTCATCTCCCTTCTTGCGATTTCATCAACAGGAAAAAAAAAAAAAAAAAAGGTATGGGTTATATCACTCAGCCTTATCAACTTTTGGTTTACCTCCAGTTATTTCTCCTATATTCTCAGTGTTCAGCCATACTTTGCTCTCGCGACCAAAGTTCTGCTTTGCTCCAATTTAAGCAGCTCTTTTCCTTCCGAAAAAATTCTTCGCACTATTGTGAAATATTTCAACAAATATCCCGTCCAAAGATGATGTCTTGGAAAGAGGACGCTGATTGCTGCTCCTGGGATGGAGTAACATGTGATTCGGCGACGGGTCACGTGATTGGCCTCGACCTCAGTTGCAGTTGGCTTCACGGCAACATCCCTTCCAACAGTAGCCTTTTCTTTCTTCCTCGCCTGCGAAAGCTCAACCTGGCTTTCAACGATCTCAATTACTCTAAGATTTCTTCTGGTTTTACTCAATTTCCGAGCTTGACTCTCCTCAACCTCTCTGATAGCAATTTCACGGGGTCAATTCCTGCCTCACTAGGTAACAATATTACACAACTTGCTTATTTGGATCTTTCAACTAACAGTTTCAGTGGTCACATCCCATCGTCTTTTTCAAATCTTCAGCAGCATCGTCATTTAGATCTTTCGGACAATGACTTTGTTGGTAACATTCCGGATATGTTTACCAACCTAACCCTACTTTCTTTTTTAGGCTTGGCATCTAATGAACTGATTGGCTCAATTCCAAGTTCAATCTTCGAACTAGTGAATTTGGCAGATATCTATCTTTCTTTTAACAACTTCAGTGGCAGAGTTGAGCTTTACAATTTTGCAAAACTCAAAAATCTTGAAATTCTTTTTCTTTCTAATATTAGTTTGTCGGTGAGCACCAAATTAACAGTCAACTCGTCTTTTCCTAATCTTCTGGGGTTGGGATTATCTGCTTGCAATATAAGTGAGTTTCCAAACATCTTGAAAGCTCAACGTCAATTAGAGTGGTTGGACCTTTCTATAAACCAAATCCGTGGTAGCATTCCCAGTTGGATGTGGGATATCGGTGTGCATACTTTGTATTACCTACGTCTTTCACAAAACTTCCTCACAAGCATAGACCATCTTCCGTGGAGAAATCTGGAATATCTTTTCCTTGATTCGAACTTACTTCAAGGACCACTTCCGGATCTACCACCTCTTATGATTTACTTTGTTGTTTCTAACAATAGCTTGACCGGAGAGATTCCAGCGTCATTTTGTAATTTGAGTTACATTGAATATCTTTACTTATCCAACAATAGCTTGAGTGGACAAATTCCACCATGTCTTGGAAACTCTACACTTCAAAGATTGAGTCTCGGAATGAACAACTTAGGAGGTAGCATCCCACAGACATATGCAAAAGGCTGCAACTTGACTTTTCTTTGGTTGAATGGCAATCACTTAGAGGGACCATTACCACCATCTTTGATTAACTGTGTTAATTTGTCAGTTCTTCATGTTGCAAATAACAACTTGAGCGGCCAAATTCCAGAATGTCTTGGGAACTCAACAAGTTTGATCATTCTTAATGTTGGGAATAACAGCTTGAATGGGCCGATTCCAGAATCTCTTGGAAGCTCAACACTTCAAGTGTTAGATATGAGAATGAACAAGTTCAATGGCAGCCTCCCTCAAAGATTTGCAAAAGGTTGTGTTTTGGTGAGTCTTAACTTAAATGGCAATCGATTGGAAGGACCATTGCCTCTATCTTTGGTCGATTGTCAGCATTTGGAATTTTTAGATGTCGGGAATAATCAGATTGATGATACCTTTCCCCATTGGTTAGACACTCTTCCTGAATTACAAGTTCTTATATTGCGTTCTAATAGATTTTGGGGTCCCATTGGTGGGACTAAAACAAGAGTTCCCCTTCCCAAATTGCGAATAATTGATTGCTCTCACAATCAACTCACTGGTGTTTTGCCACTATGGTATTTGGATAGTTTTAAGGCCATGATGCATGGGGACGACAATGGCATTGAATTCAATTATATAAGGTCGTCGAATTATTCACACTATGAATCAATATTTTTTACTTTGAAAGGCAACGACGTGCATATAGAGAGGATTTTAACCACTTTTGCAACTATTGACTTTTCGAGCAATAGATTTCAAGGAAAAATTTCAGAAGTAGTCGGAATGCTTAATTCACTCAAAGGTCTAAACATTTCTCACAACAACCTGACAGGTGGTATTCCGTCGTCGCTGAGAAATCTGACAGAGCTTGAATCTCTAGACCTGTCTTCAAACAAGCTTGTTGGGCATATCCCAACACAACTGGCCAGTCTGAATTATCTTTCGGTGTTGAATCTTTCCAACAACCAACTTGAGGGACCCATACCACGAGGACCCCAGTTTAATACATTTGCGAATGATTCCTATTCTGGTAACACAGGGTTGTGTGGATTCCCATTATCAAAAAGCTGCAGCATTGATGAGGCATTAAAGCCAACAACGCCAACAAGATTTCTCGAAGGAGACGATGCATCAAGGTGGTTCGATTGGAAGTTTGCTAAGTGGGGTTACGCATCTGGAGTGGTGATCGGCTTGTCCATTAGATACATGGCATTTGTGACGGGAAGGCCACAATGGTTTGTAAGAATGATCGAAAGGATGCAATCCAAGAAAGTGAGAGGGGTGATCAATCGGGAGAGGGCAAGAAGAAGAAGTTTGTAAGTGCATCTCTAAAGGACCGGGTGAGTAATTATTAGTTTTTCATTTGGAATTAGAAGGTGGTTTCTACTGTTCTTTGAGTAGATAGCATGCTGATATTATCGTAATCCAACAGTTGACTCACAAAAACCACAATCTTAATTAATTTCAAATTATGTTTGTTATCAACATCTAAAGCGAGAAACAGCGTAAGGATAATTTTAACTGAATTATTGTTGTGGTTGTTTTCATCAGAAATTATAAGCCTCTGGAAGCTGGCAGTGGAAGACAAATAATCCTTCAGGCACTCAATTTTTTTTTTTATCTTTTTTTACTTTTACTTTTATTTCCATTTCATTAGGACATGTAATCACGGAGGTATGTTACTTTGTTTTGATGGTAAAATGACTTGAAGTAATATTGTTGCATGAAACTGTGTGGGAGTAACTTTGGTTTGTTTTATCTTGGGCCACGTGCTTCAAATTTGGGCGTGGAACCTACTATTTCAAAGTTTGTGACAAGAAAACAATCTTTGCCTTCAGCTCAGTGATATCAATTTAAAAACTCATAGCTTAATTAATAGCTCAATTAAGTGGGTGCATTGCTCTTCTGGCAGAAAATGTATTAAACGAAATCCCACACATCTGCCAATGGGCTTGTACAGTGTTGACAGCACTCATGGCTCTCAAATCTTCAGAGCAGTAATCTTCAGCGCTGTGAGACGTGTCATGAGAAGTTTAATTTAAAGTAGATCTTTTATTGCAATATATGTATCTGCATTTCAATATGAAGAAATCAGCCTCATCCAAATTTAATTAAGAAAAATCTGCAGTTTTTCATATATCAACATTTTTCATTTTGAAGAAACAAAAATAATTGTGCCTAATATTTTAGTATTTTTTGATAATTTTTAAACTTAGAAATTAATTTATTAAAAGTCAAACAATTTCTTTTCCCTCACATTCTCTTATTTCATCTTACAAATCTCAAAAACAGAAAACCAAAACATCAATTTATTAAAAGTCATAAATGAAGTTAATTGAATAAAGGGAGAAATTTTTTCAAAGGCTTCTTGCCTTCCCTGCAAATTCAACTTGGCCTGGATGTTAGTTAATTGAATAAACGAGGCCATATATCGTTCAATTAACTAAAAGCATTTTTTGTTCAAAAAATAAAAATAAATAAATAAATGCACCTTGGGGAAACATTTAATTGTAGAGATGCCAAAAACCCAGACTTAGCCTAGATGCTATTTTTACACATCTGAAACCCCACCAAGCCGAATGCTGGGTACTCGGATTTTATTCTTTTTAAATATTGTATTCGTATTTTTATAATTTTATAATTTTTAAATTTATTTCAATGAAATTGAACATGAAATGTTTATTTAAATATTTAAACTTTACATATATGTAATATGTGAGTTAAATAAATATAATATTTAAAATAATTTATATTTTATAATATTTTTTAATAAAATTCGGGTTCTAGGCTAGATCCCAATTTTATTAAATGATACCCAAGACCGACTCGCTTCATACCTGTGCCAGATAATACCTGGTCCACATCATTCCGGTCCGGACGATGCGGATATTTTGCCATCCCTATTTAACTAGAAGCATTTTAACCCAAAAAGCTAGTAAAAATCTATTACGTATCACATTGTTTACCTCTAGGTTAATTGAGCATTGTTTACCTCTAGGTTAATTGAGCATTTATTGTTCCTAATCAAATTTATCAAGAAACAATGACCTGGATTGGTTATTGAGAGAAAATTAAGAGAAAATTTGATACTAACTTTTATTAAAAAATTTCAAATATTGGTATCGATTATAAATCAACATTCAATTTTCTACAAAAATGCTGCTTGTATCATTTGTTTCTTATGATCATATATGTTCGATATTACAACAATAAAATTAGTACCCCAAATTACAAATATGATCCTGATTCGAGCCAAATGTGGGAACTTGCTTCTTCTACTTCTTCATGTTTATCACTAATGTTCTACAAGGAAGTGATTTTATTTGGTGACACAATTTGAACACTATACAATATATTAGCTGTTTAAATGTGTATGTATGTACATATAAGATTCAGTATAGTACTCTTTGTCATAAGTTGAACATCAATAACTAATGGAAAAACATTATACTTACATGAGATTGCAAATATGATTGCACCATTTCTTCTTGATTCATAAGATGATATTAAACTCAAAAACTTGTTTTACATCTAATTATCATATCTAAAGCTTGAGACTATATGATTTAGAAGATATATTTAGTCACTGATGTAAAGAAAGGGAGTGAGAAAAGCCCATCAATTAATGCTTAATAATGCGTGTTTAACTAAATTGCCAATTGGAGACTTTTGAGATTGACTAAAAATTGCTAATGAATGACATTCGATCAGCAGTTGCTTTTGGAAAGAAAGAGTGAATGAGTTCTTCTATCTCTCTTTGGCAAAAGAGTCATAAAAGAAAATAGATAATGTTTAAACTATATACATCGATTTTGATTATGTTGGTGATTTGAATAAACGAAGATCAACCACTTGATATGTATTTACTTTTACTAGAGGGCCAATCAGTTGAAAGTCTACACTACAGTTGCATTATCGACCACATAGGCCGAGAGCATGGAAATTACAGAAGTTGTTACGAAGGCTATTTAGTTACAAGGCTTGCTTGAAAATTTGGGATTAGGTACAGGAGCATATTAGTATGTATTATGACAGCTAATGTAACATATGGAAACAAGTATAAAAGAATAGAATCAAGAGACACACACATGCACACTTGAGAAAAAGAGAGAGAGTTGACCCGAGTTGACTGACCCAGTTCTACAAGTTGACTCGATCGAATCACACAATTCCAACCACACTTCTGGTAGAATAAGGTACCATTGCAAACCTTATGAGACGCCAGTCATAGGCCTATCTTCCTTATCGACCGAAAACAGCCAAAACGCTAGCAATTTAGTCAAAATTTAAGGCCATGAACCAGTTTTTGTTGTCGTTGATTTCACTAGAATTTGGCTCATCACTAGTTGGGTTCCATTCCTCTCACCTTCAATTTACATTTCCGACTAGTCCTGTCACCTGAAATGGCTGGATCACCAACGAATGTCAAGTTGTAAGCCTGCAGTTTTGGGAGCTCGATTCATCGTCATCACCACGTGTAAAAGGTCACTGCCGACACCGTTGGACTTACCAGGGCTAGAACTACTAGACCTAAACTTCCCATCATCGCTGACTAAGTTTCGGTCACGATTGACCAATGGGGAGCAATTCAGTAATTTTATTTAAACTTAGGATTAATTCTATAATTTATAAAAGTTATGGTTAATTTAGTAATTATGGACTAGGGCAATTAGGTAATTTGAGATTTTGAGGTACTATTAGGGGTAATTTAGTAATTTATACCCTAGGATAATTTTATAAATTCAAAACTTGCAGATTATTTTTATAATTTAAATTAAGAACATTTCGCTGATTTAAGATTTTGAGGATAATTTAGTAATTTTTTATATCAGGGGTATTTTGATAATTTTCAAACACAAGGGTATTTTGATAATTTTCAAACACAAGGGTATTTTAGTAATTTTAACTATTCGAGAATTATATTATGTGGTTTCAAGCTTTATAAAGGAAACCTTGCCAAAATTTTAATGGAATTCTTATTTTTATAAAATTATTATTTGTTAGTTTCATAGATTAGAGAAACTCGCCCTAGAGTTGGGGGCGAATCATGTCAGTTAAAGTGTCATTCACTTAACAAAGAACTAAGGTTATCATGCATATATGAAACATATTGACGTATGATTTCATTTTGTGTAAGAAATTATTGATGAGGGAAAATTTCTTCCTTAAAAAATCACAACTACAAAGAATCCCGTAAATATGTTGACTGTGGTGGTGACAACAATTAAGTTCGAGCATTGTTTAAACCTGTTCAATATCCTATAAGTTTAAAAGCACTTGGAAAAGGCAGGGACTGAGGGATGTTTTGTTGATTGTCAACTTAGATTTGGACAAATCTTTGTTAAGGTGGAAAATTGTTAAAAAATTCAATGTTCAAAATTGGTGCAATTGATGTGCATGCATTCAAAATTGGAGAAGTAAAATGGAAGACAGATTGATAAGGTAGGTGCCTAATTTTTGTTGGGATTAGTGCAATAATACATCCCATTTTTCCTATAAATAGAAGGAAATTCTTCATTGGTTATGCATTCCAATTGAAAGGGTTGAGACCAATTGTAAGTAAAGCAATTTGTGATATTTCAGAGAATTTCCACTTAAGTGTTCTTGTCACGACCCGTCCCGAACCCTGGGACGAATCGCGACTGATCCTTAAAATTCGACTAATAACGATCTATAAGTAATAACAATAATATTTCTCCTAAATTCCGATAGCCTTTTTCTATATTTTTAAAATTTCCAATAGAATTTCACTAAAATTTTGAAATTTTCAATCATGCAATTAATAAGATAACACTCCCAAAATAGTTTCCAAATACAACCAACTCCGTTAATCAATATCGCAATAAAATACCAATTATCATCCGAATTATTTTAATACCAAACACAGTAAGTTAGTCTAAATTGTAATATTATACAATCCGAAATATTCTACACAGAACTTCACAAATCCTAGGACAAACACGTGGCCAAATACACATAACTAGCGTTGCTGAGTCAACTGTTGTACCTGCAAATCTCCTATGGGGGAAAAATATAATAAAACGAAAAAGAATGGGGGTGAGTATAAAACTCAGTGAAGGTCAGTGAGTGGATAATAGTTTTTTGAAAATAACTTTATTCTTGAAATAATCGTATCACTTTTAAATACACCATTTTATCAAATCATAAACGAAAAATATTAATAAATCACTTCACATTTATAATCAAATCACTAACTTCGAAAACATATATAATAACATGTGAAATAACCAAGGAAGTATATGTCATAACATTGTATAAATACTCAATCTGAAATCATCATAAATTACTGCGTAAAACTGATGAAAATTCGCAACATATATTATCAATTTGAATACTGGAAACTTTCACCAAACGAGTACCCGGGGAAATAATCTCATCCTATCCGGACCTCAACGGACGAGTAATCAAGCAACCATCATGCCCCGGAGCTACACGGATAATCCGGACCTCAACGGACGGGCAATCAAGAAACCATCATACCCCGGAGCTACACAGATAGACGGGGAAATAATATCTCATATGTCATCTCATCTCGACATATCTCATCATCATAATTATGCATGCATAGTCCCCAAAGGACAAAAGCGTCCAAGCACACGGCCCAAAGCCTCTATGTGTACTCCGACGGGCCCCAAAGGCCTATATCTCATATCATCACATCACAGTGTACAGGGAAGGGTACTGTCTAATGACTTGAAAACAATCGAAAATACACATATTTATAAACATCCAATAATATCCGAAATCACATTCTCTTTTATTCTCAACAACATTTAAAATCTATTTTCTTTTCTTTAAAAATATTATTTATACGCATATATTCAAAATCAGAAATAAAATCATTTATCATACTCAATTCCGATAAAAAACAACATAGTACCGATAAAATCCATTTTTCCACAAAATCATTAAATCAAGCATTTAAAGATTCATTTGCAATCATGCTCATCATAATTAAAAATCATAATAATCCACAAAAAAATAGGTTTTGTATATTCCACTCACAGTGACGACGATCAAATCCGATATCGCCGACATCCGTGGGTTGGTTCTCGTTTGCGGGTCCCCCTAATCAAATAAATGGTATAATTATTACTAATCTCATAAAATACGATTAATTATACTTGATAAAACCCGAATTCTCATAATATAACTCCCAAATATTTAAAATTATTAAATTATCCTTATTTCTAAAATCATCAAATTATTCTTATCTCCAAAAATTACCAATGATCTCAATATCAAACTTTATTTAATTGCCCCCAATAATATATTTAATAACTTATCCTTAATATTCTCAATTTCTGAAATATCCTCAAATCCTTTAAAATTATCGAAATATCCTTGAATTCAAAATTATCGAAATATTCCAAAAATCATAATTAATCAATTTAATCGATTACTAAAATATCCACATTTTAGAAATTATGGAATTATCTTAGAGGTATAAAATCATCAAATTACTCCCAATTACTTAAATTACCGATTTACCATCGAAATCTCAAATTACCTAACTATCCTTATCCATAATTATCAAATTACCCACAACTTTCAAAAATTACAGAATTAACCCCAAAATTCTCAAACTTTATCAAAATGCCCCTCACCGGTCAAGGTGAGTCCAACGGTACCGGCGGTGTCCTCCCACGCGTGGTGACGGAGCCGGATCGAGCTTCCTAAGGCCGCGGGTTGAAAGTTGTCGTTCACCGGCAATCCGGCCGATTCAGATGACGGGACCGGTCGGAAATGGAAGCTGGAGGTGAGAGCAATGGAACCCAGCCTGTGGCGTGGCCAAACTCCGGCTGAATCGACGGCGGTAAGAACGGGTGTTTTGGCCAAAACTTTTGAGCTTTACCGGCGGCGTTCTGGTTGTTTTCCGGCAGTGAAAATGGCAAGGATACGACCAGCGTCTCGAGAGCTTCAAATCGGTACTAAGATCGTCAAAAACGGTGGCCGAAATTGAGAGATCCGGCCGGGTCTATTCGCGGGTCGCGGCTCGGGTCGGATCCGGGTCTCTCTCTCTCTCTTTCTCTCTCTTTCTCTCTCTTTCTCTCTCTTTCTCTTTCTCTTTCTCTCTTTCTCTCTCTCGACTTCTCTCTCTTTATTAAAATATAAATAAATATATATATACGTAAATATTACAGTTCTAGTGAGAGTCCGATTAGGTATATTAGGATTTAGGATTTTGAGAGCTTTTCTCATTTTGTAAATTTATATTTATTAGTAAAATTATTTTTAGTTTTTAACTATAGACTAGGCATTACGCCAAATCACGTAAATTTTTATGTCCCATTTTTTTGTATTTATTTATCACCACATTTATATTTCTTCAGAAGCCGCATTTATTGTAATTTGGTAATTGTTCAACCTACTTTTTGCAACAAAAACAAGAGATTTGGAATTTGAACACCATTCGTATTGATGCGGAAAATTTTGAATTATCATAACACTGTACATGGATGTGGAAAAAATTGTAGAAAAGTAATTAAGAAATAAATTTAAGGTCTAACGGCTTGCTTAAGAAACTAAAACAGAATCAAAGAAGCGGAGGGAATATGAATTTTGCTTGTATAGTGTACTTTAAGGCCATGTTCGGTTAGTGGAAAAAAAGGGAGAGGAGAAGAGAGGAAAAGAGAGAAGGGGAAAGGAAAAGAGGGGAAAAGATTGAGGAATTTAATTTCCATTGTTCGGTTTAAGATAGAATTAGTAAAAGAAAGGAATTTTATAATTTTTTATTTTGACAAATTTACCCTTATATTAGATTTTTAATATTTATTACTAAATAAAAAAAGTATAAATATATTTAAAAATTTAAAAATTAACCTCAAAATTAATGTTTTATTCTTAATGTCCTAATTATATTTATAGTGTTTTTGTTAAAAGCATTTTTTACTTATCATTGTCAAAAGTACTTTTACCAATTATTATCAAGTGCTTTTATCAAAGGTGTTTTTTTTAAAATAAAAACATTACTATTATTCCAAAAAAACCCATAATATTACTACAAAACTATTAAATCTCAAATGCTCAAATGAACAATAAAAACTACTTAGTCAAATTTCAAAATATAACTATAACATCTTCAAATTTCAAAGACATTTCAAAATATAAAAAACAAAAACATAACAAAAAATACTTAATCAAATTTTCTATGCTCAACTGAGTCAAAAAAATCAATAACTTATGGACATCTTTTAACTGCATAAATAAAATAAAATAAAAAATCAATAAGAGCCTTTCTAGTGTCATTCTTTTCCACCAACATGGCAGCTGATAGCCAAACAGCTTCCTCGCTGGGGAAATGTGTTACTGCCTTGGCAAGCACTTCACGGGCATCCGCATAAAATGGCTCCTTCTTTGCTAAGGTTAACCAAAATACAAGATGATGAGCACAGCTTAAAACTGCTTCTCTTTACACGTTAAGACTATCATTATCTCTTGATAAATTCAAAAAGGCCTCCTACAAAACCACCGAATGGGGAACAATTTTCAATCCCATCCTCAACACTCTTCTCTTCTCATGAGGAAGAAGCTCCAAATCTGTCGTCTCAACCCAAATATCCTCATCTGTTGGGCATGCCTTGCAACCCCCTTCCATGACAAGCCTAGCAACTTTAATTCCCTAGCCCTTTTCACATGCCTTGCATAAGCAATTGAAGCCTTTGCATTTAATTAACCATGCATCTACTAGCTTGAAACAGAATATCAAATAAACAACATAAGTTCTCTGTTTGGCAGCCAAATTAAAAAAGAAAAAAGAAACTCATACCAGCACAAAATCAAAAAAATGCAGGTTCATGAAACTAACTTATCAACCATGTATCTACTAGCTTTTGCTTCCTATACCACTCCAGAATGTCATAGTCATCCATGCATTAAAAAAAATTGACCAAACTTGAATTTTCCTACTAGAAGCAGACCATGATTTCATATCTTCCTTTAATATATATGTTAAAGTAAGGGAAAATAAATTTAAAAGCATTTTTTGATTTTTCATTTGCCCATGGTAAAATCAACATGCCTTTATAAAAAAAAAAAAAAAAGTGCCTGGCCTAGACACTTTCCAAAGATTCCAAACAAAAAAAAAAAATCGTGGCCTCAAATTTGCTCATTGACCAAGCTTCATTGAATATCATTTTTCTCACCCAAACTTCATAGAATATCCAAATCATTCTATATGTATATTTAAATGTTCTATAACATCCCACTTAACTGGCATACAAAGCAAACAAAACATGTGTAAGCCCTGAGCACAAAGCTTGGGAAAGTCTAAGGGATATTCAAGTATTCAACATGTGCAGAACAAGATTACATAGCTCATAATTCACTAACTTGATAGTTTAAGAAAGCAGAAAAAACAGACAAGCAAATAATAAAACTAGAAGATGAACAAGCAAGAATCAACTCTTTTAATTACACCCAATTTTTCATCATCAATAACAAGTATACGTGGAGAAGATAATTTATCAAAACATTAAATCATGTTATTTTAAACTTCAAATAATTTTATGAATCTTCTTCATTAACTTCAGCATATATAAAATAAAATCACTCTACAGAATGTTTAAATTTCAACGAATTGTTTGTTTCACTTAACAAGATTTTCTGACCATTAAGAAAAATCTATAACACAGCTCATGATTCCATTAACAAACGATTCTATAGCAGTGAAGACCATCACACATACAAAAGCGAAAGCACAATTGATTTCACTTATCCAAACCCCTGAACAAAAGCAAAAGCAAGATGACATAAACAAATCATCGAACAAAAGGCTTATAGCACACTGATTTTGAAATCATTGTGACCTCTACAAAATCCACTGCTATCAATTATAATTTCATAAACACAATCGAACAAAAAAATCAACATTAAACGTTATGTACACATGACCTTGAAAGTTGAATCATCAATGAGAGAGCTTACTTTGCTACATTGAAAGATAGGTAGAGAGATTGAAGCTGCGACTGCTATTGAGAGACTGAAGCCAAAAGTTAGAATCAAAGGCTGAGATTAAGACTGCAAGCAAGATGATGAGATGCTGCTGAAGCTCTGAATGGTCTCTAACGCTTAAAAGTTGTACCCATGCTCTTTATCACTGGTGAAAGCCATTGGAAGTTCAGTGAATCCGTCGGTTTTAAGTGAGATTTGATCGAAATTTGGAGAAAGTGAACTAGGCTTTTTCTCCAGGGATTTGTCCCCGCTATACCCTTAAAATACATTCTTTATCTAAATAAACCCCCATACTTCAAAATTTCTCATATATACCTTATTTAATATGCAAATACAAAAATAGCCTACTTTAAACACTTTATTTCCCAAAATTATTCACGATTTGTTTCTAACGTTCAGTGCGCCACAGCCTCTTCATCTTCTCTACGAAGAAAGAGGGAAAGAAGAAAAGCTTCAAACGTCTTAAATCTACCCATATGAACCTACACCTACACTCCCACAGTCATTAATTCTGTTCAAATGCCCCGACCTGTGATTTCTAGGTAGTTATCCTCGATTTACTTTTTCGTTCCAGCTGCTGTCGTCTCTGTCATTGAAGCCTCCGGTTTCGTTTGCCGTCTCCGATTTCGTTCACCTACGCCTACACTGCCGCAGCCATCACTTCTGTTCAAGTGCACCGACTCTGTAGAAGTCGTCCTTGATTTGCTTTCTCGTTCCAACTGCTGTCAGCTCTGTCATTGAAGCCTCCTACTTCGCTCACCTACGCCCACGCTGCCGCAGCCATTACTTCCATTCAAGTGCACCGACCCTGTGACTTGTATTCGTCCTCGATTTGCTTCCTCATTTCAGTTGCTGTCGGCTCTGTCATTGAATTCGTTCGTTGTCGTCAGTCACACAAGGTAAGGTATATTGAAACTATTCAATCTTCTTTTATATAATGACTGTTATTATTGCTGATTTAGCTTCTTAACATTGTAATTGATGTTGTCTCGAGTGTTGAAGATGATGGATTATCAATCTATTGCATTTATTTGTCAATTAGAGATGTGTTTATGGAGATGGGTTATTAATCGTGTAAAGAATCCTTTGCTCGACAGTAGTAGGGTATGAACACCTTACTCCACTATATTTATGCAATTAGTTCTTTACTTGACCACAGTTTGTAAAGAATTCTTCACTCGATATCATGCATCGAGTACGAACACTTTTTTTTTCAATGTTACCAAAAATCTATGGTTTATATAGTGGATTGTAGTTTAATGCACGCTTTACTGGACTATTACAGTGCAATAAATGATTTACTCAACTAGTATGTCGTGTAATTTTTATGATTAGTTTAAAATATGTTATTATGCAAATTTTCAATCATTTATATACTTATAAATAAATTTTTTTATATTTATGCAGATGGAACCGAAAATCAAGGAATCTGAATACTTTAAAGCAAAGATTTCAAACCGATCATCACTAGAGGCAGTGGAGGATACTAAAAATAAACTCTCTGAGAAGCAGAAAAATATTTTCAGGCATTCCTGTTTTGGTCATTTTTTGGATGTGAAAGAGTTAAAGTTTTCTGCTCAGTTACTCCATAGCATATTATTGAGAGAAGTGAAATCAAATGAAAAGGCAATGTGGTTTAAGATCGGTCATAAAAATATTCGATTTTCATTGGAGGAGTTTGCATTGGTGACAGACTTAGATTGCAGTCCATCGTATGAGCCCGATACTGAAAATACTGATGATGATGACAGAATAGTTGATGAGTTCTTAGGTGGAAATTGTGCAATCACAACAAAAGACCTTCGTACAAAGTTCTTATCGGCAAAGTCAAATGATGACATGAAAATGGTAAAGCTGGCCATGTTATATTTTCTTGAGTCTGTGTTATTTGGAAAAAAGAATAGAAATCATATCAATGAAACTAATGTACTTCTTGTGGATAATTTTACCGAGTTCAATGAATTTCCCTGGGGACGCATTTCTTTCAAGATGACTCTTGATAGTTTGAGAAAAGGCGTTGTAGAGCGTGCAGCAAAGCCTAAGAAGAAGTCAACTGCAGATTCTAAATACAAAGGAACAACGTATAGTGTGCATGGTTTCCCTCATGCTTTTCTGGTAACATAACTAAACTAACTTATATATCGCGTATTGAGTTGTTGAATAAGTGCTCATTGTTTGATCTTATTTCAATCATTTTTTGCCTAACAAATTTATTGTATTTGTAATTTAAAAATATTTAAGTTTTCTTCATATGCTTCTGCAATAAGATACTCATTTTTCTTATCAATGATAGTTGTTAGCAACATCTTTCTATTTATAACAGTTGGTAGCATCATTTTTCTATTTATTATTTACCAATTCTTTTTGTTAAAAAGTAAAATGTGTCATTGATTATACAGGTATGGGCATATGAAGCTGTTTCTGTCATCGGTGATAAATGTGCAAAGCATTATGGTGATTTGTTTCAAAGGATTTTGAGATGGAAATCGACAAAGCCTAAAGATTTTGAAGAGATTCAAACGAAGATATTGAATAAAAAAGCTTCCAGGATGGTTTTCAAAGAAAAGTTACATGCAACTGGAGATGTCGAAACAACTAAACATTACATGAGGTATTTTAGTGAAGAAGAGTGGCTTCAAGAGATCGGTGAAGAGAATGATAATGCTATTGAAGCAACAAGTCATTCAGAGGCAAATCCTTCACATGATAATAATGAATCACATGATAGTGAGTTAAATAGTTTTGATGGTTCGGCCGATGATAATGATTCAGATGGTGCACCCACCTCCAGTGCTCCAACAACATTGCCTCCACAACATTTAAATCAATCAGCATCAATACCAGCTGAGGTCACAAAAAAAAAAAGGTAAGTCACTATTGTATTAAACTATGTTATAAATTATACTCTAAATTATTTACTTATGTATGCCTTTCCGTTATGAAGGGAGTAAGTAACATAATACTTATATATTGACTTCTTTATTATCCAGTAAGTTCATAACTTAGTGAAAAAAATTTTAAGTTGCAGTCTATCCAGTGAGTTTATTTTCTACTGTACACGACTATAGTTTGGTAATAGACACTTCACTCAACTGTAGTCGTATTGGATACTTTACATGATTACATCAAGACTAATATAATATTTTAAAATTTTTTATACATGTCAGGGTAGTCCATCTACACATGCCTCCCGGACGTTTCGTGGTTCTATTCTCGAGGAGAAGGTTAATCATCTTGGTTGTCGCATCCAAAATATTAAAGAAAATATTATGAAGCTAGAAAATACCATGAAGAATATGGACACAAAGATGGATAACATTGAGGGAAAAATCAGTCGTATTAACGTGATCGACTATAAATTGACTAGGCTTATTCAGTTGCTCGAGGAGTCTTCGACCTCAGAATCTAAAGTCTTGATTCTAAGGTTTGATATATAAAAGTTTTAATATTTTTTCATTTAGTTTATATGTTTATTTAATTATCTAACAATTTAGTTGTTCTGACTGTAGCCTATAAACGATCCCATGGACGCCGCATCGGGTCAGCCACCTACACAACAACCTTTGGACACGCTTGTCAATCTTTGTAGTACGGGAGGGGCTACAGACATGATGACACCAGCTGATTGTCATGGTACATCAAGTGCTGATCTTATTATCGTCTCAACCCAAGAAAAAGATTATAGATCGGTGTATAATTTACGTAAGAGAAAAAAAATGAAAACTTCCACTTATCTGCGGACACCGTATACCAATCCTTTAAAAAAGACGCGAGAAACGACGGATGTTAAGGTCCACCTTCAAGAGACCAGGGACTTTGAGGTGTGTCCCTTTATACCCCAAGATGAGTTATTGGAGCTGCAGCGATGGATGAATATAAAAAATGATAAAAAAGAGCCGTGAGTTTTCTCATATTATTGTCTTAATTGTTTATGAATACCATATTATATCCTCCGTATATTTATTTAAGATCTCTACTAATTTTATAATCTATTCTATGCAGTAATTTATTGATTTGACTCTTATGGAGGTTAACCGTGAATTTTTCCGTAAATTTTTCTGTAAATTATACAAACCGGACATGTGGTTGTCAAATGTAGTAAGTCATAAATATAAAAAAAATCATCATTATTATGATAAATAATTTTTTTTTTTTACTTATTTCACACTTTATGTTCAGCATATCAACATTGGATGCTACTACCTAAGGAAAGAAATGTCTCAGGCTCCGACTCGGAAGGGACAAGCTAGTGCCATTATGGACAGTAATTTTCCGGTATAGTCAATTTGCTGTAGCCCATTCGTTACCTTGTTAGAATAATAACAACAAATATACTATTTACCTTTTTTTTCTAGAATAATCTGAAGGACAGACATGAGGTGTACTTGAAAGACCCAGATAAGGTGTGGGAAAAGGATTGTTACTGCATTAACTATGCTAATGGTGCAAAATTGGACTGTGCCACTCCTTGGAAAGATGTTTTCACTGTAAGTTCGACATTGTATGCTTAGTTTTTGATAAATATGTACTGCAAGTAAATAAAAATAGTTCTCATATTTCGTTGATATATTTACGGTTAGTTGTTAAGATTGTCCGAATTTCGTAGGTGTATTTGCCGATAGTCATGAATGAGCATTGGGTTCTCGGTGTGGTTGATATACTTGGGGGCAAGATTTCTATTTATGACTCCATGATAGACTTAACAAAGGATTCAGTTTTGGTGAGACAATTACTACCTATTGCAGACATGATACCTCTGGTACTTCAAAAGATAGGATATCATGAGACACATCCAGACTGTGCTGAGGTTATATTTTTAATTCCTTAGCCCATTGTGCGAGTGCATAACATCCCGCAACAAAAATCAGGGTATGTACTATCCATATTGTGGTTTGAACTTAGTAAAAAGAATGATGATTTTTAACAATTGCTTTATATTAATTTTTATAGTGGTGATTGTGGAGCATTTTTGTTACGATACTTGGAAGTCCTTGCCCATGGACTGGACGTCAATTTATATTGCCAACAAGATCATGTTACACAATTTCGAAAAGCGTTGGCTGTCAAATTATTTGGGCATAGGTCGTGGAAAAAAACTCCGTAGTGTTCTGTCCTGTAAAACTTAATTGATATGTCGTTTTTTGGATCCTGAGATGTAATGGTTACAATGACGATGTTGTTGATATTTAATGTCATTGAAAATAGAATGTACAAGCATTATGATTGTTAACATATACATGTTTTGGCAATTGATTTTGATGATAACAAACAATGAATTTTAAGTTGATAAATGTGTTTTAAGACTTGCAAATGTTTCAAGTATTCTTTTAAGAGTCAAAACTAGGTAGTATTTAACATTTCTTTGAAGAACTAGAATAATTTATAAGTTAAATGAAATTCTGAGTATAAACGGCTAACCGATTATATTAAACGGTTAACCGTTAGTGAAGTTGCCTTAAGACTGTAAAAGGTTAACAGCTTAAACCTTAACCGATAGACATTTTGTGAGATACTAGAAGTAATCGGCGAACCGTCAAAATAAAACGACTAACCGATATCGTGAACTCTTTAAAATTAAAAGGTTAACAGCTTAAGTCTTAACCGATAGGCATTTTGTGAGATACTGGAAGTAATCGGCAAACCGTTAACACATAACGGTTAACCGATAAGTCTCAGAATTGACATTCTTTGTTAACCCTTAACTGTTTAGAGAAAACGGATCAAGTGTTTTTGTTATGCAGGTGTTTGGAAGTTAACGGCGAAAGGGTAATACTTAACGGTCAACCGTTTATTTGAAATCATGCTCAATGGTAACATTGACCAAAGAAAAACGACTAACCGTTAACAGCTAACGGCAAACCGTTTTCTGTCAGATGGAAGAATAACGGCTAGTTTTCAGCTCCAACTATAAATATGCTCATCCAATTCAAATCAAGGACAGACGACAACACAACTACTGAGCTTATATACTAGTTTACCAACTACAGAAAGCTTCAAATAGATTTGTACTTCATTCATTCACACATTGTACTTTAACTAGTAACCTTGAAAGATTGTGTGAGAGATAAATCAATCTGTATTTCTCTGTCTTGAGTGACTGCAAGTGTGGGGATACATTTGGGTTAAGAGATTGGGAATAATCTCTTGTTGTAAAAGTCTATTGACACCTGGGAAGTCAATTGTAAGTTGTTGAAGTCTTGAAGGCTTGCATAGTAGAATCCTCAAGCCCGGAGTGTTTGGAGGCGTGGACGTAGGCGAGGATAGCCGAACCACGTAAAAATCATTGTGTTTGCTTTCTTTTCCCTATCTCTTAATTTATTTATCACTGTCTATTTATTTATTTAATTATTTCAAATTTGTTAAAGAGTAATTGAGCGATTTATTTTCATAGTTATTAAAAACCCAATTCACCCCCCCTCTTGAGTAGTCTAGTCAGAATTTCAATAATCTTTTGTTTTTGTATATATTAAAAAGATATTTTGTACAATAGATGTGACAAAACTAGATGGCTTATATATGCTCAGGGAATGCTCTGTATAAAAATACATGACTGCAGTTGGGAATCTAGGTTAATACAGTACATGCTTTCTGTGTGTAAATACCCGACTACAGTCGTGTATTTACAATACTTGATTTGGCTCTGTATTTAGATACACGACCGCAGTCGGGTATTTAAACAGATACACGACTGCAGTTGAGAATGTGGGCGAATGCAGTACATGCTTTCTGTGTGTAAATACCCGACTACAGTCGTGTATTTACAATACTTGATTTGGCTCTGTGTTTAGATACACGACTGCTGTCGGATATTTAAACAGATACACGACTGCAGTTGGGAATCTGGGCTAATGCAGTACATGCTTTCTGTGTGTAAATACCCGACTACAATCGTGTTTTCACAATACTTGATTTGGCTTTCTGTGTTTAGATACACGACTGCAGTAGGGTATTTAAACATATACACGACTGCAGTAGGGTATTTAAACATATACATTGACGATCGATCTGCAATGATCGAATCGACAAATACACATAGTCAGGTGTTTAATATATCAAACTTCAATAAGATAAATAACAAATGTAGTTGTACATCAAACAACATAAATCCAATCCTTATTAAAATCATAAATAAGATATAATAAAATTGGAATTATTGCATAATCATCATAATTATTTGGCATCTTTAACTCAAACACTTGGCCCATGAGAAGATTATAAATCCTTGATCGTGTCCCTTGAAAACAACATAAGCTGCACAAACATGTTCATTCATCTGCACAACAAAAAGGGTAGAAAGTTATCAATTAAATATTATAGATATTAAAAAAATTAAAATAACAATAATGACAAGTATATAAGATTCACAGTAGTACATGTGATTGTTTACGTTTCATTCGGTCTAAGTACTGGCTCATTGTTAGACAGTGGGATAGGTGCACTACAAGTTAGTCGATTATGTCCTCGAGAACCACACCTACCACACTTACGACGCAACTTCTCTTCGCCTTGTGATGCTATCCTAATTTCTTGTGGCTGACCCTTTTCTCGCTTTTCCACGGGGGCAAAACCTCATTACTTTGCACTTCTTCTGAAATCTCTCATTCTTTTTCTGTGCCAACAGGATATATTGTTTCTGCATATGCTGTAACTCATGCTTCACTAGAATAGTAACAAGAACACATATCATATACAGATAATGTTTCTTGATATCTACAAACAGCTAATGCATGTTCACAAGGTAGTTGATCGAGTTGAAATACCCGAGAACTGCATGTCTTATCAAGAATGTTGACGTGACCATTAAGGTCACAATCTCTAACAATAAACTCGTACATATTTAGTGTCACCACTTTATATGTACGAGAATTTTTAGATTTTTTTAACAACTCTTTTTCAGCCCATTTTGTCAGTTGTGTGTGACAATTAACTGCCTCTTCTCTTCTATCACAAAACCATTCCCGTAATTTGTCAATGATCGAATCCAATAACTTATGAATGGGCAACTGTCCAGGGTTTTTAAGAACAGCATTCATTGATTCTGCTATGTTTGTTGTCATAATACTATAATGCAACCCATCAAAATGAGAACGAGCCCACTTCTCATACCTTACATCTTGAAGATATTTTATCACTCTTTCATCGACTTTTTATATCTCATTCATGAAGTAATTAAAATGTTGTGGTCGATAAGCTTTTGCTGCTAGTTCAACAATTGCACTTACCTCAATCTCTTTAAACTTAGCTGATAAGTTTTGCTTTAAGTGGTACGTACAAATACCATATGCAGCACCTGGAAATGTGATGTTAACATTTTTCTTGATACTTGGGTGGCGATCAGAAATGAAAACCAAATTAGGAACTTTACCTATTGCTTCTTTTAACTTCATTAGAAACCATCCCAATGATGCATCATTCTCACTATCACCAATACCAAATGCAACAGGATAAAGTTGATTGTTACCATCAAGTGCTGTTGCAATGAACAAAGTTCCTTTAAATTTTTCCTTTAAGAACATACCGTCAATTGCAATGACTGGCCTTATTGATGAAATAAATCCATGTATATAACCCCCAATTGCCATAAAAATATATTTAAAGTTATTTGCATTTTCAACTTCAAGACATGCGTGGGTGCCCGGATTTTTCTTCTTTAACATTTTTATGTATGAAGGGAGTAACTTGAATGAATCCTCAGGCGTGCCTCTAACTTTCTCCATTGCATATTCTCTTGCTTTCCATGCCTTGTGGTAACTTATTTCAAACCCAAACTGTTTTTGAAAATCTTCTCTAATATTTCACTAGACCTATATGAGGATGAAGCACCATCAAACTTGTGACAAATTTTTTGTCCGATAAGCTTAAATGAAGCATGACGATGATCTCTCTTACGGACATCAAGTGTACAACTATGGACACTATAGTACTTTGTGATTTTAAACATATTCAAACTTTCAAACTTGACACCACGAAGTCACCACTTACAAGTATCGTCAACACATTTAACAACAAGTATATTCTTCCCTGACTTGAAAGTTTTAAACTCAAAATTTTTCCTTAAAGCTTCCATAGAACTCACTTTTTGCAACTCCTCTTTCGAACTGAATAACATTTTCCCCATTAACCCATCACTATCACCAACAACTTCTAGAGATGGCAAGTTAATACTATTAGAATGCGAGTTGTCAGTGTCGAATGAACTACTGAATGCAAACAAATTAACTCTGGGCATATATCTATTATCAGAGGGTGGATAACTCATACTGGAAGATGCTACATTTCCCACTGTTGGATCCACTAACTGTTATCCCATCAACATTAACAGGAAGAATAACATTTTCATTTTCCTCATTTGGCTCCATTCTATCAATTAGTTATGTTTCAGGAGCAAATTCAAATATTGACTGATCTTCAACAACAAAATTATTTGGACTTAAACCTTCATCTCCATTATATAGCTGAATAGGTTCTTGTGGACAGCTATCTGACCCAAAGTTAGGGTCAACATAAGTAATAGGGGTCACTAGAATTTGTTTTCTTTGGTAAGTAATGCAAAGAGGAATTTTCAACTCAGCTCCACTAACTGTTTCCTCTAGAAAATAATCTACATCATCATCACTCAAAATTGGAACAGGTGGCATTGGATTGAATGTTTTAAGCTTGAACTTCATTTCAATGTCAAATTCACAAATATCAATGCAAATAACTTGACATACTCTTTCTATCAATTGTGCATACGTGGTAGAACGGGGCACCATGATCCCTTTTGCCTCTCTACCATTAAATCTATAATGACCGTTTTGCTCAATCCATTCACTACAAAACATAATAGGCACACGCACTGAAGTCATTTCCTGAAATAATACAACAGTTAATTATACAACAAATACAAAAATAAAATCTAAGAAAGTATATAACGAAGTATAGAACAGTCTATATATTTACACGACAGACATCATATAATTGCTAGTTTACACAACGGACGTCGTGTAATTACTAGTTTACACAACCATGATTGTGTAACTTATTAAAATACCAAACTATAGTTTAGTAAACAGTTAGAGGATATATTTAGTAAAAAAACAGTAATCTTTGTATTAAGAAAAATCTTCTCTGATAACATCTACTATATCTTTCAGAATTACATGATACTGTTTCACGACTATAGTCGTGTAAATCTTTACATACACGACTACAGTCGTGTAAATCTGTAAATACACGACTACAGTTGTGTAAATCCATATTTACACGACTGCTGTCGTGTATATCGGGTGCAGAATAAAATTTTTGCAACAACTTCAGGTTTTAATGAATGTAGTTATAAAATCCATCAAATAACAGTCACATGATGCAAAAATAGTGAAAATGTGAGTTACTTTATTATTTATCACAAATCAAACAAAACCCTAAAAATAACATAATGTCAACAAAATGAATAAATAACACCAAATAAAAAATAAAGTTTCAAATACCTTATTCATAGCATGAGTGCTTCATCCAGTTGTAACTAAAATTTCAGCACATTGCTGTTCATGAGAGCTTTTGAGTGGAGAGTGAGTTTTGGATGTGTGGAGTGAAAAAGAGTAAAGTGTGTTAGAGGTGAGTTGTGTGTGTTTTATATTTTTTTGTAGGGATATTTGAGACAATATACCACATCAAGAGGCATATCTAGACAATTTTCAAGTATGGGGTATATTTAACTAAATATCATACTTTTAAGGCATATTTAATTAAATTTCCCCTTTTTCTCTTTTGCATTTAGATATATTTAGGGATAAAATTGAAAAATTAAAATTAAACGAGAGTAAAATAGGAAAACAAGTCTCTCCGATGGTGTGGAATCCGAATTTCCCAACCCTTCACTAATAAAATCGAATTCCTTAAATAATAGAAATTAGGTACCGAAGGAAATTTAATCTCGATTTATTTTTGTTAATCGAACAAAGGAAATTAGAGGGGAAAGGGAAAGTCTCTCCTTTCCTTCCTTAATTTCCTAGAACCGAACATGGCCTAAGTTCAACTTGAACCATGGGTGTCATAGTCGTGGAAAAGAAGTTTAAGTCTTCTGGAAATTTACTAAATTGGGCACAAATTCATGCACCTACTAGATTAAAAAACAATATCACGAGGCTCTCAATATAAGTGTTATTCGGATTTGTTACACAAAACACTCATCCCGTAACACTTAGTTCTCTAAATCAATAATTATTGAGGGGCCCATACACATTTCCACGAGACCTCGCTGGGCTTTACATACGTGGGGCTGCAAGTAGCATAAGTTGATGTGAAATGTTTATACGACATTCAAATGAAATCAATATCACCATGCAAGCAAAATCATCTCTGCACCCTGTAACTTTGTCAGATGTGTCTTCTGTTGCTCCACATCGATAATTCTTTTTTATCCAAGGTCTAAGTAGAGGAATTCTTATTCTTTTAAAAGCAGAAATTCCTTTACTGACAATATTCTAATGATGTCTTAGCCTGTATGTAAAATGCTGTAACTTTGCTTCTGCAGATGTGGATCTTCTGGTTCGTTGCAGCAGGGCCTTTTCCACAGGCAAAAGAAATGCTCTGCATTGAAAGCTGTCATAGTCCACAGAGACCAAGGTGAGTGTTGCACTCTCTCTTTTCCAAGTCCAGTTTTCTATGTATTATTTATGTGGTAATTAATTTTCGGCATGTATAGAATTTTGCTATGTAACCAAGATGTCATCTTATGGATACCTTTTTGTGTCTCCTAATAGAGAGCAAAAGCTAAGTCGATTCCTATTCCGGCCACATTATCCATATTGCCAGTTTTTATTACAACAGCTAAGTCAATTATTAGCTTAATTTGTACATTAAGCTTAACAAATAAATAAATAAAGCTTGTTACTATAAATTGAGAAGGGGGAGACCAAACCCGAACCGAACCCGATTCCTATTCCGGGCACAGTGCCAGCAAGGGAAGGCAGCAATAGGATCCTGTGCCGACGCTACATCATCCAAACCACCGGGAAACGGCCGATAGCCGCTGATCGAAACCGTAAAAAGGCGCAACAATGCTGCCTCGATTCGGCTCGATTTCACCGGATTTGAGCCATATAGTCATCTGGATTTTGTCCCACACGGTAGCCACTTCAATTTTCGGACATCTACCGACAGCAAAATAGTCATTTTTGCCGCTGACTAGCTGTTAAAGTTTCACAACTGTCGGAGCTCGATCCGCCACCATGACCGCACGTCGGAGGACACCGCCACCACCGCTGTAGGATTCAGAGCGAGCTGAAGTTCCTATTATGATCTTCTTGATCGTCGCCGGTTGAATTTCAATCACCGTTAACCGGCGAGGCATTTTTAGTAATTTCATAACGTCGAAGGTATTTTCGTAACTTTCGGTAATCGGAAGTATTGGAGGATAATTTGGTAATATATTATTACCTGATTTGGTAATTTAAAATTTTTATGGTAATTCGGTAATTTATGATATTAAGTTATTTTAGTAATTTAGGAGCTTAGGGATATTTTAATAATTTTATGTAACTGAGAGTTGTATACTGTGGATAACTATTTGGTTGGAGCTTCTATTGAATAAGACTAGTTGTATTTCACATTTATTGAAAGTAATTATGTTGCTGTCTTGATTTAGGAGGAATTACAAATTCGAACTAACTCACGGATGTTGAACATAACCAAGTTTGAGTATTATCGCTGTGTGTAGAATGTATAATCTCGTCTAAAGTTTAAAGCGGGTCATTTTAGTATCCACGTCTTATCGGTGTCATGTCATGTGTGGCTCGGCTTATTGGCCATCTTAGTAAATTTCCGATCAAACCAGCCTGAATCATCGTCTCCTTCGTCCAATTTTGTTAGTGACGGTTTTAGTGTCTCTAAATTTGTGGCTTTGAGATCACGGAAACCATCTGACCTCATGTTTCTATTATAAAAATCATTTGCAAATGTAGTAAATCGAGGTCCTTTAGGTGTAAGTCATCGAGTTAGTTTTACGAAAAGTTAGCTCCGAAAGAAATTTCAGACTCGCCAATTGCGTTGCGATCGGCCCAACAAGCTTGTTTGAGGAGAGATCAAAGGATTCAAGCTCTGTTAGATTTTCAAACAACGATGAAACGCCACCTATCAAGTTGTGAGAATTTTTTAGGCATTTGAGTTAATTAAGTTTTCACACCACTTCTGGAATTTCTCCTCAAAATTGATTGCTCGACAAATCAATTAACAGAAAAACGGTCAAAATCCTCTTTATTTGTTGGTCAGTTACTTTTATGGTCAAACTTATTGATTCACAGTCGGAGTCGAAAATGTTTAAGCCTCATAAAATGTTGTTTCATGATCAACACTGTTGTTATCTCCATGCATCGTGGTTTTAAAATTATCAAGATAACGAGTTGGCAAAACACTAGTGAGTTGATTGTGAGAGCGATCAATTATTCACAGCTTTGAGATGGGAACTCTTGTTTGGGTATAACCAATGAAACCACAAATCGGTTAGATCGTAATACAAGTACTTGCAATTTAGGAAGAATTTATGACGAATGAGGAGGGGTAGTGTTAACATGGTTATTCCTAATATCAAAAACTTTCAAACCCGGACAGTTAACCAAAGATGGAGGTAATAGCCCTTCCAAAAGATTGCTATTAAAGTTGGAACTTCTGAGGTCAAAATTTTTGGCAAACATTCGAGAAATGCTGCAAAGAGTTGTGATTTGAGAAATCTTAACTTTAATGGCAACTAATTGGAAGGATTATTGCCTCCATCTTTAGTTAGCCGTCGACATTTGGAAGCTTTTGATAGTGGAAATAATCATATTAATAATATTTTTCTTCATTGGTTAGAAATTTTTCCTAAATTGTAAACACTTATATTATGATCCAATCGATTTTCGGGATTCCATTGGTCATATCAAAACAATAGTGTCCTTCCCTTAGTTGTGAATAATTGATATTCCTCACAGTTAACTCATTAGTGTTTGGTCAGCTCGATATCTTAATAATTTTAAAGCTATAATACGTGGGAATAACAATAGTGCTGATCACGAAACGAAATATGAGGCCGAAGAATTTCGACTCCCACCATGAATCAATAATTTTGGCCATAGAACGAACTGACCAACAAATAGAAAGGATTCTAACCATTTTCATGTCAATTGACTTGTCGAGCAATCAATGTTAACGGAAATTTTAGAAGCGGTGGAAAAGCTTAATTCACTCAAACGTCTTAACATTTTTCACAACAAGCTGACAAGTGGCATTCCGTCATTGTTAGGAAATCTTTCAGAGGTTGAACCTTTTGACCTCTCCTCGAACAAGTTTATTAGGCTGATTCTAATGCAATTGAGGAGTCCAGAATTTCTTTTCATGCTAAATTTATCGTACAACCAGCTTGAGAGACCCATACCTTAGGGATCTCAACTCACTACATTTCCAAATGATTTTTATGCTGCGAACTTGTGGTTGTGCGGTTTTAATCATCACAAAGCCGCAACGTTGAGACACAAGAACTGTTGTGAACAAGATTGGACAAAGGAGACAATAATGTTAGCTGGTTTAATTGGAAGTTTACTAAGACGACTAATGAACCTGGTAGCTTGTGGCATGACACAAGCAGAGCACCAATAGGACACTAGCACAACAAATGCTCATACAACACAGTAATGAACGCATTTAGATATATGTGCCTAACAAGTACAGTACTATTAGAGATAGTATAAAGCACGACATATGAAAAAGACCTACAATAAATATGTTTATTTAGTGAGCTAAGATACAAGGCCTATAATAAATATGTTTTTCTAGTGGACTAGGACACGGCTGGCGAGCTGTCAATAATACGTGGCCAAAGTATATTTTGGTGAAATTTTTTAATGAAAATAAACTTAAAATTTTATGAATTTATAAATATTTTGAAATTGAATCTTTTATATATTTTATTTACTTAATTTTTAAAAATTCATATAATTCTTAGTTTAAAAAAATCTAATTGTTTTATGTTTATAATTTACTAAATGAATGCATGATATCATAATTTAAAAAATAAAATTATAAATATCATGATTTTATAAATATATCCATTAATGTAATTATAGATAAGAAAATACAGGCTAACAAATGTTGAAAAAAATTTATTTTACTTAGGGAACAAGTTGAGAGGGCTTGATGTACTTGAAATTGCCATCACTTATAGTGAAGAGCTTGGTGGTCAGAATTTTTTAAAATAATAAATCGTCATGGGTTGTTGAGGATGTTATTGATGTAGATCCTCTAATGCTTAAGTAAGAGATTAAAAATAACACAATAATAAATAAATAAATAAGAGAGAGAAAATAGAATAAGAGAAAGACTTAAAAAATATAGTGTCTTCCATACAATATATCTGTTTGTATATACCATGTAAATTTTAAATTAAAATATAAAATTATAAATACCATGTAAAAGTATTATTGTTTCTTCTTAGCGATCACCTTAAATTTAAATTTTAAAAGAACCAAAGAAACATAGTAAAGGTAAAAATAACATGAAATAACAAAGCTTGAGAAATTTTACTTCTTTATTTCTCGCATTTTCAGACTCTTCTATTTAAGGGCTCAAAATCACTTTCCATTCTACATCTTTTAAAACTAGAAATTGAAAATAAAAATTCTATTGCGATGACATGAGATGCGTGGACAGTGGGTGGATATTCACTGTTTATATCTCACTGCTGTTTCCTCACGGACCTTGCGCCTCGCGAGGAAGCTTTGAATTAGTTACCCAATTTGCCCATGAGTTAGCGAGCCAATTACCACCCTAATTAGATATTTGGTTGATAAATAATTGATTGGACGTAAATGAAAAAGCATTTCCAATAATCTTTTAAATTCATTATTTCACCCATATTTAATTAAAAAAAATAAAGACTCATAATATTTTTACGAGATTTGAACTCGTTTTTGTGGGTCAGCAGCCCAGCCAACTCGGCCGAGTGGCAAGCACTTTAATAATTGAAATAATGTGAAGTCGAAACTTAATTCATGCTTGTCTAAATGGCTCAGAATGTGCCACGTCAACAGGTAAAACTCATCCACGTCACCAGCCTCAGCGCTCTCGCCACGTCATCACTAAGCGGTTGCAAATGATGATAAATTGGATAACGAGAACAGTTATATTGAGTCTCTTCACAGAGGGAGAGCACCAAAGTTCGAGAGAAAACAAAATGGCGCGAGCTTCGCTTCATTTGAATAGAGCGGCCACGGCCATAATGGCCAGTGCTACAAGTGCTACTAAAGAGACAGTTCTTGACAGAGCTCACTTTCAAATGAAGAACCGAAATGCCCGCGTTTTGGTGCTTGGAGGTACGGGTCGGGTGGGTGGATCCACTGCTGCTGCTCTCTCCAAGCTCTGTCCCGACCTTCAGATCGTAGTTGGGTCTCGAAACAGGTGAAATAATTAATACCCTTTTCTTTCTTCTGTTTGGTTTCCGAAAAAAATGCAAGAAATAAAGGAGGGAAAATTTTCAAGCTTTGTTATTTTCTGTTATTTTTACGTTTACTATGTTTCTTTGGTTATTTTAAAATTTAAATTCAAGTTGATGGCTAATGGTAAACTGCAATACTTTTACATGGATCTGAAAGTACATTTCTAAACATTCACTCAACTACAAATGATTATCATGTCCCACAGTAATAGATTAGGGCTCCAGTTTGTAGTGGTATTGTGCTGTTGTGGCTTTTTAAAACACATCTAATTTTAAATAAGAGCTGCTGTGAAATGAGAGCTGAAGTAAAATTTACAGTGTCTGGTAAATGCTGCCTTTAAATAATAAATTTGACTCCAAAAAAAAAAAAGTAAAGGAAAGCTAATATAGGTCGGGCAACTGTGGATAAAATCATCATAATTTTCAAACTGCGATTATGAGTGTTTACCAAATATTTTTAAGTTGTGATTAGATGGCAATAAAAAAAGAGAACCTAAACAGTCCATAATAATATTGCAGATGATGCAAAAATTGTAATTCTGTATCTTTTTGGTTTTCCTAAACATTCAAAAGGCTGTCTTTCTTGATTGATATGCTCTGACTTTGGTATGTTAATATTTTAGAACGCTGTCAAACATGCTAGTTCTTGGATGGAACTATGGGGAAATGGAGTTGTGAATTCAAATAGTCATGGCTGGAAAATGTCCTAATTTACAGTGTTGCTGAGAAAATTTTGCATACTGACAGGGAAAAAGGTGCTGCTATGGTCTCTACATTGGGGAAGAATTCTGAATTTGCTGAAGTTAACATTTACAATGAAGGCTCATTATTAATGGCTTTAAGAGGTACGATCATTCCTTGCAGACTAGATGTATCCTCTATTGTTCCACATCAATAATTCTTTTTCTTCTAGAGTCGAAGTAAAGGAATTTTTTTTTTTTTTTATTGAAGCAGATATTTTGTTATTGACAGTATTTTGATGATATTTTAGTCTGTATGTGAAATGCTGTAACTTTGCTTCGTCAGATGTGGATCTTGTGGTTCATGCAGCAGGACCTTTTCAACAGGCACCGAAATGCACTGTATTGGAAGCTGCCATAGAGACCAAGGTGAGGAAAGGTAAATGTTGTTTTTGAATATCTCTTTTCCAAGTACAGTTTTCTATGTTTCGTATATGTGATAATTGAAGCATGTATACAACTTTACTATGTAACCAAGATGTAGTCTTATGTGTTCTTTTTTGTGTGTCCTAACAGACAGCATACATTGATGTTTGTGACGATACCATCTACTCCCAGCGTGCAAAGTCCTTCAGGGATAGAGCAATAGCTGCAAACATTCCAGCCATAACCACTGGAGGAATCTACCCAGGAGTGAGCAATGGTGGTTTTATGAACATAATGTTCTTGTCCTGCTATCTGCACTTCTAGCACTGTAAATGATACAATTAGGTGAAGAATATAGATAGAGTACCAATTCTTTAATTGAAATGTATGCAGACTACCAATTCTTGCTTTAGAGCTAAAACTTAATTGTTGTTTAACTCATAGAGCTGGCTCCAAATTTCTTATATATATGTGCACATATTGGTTTGACAGATAGTTTTAGTAACTTTATAACAGCAACTTGAGAGTATTGCAACTAAGATAAGACTCAAAGCTCTGTTTGAAAAAGTCTTCAGAATCTTGAGCTACTTGCACTACATAATGATTCTTTCGGATCTCCAAGGGCATATCTTGCCTGAGTAGCCATTTTGCTTCTGCTGAAATAAGTATCAATATCAAACTACTTTAGATGACCCTTCATTCGATAGGGCTCCTAAACTTGAGATGGTGTCTATTTTCATGTTTACATTCCAATTAAGCTAAATTATCTGATGCCCAGTCCCTGCTCCTCGGAACTGTTTAATTAGTTTTTTGAACGTTGGGATTTTTGTTCAAGATGATGCAAAGCCTCCTCTAGTTAGATTTAGGCAAGCTAAGTGAGAGCTCTGCTTGTGACACTCGTACAATCTATGAGATTATAGCAATTTTAAAAATAGGACTATGCTGTGTCTTTTTTGACGAGTGAAATCTGTATCTGCTATTATGCTACTTTTGGATCCTTATACTAACTGATATCTGATACATGACAGTGATGGCAGCGGAGCTAGTTCGTGTTGCAAGAAGTGACAGCAAAGGAGAGCCGGAGAGGCTAAGGTAACAATGTCCAGTAACTTTCCTAGGGTAAAGTCCTAGAACATTACTTTGCCGAAGTGATTTCAAGTAATCTCCTGCTCAGATCGGCAGTTTTTCCCTTTTCATGTTTTGGTGAAATCTATGCACATTGACTAAGTGATAGGGACTGTTAAGCAGAAAACATTGGCCTAATCATATAACCTATCAGTGCCAAGGGAGCTACAGTTACTACTAAAGATTTTAAAATTCTTAAAATGTATTTAACTGTAATGACAAACTAAAACTCTTCTTTTTCTTGAGTCTGTGAAGAGTATTTCTGATTCCATAAGAGAATTACACATGTGGACGGGTATGCTGTAAATCCCATATAAAAATAATAAGAATACCAGACTTGTATTTGTATACAAGATGTTGGCTCCTTTACCAACGGCTTAAATTTCTGAGTTGGTGTCACTGGTATACATAGTTCTGGTGAGATAGACACTCAACTTTTTGCACTAAACCCTTAAAAGATATCAAAAAATCAGATAACCTATTACAACAGGAAGAATTGGGAATCATAACCATTATGCATAAAATATATAATGGCTCCTTTTCTTCCTTTTCCTTTTTGCTGTAATTTACAATTTACATGAAAATATGCTCTTCTCAGATTCTCCTACTATACAGCAGGCACGGGTGGTGCTGGCCCAACAATATTAGCTACTAGTTTTTTACTTCTTGGGGAGGAAGTTGTTGCATATAATAAAGGTTTGTACGAGAGCATATTGAAAATTATTTCTATCTGTTTTGTTTTAATTGGTCTACTGCTTATGTCACCTAACTGTGATAATGCATAATCCAAGCAGGACAAGAAATCACATTAGAGCCTTATAGTGGAATGCTCAGTGTTGACTTCGGGAAAGGGATTGGAAGGAAAGATGTCTTCCTGTTGTAAGTTCCATAGGATAGAAACTGCTCTCTGAGCAGGCGAATTTTCTTGCCTAAGTTTGGAGCTTATACATATAATTAATTAGTTTCCATTATAATAATATCTTAGAATTCGGGCATGCTTTACTGTGTTGCTTAAAATGAATGTAATTTTATCAATTAATTTTGGTGTATCTGCTTGGTTTGCCTTCTTGTAACAATTCAACTGAACAGAATCTAATTTTTAGGAATTTACCAGAGGTCAGAAGTGCTCATGAGGTCCTAGGAGTACCAACCATCAGTGCTCGATTTGGGACTGCACCATTCTTCTGGAATTGGGGAATGGTAGCCATGCAAAGGCTTCTTCCTGCAGTAGGTTATTAAGCACTACTGGTTTGGTCAGCAGCATCAATTTTGAATGAGAAACTCTTTTTTTGGCCTCTCTTGATAAGAATATGTTGTTTCACATTAATCTTGCAGGAATATCTAAAAGACCGCAGCAAAGTCCAACAGTTAGTTCAATTATTTCATCCTGTAGTTCGAGCGGTTGATGGGATTGCTGGAGAACGTGTATCAATGAGGGTGAGATATCTTCAATCCGTCATTTTTGGTATCTTGTGTTTGACCTTTGTCAATTTTAGTGGAGGGTTATAAATCCGCCTTGTGGTTCACTACAAATATCTGCTATACGTCGCTTTGTCATTACCTTTTTTTTTTTTCCCCCTTTGTCTTTGTTTCCTGTCAGGTTGATTTAGAATGCACAGATGGACGGAATACAGTTGGTATATTTAGTCACAGGAGGCTCTCAGTGTAAGTCTTCTCATCTCGTATTCTATATTTCATATCCGGTAATCTCACTGCATAAAACTCCAGTGAAATGTTCTGCTTTTTCAACGATTCTTGCTGATTCAAAATAAATGCCAAAACGTACTGTTGGATGGATGCTTTACAACTAGATGTAATGTGCACAGAATTTTCTGATCTTTCAGATCTGTGGGAAATGCTACAGCTGCTTTTGTCCTTGCAGTTCTCGAGGGAGCCACACAGCCAGGCGTATGGTTCCCTGAAGAGGTATGCAGAATGACTAGATGATTTAGCAACTCAAAAATTACCTTTAACTGTTACACCACCTTGTTGAATTTTTTGTGTAGCCTGAAGGAATTGCAATTGAGGCCAGGGAAGTTCTTCTCAAACGCGCTTCGCAAGGAACAATAAATTTTGTAATGAACAAGTAATGATTCTGATCCCCAAATTGAACTCTGTTTTGTTCTTTTAGTCTTATTTCCAATTTGTTGGTAGTCGTACTTATTTTTCTCTTCTCAATAGGCCGCCATGGATGGTGGAAACAGAGCCGAAAGAGCTCGGATTAGGAATATACATATGAGAATGCTGGAAAGGAAGTTCTCAATTTGTACTTTGAAGGTACAAATTCTAAGTATTGTTTACCATGAATGAAATCTGTTGACAATTGTTCGTATAAGTTTACCATGATCCTGCTACAGAATTTTAGATAAAGGGGGAACGTTGAGACTTCATTCTTGGGAGAAAATATACAAAGTTACATTACACCATTGATTATTTTATGTTTGATATTTAACAAAGAAGCAGTAAGTTTATGGAATTGGCTTATGACGCGAGTCTCACGCTTGTACACAACACAAATCACAAATAATTCTAAAACTGGCTAGATTCATTATTACCCCAGATCAATCAACTTAACAAATGAAGAAAACGCAAGATGTGAAACAATAGAATGATCTTCATTGAAAATCCAACTAGATACAAGCAACGCCTGAAGAAACTACTGTACAGACAAACAATTTTCGTTTGTGAAATACAACAAAAAGTAAATTCACTAAATGAACAAAAAATGAAACCAACCAAACTAAAGTGTGCAATCAAACCAAAACTGTTCAACTATTCGATATGACTTCTGTAATCCGCCAGAGATCCCCACCATTCAATTGCTCGGTGCAAACCTGATTCCTAAGTTTCTCCAATGCATTGTCACATGTCATCACAACACATATGCATGAGTTAGTGTTCAATTTACAAAAACAGTTAGTGACCCTGTGATCTCAGAATCTTGTTAACTGAGTGCCTTGCTATATCCCCGCCACTCCCCCCACCCCAACAACCACCCAAAAAAAACAAAAAACAAAAAACAAAACCAAAGAAAAAAAGCTCACTTTCTTTTTTTTGGGGGGCCTTTTCAGTAAAAGAATCTTGTTATTACGATACAAATCCTTTCTCAAAACTCCAACAATCTTTTGAACTTTGACAAACAAAACTTTTTTGGTTAGCAAAAATCTCTATTAGAAGAACTAACCACAATCCTTGTTCTGGCTTTCAACAATCTGGTACCTCCATCGGTGCACACATGCCATGAACCCTTGGATGGTGACAGAAAGCCTGCAGCATCTATTGTTTGAGGCTATATGCAGATTGAAGCTAATTGAATAAATTTGTCACCTGAATAGCCTTGTTTGTAACTCAATCAGTAAACAGGGATTCTTATCATGCTACAACAGTTGTCACGAATATCTGTTTGATCGAGTGCCTTCTGTACCTCTTGCAGCTGAGTTATCATATCTCCAAAATTCTCTCCACTGTTGCCTACTACTGCTCCTTTCAAATGGATAATTTTGAGCATATGCTTGTGTTCTGAATGTGTTGCTTCCATTCTGTTTCTTTTGGGTGTTCCTTCTCTCTTCCTCAAGATCATAGCGTGACCGCTGAAAAGGTAAAACAGTAGTTGATTCCATCATTGCTATTCTTGCATAAACAGAGAATAATGCAAGAACAATCAATAAACAGCTTCAGTAACAGAATAGCATAAAATGGATGGGCAGCATGAACTAGGCCTAGCATAGAGAAGGGCAGGTGATGCAAGATTTGAGGGTACTAAACTTGTAACAACCACTTATTCAAGCAAGCAATTATGATCTGTAAATTTAAGATGAGGTCAATCATTTGTAATGAAGGCTGAATAGGGTAAAAGATTAAGCATAAGATTCAAATAATAGCCTAATGGATCAGCTTATGGGTAGCTGGCAATACACTAACACATAAATCACATGGATCAATTACGAACATGAACATAGCATACACATATTATGACTTGCTATTTATGACTAAAGTGGCGTGAATTGAAGCATCTCCTCTATCACTTGACACAAAGTTGAGATCCTAGGTGAGGGCCAAAGTATACCATTTTTCCTCCAACAAAAATACTCGTCTTCTTTAGGCACATGTTTGTTAGACTTCAAGTTTGTGTTGACATTGAAAGAAAACAGTTTTAATGATCATTCTTTGACCAAAGACAAATATAACCCAGTACCCTCTCAGGGATGCACGATTTCTTCAGGGCCTAACAGGAAGTGGCACACCGCCTAGCCCAAATAATGATTCTTAACAACACTTTGCTAGCAACACCAAAAACTTCTTACTGAGGATTTAGAAACAAAAACAAAGAGAGTAAAAATAATGGTGATAGAATGCCCACACTCTTGAAAGTTTGTCAGATAAGAGAATAATGCACGATAAGAAAAGAAAGTTATAGCTATGAATTTGGGACCTTGGAAGGATCTGAAAGTACAGCATATGCTTCTGCAATCATTTTAAAAAGTTTTTCAGCATCTTTGTGGACTTCTGCTCCAATTTCCTTCCAAAGCCCATCATCTCCATTACCACTTCTAACCAAGGATTGACCCGCCTAAATCAACAGTGGATTGTTAGATGAGTGAATAGTAGTATGCAAGTAGGTAGAGCATTTAATTTATGAAACCTTGTCGGGATGATGTCGAAGTGCAGCTTTCCTATAAGCCCTTTTGATATCTGCTGCTGAAACAGATGATTCAACTCCTCTGCCACATCATGTAAAGTAGAAGGGATCTAAGACCATGAAATTAAAATACAATGATTCCCTCTGGTTATAATTTCACTAATAATTACACCATATTCCATTAAATTCAGAAGGCAATTAATGTTGATGCTACATACGAGAATAGAAAATGTACAAGACTAATTAATTACTCATAAAACCCCATACTGAGCACACAAGAAATAATAGATCAAGGCAGAGTAGCTGCAAATGCATCCCTCTTTGCTAAACACCCCCCTTTCATTTCTTGTCCCTTTAATAATTTTATTTCCACTTAAATTGCCAAAGAGTTAGAATCAAAAGACCAAAAAATGCCAAAAGTTCAATCTCTCAGCAGGCATGAATTTGACGAATTTTACAACTATTCAAGCACCTAAATCTTAACCCCTAAATCCTGTAGAATGAAAGACAGATGGAACGGTCTGAACATACTGAGAAGAGATTCAGGTTACACTCTGGAGTGGAGAAGACTATAAGCCAATAGCAAAGATATTTATTTATATAGCAACCATTTTCCATTTTTCTTTTGTAAAATCTGCCAAAATACACATATAGGTATATGCATAAACACATGGATATAATCTAAGACATTAATATATGATTGAAAACATATAATATATTTATTGATTCAGAAAGCTGGTTCCGTATCATGAGATAAGTAGCCGCAAAGAAGGAGGATGTGGAAAGAAGAGACGGTGTTATCTTAGCTGCAAAGCAGCAGCTAGCCCCTGGCTGTAGAAGCTACATTTTGAGCAGAAGCAGAATGATGAATATATAACTAGCATACTAGAAACTCCACAGGTAATAACCTTCTTTTTATTTAAAAGAAAGAAGGGGAAAAAATTTTCATACTTTCAACTGAGTACTTAGAAATACAAAATTTTAAATGCAATGTGCCGAAGTTTAAGTTAGCAGAAAATTCTTACAGATCAACAAATAGTGTCCTAATGATGTAAAGTTCATATAACCAGAATATGACAAGCCATGGAGCCAACAAACATGCCTAATACATTTGTATCCATGGCAAACAATTTTCCGTATTTTTTCTTGGGCTTTTTTTAATGAATAATTCAAATCTCTAGAATAACAATTGAGACGGGTGATTCATATAGTCTATTTACTTTATTTTAATTTGATTTATTTTCATTTTATTTTGAATTATTTTGAATTTGGGGAAAGATTATTGAATCTGAAGCCCAAGCCAAAGAAACGACGCATAATTTGAGGAAAGGCTTATATGCATGACCTTCAAGTTAATTACTTGTCCTCACTCTCAGCATCTCACACTACTATACTAATTCATATCATGCATAACAACTTTACGGGAAGGAAAAGAAAAGGCTTCACAAAATGGTTCATATCAAGATATGCTGTGCATCAAAGTAAATCGACAACAAGATCCACATATTTCCGTAAGCATTCAACACAAATCCCATAAAACATCATGCATTACATGTTCCAGGATAACTTTCATTCAACACGAATAAAGAGAGCAACTTACAAAATAAGGTACATATCCAAGGGAATGTCCTTCCTTGCTTCTTCCTCTACTGCAGTGAGTCGCATACGAGCTTGTCTGAGATCGCTTGCCAAGTTAATTGATCTGTCAGACACTCCAGACTGGTTACTCTTCTCTATTTGCTTAGTAAGAAGGGCGATTAGTCTATGAAGATCACTAGCTGCATGGTCATAATCCCTAATCATCTCATGTAAAGTAGCTCTTCTAGAGATTGCCTGTAGAGTAGAAACAGATCATACATATTAGCTAAAATGTTGTTAAAGAGAGAGCAACCACAATTTTACCTTGAAAGATCATAGGAAGAAACAATAAATTTTTCCAGAACCCTAAAAAAGTAGATCATCTAGAGGGTATTATTGTGTGAAGTTCACTTGCAAGTTACTTTAAACAAAAAATACAAATTAGACTAAACTGAAATTTACTTTGGACAACTAACTTGGCCCCGAGGAAAAAAGCTGTCATGAGCGTGAGGTGTCGTGAAAAGATGTTACTTCTAACAACCTTCTACCTGATAAGTTCTTCTCAGCACTTAAATGCACAAGAATAGTTTTCCTATCCAACAGTTATATGATTATAATCACCATCTTTGCTAGTAGTATTATATTCATAATTATAAAGCAAATAAATTGCGATTCACATGCTTTCCCTGTGTAATAAAACGCACTAGTCAACTCACATAGAAATTACTATAAGGTACATTTTAGTATAGAACTTTCATGGAAGGGATTAGACTGCTGTCCAGCATGGACAGCCTGCCTGCAAGTAGTTCAAGCTACAAAAGTTAGTCAACTGGCTTATTCATGAGTAAGTTAGATCAAATAGGCTACTATCACATTTAATCAAAATGGGTGATATGGAATCATATAAGAACTTCAACGGCAGAGTTCATTATTCACTTAAAGAGTATAAAGAATAACTTTAGAACTAAACCTTCAGATAATTTCCATCGAGAGCAATAGCTAGGTTGCAGTCTGCAATAGCATCACTGATATGGCGCAATGCCTTGTATGCAGCAGCTCGGTTACAGAAACAAATGGCTGCAAAAGGACGTGACTCCACAGTACAAGATAAAGCAGCAGTATAATGTTCAACAGCTTCTGAATGTCTTCCTGCTTGAAATGCTTCGTTCCCAGCAGACTACAACAGAATAATACAAATACAATACTCAAAAACAAAAATACACCTATGCACCAAATATTATTTCATTCTTTCACTGCTAGAATGGAAGATTGAACGAATAAAGCACTAGAGAGAAGAGAGAGGGTCAGAGGGAGAGAGAGAGAGGGAGGGAGGGAGAATATATTGAAGCATAAAAGTGGGCATACCTTATGGCATAACAGCTCATGGACTGTGCCAGCCAAAGGTATCAATGATCCCAGCATCTTTCCTCCACTCCTGGGGGACAAAAAATAAAATAAAATTAAAATATTTGAAAACCAGAAAAGGATGAAGAAGATGTAACAGTAAGAATATCGTAGATAACAAATAAAAGTGAAAGAAATTTATTTTGCACAAGAATTAGGAATTACTCTGATTCATGCTTCTTGAGTGCGGCAATTGCCTCCTCCAGTCTTCCCAAAGTAAAGTAGGATTTGAAAATTAAGCAGCACCGCCAAAGCCTAAAAGAGACATCTTTTGTGGGTTCAGAACCATCTAGCTCCATTGATTGGCCATTGGCATCCAATGGAAGAGCATTCTTTTCGGCAGAATGAAAGGTCTGCTCACACAGCTGAATTACCTCTTCATACCTTCGTAGCTGCAGAAAATAATAGTTAACTCAAGTATACCTCTACTTTGACACAATAGTAAATGCTTATTGGCACAGACAACTCTCAACCAACAACAATTTCTTGTACACATAAAGCATCAGGCATCAAAGGACTGTAAAGCAAACCATGAAAAGAGCCTCTGCTTTCATTTCAAGTAACTTTTCTGAGTATGGGCTTATAAACAAGGCCTCATCAATTACTCCCAAAGCAATTTCAGCATCATTGGATGTTTTATTTTGTAGAAGCTTAGCAGAGCGTTGCATGCATTCTGACACTTTCTGCCAAACAGGAGGAACACTAAATAAGTCACAATGTCATTGGAGAAACTATAAATTTCCTCAAAATTAAGGAAAAAAATAGGGGGAAAATTAGCAAAACAATTACAGATATGAGAAGTTGCAAAATATGATTAATATTCCTATCTAATCCTCACCAACATTGCTAGAATAACATTGTATATATCTGAAGATAACCATAGGATCTGAACAGCTAGAAACCATGCAGATACAAAGGAATGTGAATGAATAACAACAACAAACCTTCTAACATAAACCAGCCAGGACTAGGAAACTACTTGCTACAAATAGTATGCAAAAATCTAATCTAGTTGGTGACTGAACTGCAATTAATAACAAATGTTGAATACAATATACACCCATCATAAACTGACTTAATAGGACAGATAAAGATAAAATATTATTCAGTTAGAGGACTCGTGGTACCTGTGCCTTTTGAAGACCATCAGAGGCCTCTACTGCAATTTTCTGGTCCACACAGAAATCACTTCCCGACTGCAAGCACATTCTAAAATACTTTGATGCATCTTCAATTTCTCCAAGTGCAAGGTAACAACTTTTAGAAAATAGAAACAAACACAAATTAGATCATAATATATTTGACAAGGATCAAACACAATGCAGAATGGGTAAGTCCAATAATGCAGCGCAACAAAGTTACAGCACATTAATACTAATTAGTATAAAAAAAAACTCAACAAAAGCTAGATGATCTGGTAGCAGTCAAGAAAAATTAGAAACTTCAAAACCGATATGTTTGTTATTCACAAATAGCACATTAAGAAAGTCAGCAGTACAAAATGCAGAAGCATTTGAGCCCATTCAAGGAATTAAGGCAATGGAATCATTATGTAAAACTAAAGTTCTCATGAAGAACAAACCTTAGACCAGCGGAAACTCTTCAGATATTAGGTTTATTTTGGAACAACTAATAGGAGTTTATTTTTACTGCTCACTCAAAATGAGAAATCAGAGATATAAAGGACAGCCTTACTTTGCAGCTCTAACTTGCACTCGGAGAAAGTCTGGATCAATGGCAACAGCCAACATACAGTCTGACAGTGCATCTCTCATTCTTCCAAGAGCCATTCGTGTTGCTGCACGGTTGCTATAACACAGCATTAATGCCCTCAGACAACTTCGAGACGTTTCACTTTCAGATACACAGTTTATCCCTTGTGTGTAATAGTCCTCAGCTTTGGACAAGTTTGAATTTGTATAGGCTTGGTTTCCCCTGATATATTTATCATTTCAAAAATAAGCTAACTTGTTGGCTGGAAGACAGGAGGAGCATATTTTACAGTCATCAAATCAAAGTACTAAACCTAGATTTCCTAAAAGGAACAAAATGAGAATTTTCTAATGTGAGTTTCAGAAAAGGAAAAAAAAAAAGAAAATAATGGGAATAAAGAAAAACCTTAATCGCCACTTCTCGCTTGCTTCTTGAGCTGCAATAGTTTCAGCAGAGGCCAAATTAGGCTGTTGCTTGATTTCCTGTCCTCTATCCACCTCAGAATTCCGTTCGCCTTTGAGTCGAGAAGAAAAAAGATCTCCTTTCTTCCCCTCCCCGGAAGACAAAAGTGGTGAAGCTCCAGAGAAAGAAGAAAACTGTAGGGAGGACGATGCATGCGCAACTTTTGAATTTAGAGTGCTATTAAACGACTCAAAACCAATTTTAACCATATTTGTTTTATGGTGGCGTTTCGATGCTGATAGGTGACCTTGAATAGCAGAAGATGCAGCAAATGTGAAGTTGGACCCGCCTGTGTCTTCTGAATGTGAAGGAAAACTAAATTGCATCCTGCTGTCACTATCTTGCCTCTGAATGCCTGCACTCGAACCTGCTTCAGTTTCAGCTGAATTATCAGTAGTGTCATCAATCTCCTCATTTGCGGATTTAAAACTTTCAGTCTCAGTCCCAGAAACAGACTCATCTTGAGGAACTTCAGAACCAACACCTCTGTCAGAATGATCCTCTGTTGTATCCCTAAATTCAACATCCTCATCGTTTATATCCATCTGTTCTGTAGCAGCAACCAACTCTTCATCAACTGCAACATTTGGAACTGCAGGTTGTGAATCAGTGGATATGTCATTGTTGTCTAGACTGAAAGACTCATCTGATGCCACAGACGTTTCTCTTGAACATCCAGTATCAGCCATATCAGGATAAGGTGAAACATCCATAGGCGAATAAGATTCTGAAGGCTCTACATTCTCCTGAGAACCACTATCCCTCGAGACAAAATCCTGTCCGTGCCACAGCGGAATGGATATTGGCTTCCTTGGCTTTCCCCTCTTTTTCTTTACCTTTGTGTCTCTAATAGAATCCCTCTTTGCACTGAACTCCACCTCCTGACCTGCCCCGGAGAATAAATTAACTTTCTGATTTGGAGTTCTAAATCCTACAAAGGGTGGTGTCATACCATCTTGCATGCTCGTAAAGCTAAACTCATTCACTCGGTCAGTTCTATCAACATCAGGCACTTTTGATGCATTATCAACTGATTGAAGCAGGATGCCACTAGATGGAAATGAAGATGATGATGAGGCAGTTTCACTCAGTCTTGCACCATCTTTCACTATGTCTACTGGACCTTCACTGCCACCACTGCTCTTACCCTGCAATCCTGCCTGAAAAACAACTTCCGTGGGAACCGATTTACCCGCATCATGTAACTTCTTATCACCCAAATTTTTAGTTTGTTTATCCTTGACAAAAATATGAGATGACATTCTTCCCATATCGGTTTCACCAGTAGAAGAATCGCCACTCACACTTGCAATTTTTAACTTTCTCCCAATCTCATTTGACAGTATATTCTCACTTTCTCCAACAATATACCCACTGCCTCCTTTACTAGTTATGTTCAAATTCTTCATTTGATTAGGAAGTTCATTCCCCGCAGCAAATGAATCGCTGCTCATTTTACTACCAGTAAATACAAAATTCTTCACATCATCTTTCTCCCTACTAGCTTTAAAACTCAGTTTCTGCTTCAACTCATTTTCAAGGTCAGATTCCACATTGCCATGATGGCCATCAATCTTCAACTTTCTCAAATTTTCCTCTATCTTCAATTCACCAATGCCATAACTTTCACAACTATTTGTACTTCCAAACAGAATCCCACCTTTATTTTTCTCCAGTGACTCATATGCACCCAAGCCCAGACCTGGTTCAGCCCGAAATGGGTTGAACCCGGATTCCGAAACTGAAACCCCTGGAAAATTCAAATTCTGCGAATTCGATTTCGATTGCTTTCGCGTCTTATGCAATCTCGGCCTCGTGGGCTTCGACGATTTCGAAACTGAAGGCGTATTGAAGCGCAAAACTGACTCTTCTGGCAATGAATTCATTGTTTGTGACGAATACGACGACGTCTCCTGTAGAACCAGAGGAAACAGAATGAGACTGAGAAAACTGACCGTCTCCGGCGGGGCTTAGCAACGCCGGCAACATGTCACGGCGAAGTGGGAATGGGTCATCAAATCGGACGGCCAAGATTTTATGATAAAAAATAATAAGAATTAATGATAAATGATTGATCTATCATATATAAATTATGTATGATTTGAAAGAAATACAGAGAAAGTGGCGAGAAAGTGTCTGCCTTTACAAGTTGTCTTCTCACGGGTGCTTTTTTTTTAATTTAATCAAATTCTTGGTTTTTGTTTTTTTTTCAATTTTTAAATTTTTTTAATTAAGTATGCTTTTTTTAAATTTGAAAGAACATTTTTAGTAATATTTTTTCAAAGTTTTTGATTGAATAAAAATAATTAGATGATGATGTAAACGAAAAGTTTCTTCTGAAATTTGTTGGTAAAAATAGAAATTATCCAAGAATATTTTTTCCTTTTTTATTTAATTTGATGATAAGAATTTTTTTTTTTTTTTTTGTAAGGAGTAGTATTCGCATCTTGGTCTAAAATCCTGATAAATTTGATGCTCCGTGAAAGTCATGTTACAGATGTGTAGAAAGGCTGCAGTATAAAAAAAAAAATAATTCAAATGTTTTATTCACGTAGCATGATTAACTATTAGCAACACTGTATTGTTTCGTCTTGTATTTATCTTACGGTGGATTACAATCTCTTCTTTGGTGTTATATAGATTCCATTACATTTGTTAAAATCATCCGAGAATATTTTTTCATTACAACTGAATTTTTTCTTTTTTCTTTTTTTTTGGGTCTCTGATAAATATTTTACTAAACTGTTATATTATAAGGAAATTATATACGCGAAAAAAATTTCATTACAATAGAATTTTTTTTTTTGGGGTCTTCTATAAATATTTTATTAGTTGTTATATCATACATCATTATTCATAATTTATTAAATTGTTATCTTTCCTAATCTCTTTTCTCTCTCTCTCTCTCTCTCTAACATTGTTTAAAAATTATAATAATGCCGCCTGCGAATTGCATCTTAAAAATGTAACTAGTCAATGCCAGAATTATTTATAAAATTTTCAACTCCCATTATATATATAATACATACGTATATATATTAATAATCTTATCCCCACGCACATACGATTTTCGTAAATCTGTATTATTAAGCTGTATTTTAATGAAATTGTTTATATTATAATAAGTTGGTTCCTTTAAGACATTTTTAATTGACTATGAAGGAATGTTTTAATGCCAGGCGTTCATGTTGATCTTGCGGACCAGTGCATTCTCACATTTTAATTAAAGATCGTCTCTAGAAAGTCCATTATAAATTCCCCTCAAATCATTAAATAATGTATGCATAGAATTTTGGATGCAATTCTCGTTTCATTCTCGATAAAGACTATACTTATCACTTATGTTCTTAATAAATGTTTAATTACTTATTTCATTTCTTTTATCGAAAGATGACGTATAAAACTAATTATTCTCATTCGTCTACTAATCTCCCTTCTTTAAAAAAAAATTATGATATTTCTAAATAGCTTTACACCAAAATTAAAGAGAAAATGAAAATCATTACTCTTAATATATATAATTTCTAAAAAAAAAAAAAATACGTGCATTCTTCGTTGTTTTATTCTATGTTTCTTTTGGAAAAAGACATGTTATTTTTGTTTGATAATTGTCTTGGAAAACCCATTACTTAGCCAGGTTTTGTTTTACTCAAGTTTGCTGCTATTGCTTAATTAGCTAGCTTTGTTTTAGCACGAATCTCACGTGATCTTCTTTCAAAGAATCTAATAAGTAATTATTAAGAAAATATTTTAATAAAAAAATCTCGAATGGAGCACATCGGAAAGCAAATAAGTTCTCTAAATAGAAAGAAAAAGCGTCACACTCCTGCACAAATTTAGTACGTACGTAAAAACTCAAACCCTACGCAAAATACGTACGCAGTTTAGGATCCATTATTTTAGCAGCCATGCATACGCACATGCCTACGTATATATTTCATAATCACTCATTCTCCGACCACCATCCCCGCGAGCGGATGATTTCCCCGATCAAATAACCGATCGTGGCCGACGTTATCATCATCCCAACCCGTAGGCTTTATCTGATGGAACGAAACCTCGAAACTGCTGTTCGGCAGCACAATATTCCCTTCTTCTCGTCCCCGTTCCACCCGAGAAGCTTCGTCCAAATCATCAAAAGCCTCAGCATCATCAATAGCATGATTATTGTTATTATTGCTATGGTTACTAGTACTGCAATTAGGGACGTCCCATTCAACTTTATCAATGTACTTGTCCGGACTTGGCAGAGGTATTGTGCATGGAAGCCCGTTGATCTTTGCCCAGTACCTGAGCTTCGCCGCTTTGAAAGCCTCTTGGCCTGCTGAATCATTCCAGCAAATGACTTTGTGTGAGTCGTGTACGTATTTCTTGGAGTTCACAATTCTCTTCCATGGCACGCGACCCACCTCCCAGCAGAATCTTTTCTGCCATGTTGGCACGCTGCGGGGAGCGGGGGATGCTGCCTTCCTCTGAGAGTAGTAGCCATAGCAATTCGCCATATATTTATTAATTTTATCAGACGGAATTCTTTGTTTGGTTAATTTCTCTTGTTTCTGAAAGAATGAATGAGTCTGTGATGCGGTGAAGCTGAAATGTGCGTGTGGTTGGTTTTTAACGTAGGTTTTACTTATTTATAGAGTTTTTTTTCCCTTTTTTTGGTTATTTTTTTTCCCCTCCCAATCAAACCTATCGGGAGTTTTGTTATCTACTTAGGATTACGGTACCTTTCATGATCAGGATTCCAGGAAATTAATCTTAGGATGTCCTTGCAATGGAAGGAGGATAATATTGGAAATGTATAATCCGCGGCTTGCACTTTCTTTGATGCGAAGCTCTTGTATGCGTTTTGCAAAGTCAAACCTTGCATGGTAAGTAGCCAGATAAAAAATATCTAATAAAACCTTGGGGCAAAAATAAAAAAAATTATGGGTTGATGTGATTACCAAAAGCAACCGACACCAATAAGAGTTTAGAACGTCGATAGTTGTCCCAATTAATAATTATCGAGCGTATATGCTTACTAACGAATTTAGCATGTAAACTCGAGCTCTTATCTGTCACAAACCCAAACCTAATCAATATGAAAAGCAAAAAAATGAAACTGAAAATTCAAATAGCACAAAATGCCTCTGTTCGCTTTGTTTATAAGATAAATATGTATAAATGACTAAAAATTAGTAAGCTTTTACAGTTCGATTGAATGTGCTACGTATTTTTTTTTCAACAATACATAAATAGTTACAACAGGCTACGGAAATTCTGTTCATACGGAGAACAGACAACGGAACAAGTAAAAGACTTGTAGTCACAGGAGCTGTTTCAAGCAGCTATTACATTTATTCGGAGTTCAGAATTGAGACCAACACCAACCCTAGTCTATACAACAGTCAAGCACTCAAGCTGATACTGAATAGTAGTACATTTAGCCAACTCTCTTTTGTAAATTATGCGAACACTGGAATAAAATTTTCTAAATGCGGACATATAAGAGTGCTGCTGAGAACTGCTTATGTAGGAATTTCGATCTTTCAGAAATCTATAAAGGGAGCCTAAGTGTTCTCTTAAGGAATAACTAAAAAACTACCTTCAGGATAAATAATTGAAAAAAGAAATGCTGTTTGAGACTTTGCAAAAAACCCCAGGTGTATATTAGTAGCCACGAGTGCTTTCATGTACTTAAATCAGACAGAAATATCGCTTTAGCATTTTCAAGTACTTTGAACGCACTTCCAATCGAATAATAAATCACGGTTTTTGATTACTTAGAAACAGGAATTGCTTAAAAGAAGACCGCAAAGGAGTTTAATGCAAGCCAAAGACTATCAAACAAAATGCTTTGAATCCTTCAAGGAGATCTCAGAATGTTATTATAAAAATGTTACAGTGGTTTAAAGTTACTCTGATGCAAGTCAATACTAATCACACACAAAGGCTTTGATCTCTCGTGTGGCATATATGTGAAGCATGAAAAGAAGAATCTGTGTAAACTCCCCAGCAAACAAAATCAAGGCAAAAGAAAAGTATATAAACACAAATACATCGACACTTAAGAATCACTACTAACCAAATTGAACAAATGAAAAACAACAGAATATCTCTAAACCTGAGACAAAAAAACAGGACAACTATATTTCAACCCATATTATCTCTTTTTCCCATTTACAAGTTCCAATCACAGAATTCAGCATCTTGAATCGCGCTCAATTGACGTGACAGAAGAGTAAAACTAGTTTGACAATGAGTTCAATCGGAAATTAAACTTCAGTTTCATTATTGATCGGCTAAAACAGAATAAAAAGTAACCGCAAAGAAAACAACATAATGTAACAATACTAAAAATGCTCACTAGCACAAAAGGACAATATTATCAGAAGGCTACGAAAAATGTTTAATGATAGGCCTTCATGTTGATCTTGAGCAGCCGTACATTCTCAGATTTTAATTAAAGATTATCACTCACCAGAGTGTAGAAAGTACTGGAAGAGTCCATTATAGTCCCCTCAAATCATTACGTAATGCATATTGATTAAACTTGTAACGTTCTAGTAAGCATAGAATTTTGGAATGAATTTTCGTTTCGTTCTTGATAAAGATCGTACGTATCACTTGCATCCTCACTAAATTTTTAATTACTTATTCCATTCCTTTTGTTGAGAGATAACATATTTTATTCGTCTACTAATCTCCCTTCTTTAAAAAATTTTATAACATTTTTGAATACTTTAACACCAAAATTAAAGAGAAAATGAAAATGATTAGTCCTACATAATTTTTTTTTTTAAAAAAAAAAAGGTACTTGCTTTGTTCGTTGTTTTATCATATGTTTCTTTTGGCAAAAGACATTTTATTCTTGTTTGATAATTGTCTCGGGAAACCCATTAATTAGCCAGGTTTTGCTTTACTCAAGTTTGCTACTATTGCTTACTAAGCTTTGTTTTAGCACGAATCTCACATGATCTCATGTCAAAGAAATTAAGTAATTATAAAGAAGATATTTTTAAAAAATCTCGAATGGAGCATATAGGAAAGCAAATAAGTTCTCTAAATAGAACGAAAAAGTGTTACACTCTGTACAGATTTAGTACGCACGCAAAAACTCAAACCCTACACAAAATACGTACACAGATTATGATCCATTATTCTAGCAACCATGCATATGTATATATTTTCATAATCATTCTCCGACCACCATCCCCGTGAGCAAATGATTTCTCCGATCAAATAACCAATCATGGACGACGTAATCATCATCCCAACCCGTAGGCTTTATCTGATGAAATGAAACCTCGAGACCACTGTCCTGCAGCACGTTATTCTCCTCTTCTTGTTCTCGTTCCACCGGAGAAGCTTCATCCAAACCATCTAAAACATCAACATCGCCAAAAGCATTATTATTATTATTGTTACTAGTATTACAATTAGGGACGTTCCATTCAACTTCGTCAATGTATTTGTCCGGACTTGGCAAAGGTATTTTCCATCGATGCCCGTTGATCTTTGCCAAGTACCGGCGCTTCGCGGCGGTGAAAGCCTCTCGGCCTGCTGAATCATTCCAGCAAATTACTTTGTCTGTGTCGCGTATATATTTCCTGGAGTTCAGAACTCTGTTCCATGGCACGCGACCCACCTTCCAGCAGAAACTTTTCTCCCATGTTGGCACGCTTCGGGGAGTGGGGGAAGCTGCCCTCCTCTGAGAATAGTAGCCAGAGCAATTCGCCATATATTTATTAATTTGATCAGACAAAATTCTTTGTTTGGTTAAGTTTCTGAAAGAATGAATGAGAGCGTGATGCTGTGAAGGTGAAATGTGTTTGTGGTTGATTTTTAACGTAGGTTTTACTTATTTATAGATTTTTTTTTTTTGGGGTTATTTTTCCGCTCCCAATCAAATCTATGGGGAGTTTTGTTATCTAACTGGGATTACAGTACCTTTCATGATCAGGATTCCAGGAAATCCCGGAAATTAATATTAGGATGTCCTTGCAATGGAAGGAGAATAATATTGGAAATTTGTAACCCGCGGTTTGCACTTTCTTTGATGTGAAGCTCTTGTATAGCTTTTGAAAAATCAAACCTTGCATGGCAAGTAGCCAGACAAAAATATCTAATCAAAGTTTGGAGGTTAAAAAAAAAAAAAAAAAAGTTATGGGTTGATGGGTTTCCCAAAAGGAACCGACAACAATAAGAGTTTAGAACGTGGATATTTGTCCCAATTAATAAATAAAAGTTCCTCTGTTTACTCTGTTTTTAAGATAAATATGTGCAAGTTACTAACATTAATAAGGTTTTAAAAGTCGATTGAACGTATTACATTTTTTCTTTTCAACAATACATATCTAGTTACACTGTTTCAATTACCGCACTTAATAACATTCCTCAAAATGGCAACAATCGAATGTTATATACACATACCTGGAGCAACATATTCAAATGTGCCTGCAAATTCCGTTCAGTTGGTCTAACAAGCATAGGCTCAAAAATGGGTGCCGATTAATACAGGATCAGTTACAAGTTTAAATTAAACTAACATTTGTTCATATGTAGAACAATATAGACTATGGAACCAGTAAAAAATTTGTAGTCTGAGGAGCTGTTTCAAGGAACTATTATATTTATTCAGAGTTCAGAATTCAGACCAACACCAACCCTACTAGATTTGACTGATTTTCTGGAGATTATGTGAACACTCAACACTAATAAAATTTTCTAAATACGGACGTAAAAAGGTGCTTCTTAGAAATGCTTATATAGGAGTTTCTTTTAAAAATCTATAAAGGGAACCTAAGTTCTTCCTTAAAAAATAACTACAAACTACCTTGAGGATAAATAATTTAAAAAAAAAAAAAAGCTGTTGAAGACTTGCAAAAAAGCCCAGGTGTACATTAGCAGCTTTTCATGTACTTCAATTAGACAGAAATATGGCTTTAGCATTTTGAAGTACTTTAAACACACTTCCAATCAATTAATAAATCACAGTTTTTGATTACTCAGAACAGGAATTGCTTTAAAGAAGACCACAAAGGAGTTTAATGCAAGCCAAAGACTATCAAACAAAATGCTTTGAATCCTTCAAGATCTCAGACTGTTATCATAAAAATGTTACAGTGGTTTAAAGTTACTTTGATGCGTGTCAATACTAATCACACACAAAAGCTTGATCTCTCATGTGGCATATGAAAGCACCCCCAAAAAAAAAAAAAAAATCTCCATAAACTCCCCAACAAACAGAATTCAAGGAAAAAAGAAAAATATATAAACACACATGCATTGACTCTTAAGAATCACCACTAACCAAATTGAACAAATGAAAAAGAACATAGTACCTCTAAACCTGAGAAAACAAAACACGAAATCTATATTCTATTATTATCTCTCTTTCCCATTTACAAGTTCCAAGCACAGAATTCAGAATCTTGAATCATGCTAAACTGAAATGACAGAAGAGTAAAACTAGACTGAAAATAAGTTCAATTGGAAGTTAAACTTCAGTTTCATTATTGATTGGTTAAAACTGGATAAAAAGTAACTGCAAAGAAAACAAAATAATGTAACAATACTAAAAATGCTCAATAGCACAAAAGGACAATATTATCAGAAGGCTAATTTCTTTTTCTTCTTAGGAGATGCAGTTTTATACCCAGACTTGCAAGGCTTGCCCCAAGGCGTAAGTGAACACCTCCCATGGTTACCGCTACTTTTGCTTCGTCCCTCACCTCCACCATGAGGATGATCAACTGGATTCATGGCTACGCCTCTAACCACGGGTCTTCGACCCAACCACCGGCTCTGACCAGCCTTTCTAAGCTTCTTAGCTCCATGACTGGGGTTAGAAACTGTACCAATGGTGGCTCGACATCTAGTGTCAATCAGTTTCTCATTACCAGAAGGTAGTCTTACTAAACAGTAACTTGAAGTGGGTTCTTTCAAAATCTTGGCTGATGTCCCAGCAGCTCGAACTAGCCTGCCACCTTGCCCTGGGTTTACCTCAATGTTGTGAATGATGGTCCCAATACGCATACAAGCAAGTGGCATGCAACTTCCAATTTGAGAATTTATGTCAACATGAGCCATCTGTCTCATTATCTTATCACGCACAGTTTCTTTTTTTGGTTTTTCTTGTTTTGAAAGATCACCAACTGACTCAGTTTCTGTTAAATACAACAGCAGTAAAATATAATTCAAAGTTTTGAGGATAAAGGAGCCAGATTCTATAATATAAAATCAAGAGTACCAGAGGACTGATAGCGATGAGTAGTGCTGTTGTTCAGAATGGAAGGACGGAGAAGCCTGTTGAAGAGTGTTGATGAAGCTGAGCGTGCTCTGCACAAAGCCATTTCTGCTGATTTCTTTCTGTGTCTCTGTCTCCTATGCTTTGTTTCCTTCTGTTGATTTCACTCTGTCTATCACAACATGCTGCCTGCATGTCAGAAAAATAATCACCATGGTCATAATACTTGGTCCTTGAAGATTTATCATTTGATCAATTATTAAAAATGGTGGTTTTTAAGACCTTAATGTTTCAAATCCAAATAATTCAGCTAATAATTGAGAAAGTTTAATACTAAGCTAAATTAGCCACCTGCCCACAACAAAGCAACACGAGATCAAAGTCCATGTCGACTGATTAAATCATACAAAGCCAGATATGGTTAGCAATTTTATTTGGGTGGCTAAAGAAATTCTTTTCCCAGCAAACTTGTTTTGACACTACTTATATATTTATTCAAGCAACGTTCAACAAGATGAGATGATCTTATTAAAAAGGATGTGTCCAATCAGTCAATGATGAACCATAACTTGGATAATGCATCCTATACACAAACCAAAATATTTAAAATAGAAAAAAAAATTTTGAAAAATGCAACAAAACAAACTGAAAAAATCATATAATCTCGAAACGAGAGTTAGATCTTTAAATGTACGACTATCATAAAGGTGAAAATTTTACATGAAATTAAATACTACAAGATAAAACCCGATTTGGGATTAATTTTGTTGTTAACATAAATGTAACCCATGCACGAAACAGTGAATTCAATTCTATAATTTGCATAAGAAACAACATTAAACAGAGAGAAACAGGCTGGGGTAAGATTACCGGCGGTGCAGAAGCTAAAGCACCACACGGCTGAGGAATGAACGCTGTAGGTTTGAAAGATAAGCGACCACACTAAGCAGAAAGGTGAAGGCCACCGTGAGAGTTTTTCTTGAGTTGAGTAGAGAGACCAAGAAGATGGCCAACGGTGAGCGAATTTAGGGCTGGAAAAATGAGCAAATGGGCCGGGTCGGGCTCGGCTCAATTATTTTGATATTCATGGCTGTAATATAACAATGTACGACGTCATTTAGAAATTTACATTTTAAAAGTTTACTGACAATACTCTTGATGTAATAAAATAATTTATTATAAAATAATCTATTATTTAAATTATTATTAAAGATAATTTATTTTTAATTAATATGAGAAAATTATTTTAAACACTTATATAGTACACTTATTATTAAATATTTAATTTTTTATTTTAATATTTTAAAAAATACTTCATTTGAATATACAATAAATTAATATTTTAAATTATTTTGAAGACAAAATATTTATGAGTCTTACATTTTTCAAGAAATAAAATAAACTGAAATTATTGCAAAGGTGCTATATTTTTTGCCTTTGATTTTAAAAAAATAAAATAAGAGCACTCTAAACCTAGTAAACCCAATCAACCTCTTCTTCTTCTTTTTTGTGTCATATGGCAATTTTATTTTTTAATTCTTATTGGTTTAGTGAAAGTCAACACCTGTTGATCTCAAAGAATTTGCAGGTGTGAAAACTGATATGGAATAAATTCTTTAATTAACGGTGACTACTAAATAAAATTATTTTTAAAAATTTATTTAAAATTTGACTTAATTATATTGTTGTAATTATGTTATATTTTTTAAATATTTTTCTTTGAATATGTTAAATAATTTTATTAGTGTTTTGAGTGAATTAATTTAAATTATTTAAGTAAAAAAATTTTTAAAATTTTAAAGAATTTAAAGAATAAAAATTAATTTTTAAATTTAATTATGAGTAGATAAAATAATGAAATGTTCGGAATAATTTTTAAAGTGAATAATAATCCAGGCCATCAATTAAAAAAAAAATCCATAATCCACGCCATTTACCTAGCAATAGTCAAAAACATCGTGCACACTTAGCAAAGAAAATTACAGTAACAAAGATCACCAGTTTCGATTTCCAGTTCCCCTCTCGCATCCTTTGAGCCTTTCATCATCATCCTCTTTAATGGCGGCCATTCCAAATCCAACGTTGCAATCGCCATCAAGCCGTTTCCTAAAGCCCTGCTCCGATTCGCTTCCTAATCTTGTGTTCTCAAAATCTCTAAGTTTTTCGCCATCAGTTTCCTCTTCGCTCGCAAAATCTAACAAAAGCTTTCTTCACTATGAGCCCGAGAAACTAGCCGTCTCTGTACGAAGTGTCGACGAGAATATCACTGAAGGCACTTTCACTTCCCCTTCTACTAACCGCTCCAAGTATTCACCTCACTCATTCTTTTTCTAATATGTGTTTATATTTATATATCCGTCAGTTAAGCTGATTGTGAGATAAGATGATTGTGCTGCTAATGTAGCTAGCGTATAGTAGTGATTCTTCAACTGGGACAAGGTGATTTTTTGGTGTAGACTTTTGTATATTGATTGCATGAATATGATTGGATGTCGGGCAAGTTAATTGCAGTGTGTAAATAAAGGTTATGTTTTGGTTCTGGGTGGATGATTGCATGTGCGATTCTTCGGTTTGATCAAGATCATTTAGTATATACGGGTGCTGGCTATGTGTCTAGATTTTACTCTCTGTGAATTGTAATTGTTTATCGAACGATATAGCAGCTTTGTTTTGTAAGGATAACGTGCAAGCGACAAAACCATACACAGCCTCTGCAAATTTGAGAACGATTTTTTTTTAGATGTTTAGAAGTGCTATTAAATAGTTCTTTGAACCATTGCTTTTGTTTATGATATTTAGATGAAATAAAGGAGGTGCTTTTTGGGATTGAAAAGTGATTGAAGTTTCTCAAGGAGAAACTCTTGATAAGTGAAATTTTTTTCCTAAAACTTTTTTTTTTTTAAACGAAGTGCTTAAATTTAATCCCATCGTGTATCGTCAGATAGACCCTTCTACAGAATCACTCTAAAAGGGAAACGTAGTCTTCTCTTATTTTATTTAATTTCCTTTCAGAGGGGTGTGTTTGGGTTTCATAGGGTAGCGCATCAATGAAGTATGCAAAATGACTCTTTCAGTAAATAAAGCTTCTGCATTTGTTATGTATTTTTTGATTACATGCTTGCTTTTCTCATTTGGGTTGTCAAGCTGAATCATGATGAACCTTGCTTTGCTTAATTGGTCATTGTATATATTCTGCTTTTGATTTGTAAGTCTGTATTGATAAAGGCTCTAGGTTGAGAAGTTATGCAAATCGGTAATCCTATTCATAAATTATGCAAGTTTGTTACAAACTTTTATTTTGTTTATGTACAAAACTTGTTGCCATCTCGCTGATTCTGTGCCAGCAATTTAATAATTAATAACTATTGAGTTTTTTCTGGATGCTAATTCTAATATGCTTTCCTTGACTCTCTGCTACTGCTGTTATGAATTCAGTGTGCGACGGCACACAATTTCTGTGTTTGTCGGGGATGAAAGTGGAATGATAAACCGGATTGCCGGGGTCTTTGCAAGGAGGGGATATAACATCGAGTCCCTCGCTGTTGGTCTGAACAAGGACAAGGCACTCTTCACCATAGTTGTTTACGGAACTGTTAAGGTGCTGCAGCAAGTTGTGGAGCAGCTTCAGAAACTTGTTAATGTTTTGAAGGTTATCACATTACAATGGAATCCCCCTCTCAAAATTTATTTCTTCCTTGAGAGTTTCATTCTTTAATCATATTCAAGTTGGTTCGTGGATATCCTAACCTTAGAATTTTTTAGGATTAACTGTCTCCTTCTAGATGTATGTGCCTCTCAGAATTTCCTTAACCTTTCTAAATCAACTTCTGCCGTTAACCTTTCCTATGATTTTCTGCTTCTAAAAGTAATTTTTTTTTATTGGTATTATAATTGATTTCTCAACTTCTATCCTCAAATCTGATCATCAGGTTGAAGATCTCTCAAATGAACCCCAGGTTGAACGCGAATTAATGCTTATAAAAGTGAATGCAGATCCGAAGTTCCGTGCTGAGGTAGGTACGGCACGTTCATTATTGAGATTCGTGTTTTCTTCTTTCCATTTTCTCAGATTTTTCTAATTCCATGTCTTAGTGTTCATCTTCAGATCAGGTGGTTAGTGGACATATTTAGAGCAAAAATCGTGGATATCTCAGAACACTCGCTGACAATTGAGGTGATGATTGTTAGAATTTAATTGCAGTCCCTCTTCTTCCCCTAACAGCCATTATATATCATATTGATGTCTCATGAGCAAAGGGCTACTTGAACTTTTTATTTACCATGACAATGTTGACTTTGGATGTTCTTCAGTTTTCACTCTCTTTCAAGACTCTTAATTTTTTCTGCTTTGGTATATCGTGATACGGACTTGGAAGTTTGGATTGCATCTGTCCATCATGAAAACTGAGTATTTGGAAAAGAATAGATAATAACAACAACGGCATCTAAGTATTTGGATAGTTTTGACTTGCCTCAGTGAAGTAAATGCTAAAGCAATTTCTTCCTGCACCCCATCTTTTTTTTTTTTTTTTTGGGTGTGATAAGTAAATGTCCGAAAACACAACAAGCTTGAAGACACAAAAAATATTGATCCTTGATCTCAACCATTTGGCCTTGTCAAATGCTTTCCAAGACTGAAGACAATTTAAATTGCCATTATAAGTAAACTGCATTTCCTATTTTCTTGCTTCCCTTCATTATTAAAATTCCAGTGACATAAGTTATTATCTTATGCATAATCCAGGTAACTGGAGATCCGGGGAAGATGGTTGCTGTTCAAAGGAACTTAAGCAAGTTTGGGATCAGAGAAATTGCGAGAACTGGAAAGGTTATGAACTGCCTTGAAAAAACACATGTACTTTGTTATTTTCGTTGCTTAGGCATTTTGTACTTTTAAAAGAAATGTCTAGACGTCATTTCGTGATTCTGACTTAAGTAAAGGGATGGGCTGGAAAAATCTCATTTTATTAGTTACTAGAAAAGCAGAGAAAAAATGATAGAGAGAGAGAGATTCATTTGTTAACATATGCACATGTTATTCTTAGTAGATTGCCTTGAGAAGGGAAAAGTTGGGCGCTTCTGCTCCATTTTGGCGATTTTCAGCAGCTTCATATCCAGATCTTAATGAAACGCCTACTTTTGACGGACTCATTGGGGCAGGACATAGATCACTTCTCAGTGAAACTGATACTGTAGGGGTACGCACGTCTCTAAGATTTGCATTAAAATTTCCATCCTAACGTGGCATTTCCATATTTTCTCTTATGTGAGCTTGTTTATGAGATACTGGGGCAGAGACAGATGTGCCTTTAAATGGAATAGAAAAACTGTTCGTAAAATTTCTCGTGATATCCTGCTGCCTGATTCTATTTACCATTGCATATATACACATCTGTAATACTTTAATTTCTTGGTTATTGTAATTTTTTGTTCATTTGTCTTCAGGTTAGATTATGAATGTTTTATGATTGGTAGGGGCAGACATGTGTGCTTGGAAATGAATGTCTACTAATTAACTTCTGGAGAGTGGAGACCTATTAACAACAAATCTTGTTATGTATTTATTATTTCCACATATCTGTCTTGTTACCTATGTTGTGTTTATATTTGGAATCCCTGTTTAAATATCCTGTCACATGGATGTTCACACTTCCATTTTTGGGTTCCTATACTCATCCATAATGAAACTATAGGGTTGATAATGCTTTTTCTGGTGAATATTGACTTTCAAAGTAATCTGTTGTTTGTACTTTTGCATCAATCCTATCTTCTAGTCTTATATATTGTTTAATTGATCTTATGTAACTCATTTATGGATTAAGCAATTGATGTTCTTTTTTCATTTGTGAAGGGAGATGTTTATCCGGTTGAACCATCTGATGGCTTGACTGTAAATCAAGTTCTTGATGCACACTGGGGTGTTCTAAATGATGAAGATGTAAGAAAATATTCCATGGCTTAAATTTCTTCTATTGTTTCTTTCCCTTTTCATCATTTCCTTGGGTCTTATTATCCCAATCTCCTCCTGTATCTCTTCCTTTTCTTTGCCTGCATCTGAAGGTGCTTTGGTTGTTAAAATTGGAACTTGTAAGCATGGTTCAATTTTGTTTTCTAGGGGCTTAAATAGTATTTCCTGCGCCTCTATCAACTTAAGCTGTTGAGTTAAGTGGCAGCTTAACACTGTATCAAAGCTAGGTTATGCTTATGCAAGTCTCTAAGACCATGGCAATTTTGAAATTCCATCCAAATTACAGAAGAGCCTAAGTGTTTTCGGCAAAAAGCCTATGAGGAACACCTACTGATCATGTCAAAGAAAAATTTTTAGAGCCTTGAGAGTGTACACCTTCAGGAGAAAAGGACAATTAGGATATTATTTTTATTTTTTATTTTTTTAATCTGGAAATGGGGGCGTCAGTGATTTAAAATTTGCTAGTTTTTTGCTTATTTATGGATGCCGTTTATACATGTACTCACCTGAGCTTCAGGGAAAGGCTTTTTCCTTCTCTGCAGTTAGCCTGGGGCAATTGGCTGGGTGTTAGTTTTCTTGTGGATTTTCATTAGTGCTTGGTTTATTATTTTTCCAGACAAGTGGACTCCGATCACATACTTTGTCCATGCTTGTGAATGACACTCCAGGAGTTCTTAACATTGTTACAGGGGTTTTTGCTCGAAGGGGCTATAACATTCAGGTATATATGATGTCATTTTTGCTGCTTTCTCTCCTTCCTGTCATCAATCTAAGGGTTGCTGATATGTTCAATTATTCTGTTTCTCAGAGTTTGGCAGTTGGACATGCAGAAACTGAGGGGCTCTCACGAATTACAACTGTTGTTCCCGCTACAGATGAATCAATTAGCAAGTTGGTGCAGCAACTTTATAAGCTAATAGATCTACATGAGGTGAGAAAACTATTAGGAAGGAACCATCTTATTTTATTAAAAGATGCATTTACAGGTGTTTATCCTTCTACGTTCAGTGTCAATGCATGTATTTCTCGCTAGATCAAAATATTTGGGCGGGCTTTTAAGGAATGTTGTTTTTAAAGGGCTTATGATTTTTTTAGGTGTTTGAATTGAAGAATTTACAAGTAATGTTTCTCTCCTTCAGGTTCGGGATCTTACTCATTTGCCATTCGCTGAACGAGAATTGATGTTGATAAAAGTTGCTGTAAATACCACCGCTCGAAGAGATGTTCTTGACATTGCCACCATATTTAGGGCCAAAGCAGTTGATGTATCTGATCATACGATTACTCTTGAGGTAAGCTTACCTTTTTGTAGATATCGATATATTATTTAGGCATCGTCACATCACTTTTTTATCTGCTTATTTCCTATCCAGTATATGGGGATACCTGATTTTAACTGTGACTGTCTGAAAAAATCATTGTTAGAATTTGGCAATTAATTTAGAATTTTCTTGCCTCGTGCCATCTGCCATTCTTGCCTGCTTACTCTAAATGAATTCTCAGATGCTCTCCTCTACGATTTTTACTACTTTTTTGAAGCTCTTCCTTTCTCTGCATACCTATGAATCTGCATTCTATGTCTGATCCAGCTTACAGGAGATTTGGACAAGATGGTTGCATTGCAGAGACTGTTAGAGCCTTATGGAATTTGCGAGGTTTGCCTTACAGTTTTTGAATCTTTAATTTTGTTAATACATTCAAACACAGGACTGTGGTTGCAGAATCAGTTTCAGCTTTCTAGAATATTTTTATCTGTCTTGTCCGGCCAAGATCTTAGCAGCCCAACAAGGCTGTGAAGTGTGATATCAAAGGAAGTTAAATTTAACTCTTTCCTGTTGTTCCTCTTGGGTCTAGTTGAGCCCTTGATCTAATAAACTCACTGCTGTGGCTTTGTTAGAATCTTTGTCAAAATATCATTCAAATTTTGCCTTAACATTGTAGGTGGCACGAACTGGGCGAATAGCATTGGTTCGTGAATCAGGCGTGGATTCCAGGTATCTTCGTGGATATTCATTTCCTCTGTAATTATAAAGACTCGTGGCAATTCAATTAGTTATTTATGCTTTGCTGGTCCACAGAAAGGAAATTTTGTAACTTGCAATTTAGCAAGGATGTTGGGTTTTTATTTTTTTTATTTTTAATTTTTTCTGAATTTCAAGGGTTGTACTTCCATTTCATAGGTTATAATTAGGCCTCACTGTCAATATAATTTTGGGTTTGGTTTTTTCTTCACAGTTGGCTTAGACATGGATTCATTTATCTTGTTGATTTATTAATAAGTTACCTGGTCTCATATAAAAACAGTGAACGCTAACATCTCTAGGCATTTTTTTGACTTGGAAACCAGTAACATACCCCATGCTCTGAATATTTGATTTATAGCTTGATACAACTGACATCAAACAAACATATAAGGGAGATAATGCAATTGTTTATCCAATAATAAATTTTCTATAACAAAAGATTAAGAAGCCAGGGAAATAAAAAAGAGTGGCTACGAGAGTGCACAAACCGAGCCAGGTTTGAAGGAATCAACAGAAGATCAACTGATGAGATCTTTGAGAAGCTTGAAGTTCAAATACAAACCGGGTTAAATTTTATTTACAGCTGGGTATTATTTCAAAGATTAAATTAATTGCCCCTTCAAGAAATATCTGATGTTGATCAACGCAAGACGGTTTCTATTTAAATTTAAGTCAAATCATCTACTGAAATAAGATTATTTTATGATGTCATGATTAAAATTACGGTATTAATATTGTAATTAAATATAAATTATGTAATTATAATATAAAATTTATAAATCAATATTTATTGTAAACTAAAGTATAAATTTTAAAAATTAAATATAAGACTTGTAAATTTAAGATAAAAAGAATAAATTAATATAAAACTAATAAATTGATGTATTATTAGTAAATAAAATAAGAAAACTTGTAAATATAATATAAAATTCATAAATAAACATTAATGCAAAATAAAATATAATTTTTAGAAATTAAACATAAGATTTGTAAATGGAAAATAAAATAAGTAAATTAATATAAAACTAGTAAATTGATATATTACTAGTATACAAGATAAAAACTCGTAAATTTAACATAAAATTTATAAATCAACATTAAATGTAAAATAAAACATAATTTTTAGAAATTAAACATAAATTTGTAAATGAAAAATAAAAGTAGTAAATTAATATAAAACTAGTAAATTAATGTATTATTAGTGAACAAAATAAAAACTTATAGATTTAACATAAAACTTGTAAATGAGTATTAACTATAAAATAAAACATATATTTTAGAAATTAAATATAAGAATTGTAAATGGAAGGTAAAAAGAGTAAATTAATGTAAAATTAGTAAATTGATGTATTATTAGCAAATAAAATAAGAACTTATAAATATAATATAAAACTCATAAATTAATATTAAGTGTAAAATAAAAGATAAATTTTGAAAATATAACATAAGACTTATAAATAGAAGATAAAATAAGTAAATTAATAAATAGTAAACAAATCAAAAACTTGTAAATATAATATAAAACTAGTAAATCAATACTAACTATAAAATAAAATATAAATTTTAGAAATGAAACAAAGGACTTATAAAAGAAAGGAAAAATAAGTAAATTACTATAAAACTAGTAAATTGATATATTACTGGTAAATAAAATGTAAACTTATAAATATAATATGAAAGAAGTAAATCAATATTAACTGTAAAATAAAATATAAAATTTATAAATTATGCCTAAGACTTATGAATAAAAGATAAAATAAGTAAATTAATATAATAATTACTGTAAAAAAAATTCACAATTATAAAATAATATAAATTTATTATAATAGTTATTACTTTATATATTTATTGATTCTTTATTTAAATTGAATAATGTTAGTTTTGTATTTATATAATACACGTGATGTTTTAGTAAGAAGGAAATTTATGCTCAAAATAATATTTTTTAAAAAAATATTATCTTAATATTTTTTATAGTTGTTGTAAGATGAGGTTATATTGCATCTTTTTACATTTCTTTTCAACCCTAAAGAGTTTTCAAATATAAGTGAAAAGTTTAAAACTATATAAAGTATGTGTAACACTCACAATTTAATCTAATTTTATTGATATATTATATATATGTCTGATAATATAAACTTTTTTAATTTTGCTTTTACTTTATCTACATCAAGATAAATAAATACGTGTAATTAATATGTGTAATAAATAAATATTATTATAAAAAATCGGGAAAAAAAATATACAAATTTCCTAGAATAAATATAAAATTTATAGTAACCAATTCAATAAAACTTTTCTTACTTTTTGAGTATAAATTTTTTTGTTTAATTAAAGAAAATATTTTTTGTAAGTGAATAAAATATTTTTCATTAAAATTCTATAAAAAATAATATTATTTTTTAAAATAATTAATAATATTACATTAATTTATTAATTTTACTTTATATTTATTAATTTTATGTGTATCATAATATTAATACTGTAATTTTTATTACGGCATTATAGAATTTTCCACCCAAACAATAGACGAAAAGACAAAATACTACCGTAATAAAAAAACGGGATTCCCAACAAGCAAACTAAAATCTTGGTAAGCTCTAGAGATGGCTTTCAGTATTCATATGAATCATCAAATGGTTAATGGGTCCAATACTAACCATCATAGCCATGAAAAAGTAAACTAGGAAATTTTATTTTATCCCTCTGAATTCATTACGTTAGGGCAAAATCTTGCGAGACCAAGCGTTCAAGTATTCAGGTCAATACTAACCATCATAACAAATAACATATGAAGGCACAAATACTATCAATCAAAAGGGCAGATGAGGGAACTAAAATGCACCTTATATTGGCAGAAACAGAAAGCCAGTTTGCTGGTGTCTTGAGTACCTGACCTTATTGATATATATGGATTTACATAAAAATTTACAACTATAAAGCAATAATATCAAATGTAGACTTAACAAGGGCATAACAGTGTCTTCAGTTCAGATCAATTCTAGTCTGTATACAAGGAACCAACCATGAGTTTGACACCGTGGGGTACCTTAGCCTCAAGCATCTTTACACAATTTCTCAGTACTTTTTTCCTCACATATCTAGAAGGTTCAATGATCAATTTCTCAAGCATGGTCGCATTTTCAAATAAGTACTGAGCAAGTTCAACATCAAATTGACGCCCAAGAAAACCATGTAATTCCACCACCTTGAGATGTTGATGGGAGTATTTAGGAAACTGTTGTCTTTTCTTTCCCAGCCGGCGGCCATGATCATTTAACTGAAACAATCAAAATCAAGTACAGCATGTCATGTCTAAATGATACCAAAAAAAAAAAAAAAATTACAATTGGATGGGTAAACTCTAAAAACTTGGAAACTTGACCACAACATTTAAAATAAAATAAAATATAATCAGATTCATAGAGACTCATAACAAGATCCAATGCAACTGTCTTGCAGATACTCTAGCTTCATTCATACTAAAACAAAATGCAAGCTGACTGAAAAACAGGCATTAACCAGCAGGGAAAATATAGAATGCAATAGAACTAAATTTAAAGGATCCACATGAATGATCCTTATGAAACAACAAATCTCCACTAGATTTATACAGCTCTGTGAAAGCTGTTCATTATTGTTGTGTAATACAATTCCTTACAGTTGCTCAAACATTAACACTCTTACTTTAACTTGAAATTTCTTTTGAAACGTCCATATATAATGTAATATTATTGACAGAGAATTATAGGAGATTGCCAATGACCGGACAAGTATAGGAAAATCTTTGAAAAGCATTAACTTTCAGCATATATGATCTTCTAGTACCATGTTACTTCATAATGAAATCTTAAATAATAATTGGATAATATCATGAGAATTATCATCACCACATCGAACATGCAAGTGCTGAAGTGCGAAATACAAAGACAGATTGGCTACTTTATTGATGCCTCATATACTTAATAAAGAAAAGAGAGGACTCAAATATTTAAGAGATGAACAAGCCACAGCTACTGTTACAACCATCTCAATTAGTCAATTATCCCAAGCTTCCCAACTCAACAATTAATACATCAAACCATTTACCTGAAGTATAAGCTTCTGCAAAAAGGGACATGCCTTCATAATGCAAGTCAAGCCAAGTAGGCTTTCACGATTAGGTGTTGTAACCCGAAGTCTCAAGTCAATTAGTTTGGGTAATTCAAACCGTGAGAATTGCATATAGACCTGAAAACTAGAATTAAAATAAGAAAACAGACCTAAAAGTTAGATTCAAAAACCATGCAACACCTTAAATACTAACCTCATTGCAGCTGTCCAACTCAAGGGTCTTCAGTTGAGGGAAACAGCTTATAATTGGACCAACAAAATACGTCACTCGAAATGTGTGGCTCCCACGGATTGATACGTCAACAAGTTGGGGAACATTCTCAATATGCATCTTGATTGCTTGTCCATAATATCTAAAAGATGAAAGACTTGGGGCAGAGATTTCAATTTCTTCCATTAAGTAACAAGACTGAATTTCCAAGTACTTCAACTGGATTGATGAACCAATAACCCTTAACCTTACCAAAGTTTTAGAATGGTCCACGCACAACCGATCAAGAAGTGGACAATTCTGTATAAAAAGCTCGAGATCCTCTCCATTGACATTCACAGTTTTAAAGTGAAGACATCTTAGAAACTTAATACCAGATAGACCACAACCCCTCTCAATACTGTTATAAAACTCTTTTGGAAATGTGTAATACTGGCCATATCTTCCTGGCCACAAATCCAACTTAATGTATTGAACTCTCTTTCCCAATACTGTGTAAACCCAATTGGTAATATCACTTTGATGGGAATCACCCAGATCAAAACGTACTTTAAACTCATTTATAACCGAGCCTCTATGCAATTCTAAGACATTATTCACCCAGTTAATGTATTTAGACCGTTCTTGTTCTAAATTACCAAACCCAACATTCCAAAGCGACTCGGAAGCATCAAACTCAAGAGAATTAGTAAATGTCCACAAATTTTTCCATCTATTAGAAAGGACACTGGTTCTTGCAGCTTCCTTAAGAGGTAAATGAGATATAATATTAACAAGAATATCATCTGGGAGTCGATTGATCAAATCCTCTGAAATTTCCTCCTGATTTCAGTATCAAATTAATGTGAAAAAAAATGAATTAAGAAAAATAATACCCACATAGTAACAAATGAGAACCCATAATAGCATTATGAAATTATTAAAAAGCAATAAAGATTGACATATACGTACACACACATATATATAATCTGAAATGATACCTTATGTCGCGTTCTCTTTGTCATCCTACTCTGAAAAAATTTTGAATTTTGCAAGTGAAAGCTTCTTCAGTTAGAGTTGTAATGGGTTGAATTGTAATTGGATACTGGTAAATGTTTTGGCTCGTGCCAGTGGGGTAGCAGCTTACAGGAGAGAAAGCGAAGTGAAAGAAGACTCCGAGTCTCCGAGGCCTGTTTTTATTTGGCGCAAAATAGCAAGGGGATACTCAATTGCTTATATTGTTTAAACGTATGAAATAATTTATTTTGTATCAAATAGGTCCCCATCTCAGTGTCAATTTTTTTCCCTACAAATAGTTACAAGAGGTACATAACAATTTGGGTTTATAGAATCTAGATAAATACATTTGTAGTATAGTCTGGACATGTATTGAATGTAGTTCAAAAATCTGCTCTCACTAAGAAGAAATATATATTTATTTTATATTTCATAGAAAGGTGAAAAAGTCCTAACTCTTTATTATGATGGTCAAAGTTTAATAAGTCAAAAATGATTTGATCATTTCATTGAAGGTGAGATCACAACGAAAAATGTCATTGATATAGATAAATAATTATATTTTTATTCGAGAAACTTTAACAACTTGAAGAAGATTTTATCTTGAAATAAACTACTTCCTAAAATTATCTTTCATTGTTTAATTACTTAAAAAATCCTTTAACTCCTTTGTAAAGATAAAAGAAAAAGATAGAGAGGGAGAGAGAGAGAGAGATCTATTATCATAACATGCATAAGAAGATTTACATCCTCGATACATAATGAGACTTACTATAAGTTTAAGCAAAAGGTGCAATAAACTTCCTGCCTCATGATATACGCTTTGAAATACTAAAACTTTTTTAAAATCTTATGCCTTTATTATGTCTTCACTTGATTTATCACCGTTCATATGTGACAAATGATTGAAATGAGTCCTTGTTATGGTAAAGGTTGAAATTTCTCTCTCTATTTCATTGCTAATATATTAACTTTCAGTTTGATAGTAACATATTGTGCTGTGTAAAAAAAAAAAAACTCTAAAAAATTGATAGAATGTATCGTTATGACTTTCGAATAACAAATTTAGTAAAAATATTAAAGATGTTATAGATTGTCACTATATAAATATGAGATCAAGTCAACTTAGCTTACAAGTCACAATAATTAATGTTTAGCAAATACTTTAATACTATAATTTGAAAGGTACAATTATCTAACCTTAATATCAAACAATGCCTATGCGTATGGTTTTGAAAGCAATTGCTACAAGCTAGAAAAGTAAAGCTTAATAATAAACGTTATAACAAATCTAGAAATTCATTACATACATATCTATAATACATTAGAATTATCCGTCAGTTCTAAAACAACAAGACATATATGTATGTATATGTCGGGCAAATATAAGGCTAAAATTTAGAAATAGATGGCGGTGAGTGGTGGAAATTATTAGTTGTGTACACACACACACACACACAAGTACTATCATCGACATCATCATTGTTTACATTAAAAATTCTTGATGTTAGCACTACTCATGAACTAATGTTGATACTTATAATGATAATGGTAAAACACATTAATTGGCACCATTGACACACACACACACACACTCTAGATTTCTAACTCCACACACACACACATGCAAACATAATTATTTAAAAGTGTTTTCATTTAGTATTAGGTCTAATATACTAATTTACGGAGATTTATTTTAATTAAAAATATTTTTGTTTCTACTTTTTTTTATTTTATTTCTAATGGAATTAGGATAAAGAAAAAATTTCTATCAAAGGTCAATGTAAATAATTGAGAAATAACTTTTCTTTAAAAAAAAATTAGGCTTCATTTACTATAATTTTTTAAGTAAAGCTTATTTAAATAAATCTTTTGTTAATAGAACTTTTACAAATAGATTTTTACCCAAAAAATTTTAGTTGTTTAGTTATCAATAAGAATTTTTATTAAAAATTATAAAATTACTTTAATAGATAAATTTTCAAAGTTATGTTATAAAAAATAAAATAAAATTGTTAAATAAGTAGAGAATATTTTAAATATTTTAACATTTAAAAAAACTTTTCAACTTACTCTCAAAAACTCAAATTTTAAGATTTTTCTAATAGAGATAAAATAACTTATTTAAGCTTTTAAAACTCTACTAACAAAATAAATAATAAGCACTTATGAAATTAAATAAATATTTATGGCTATTAAATAAGTCATATCAAATAGACAATTAAACTAAGCAATCTTTATGTAAACTCGATAGTGCTATACATGGTATAGTGTATCATATATATTTAGAGTTCGATTGCACCTTATGAAATCCATATAAATGGCAACAAAATATGACAACACTACTTATAATAAGTCATTTAATAGCATAGGAAACATTACTGTAACTTACCTTAAACAATTTGATCTCTTAGGCTACTAGGCATTAACGGAAGTTTACTTTGGTCCCTTCTTTATTCTCTCTAAAATCTTTTACTTGCTTTTAAAAAGATGTTAGTGTGATAGGTACATACTCTTCCTTTGGATTTTAAAGGTCTAGGACTTATAGAACTTTGTACTTAGTGCAAAGATAAACTTTTAAATTTCATATGATCACATGGGGTTTTGTTATGTAAATAGTGCTACACATTGAAAATATCCTCTTTAAAAAGGATCCTCCCTATATAGATGTTCACAATCATTCTTAGGAGTCTTATATCATTATTCTTTTTTAGGAACCCTAAAACTATATCGATAGTCACTATACAAACTTAAGAACACGATGGAACAAATAAGTCAACTGGTGTTAGAGTATCCCTATGCACTACCATGCTTGCTAAGCCTAAGAGATTAATAGGACCCTATCATGCGGGAAGAACACATTGATTATCCCTATATAATCTGCAAGATTAACATGAGTTTGCCATATGAAAAAGACAACTAACACCTTATTCTTATATAATTTGAGGAACTAATATGAGCTTACTGTATGGAAAGGATATACTCTAAATATTTGAATAAAATTAAAATATACTATAATACCCACTTGAGAAGGAGAGAGGTCAATAAGCTCATGCCATGTATTTGGACGGACCAAGAATATGTGCATGAATACTCCTATATATAAATTCAAGGTAAACTTAAAGGAGGGCTCCATGCTCTCTTTCACCCTTAAGCTCACTCAACTACTTCTATTTTTCTTTTGACTTCATGGCCTCTAAGTGAGGCCTTTTTTCATTTATCATACATCACTAACTTGAATGTTCGAGTATCGACACCAACTATTATCGATGCTGCCTTCTAATTTTTACTCTTTTATCGAGATTCAATGGTTCATTGTCCTTCTTGAAGAGACGCTATCCTCTTTGGAAGGTTTCTTTCTGCCTTAACAACCTCAAACAGGTTCTTTCAATACTCATAGGCGCCATCAAGATCGTGTTCCTCGTCTCCCTCAATGCCTTGAAGACCCATTTCTTAGCCCTTTTTAAATCTCCTAAAGATAATTTTTTTAATGTTTTTAGACTAACAAAAAAGGGTAAAAATATTTTTATTTAAAAAAACTCAAATAATGCGACATTCATCAATTGATTGGTGAAATAATATAAGAAATTAACTCAAATCTTGTAAGAATTATTAACCACTCAATAAACAACACATTATTTGAGATAAAATTTAAAATAAAAAATTTGAGATGTTTGTTGTTACTCTTTTTAATGCATAGCTTGAAAAAATCCTAAGGATTTTAGTTCGTAAATTACTATATAAGTTATATTGTTTTTAATTTTATTTGATAAAATAATATGTTTATTGTGACATCATGTGTTTGGGACAACTGCTCTTTTTATTCTAAGAGAATATCCTCTAGAATATAGGATGAGAAGCAACTGTGCTGCGGCAACGCAATTGTCCCAAATGCACCCTAACTAGCTTTCAAATAATTTAGAGACAAATCGAGCATGTTGTCAGGTCATATAATCTCTATTGCTATAACAAAGCTATTTATGGAGAGTTATTTTTGGAAAATGAAAAATACCCTAAAAAGATAGAACTTGTTTCATTCTAGCTAAAAGGAGTGAATGATTTGAAGAGAGAAAAACAATGAGTTTAATTAAAATTAAAATGCTTGCCGTTAAATATAATTTCACAAGGAAACGGGTGTTACGAGGATACTGAAGGGGTGTGAAAAGCACTATCCAATTGATTAAAGCATTTATTCAGCTACCATTCCCTTAATTAAGAACGCCCATGTTTTAACGGGCCCAGACCTTGTCTTTAAACAGATCAAAGTATCCAAGAACAAAGCCTATAAATTCAGCCCAAGTTATATGCTTTTAGGTCGGATTCCAGCCTAAACTTGACTACCTGGTAGAAAACTAATGTAATTACTGAAGCCACGTTAATTGAGGCATTGTAACTTTTTTTTTTTTTAAGAATACATTAATTATAACATAAATTACTGATAAATGAATCAGAAAGGCTGTCACAACTTGAGGCTTGATCTCAATCCAATGCCTAACAGGCGTGCCTTGATTATGTATTCTAATGGAAGTCCAGCCAAAAATATATATATATAAACTTCAAAGAAAAGAAGAAAATTATTCTTAGAAAACATTAAAAAAAAAAAGGACTCGAACCCCAAATTTCAATCATGAGGTCATGAGATATCCGCCCTCTAACTAATGTTTTGTCATTTGACAATAGTTATGAATTGAAAGCTACAACATTATAATCTTGTCAATAAAGTCTTTAAAACAAAAAACTGTCATATCTATTATCCCATTTGCAAAAGAAGTTTGAAACTTAATTTAAAAAGAATTTCACTCTAATCAAAGAGAATAGGGGGGAAAAAAACATGTTTGAAGTGTTTTCCCCATTTTCTTAGCACCGTCTTCAAAATAATGAAACGTTTTATATATGAGAATTTCTTATCTCAAATCACTTTGTCGGTTTTATTTTGGGTCACTCTCTACTTATATAGCTTCGACATAAACAATTTGAACGAGTAAAATACAAAATATTCATAAAATATCAGTTTACTAAACAGCCATCCATATTATTCAAATATTTTTCTCTTAATATTATTGTGCCGTTTTCTCAGCGCAAAAAAAAAAAAAAAAAAAAAAAAACGTGACTTACTTTTGACGTGCCTCTCGTGGCTGGCACGAGCCCCTCTGGAAGCTGTTAAGAATTTACGAGTATTGAACGTTGATCAATACGATTTATTGATCAGACGGTTCCTAACAAGCTGGCAAACTTGTAAACGTTCGGCTGATGCACAGAAAAGAAAACAACTCGATGACTGGAGTCTGACGTGGCTCATCACGTGACCGCACATATCACGAATCCGACGGGGCACGCGGAAAATCGTGCGAGTATGATGTATGCACAGCTCTGCACGAGGTTCAAGGAAGAGAGGGGCAAATTTGGGAAATCAAGCGAAAGACTGGGGCAGGGGCGGTAGTCACCTTCTAGCAGCGTGGTCCCTCTTTATTTTAAAAAAAATTTCAATCAAAGATTATTAGCTGTCAAGGCGCAGATACCGACACGTGTCGTTTCTCCGCGTCTTGCGTGGTCCCCTTCTAGCTGGAGGCCTTTATAATTTTCTTTTACCGACACGAGACCGTTTTTCATCTTTATTTTAGCAACGTGCGTGAATGTTGTCTGTGACAGCGATATCTGCTGAGATACCGTACGCACGGGTGCGTACGATTAGTATGCATGAAGCCCTTGGGCATCTGCATCGACTCGGCTAATGGCTGGCTTTGAGACTGAAGGACTACTCTTTTTATCGCGATATTTTAGCGAGACGGCAATATTTTCATTTCCCGGCCTGAGTTCGTAGTTATAATTTGTAGTTATAACTCACGAATGGGATTGTAAGCATCGTATCTCAAGCATGGATCAACAGCGTATGTGCTAATAGGAAGGTTTCTCGAGGTTTTCAAGAATTTATGTCGTGTGTTTCTTGATCACCGTATATAATTAAAGTTTAATTTCTTATTTTTTTTATTTATTAACTATTAATCACTCACATAAATTTTTATTTATGTCAAGTTTAAAATACAAAAATATCATAATCTCTTAACTTTAGTTTTAAAAATTAAGAGCTACATATTTGAGTCCTACCACAAAAAAAAAAAAAATAGTATTAGGACTTTGTTTCTCTCTTATTTATAAGTCTGAGTAATTAAAATTTTAATTTATCTCTTATTAATAGGAAGGAGTCGATAGAGAATTTTAAATATATTTAAATATAAATTACGTCAATTTAGCTGTAACTATCAAATTATCACATGATTTTAATTGCTAATTTTTTAAAAAATATTTATTAATTATAATGATTTGAAATAATAGTTTCAGATAAATTATCGCGTCACTCGGGATCTCACACATTATTCTTTACAAACGATAATAGGACACGTAAATAGTTCGTTTTTTAATCTCAAAATATTATTTAATCGGCTGTGACTGCGCTTTCGCACAGAATGTTAATTTTGGGTCTCTTGTAATTTATCTGCAATCGGACCCACTTTTATCTGACAATGAATCCCACGATTTGATGCCAATGGCCAATGGCCAACTCAGTTTCGGCTGCAAACAGATTGTCGTTCTTTGTGCTGTGAGTGTTTTCGTGGCGAGCCTTGGCTATGGTCTGCGTATTCGTGGAGCCAAAATGATGAAAACAACTGGAATATTTTAAAGTACTTTTGGACATTAATATCTATACAGATATCAAGCCTAATTATTAAATGTGCACTTTCGGTCGCCCAGCAAATGGATTTTACTTTATTTTTTCTTTGCTCTCACTTTTTTTTTTTTTTTGGCGTTTTCATAAAAGAGAGAAAAGGGAAATCACCTATTCCGCCTATGAGATTCACAAGTCCTTAAAAAATTGAATCAGCTTAAATTATTACAAACATATAGAAGTGAGTGGTGCTTAGCTACCATAGCCACTCATGTTAATACATTTTTTTTTTCTTATTATTGTTTCACTGTTTTAAGAATTATAATAAATTAAATGACTATAAGAAATATTATTTTACTATTATATCCGTATATAACTTATCATTTTGGTACATTTTTATTAGTATCGTTAGTCAATTCTTAGTTGATTGGCAAAAATAAAATATTAGTTTTATTCTTTATGTGAAACTTTTATTCCAAAAAAAAAACACACACACACACACAAAGTTGCAAAGTATTACAATATCGTAAATTCAAAATATAAAGTAGTTAAAAGTAATCTTTATAAGCTCATGAATATAATATTTGATACCTCTGTTGCTATATATTTTTTTAAGGTAAAATTAATATTTTATTAGTCAATTAATTGGTTAACTAATGAAAATATAGCAAAATGATAGGAATTGTAAAAATTTAGTAATAAAATGATATATTACAATACTTTTTGTACTCATTTGATATATCATAATTCTTAAAATAATCATTTTTTTTCATGATTTTTTATAATATTGGCATCCATAAGTCACAGGTGGCACATATTTTATTTTTTTCTATTTATTCTTTTGAAAGTATAGATATCCCACATTTTTTCATTTATATCTTATATCTCCAATATTACTCTATCGAAATTCCTTAAGAATTAACATATCAATAAATTAATTTCATATATGTTTTTAGGCAAATACAAATTTTTAGAATCTATAAATGTATAGTATGTTCACGCATTCATCATTTATCTATATTCTATAAATATATTCATATCGTGTATGAGAAAAATTTATATAAACGTTTTGTATCATTCAAGAGTTCAATCAAATGATAAAATAAATAAGTTTAAATATGTGACATTCAGTGGATCTCACATTATGTTTCACTAAATTTTTATATTAAAAAAATTATGAAATTTATAATAAGACTCATTGCTCTACTATTTAACAAAAAACGAGGTGACAAGATCGACCTATGCATACACACATAATTTTCTTTTTTTTTAAGGGTAATTATCTACCAACTATTTATTTTTTTAATACTTTTTTAATATAATTTTAAGTGGAGTTTACACTTTTTTAAATATATATAATTCTTAATTTCTTTTACTGAACTCTATTTGAAATCATATTATTTTACATTTATCCATTCTAATCTTTAAACTGTTATAATTTTATTAACATCATAAAAATAAAATGATCATTTCACCAGCGTTTCAAAAATAACGTCATTTAAAATCAGTGATTAAGGAAAAAAGGGCAAAAAAAAAAAAAAAAGGCGTAGTGGTCCACTGCACAACAAGTTGCACAATGCTGATAATGATAATGTTGTTGCTCTGCCTCAAACTCACAGCCTCTCCTCGACACAAACCCGATCACGTCTTCCAATTCTTGAACTCTCTTGTCAAACTCTAGCTTCTCCCTCTCCAATTCCTCAATCTTCAATCTCAAGCTCGCCGTCTCCTCCGTTACCGCATTGCTTCTCCTCCGCCTGCCACGTGTTCTCGTGGCTTGCGAAGATCTCCACCACCCTCGTGTCAGCCTTCGATCCGTCTTTCCTTCTCGATTTCATTTGCTTCAGTCGCTCCTCTGCCACACTTAGTGTTCCTCCTTCGCTTCTGATGAGTTCTTCGCTAGCGATGCTAGGAACAACGAGACAATTATTCCTATGTACAACTCAAGAAGCGGCTGATGCTTTGCTTCTTCTTCTGCCGCCATAGGAGAGCGAGTTTGATTTCTTTTTTTTTTAAAAAAAAAAAAATTCTAGTGTCGAGTTTAACGTAAGTGAAAGTTGGGTTTGATTTTGTTTTGTATCGTTTTTGTTTTGGTTTGTTTTTAACCTGTTTTACTATCCGCAGTTAAAATGTAGTTTTACGTTGGAGGGTAAAAAAATTATTTATATAACATTTCGTTAATTCTCATAACTGTAATGACGGATGAAAGCGATATGTATAAAATAATATAATTTTAAATAAAATTAAATATAAAATATAAAAATAGATAGCCGGTATATAACTACTCTTTTCGTATTTACAAAAAAAAAAAAAAAGACAACTTTTAATTTAAAATAAAATAACCTACGTTGAGTATTGAAAGTTAAAAGGGTATCATTTGTTGAGCATAAAAAGGCAACAGTGCAATAACTATGACAAACAATGGGGGGTTTTGGGTATTTATGAACTAGCTTCCATTTGTTGATGTCTAATTGGAGAACAAGTTGTCACAACTAGAATCATCATTAGCATTTGTCACCACCACATTTATTTTATACTTTATTAAAGGCCGAACACGCCACTTGACACCTCAAAAATGTGAAGCATCTCATTGGCTATTGCACAAGTCAAACCGAAATCTCGAAGATACCCATGAAAATGAAAATTGCTTCCATCATTTCGTGGCTTTTTGATTGTGAGTCATCATAATGATTACGACTTTTCACATATCCCCGAATCACAAGTCATCAACTTTTTAGGGTTTTCCGCTGTGGTACAACGGCTATCTGGCGACGATATTAATTCTTTTATCACACCATTCGCGAATGTAAAATTTAAAAAATCGAAACGCAATTATATCGTTAGTAGCCCATCTACACTTGGCAATTTTAAGAACGAAGGAGGCGGGGTCAAATTCAACTGCTAGCCCCAGCGTTTTGGACAGTGATTATTACTCACACTCGTTGTCGTAATTGTTAAAGACAAATATAACCATGTGATGATATTATTAGACCGACGATGGAAATTGAATAATAAAATGTTATTTCTTTTTCGCAGTTGATTTATAAAATTAATACACTTCCAAAAATAATAGAAATTGATTGCTGTTTTTGCATGGTTGAAACCTTCAAATAACAAAACGATAATACTCCCCCACCCCAACACACACACACACCCAAAAAAAAAAAAAGGAATGAAAATGAAAATCTAATAGAGATAGATAGTCAGCATCGTGGGTCTTACCCCGCAAATGCATAATTGGTCATTTAGTATTTTGTTTAACAAGTCCACTTGAAATTGGTTAGGCACCAACCGCACGCTCTTTGATAAAAAGCGACATGTCGTACATGCATGCATGATAGTTGGACCGAGCAATCCAACAACTCCATGGAATTTTAAATTTTTTAAGGAGTAAATAATAAAATATTAAGCACGCTTTTAAAGCAGTGGCCAATAAAAGAGACGAGTCATGTAGAGAATTGAATGGTTCATTTAAAATAAATATGGATGGGGGAAGGTTTTGATTGGTTCAAGTCAAAATTGTAAGGAAAATAAAAGTTGCATTAAGCAGCGGGACGGACGACAAATATATCTTTATGGTTAGGTGCCAGTGTGAGAATTTTAGACTCTAGGGTTTGAAAGTTCTTTCAAATTGCTTAGCCGATGCTTTGGAATTGGTGGCCCACAGTTTTGGTCAAAAGCCCTGTTGAGATCAACATTTTAAACAAAGTTGTCACCTTTGAATTTGACTGTCACTCTAGTTAATTTTAAACTCTCGAGTTAAATCAAATCACATTTCAATAATACATAGCGTTAATACTTCTAATATATAATAATGTGAATTTTTATAGAAACATATTTGAATGATAATTAGAGAAACCATAATTGATTGCATATTTGAATTCATGCATGGTATTAATTAGTAGATTCCGAAGAGAAGCCTTTAGAAATTTCTTCAAGTGAAAAAGAGAAACATATAGTTAGATATCAATCAATTCCTAACCAAGCACTTCTACTTTAAATTGAATAAAGTGCGCCTAGAAATGACTTTTCCCGATAGCAACTTCACATGTTTCATAAAACAGAATGATAATCAATCTTGATGACTTTTCTTATAATCACGTAAAAATGCAAAGTCATTACCATAATTGATAGCAAACAAGAAACAATAGGTAGCAAAATTTGATTTGTCTATGCTATTTAATCACAGTCCATGCCCCCACATTGATATCTCGATCAGTCGCATCACAATCACAAACAAATTACCCTTTTATTTTTCTTTGTTATATAATGAGAAAGGAAATTTTTCAAACGCAAACCAAGAATTATATCAATAAATTAAAACTAGGATATCTAGATGGGAAAAGTCTCTTCACACCAATAATTCTTTGTTATTTTTTTTAAATGTTACATAAATAAAAGTTATAGTCGTACTAATTTAAGGACTTAAACTTGTAGTATTTGAAAAAGTCGAACCATCAAACCCAAACCTCTTATGGTATCTTAGAACAAAAAACTTTACTAATTAAACTAGCTAAAATCCACATTAGATTCATGCGGGAATGATATGGTTCTAGCTGGTTTAATGAAATTTTGTACCTATCTTTATATTACAATTATGATTAATAGTTATAATATAGTATGACATTAACAACTCCTTATTTTCAAAGTACTTATAATACTCTTCTAAGTTTCAATATCTTGAATGTATTGTGTGAATAGTACTTATAATAAGTACTTATAGTACTTATTAAAAATTAGAGCTTGTCATAGTTTCAACATCTTGAATATATTATGCGAATAGTGGTTGATTTTGCAAATGAGGATAAGGTTCCTATAAATAATAAAAATTAGTTGCCAACAAGTTTCGGGTGTTACCGTTCATAATGCTTCATTTTTCTCTTAATAAAGGTAAGACAAATTTGAATGAAGGTAATTTTGAAAGACAAGTCAAAATTGTAGGCTATCTTTGGTTTTTTAAAAAATAATTTTGATAATAAGATTTTTTTTTTCTTCCTAAAAAGGAGATGATAAGAGCAATTATAATTCTTAACTTTGACAATGACCTGTTGTACCTATTGTTCATAACTTAAACCTCATTGGATGATCAATTTTTATTTAATTTTTTCAACTCTGTAGCCATGTCTAAACTATAAATATGATATCTCAAGGCGTTATTGTGTAGTTGGACCCATTATACCTTGCGTTATTACACTTACTAGAAAAGTCAAAAGTCTTTCAGTCAACGATTTTTTATTATTTATTCCGAAGAAAAAGTGAATGAAAAGAAAGTATTTGCAATCCAACGGTAGATTAGAATTTAATAAACATCATTGTACGCGGACCCCACCAAATTCTACCGACTTGATGTTTCAATACAAGTCCTATTCACACGTGTTCGAGAAACGAACGCCAACAATACGTACGAAACTTAACTGTACCCTCGACATTTTCAGGATATATCGCGATTAGTGAAAATATATTTGTAATGTATCGGCTTACTCACTAGAAACATTGGGCTCAGTTAAATGTTGTTTTTCAAATTTAACTAAAAATCAGAAATTACAACTAATGAAAAAAAAAAAAATAAAAATAAAAAGAGGAAACAGCTCAATTGCGACAATGCCTGCCTGTCTCAATAAAGAATAATTTTTCCATCTGCAGGAGATAAAAATATTCATTCATTTGATTGGTTGTTCGATGCATTAAAAATATAGAAATAATTATTTTGAAAAAAAGTTTTAGAAAAAGAATTTACAAATCTAAAATTAATCTGGAAAATTTGATTATATATTTTATAAATTTTTTACTATCAGAAATCTATTTATGTTTTAATGATGTTGAAAGATTGATAATTATTAATATAGTCTAAATTTTTTAATTTTTGAATATTTTCTAAAATAAAATTTTCAATTTTCAATAATTTTTTGGTATAATTTGACCGCGTTTGATTGGTAGCAGAGAGAATAATAAGCATTAAACTCATAATAAAAATGAAGGGACGGTAACAGTAATTTAAATAGAAATTAGTAAAAATTTTAAAACAAAAAACAAGAAAAAAAAAATGATGCGGTACAGAGCTTTATTAATTTGGGAAGCTGTGAGTGAGGAGCACAGCTGGAATTAGCGGAGGACAGCTGGCAGTGTACGGCGGCGGATACGCAGCTACCGTCGCCGTTTTGATGTCTTCATAATTATTTCTTTTCTGAGTGTAGCTGGCGCTGCTGAGGAGCTGTCCATCAATTTGGTAACCCACAGTCCCAAACAAGCCCTTCTTTCCTGTTATTTTTTATACCCAAAAAGAACCTTAATCCGACGGCAAAATCCTTTCTTCTTGTCCCCAGTTTATTAATTTTTATTCCTATTTTACCCCCTCTTTTTTGTTTTAAGACAATAGGGTACTTTACATTTTTTCCCCCCTTCTTTTTTTGGTGGGAGTTATGAAAATATGAGTGGCTTTAACACAATTGACCTTAGGAATTTTGTTGGAGTTTACTAAAAGGCCCGTGAGCATAAATATTGATATTTTATTTTTTTTATTTAAGAATAATTAAAAAAATAAAATCTATCTTAAATGAGTTGAACTATTTATTCTTTAATTAAAATTTTTGATTAAAAACTTCAACAAAAATTTTTTAACCATTGATCCCATACTCTAATTTTTACACATTACCGGTGCTTTAAATTACGCATTAATGCTGCTTTAAATTTTATATCTTACTCAAATGTAGTAAAAGGTTAATTAAACTTAATCATAGGTAATTAAAAAAAATCGTAGTTAAGAAAGACCGAACGTGAAACATGTGACAAAAATAAAAGAAAGAATTAAAGAAATAGGAAGGTGAATTAATAGTGATTATTAATAACAAACCTTACCAGTTTGATTAAGATTTTTCATGCAACGATGTCGTACAGAACCTTTTCACTATTGTTATTGCATTTGTACTTGATGATCCCAACAAGTAATAGAGTAATTTCCTCAACTTTTATTTACTTACATGCTTGTTCCAAGTAATTAATTGTTCTAGGACGGAAGAGAATTTAAGCTCCATAATTGTCTTGTTTCAATATCATTTTGGGACTTATTCTTACTCTTACAATATTTAAATAACAATCTCAAGCCTCATTTCTTAAGTAAATATTATTTCATTATATTTATGTGTTTATAAGTTTATTCTTGATGGTTGGTTCGGTTTCTCAGTTATTTCTTTTTATGACGAGAGTTATTTGTACTTATTTAAATTTAATTTAAATGTTGTGAGCTTGAAAATAGTCTTTATGATAAAATATACAAACTAGATGCATGTTCTTAATTTTTTTTGTATGAATTTAGCCAATAAGATTCTTATAACTATAACATTGGTATGAAATAATCCTATGTATAGACGATATCTTTATAATTATAACATTGAAACAATCTTATGTACAATGGATTTTTGTAATAGTAATACTGATAAAATCTCTTATACAATGAGATTCTTATAATTTCGATAATCTCATTTGTTATGAGATCCTTACAACGATGATATTAAAATAATTTTGTGTACAACAAGATCCTTATAACGGTAATATTGAAATAATTTCATTTATAATGAGGTCTTTATAACAATAATATTGAAAAAATATCGTGTACAATGAAACTTTATGACAGTAACATTAGAATAATCTTGTATTAATAGAAGAGAATTGTATAATAATAATATTAGTATTTGTGACATTAATTTTTATAATTTTAATCTTTGTATCACCCTTGTTGGATATTTAATTTTTTTTAGCCTTGTTGTATACTCAAGCTGAGTAAAAATAAAGATATAAACTCTTCGCAAACTTATTTATATAAATTGATATGACAGAATTTAATTAATTAAATTAAATAGATCTTGTCCCATATGATTTTATATTTACATTCAATCAATAAATTTAAATTTAGACTATATTAATTTATAAAAAATTTATAATTTTATCATCATTTAAATAAATTTTGCGTGCACGTAAGTAATGTGATTAATCCAGTAAGTTAGGCGTGATTAGAAGTCACACTCACGAATAATTCCCCCAAACTTTCGAACCTGTATGTGACTCCGATTATTATAATTAATTAAATAAAATTAAAAGCTTTCAAAAGGGTCTTAATCTTTCGGTCAAACAATCAAACTGCGTCTTTCAATTTTCAAACACGAGTTTAAGGTAACCGACTTCTCGTAAAGGTTGTCCATGGCAAGACCGTAATATTCACCAAATCTAGTGGCAAATCCCAAACCCAGCGACCTCCCCAAAGTCAAAATCCCCGTTAAGGCAATAACCTCAGTTAAAAAAAAAAAAAAGGAAAATCCAAAGATTCTCTTAACAAATCCGCCATTAAGGAGCTTTTTTAAGGGCAAACCGTAAATTCACTCACCCTATAAGTACCCATTTAGTTCGCTTTCCAACGCTGCAACTTGTTACGAAACTCTCTCATTTTCATTTTTCTCATTGTTTCTTTCTTTCTTTCTCTCTTTTATTTTTTTTTCTTTTAAAATTTTAATAAAATCATTAAAAAGCTCTCTTTTAAGCATTCCATCGAACAGGTTATTTACAATCAAAATTTCACTAGAAAAAATCCCAAACAAGATTGAATTTTTATCAATGATCTTTTCTGGGGTTTCTTCATAGTTTGTATTTATGTACACGGACTGAGATAAAACAGACGGTTCATTGCAAAACTGGGTCGTTTTTAGTTGGCCTAATTGATCAACTAACTGATAAACAGATTATTTATTTAGGTATTCGATATATGATAATAATAATAATAATATATTTGGCAGAAAGGGAGTGATGGGGCGAAGAGGAGTGGTAGCGGTGGCGGCGGTTGGGGTGGCGGTGGCGGCGTGTGTGGTGGCGGGAGTGGTGGTGGGTAAAAGAGTGAGGAGCAGGAGGAAGTGGAAGAGAGTGATGGGTGTTTTGAGAGAGTTGGAAGAAGGTTGTGAGACTACTGTTTCAAGATTAAGGCAAGTTGTTGATGCTATGGCTGTTGAGATGCATGCTGGTTTGGCTTCTGAAGGTGGCTCTAAGCTCAAAATGTTGCTCACTTTTGTTGATAACCTTCCTACTGGGTATATCAAAACAATCCTTCCTCTGAAACATTATATGTCATGTCGAAAATTCAAAATTCTTCTATTGTCAAGAATATTGATCATACACCTTTGTTTGTGGGGGCTTCTTTTTATTTGTTTCTATGTCTGTTTTCCTATTTCGTTTTATATGAACTTTTTGGATGCGAGTTGTCTCATTTAACTGCTAAGTTAACGATTCGTTGCGATTCCCACTTTGGTTTTGTTATCATTTTTGGTCTCGCTGTAACTCTCTTCCTCTTTAACTAGTTTTTTTTTTTCATTTATGTATATGTTTTTTTTTTTTTTTGGGCTACATTCTTTAGGAGATATCTACAGAGTTTCTGGAATTGGCATTGATGTAAAGATTTTCCCTTTATGATTATCTACATTAATATAATGCTATCTGTTCTTTTGACATTCCACATTGTGAGTAAGGAGTATTTTCTTTTTCAAAGCTATACTTTTTCCTGTTCGGTTCTATTATTGTGGTAGAACTCTGTGGATGATGGTACTGTGATTAGGTCCCTGAAGTGGTATCTCTTAAGTTTTCTTTCCTATGGGGATGAAGTTTTCTTACTTGAAGAGACTGTGGATGGAATCTGTAATCTCTTGCTTCTTTTTTAATTTAATTAATAAAAACTTAATGAATTCTTGTTTGGTAAGGCTATGTTAGTGCTAGCTACTATTTATTCTAAGTTCTTCACCTGTAAATGTAATTTAGCAATTGAATGATAGATTTGTTTAGAAATATACATGCTTTGTAGACCTTCATGTTGCATCAATTTTGGGCGTGATTGGCAAATAATGGCTACAGTGAACATACTACTGTTGCCACATAGTGTTTCTCCTTACCTTATGATTGAGCTATGTTAGGTAAAAATCTGTATTGAAAATTATATCGCCCTAAGAAGACAGAGCAGCGTTCTTACATTATTAAACTTCTTTCTGACGAGATTAATATTTTGATTTGTGTAATTTTTTTTGTGTTCATTTATTGATTTAATGTATCCAATTAACAGTTGATCTGTTAACAGGAGTGAGAAAGGAATTTATTATGCTCTTGATCTTGGGGGTACTAATTTTAGGGTCTTAAGGGTTCAGTTAGGAGGTCAAAGGTCCTCTATTCTAGCATCAGATGTGGAACGACAACCCATTCCCCCAGAATTGATGACTGGCACAAGTGAGGTGAATATATTTGCCTCGTATATTCACTTATTTTGTCAAGCTTTTGAAATCTTATATGCACTGATGTTAACAGAAGTTAGTTGGTTTAAATGGTTGCAGGATCTCTTTGATTTTATAGCCTCAGCGTTGCAGCAATTTGTTGAAAAAGAAGGAAATGGTTCTGAGTCTTCTCCAATCAGAAGAAGAGAACTTGGATTTACATTCTCTTTCCCCATCAAGCAGATGTCTGTGTCATCGGGAATTCTAATCAAATGGACCAAAGGATTTGCAATTGAAAACATGGTTAGTTGTGTGTGTGTGTGTGTGTGTTTTTTTTTTTTTTTAATTTCTCTATGCTGACTTGTTGGTTAAACTTTGGACGGCTGCAACTTATAAAGTGTGGATCTGAACTATCTTTGTCAGAAAGTGAACATAGTTCAAATCTACCCTTCTTAACTGTGGTCCTCTTTTGACATATTAGCCTTGACCCATATGGAGCAATTCATTCATTGTAGGTTGGACAAGAAGTCACTGAAAGCTTACAACAAGCTCTGGACAAGAGAGGCTTAGATATGCAGGTAGCTGCACTGGTGAGTACTTTGTCCTCATCTGTAATTAACTTTGCTACTCGGTTGTGGGTTGAGTCTGCATGTGAGTTTCAACTTATAGGGGCATTAGAATAAAAAATGGATATTGCTATCTGTCCTAATTATGCTTCAGTAACTTGAATTTGTCACTTTAGTTTTTCCTATGCTTTTATGTACTTTTCATGTCATTTTATGAGGTCAAATCAATGACTTGTTGAATTGAGTTGGGCTGATGCTCTTGTGGTTTTAATTTACCAAAGTGATAAAAAAGGCTAAATGTAACATCTAGGGATGAAAACCATAAGCAAATTTACTAGCAAGACTGGAAAAATTACATTTCACTTCCACGTTTCTTCGAAAATGGCAAGGATTACTAATTTGCATGATATTGGATTGGGGTCCCTTGATCATATCCAAAATCTAAAGTGATAGTTTTTATATCGAGATTACTAATTTGCATGATATTGGATTGGGGTCCCTTGATCATATCCAAAATCTAAAGTGATAGTTTTTATATCGAGACCATGCAAGTGGTTATATCCACATCTTTCAAAACACATAATGCATATATGGATCTTGCCTCTTCTATTTGTCAAGTGTGTAGGCTTATCTGTTTATGGTTTCTTTGGTTTCCAACACCAAGCATCACAATGTAATAAGAATTAAAAGATCTATCGTTTTCACAGGAGGAAATAGTTGGCGTGTTGCAGTCAATAATAAATTTTAATATGTTTAGGGGTTTGAGCTATTTGTTATGACCATATATGAAAAAATTCTTGTAGATCTTTCAGGATAAAGTTGGCCTATTAAAATATCTGCAGTGTCTTGTTGGGAGGCTTTTACATAACAGTTGGGATTAATTATGAGTGGAATAAAGTTTATAGCTATTGGTTATGTTGTAATTTCATTAATTTGGTTGGCAGTTATCACACCTCTTATGGGTTATGGCAGATTACTATAGTTGAGTATACTTGCACCAATAAAGTTTTTGTCTAAAGAACAATTAGTGGGGATCTAATATTGACACTGGACATTTTACACCATTTATCTTTGTTTCGTTAGTGAATTGAAGATGATGTCTCTTGACTTACTATGATCTATGCTTCTAGAAAATGATGCCATAGATGGAATTGAAGCTGTGGGAAAGTCGCCTTTATTCTTTTTGGGTTATGAAAATGAGTTGTTAAGAATACTTTTTTTTCCTCAAATTTATTTGTTCCCAAGCAGGTAAATGATACTGTCGGGACTTTAGCTCTCGGGCATTATCATGATGAGGACACTGTTGCTGCAGTGATAATTGGAACGGGCACTAATGCGTGCTATTTGGAACGGACAGATGCGATTATCAAGTGTCAGGGGCTTCTTACGACATCTGGAGGCATGGTATCCTTTCTTTTGTCTTTGTCAGACATTAACTCCTTGCTTTGTTTGAGTGTGTGATCAATTTTTATGTATCAGATATTATCCCACACTCACATTGAGTCTCTTTTGCTTGATTAGGTTGTCAATATGGAATGGGGTAATTTCTGGTCATCTCATTTGCCCAGAACTTCATATGATATTGATTTAGATGCAGAAAGTCCTAATCCAAATGATCAGGTGAGGATTTTTTCCCCTTATTTTCACTTTTTGTTGTTTGATAATAATTGAAGGAGCAGCTCTGATTTGTTAGGTTTTTGCTGTAGGGTTTTGAGAAAATGATATCTGGAATGTATTTGGGTGATATCGTTAGGAGAGTGATTCTCAGGATGTCAGAGGAGTCTGATATCTTTGGACCTGCTTCTTCCAGGTTATCAATGCCCTTCATCTTGAGGTATGCTTTGACATTCCATTTGTTCTCTCTCTCTCTCTCTCTTGCTCGCTCGTTTATGAACATAGACACATTCTTGCATTCCAATAAAAATGCATGAAAATCCATAGTATATTTCTTAGTTCACGCTTGTTGGGGTTGTTTCTTGGGGTAGGGTTCCATTAGTTGCATTTGGCCACGGTTTCATGATGCAAATGGATCTATGATGTATGGACATTACTGCAATTTTTTTTTTCTCCACATCATGAATAATGATTCCAAAGTTGTAATGTGTAATATGGTGGTTGTAAAATATGATATATTTGTTAAATACCATCTGCTTGCCCAATATAGGACTATGAGCTTTACAAAACTATCAACAGAAGGATAATGTATCACTTGCTGATTTGCAGGACACCATTGATGGCAGCAATGCATGAAGATGACTCCCCAGAGTTGACAGAAGTAGCAAGAATCTTGAATGATGTTCTTGAGGTAGATGAGTCACTTGTTTCTTCAGTTGGGCCTTTCGTCCATCAAATATATATATATATATATGTTTATGTATATATTTTTGGTCAATGGGATCACTTGGTTGATGCAATCCTTGTTTTGCTTGCTTTATCTTGTGTTTTTCAGATTCCAGAGGCACCTTTAAAGGTCCGGAAGCTCATTGTAAATATATGTGACGTAGTAACCCGCAGAGCTGCTAGATTAGCTGCAGCTGGTATTGTTGGGATCTTGAAGAAGATTGGGCGGGACGGGAGTGGTGGTATTAGTAGTGGGCGAAGTAGGAGTGATGCTAGAATGAAAAGAACGGTTGTTGCAATCGAAGGGGGTTTGTATTCAAGCTATACATTATTTAGAGAGTACTTGCATGAAGCCTTGACTGACATTTTAGGAGACGATATTGCCCAACATGTCATTCTTAAGGTTACAGAAGACGGATCAGGTATCGGAGCAGCCCTTTTAGCTGCCTCACATTCATCCTATAGTGTGGATACCGTACAGCCGCTATAAATATATATAATGATTATCTATATATAAATATAGCCCCTGTAAATGTAGAATTCATTTTATCTGTTTCATATATACAAAGGAAAGGTCTGTCTCTTAGTTAATCTTTCTCAAGTTTCCCTAATTGTATCCTTATGTTTTTTTGGTTTTTTTTTCTTTTTTCAAAATTTTTTTTGAAGTCATTGTACAGTGAAGTTAGCATTGGCAATGTGAAAATTATTGTTCTTTGCTTACCAGAAAAATGAAAATTTTAATTTTTTAAATTAATTATTATTATTATTATTTGATATGTTGCCTTGAGAGGAGCCCTTGGATGTACCGAATGTCATTTTATGATGGAGAATTGAAGCTTGTTAAGACTTGCAATGATGTTAAATTAGAGTTTCACTGAGGTAATTAGCCTCAAATTTGCGTTTTAAACTTTGTGGAGGTCGGCATGTGAAATGCATTATAGGTGCGTTTGGCATGTTATATTACATTACACTGAGTTAGTTATATCACATCATGGTACGATGCATTTAAGATCCGTTACATTAAGTTGTAATGTAATCTTATATTTGGTGTAATGTGAATTATAGGTGTGCCGCTTTATGTATCTGTTATTGTATTAGCTACCTTTTTAATGCCATGTAATTAAAAAAATTACAGCCAAACATGAGTTAGCATAAAAATAATATTTTAATGCATATATATATATATATATATTATAATGTATATAAAAATGCGTTTAAATTCTGTGCAACTATTATTAGATTGAATGAATTTTAAATATCATTTAAATATGATAATGTATCATATTGATCTTGCAACATAGACTCAGTATGTCCCGAAACAAAGCCAAAATCATACCATAATAGTCACAACCAAAAAAAGAAAAAAAGAAAAAAAAGGGACCTATCTTATTTCTTTATCTACCTATCACTATAATGGGCAGTTGACCATTGACCTCACCTTATGAGTTTAGTGGAGAATATAAGGTCAACTTCTACTAATAGAGTTCTTAAAAAACTTTAAAAACTTCGATGGTGGCTGCTAATCAAAGCATATATTGTAGGCAATGAAAAGGAAAGATCGAAGCCTAGGGCAGTTTCGAATGTTTTAGTGGTGGCTACTAATGATGACTCGTATAAGCTTGGATAAGCACAAATAAATTGTTCAATATCATACAAATAATTCAGACATAAGCCCATTAAGCATAATTCAATTAAACATGAATCCTCATTGCGCTTGTGTTTACCTGAGTTCAATTGATAGTAGGGGATAAGGCTTGATGTTTACTGATTGAAAATTTTCATCTCTATCAACTAATTCCCTTCTCCACTCATGTAAATATGGTTCGAATCGTATATCTTTTGTAACTTAAACAAATTTTCAATCTTTCTTCTCGGGCAGCTGGATTAAAATATATTTTTTGTTAAATAAAAGTAATTTTTTTTTTCTTTTTCACATATTCATTCAGCGAATCCATTCAATCTTATAGGTATAAATTTAAAATTGAAAAGAAGATTTCGTGTTATAATCGAATGAAACTTATAGTGTGTTTACTTCTTTTGAATCAAAATAAGTAGGAATTGTAATGAAATAGAATCAGAATGAAGAATGAAAAAAATAAAAATAAGGTGTTTAATTAAGTTATAGGAATTAAAATAGAATTGGAATGGACTATATTATCATAGATATGTTTACTTTGTCCTATAATTAAAATAGATTATTACGAGTTACCAAAATATCTTTAATTAAAATTATATATTTTTAACTAATAAAATAAATAATTAAACATTTTAAAAAATATATATGTCGTTTATTATAAAAATGAGCATGATGCTATAATTTTTTGAATAAACCAGTTCATATTATTATTATTATTAACTGTCATATTAATTATAATAACCATTATTATTACTACTTTTACCATTATCAGTATAAGTATTATAATAAAAATAATAGTAATAGTAATTATAATAATTATTTTTATTTTTATTATAATATTGTTGTAGTAATCATAATAATGTAATAATAAAATTATTATTATTATTTAATATTTAAATGGATAAAAAAAGAATATTTCATTTTTATTAGGAATTCCTATTTTCATTCTCACCTCACCATGGGAATGTGATTCTCATTCTTCATCCCTAAATTTATGGGTCCTATTCTTTGATGCTTTTAGCAAGTAAACATTATCAATGGAGAATGAAAATCATTCTCATTTTCTAATTTAAGAAGTCAATCCAACATAAGTTTTTTGATTTCCCGCTATAATCAAATTAATTTGACATTATTTTGCGGTTTTGAAATTTTTATTATATAAAAAACCATACACAATTTATTATTTTAGTACATGAAATATCAATTTTAAAAATAGTATAATATCTAATAACAATACACGGACAATAAAAAATAATCAATAACTCACATAATACCTAAAAAAACATTTTAAAAACCCTCTTCTATTTGGATGAATTACGGCCATTAAAATACCCCAAAATCATCGCGAGCAAACGTTCAATTTCGCAAAAAAGATAGCTCTCGTCTGGTTGAAATTTTAGCTCACACAAAAAATAATCATATATTTACCATTAGTTTCCTCCAACATTTCTATGAAACGGCTGGTAGGCACAAATACTACGTCTATCAATTTTTATTTTTCTAATTTTTCTAACTTCCCTTTTTTTTTTTCAATTTCTAGTACGATTTAAAAAAGAGGGTTTATTTATAAAATTTTAAATTGAAATAACGAATAATAAAACACTTTATACATGATAATAAATTTATGTGACCTATTATTTAAGATACAAACTATAAACTTGTCAATAACACAATTACGTAGAGGCTGGGGAGCTTTGTAAAATGGAAATATAATTGAAAAGAAAGGATTGTAGTTATATATATCCATCTCTATTCAAATTTTGGAGAAATGATCGTAGGAACTTGCAGTATGGTAGCCACAAAATCGAACCATTGGGGGCAAAATGATTAATATAAAACATTATGCAGGAAAAACTTTATAGCCTTACTTCAATGCTTTTGTAATTTTATTACAATTTCTCCTAACACCAGTCTCAAAAAAACCAAAGTTTTAAAAGAAAGTAGTTAAATTGTGAAGATTGGAGAGCAAATATATAGTTTTAAATGTTTTTGTTCTTTTTTTGGATAATAAATTTAATTTTGATTATTTTTAATATTAAAATAATATTAGAGATCTTTAACAATTGAGTCTCTCAACTATGACGTGTCATTCATTTATTAAAGAGCGAACTTGATAATTGATAAAATTAATATTTCTTAAGTTGATATTAAGTCGGACATTTTGGCTGATTAAATATCAAATTTGATGTAAGGATTTGTTTTTAATAGATATAATTGGGTTTTGGTCTAATAAATTATAAATGGAATATATTTCAACTTGAGTTTGGTATTTAATCAATCAAAGTTAGTAAATTTGTACTTTTAGAAAATTAGATAACAAATATCATTTAATTTTTTAAATAAAGGAAAAGCAGCTATCTTCACTTCTTACGAGAACTTAAGCTTATACCCTCAACATAATGGAGATGCTTTGACTCTACCACAGAAGCCGCAGCCGCAGTCCGCGGTTACAAGAGGTTAAGGACAGTGTGATAGATCATGCCATGGCAGATTGGTTTGGCTCGAAAAATTTAGGTTCATGGGTGCTTCATTTTGGCTCATGCCATGCTTTAATTTTAATTGGCCCCTTGCACGACTTATTACCGAGTATTATTTATGCCATGCCATTATTTTTTTATTATAGATTTTATTAATTTAAATTATTAAAATATCCCTAAACTATATCAGGAACAGGTATTTAAAAATTATTATTGCAGATGGTAGAATTTGATCCCTGAAAACAAAAAGAAAAAGAAAAAATCTTTAACTAATCTAATGTTTAAATTTTTTTCTTATGCTGCTCAAGCCCGGTGATGTAGTAATGATAGTAAAAATTTAGGTTTTTAATCGTAGAATATCAGTAATATTGTAATTGTAATTCAAAAAAATTGCCATATTAATTTGATTAAATATTTTAAAAAATTTAATTAGTTTTTCTTTGATTTTGCGTGGATTCCCTTACTAGCAATGGCTATAATGTCTAAAATTTAAGACCATTATAGGCTCTCATGTAGTTTTACATCGCTCTCAGTCTCTCACCGTGGCCGGGGAATTATGTGAATAATATAAAAAATTATGAAAAATGTAATAAAAAGTTAAAGTTTATGGGCCACAATTAATTATCTTTTACTTCACGAAAATTAATTATCTTTTACTTCACAAAACCTCAGAAGAGCTCGTTCTGAAAGACAGTTGCATAAAAAAAAGATCCTTCGACCGTTCGAATTACACTGCGTGCTTCAAGCTTGCTTCAAACTCTAATGGCGGCTGACAAGGGCAAGAAGAGAAGGCAATTTCTTCCTCATAACAGGCCCGTGAAGAAGAAAGGGGCATACCCTTTAAGGCCTGGAATTCAAGGCTTCTTCATCACTTGCGACGGCGGCAGAGAACGCCAAGCTTCCCACGAGGCTATCTACGTTCTTGATTCTGTATCTGTTCTTCTTTCTTTTGCTTATTTTCCATCTGGGTATTTTTGTTTCTTATTTCCAAATTCAATTTCTTTTGCTTTGTTTTGTTCGTTCATTTTTTTGTTCTTGTCAGGTATGTTTTACTTGAATATTTTGTTTGTTTGGTCCACTCTTGGGAATTCGACTGTCATGATATACACATATATTTCAAAGATAAGTAAACAATTCGCTTACTTAGGCTCTGTTTGGTATTATGGCTCTGTCAATTAATAATTTTGACAAAATAATAAGGTTTCATATTTAAACTTCATCAAACAACTGTCCAGTATAGTCCCCTTAACTTCTTAACCATAGATGCAAATATTTACCAAGCATTTTAGAAATGTAGCTTAAAAGCTAAAGCTGTTGAGGGGCAGCCCGAAACGGAGCCTTAGCTTGGTGTTTTTAGAGGTCTTTTTGATTGGTCACTGCAATATTGTATCTTATACTTAAAGTTATATATCCAATGTCTCTGAGACTATGATCTGAGTTAATGTGTTGCAAAAACTCTCTTACGACTTTTCTTCTGTGTAATCTTATGCTTTGTCAAGGTAAATCCCTCAAATTTGGTTGTCAATGAAATGAGTTTATGTTCTACTTTTTTTCTTAACTTTCCTAATTTGTTGTGAAGGAAAGGAGTTTTCATCACTTGTTTCCTTTTCTCTTAAAACTCTTTTACATCTATTATATACTTCTGAAGTCTATGAGTCATTAGTGTTCCAGGACCCATCCACTCCTGACAAACACATTCTTTGTTAAAGAAACTAAGCTTGTTGCGTCTAATTGAAGGGGAAGATCTGAGATAAATAGACGCCCCTTTTTATGATGGAAGTTCTTTGCACCACATTTGTTTGAGCAGAAACCATTTTTAGACCTAATTAGATGAAATTTTGTGCTTATAATGTGGTAGATTTTTGAAGGAAGTGGATTAGTATTATGAATAGGTTTCTTACTTCTTATAAGTTCATGAGTTTTAGAAGGATGCAAAGCGATCTTTTAAATTTTTATTACACTCATATCAGAGATGGTCGGCTGATTTTTTTTCTTTTGTTTTTCTTATTTTTGGACCTTTTTTTTTTTGCAATAATTATATTTTTAAACACCAGAGTTTCAAATCCAGATCCTTTTTTTTTTTTCTTAAAATCATCTTTTGAATGACTTTCGCCTATGAGGTGATGACTTATTCCTCTCTATATACAGCTGATGATCAATTCCTTCAGTATTGATGTTCTTAATGTTAGAGAGAGGAAAAAAAATCTTGTTAATTTCTTGAAACTAAAAAACTCTGTTTAAAGATGGGTAGAGGTCAAATTTATATACAAAAGGACCATGGTTTAGTATTTTTTTTTTTTTTGGTCTGCCAAATTTTCTTAATACGTAAAAAAGAAAATATTTGTTTTTTTTTTTTTTTTTTTTCTGATTGACTGTTGGCTGTGTGAAATGGATTTTGAAGTAAAGTTGTGCAAAACTTTGGAGTCTCTAAAATCTACTAAAAGAATTCAGCAAAGCATGTTTATTTTTCTGCAGTGTGAATATGAGGCACAAGGGTAAAACCGTGAAAGGATCTCTTTGACCCTTTCTTTTTAATAATTCTTATCATACTTGATGACCCTGGTAGGTCCTACTAGATACCCTATTTACTATTGGCCTAAAATTCATTGTATTTTGGTTTTCTTCCCTTATGATTTCTGTTGCTTATAAAGGAGTTAAAACGTTAAAATTGATAGCATGGATCTTTTATTGTTATATTTTACATGCGGGAAAGGCCAAAATACTTAATAATGTATTCCATTTTCTAGGTTGTTCTTTTTAATTGAACTGCCGTTTTTGTTTGCTTTACAGTTCTATGAAGAGCTGGTCCACGGGAAGGGTTCTAGTATGAAACCTGCCGGGATTCCAAATAAACCTTTGAATAAAAAGATTGTATTTGCTTCATCAAGTGACGATGAGGACGACGATGACAATGATGTCGGGGAGGAGGAGGCAGTAGAAGGGGAGGGGAAGGTAAGGGAGGGTGGAGAAGATCAAAAGGGGGAAGGGAAACATTCAGACACTTGTAAAGATGATGATGGAAGTCGTGAAGTTTCAACTGATAAGAAGACTGATCCTCATGATGCAGAAAAAGTGTGCAGTGGAAAAGAAATGGAGGCAGTGACTGCTGAAAATAAAGAGGATGGAAAAAATCATGAAAGTCAAACAAATGAAGCTGAGGAGCCACCAGCCAAGAAACAGTGTCTAGAGGCAGGTGCATCGAAATTTGTGAATAATGACAAAGTGGAGGAGCTGTCCATTGATAAGCTAATTGAAGCTGAGCTCAAAGAACTTGGAGACAAAAATAAGGTGAGTGAATTAGCTACTAATGTTAGTATTTTACCTTCCCTTCTGTTTTTCCTATCTGCAGGAGTATGATTTTGGTTAATTATGAGTGTGTTAGTTTCAGTTTTGACATTCCTCCTTATTTTTCTCCATGTTGGTTTCAGTTTTGACATTCCTTATTTTTCTCCATATTTTGTGCTTTGAGTTTCTGTAGATTTCAAATATATGTCAAACTAATACACAGGTGCAAATACGCATCTGCTTTTGTGTGTGTGTGTGTGTATCTTTTCCTGTGATTTTAGTTGGTACGTTTTTGTTTAGAAGTATTTTATGCAAAAGACTGGCTGTACTTGAACTCTCAATTTTAAATTCTCTGGTTTTGATTTTTTGGAAGTGTCCATAATTTACAAATGGGGTGGCAAAAAAAGGTGAACAAACATCATGGTTTTTGAGTTAGCACTTGACCTAGAAGCCTAAAACAATATAGGTAAGGGCCAGGACTATATTCAAGCACTAATATGGTGTTCGATACTTAATTTTAAAGGAAGAGCAATAGGGTGTATATTACCTGCAGACACTTCTGTACTTATGTATGCTGTCACAACCTCAAAGAATGTTTAATTGTAACTAACCTTTATGCTGCCATAAGCAATGATGAAATTATGCAGCTAGTTCATCCTATGATATTCAGAAATTTTAAAAGAGCACTGGTTGTGAAACATACCATTAATTAATTAACCCCGTATGTTTATTTAGGTGGATCTAGTCATACTAGATATATACTAACAAGATAATAAACTTTTCATTTAAGTTAATGACTTATTTTATTGCAAAGAATATAAATATGAAAATGATCATATTTTATTCATGAAGTAAATTTGATGGGTTCAACGCATCAAAAGAGACAAATTCGATAAGTCCACCAAATGATTTCTGATGGATGAGGTATCAAAAAGTGCTGCAACATTCTAGTCATCATATCTTTGGTACCTGGAGTTTAAATGTTTGAACTGATTCATATATATGTGCTTATCATAGTCAATCTACCACAGACAAATTGGGAATATGTACTTATTATACATGTAAATATTTTTGAAGTCGGTGGGAGCTGGGGAAATATTATTTCTTTTTTCTTTAAACCAACATTATATATATATCCATTGGTTTCAACAGAAGCGCTTTATAAACCTTGACTCTGGCTGTAATGGTGTTGCTGTCGTTCAAATGCGACAAATAGATGGGGACCCCGGTCCCAAAGATATTGTACAACATATGATGACATTTGTTGCATCGACAAGGAAACCAATATCAAGGTTCATGCATTACTCTCTCTTGTACTTAAGAATATAGGGAACTTGCAGTTAATAAACATCTAATGGTGACTGGAACTAAATTGTGTACCCTTTGTTTCTTTGTCTGAAGGTCCATATTAAGAGTGTTACCTATTGAATTGGCATGCTATGCTTCTGAAGAGGAAATTTCAAGAGCAATTAGACCTCTTGTGGCACAGTATTTTCCATTGGAAACTCAAAGCCCTCAAAAGGTGCGATCTTTTATCAATCTAATCATTTCTTATATTTATGTATATGGTAATGATGTTGTGATGTTCCTTCAACTTGCTTGCTAAATTTTCTTAAGGTTAATCTACAAGAAACACATCTTTCCACGAGTTGCATGTTGCAACATATACTTTTACAACTCAAAATTACTTTTATATTCGTCATTTTATAAAAATAAGTAATAGTTTTCAAGAGCTTGTCCTTATTATGAAGTATTTTAGGCCTCCTTTGATACTCTTTCTTTTTGAAGGGAGCCCTTTTTGATACTTAATGGTGGAATAATGACAAACATAATAGTATTCATTTACTCAATTATCTAAGTTCTCATCTTAGGTGGTCTCAGTTCAACCCTCTCATCAAGTATGTAGGAAAATTAAAGTTAGAGAATACAATGGAATTTGAAGTCAGGAGAAGAATCTCAGAGGACTTTGGAACACTAATTCCAGTTCCACCTATTGGTCACACCATGAGTTTTCTGTTGTAACTGTTGCAATGGTCATTAACCTTTTCACTTCTTCTCTGCAGTTTGCTGTATTGTATGAGGCTCGTGCAAATAGTGGTATTGACAGGATGAAAATAATAAATGCCGTTGCAAAATCTGTCCCTGCACCTCATAAAGTTGATCTAAGCAATCCTGACAAGACAATTGTAGTTGAAATCGTCAAGGTAAGGATTATTTTTTTCCGATTGGATCCTCTTTGTTGATATTATGTTCTGGCAAGGATTATTAGACTTGCAAGATAAAGTATATGAGAGAAGTTTCTCCTTTAGACTTGCTAGATAAAATATGTGAGAGAGTTTCTCCTTTATTTTTTTTATTAACCTTCACAGTGATGAAGTAATTGGGAAATATTTCATCTTGTTGCATCTTTTGTGGGTTCAATAACAGAACAAATAATTTATATGTTTTCTCGGTACATGTTCAACTTCCCAGAAATCTGTGTTCTGTTATCAAATCCTTTGGCTCCTTCTTGTTATGCATCCAAATCTTGGTTCTGCCTTTTTTTTTTTTTAATGGATATTTCTCTCTGTTGAAATTTGCATTCTTTGATGATGCCTGATTCACTTTTCTTTAATTTTTGTTAGACCGTGTGCATGATTGGAGTTGTTGAGAAGTACAAGGAATTGGCAAAGTACAACGTGAGGCAGTTGACATCACCAACGCAGTAGGCGTGAGAGCGTGCATGGAATATTTAAGACACTTGTGTAGACTTTCACTTTTTTGTTCCAACTGAAGGTTTGAAACATATGCGTAATTTTGAAAGAGGATTTAGCTCATGAAGAATGGTCGGGTAATGAGAGCAAGTTTTGTCTTTTTTTTTTTTTTGATGGAAAAGTTAGAATGTTTGCATAATATTGGTAGTGTTGACACGCATTAGGTTCCCCACTTCTTACCAAGATGATCAGGGTGTGTGAAACACACTTAGATAGTGTTTATTTTTTTAATCTAAAATATACATGGGTTTGAATATAAATATTTAAATTATATGTTTATTTTTTTAATATTTAAATATAAGTGATATCTTATTTATTTTTATAATAAAAAAAACTTAAATTTAGTTATTTGACATTTAAGTTCTTATAAATTAAAATAATAAAAAAAATTTTTTATTTTATAGTCTAAGAAATAAGTTATTTTATAAAAATATTTTTAAAATATAATATTTATTTATTATTCAATTTTTTTTCATTCATATATAAGTCACAAATTTTGATTTTTTCTATTCAGATATAAATGTCTGAAATCAGACATAAGTTATAAAAATAAATAAGTAAATTTTAAAAACGTTTGAAATTAATAAAATTTAAGATTTTAGACATTTAACAAATAACCTCTTAATTGGGTTGTAGTATATTATATTAGTATATATTGTATTAGTATTATATTATATTAATTTTATACAATGGTTAATGTTATATTAAAATTAATATAGTTTTGACTTATTAATATTTTAAAGCTTGATTTTGTTAATTATATTAAATTTAATATTATTAATTATTTAAGTTTTATATACAAAAATAAAACAATTCAAATGCATTGATTTAATAAATAATTTTAATTATATTAAATAACTTTAATTGATTAATCCAAGAAAAATGGCTGTTGTAAAAAAGAGGTGGGTTTCACGTGCTTCTTTTGTTTTGTTAAAGGCAAGATCACTAATAATGTTGGGCAATAGTGACTTTAGAGTTGCTCTAAGGTAAATCATAAATTATAGTCATATATACAAAATAATAAATAGTAATAAATATATTATAATTTTACTTATATAGTTATAATTTTTAAAAGTGTGTTTTATTTTAGGACAGTTTCAATATAGTCGGATCCTATATGTTAACCAATGCATCGTGAAACGGTGATTGTAATTATACATCAACGTGAATTTATCAATACTTCTCATTTTCTATTTCTACTGCTTGATATTGGGTGTTTTTATATTGTTTGCTTAGTCATTTTACTACATTTTGCATTATTCCATCATTTTTTAATATTTTTAAAAATATTTTCTATTTTTTTGTATATATTTTTTAATTTTTTAAATATTCTACTTTACTGGAGCCCGAAGGGTTGGGACCATAATTATTTCATGATGAGGACCAAGAGAACTAGATACAATATTAGTGATATGTGGTTTGACATGGTTGAATTGTAACAAGAAATTGGTGAGGGTTTTTCTAAAGTTCTGATCTTCTTCAAGGGTTGAAGGATGTAGTGTAGTGTGATAATAGGGACACTGGATTTGGGTAAAGAAAGCAAGGGTTTCTGGATGCTGAAAGTAAGGTCAATGAACTGTAAAAACATATGTAAACTGATCCGCTTCATGAGGAGGAATGGAGTTAAGATTATGGTCATGAGCCAATTATCCTAATCTTTATCTCTACCAAGAAAGAGGGGAGAACCACTCAAGAAGAGTCCTTGACCAGATACTTAAGCTCATGCTTCCACGCTTCATGTCGCAGGTCAGTGGAAGCATCTGTTGCAGTTTCATTGAAGTGAATTAAATAGAGTGCAGTTTAGTTGCTCATCTGATCACTGCATTTTAGTTTATACTGTTATATGTTATCAATTGGTTGTGTTAACATTATTTTTCTGCTCTTTAAGTCTCAAAACAAATGAAAATCACAATGTAGACTATAGAGGATGTGATGCTGAGGTTTTGAGAAAACCTGGTAGCTATAATACAAATGATGCCAAAGAATTGACTTAGATCATATAAGATTGTGTGCTTTTAAAGTTGGAGTTGTGGCTATATTCCTTCAAAACTCAAGAACTACCGATATCGGCTTAATTATTATTAAGCTATAAAAAAATTCTTTCCTTAAATGAAAGAGAGAAGAGACGCAGGGCAGAGAAAGAGAGAGAGAGCTGACCGGGTTTGACCGAATTCGGATCTAAACTACGGTCGTGACTTGGCCAGATCCCATAATTTCGGCCATCATATTCAAAAGCATCTGTAACGCCGGTCACAACCTTGCCGTCCTCTTTGCTAGAAAGCAACTGTAACACTACCGGTGAAGCTCAAAAGTCTCGGCCAAGAACTTGTTTTTACTACCATTCATTCGATCACAGTTGGGCCACGCCACCGGCTAGGTTCCACTCCTCCCACCTCCAGCTTCCATTTCTGACCGGTCCCATCACTTGAATCGGCTGGATTGCTGATGATTGGCAACTTGCAAACCCACAGCTTCAGGAGCTCGATTTGTCGCCATCACTATGGGTAGGGAGTCACTGCCAGCACCAATAGACTCACTGAGGCTGGAACTACAAGATCTAAGCTTTTCGTCACCGTTGACTAAATTTCAGTTACAGTTGACCGATATGGGCAATTTGAAAAATTCATAAAACTTAGTGGTTATAAAGATTTCATTTTATTTCAAATGGATGAAAAAAATAACAAAGAAAGATAACAAGATAAATTAAAAAAATTACAATGAAAAAAATAACATGGAAATTAAATTATACAAATTTAAAGAAGAGAGAAAGAAATAAAATTCTAATCTAATTTCTTTTTTCTTTTTTTGGTGAGAAAAAAATTACAAGAAAACAACTATTTAAAAAAATAAATAATAAAAAAACTAATTCTACGAATTAAAATACTTAGCTCCCCGGCAACGGCGCCAAAAACTTGTTGTACAAATTTTATTGAACTCGCAAGCGCACAATCTTATATGATCTAAGTCAATTCTTTGGCATCATTTGTAGAGATAAATGATTATTCCATCATTTTTTAATATTTTTAAAAATATTTTCTATTTTTTTGTATATATTTTTTAATTTTTTAAATATTCTACTTTACTTTAGGGCATTTTTAATATAATTAGACCCTATATGTTAACCAATGTATCATGAAACGTGACTGTGATTGTACATCAACTTGAAGTTATCAATACTTCTCACTTTCTATTTCTACTGCTTGATGATATTAGATGTTTTTGCGTTGTTTACTTAATCATTCACTACATTTTGTATTATTCCATCATTTTTTAAATATTTTGTGATTCTTTTTTTGGTAATCCAAGAAATAGTGTATGACTTATTAAAAAAAAAATGAAAGAAAGAAATAGTGTATGTGAGGGTAGAGAGTATGCTTGGAAAAATAAACTGTCTAAAATAAAATTAATTCATAAAGGAGATGAGGGCTCTTTAAATCTATAAAGAAACAAAGAAAGAATGAACCAAACTGAAAGAAAATATCTTTTAATCGTCTCTTATACAATGAAAGAAAAAGATCTTGTATCAATCCCTTTCTCAGAACCCTCTTCTAATTCCTTCAAATCTTCTCAGAGTCATGCACTTGGAGGCTTGTACAGCTTCTCAACCATCTTCCTATATTCTGCAAGAGCATTGAAAAACATTGTTCAGACATACAATAGCAACCAAAAAGGTATATGCTGTTGGATAAAGAGAGAATGATCCATATGCATATTATATTACCTTCTTGATTGCTCCAAAGTTGTGCTGCCTGGCTATTTAGAGGAGAGCTAATGTTTGGTTCTGAAAATAACACACAACACAGAGAAACAATCAATTAACATCCAGAAGATCGCATCAAATCTTGTCTCAGCTAATTCCTGGAAAGAAAATTTATACCTCCAAGCAGAGACTGGATTGATAGCAGAATGGTTCTCACATCATAAGCTGATGACCATTTATCCTGTATAATTAGATCAACTCAAAATCACATTCCGCAGATTTTAAAGGGATAACTGCTGCAAGGCAAAATGAAATTCACGCTTTACAAAGCAAAGGGTTACCTGGAGAATGTCCAAGCAAATATTGCCATAGACATCAACATTGGGGTGGAAGCAGCCGGTTTCAAACTTCACTTTAGGAGGCTTGAAGGGGTAATCATTGGGAAATGAAAGGGAAAGCCTGTATTCAGTTCCTTCGAAAACAGTGTCCTTGCTGCCCTGGATTGTACCTTTCCAGCAGAATATGTTATCCTCCTCGGGGAATGCAGATATCCCAGAATCCCCACTCATCTGTACGAGTAAATAAAAAAAAAAAGAGGAAAAAAATTATAAACCCAATTTTAGCTTTAGAAAAAACAAATCAAAAAAAGAGGGAAAAAAATTAGAAATCCTATTTTAGCTTAAGAAAAAACCATATTCAGACTCTTTTTTCTTTTTTCTTTTTTTAATTGTCTATTGTTTAATTGGTTCACCAGTAAGAAAATTCCTGGGATTGAACTGAACATTTCCTCTTATGTTATTGAAAATCAATAAATTTTCCTAGCATTCAAACGGAAAATTTTTGTCACTCAATTCATCTATTATCAAAGAAAGCAAAAAAGGACTTAGAAACCATGTACTAGCTAAGACAAATGGAGATCCAAGTCTATATTTTTTTGATGTTTTCCTTGTCATTTATCTTGGCATCCAAACAGAAAATTAGGGGAACTAATTAAGGTAACTAAATAAGAGCTTGCTCTGCTCACCATTAAGGCCATCAATTCAGATTGCAGCCTGTTAAATAAACATGAGAATAAGAGAATAAAAAAATTATCAGATCATTATTCAAGCGAAAATATAGTGACATTTAACAAAAACCCAATTCAAATCATAACAAAAAGAACCAAAGAGAAAGTACCTTTTAAGCACAGACTGTGTATCAACGGTCTTTAAAGTGTTGACTGTCTGTTTCGGTGCTGTTGCCGTCGTCGGAGCGGCCACCGGAGTATTGCCTTGGTAACCGTTAACTGTAGCCATAACTTTTGTATTTTTTTTCCCTCGTTGTTTCTTGATTCAAACAATAAAAACTCAATAACCTAGATCAAGAAAGAGCAAGAAAGAGCTGTTGGATTGGTCAATTATAGTGAAAATGAGGAAGAGGAGGAGGAGAAGAAGAAGAAGAAGAAGAAGAGAACGAATTAGGGTTTTGTTAATCTTCTCTTCTTCTTCAGAGAGTGTTTGCCAGAGAGTGAGAGATGAGATGGCGATTCCTGTGGGTTTGGTTTAAAACAGAATGTGGACGGCATAAAACGGTGTCGGTTTGAAGGTGTTTGTTTTTTTTTTTAAATATTTCGAACGTTATGGGTCGGCGTAGATTCCTGTTGTCTGTCTTTTGGTCTCCAACGGCTAGTTCTTATTTCAACGTTGCCGTTTTCAACTAACATGCCGGGCGTGTGAGGCGTGTGACGCGCGCTCCCTGTTTATAACTCACTCATGAGTCATTTCCTAACTGGGGTTCTTTTACTAAAAATGTAAAAATAAATTTATTTTCCTTTAATATAAAGCAAAGGAAAAATTTCACCAATTATTTATTTATTTATCAAAAATCACCTATGGGGCCAAAAGGCCAAACTTCCTCGCGATTCAAAAAGTTTACATCAGCAAAAACTAAAGCTTTGACTTAGTGATGGTGTTTAAGTGCACAAGTTCCGAGTTTTCCATCTTGCAAATATTCTCTCCATAAATATATTTGTGCGTAGAAATAAATAAATAAATAAATTTAAAAATATTGGCGAGAGCATAATTTTGAATTAATTTTAGATTAATATAAATTTCATATTATAATATCTACATACTATAACTCGTTATAATTTTTAATTTACTAAAATTCTTTTAAATTTTTTTAAGTTGTTATGATGTGACTTATTTATTCTCTCAATTAATTTTTTAATTGGAAATAAATTTAGACAGAATGTTTGTTAATTTTATAAATTATCTCTTTTTACATGTTATGAAGTCCTTATTCAACTATTTATTTATTTTTATAAAATAAAATATATTTTATTAATATATTTTTTTATATTTAATTTATCACTTAATTTAATAGAATAAGGAATTCTGTTGTTGTAAAATATTCCTTCAAAAAAAGGGGCATCAATCTGTTTACCTGGTTGAAGTACACTGATGAGGTACGAGAAACAACTTTGTTTGCCTATTTGAAAATAATAATAATAATAATAAAGGGGCAATGATTGTGTTGCAACTCATCAAGCAAATCCAAGCACCAACGTTCATTCAACCAAATCTTCAGCGAGTCTTCAGCAAATTCATTCAAAGATACCTTAAAACACTTGAGCAAAAGTCAAATCAGGGTTTCAATGAAAGAAATTTAAAAATACCGGGGTCTAGATGGAACCTTCTATAAATTTAATAATTAAAATTGTGAAAACGTTTTGTTTAATTTTACTTTCAATCACTAATGAAATCGGCCCAGAGCTCGCACGGCGTTTAACCAAAATCAGCTAATCGGTCTTCCTGTTGCCAGAGGTATTGGTCAAACTATGGGTCGTCTTCCAGCTGGTGAGTTCATATTTCTCCGTGTTCAAGTGCTAAAGATTTTTATTATATGTTTAAATTTTAATTGATTGAATGCATGTGTTTGTAATTTGCACGATTCTATTTATGATAGTGTGAGTGAATTTGATTTGGCTCATATTACTTAATATGGCTGAATTATGACATGTTAAGAAGAAAATAAATTACTCATTCTCCCAAAAGTCAAGCCACTGAACCCTGAATCTGGATTATATAATTAAGCTAGCTGTTTTATCTTATTTATTTATTCAAATTTGAAGATTGATTAGACTAGTTGTTAAGACCAGTTTGGTTCTTTATATTATTTCCCTTTTTTTTTTTTTTCCATTTGGTCATTCTGGAAGCAAGATACGTGAATTCAATTTTGTTTTTGGGTTAATTTTTGTTGTTTTAACTCAAAGTCAACATTGCTGCCGTTCAAGGTATCTTCTGAGGAATGGGCAAAAACAAAAAAAAAAAAAAAGAGGTTAAATAACAAGCATAGAAATATTATATTGTTTTCTTGTTAGCTTAAATCCAAGAAAGATAAATGAAATATGTTAAGACATCAGATCCCTATGCAGTCTCTGATCAATTTGAACATGATGGCTTCCTCTTCATTCTCTCCCACCACTACTCTTCCTCAAGCAACTATGTTTTTCTTAGTTTCAGAGGTGAGGATACCCGAGACAACTTCAGTGGCCATCTTTACGCAGCTTTGTGCCGTAAAAAAATTGAAAGTTTCATCGATAACCGACTTATTAGAGGAGAGGGCATTTCCCCGTCTCTCATGGATGCAATTGAAAGATCAAAGATTTCTGTTGTCATTTTCTCTAAAGGGTATGCTTCTTCCAGATGGTGTCTTGAAGAACTTGTGAAGATCCTGGAATGCAAAGACAGGTATGGACAGATTGTCATACCAGTTTTCTATCACGTTAATCCATCAAATGTAAGAAACCAAACTGGGATTTTTGGGGATGCATTTTCGATGCTTCATGGACAATTTGTAGGGAGGGTAGAAAAGCTGCCAACATGGAGGATTGCTATGAGGGAAGTGCCAATATTTCTGGCTTTTTGGGGATGCATTTTCGATGCTTCATGGACAATTTGTAGGGAGGGTAGAAAAGCTGCCAACATGGAGGATTGCTATGAGGGAAGTGCCAATATTTCTGGCTTTGAATCTAATACTGTCAGGTAATCATTTCTCAAAGCATACCCTACTGTCTGCATAAAATCAATGCAGCGAAGCAACTGTCCACACATGGCTTTGAAGAAAAAAAATACCTTTAATTTTAATTGATGGATAGAAATAAAATCCTTGTGCAAATTGGTTGCAATTTGATTAAAAAAATGTTAATTGTGCTCAGTTTTAGAGAATGTGCACTTCATATTGCACATTTGAGAATTTGGGATAAGTTTTTGATGAATGGGAAAATTCCCTTAAAACTACATAAGCTTTTGTAAAATCAGGATTTACTACCAGAATCTATGTAAGGTACAGAATCAGTGGATAAAAGAATAAAAGTTTAGTTATATTCTACTAAATAATTGTTATTCACATGTCTGTAGATAGTAAATGACATTAAAACAGATGATTAATACAATTCACATATAATATTGAAATATATAAGTTAACAATAGGTAATTATCTTGTGAAACTTCCAACTGTTATCCCTTTGGAACCCTACAAATATTGCCTTTCTCTATTTTTTTTTTTTAACACTTTCTATTAATCTGTCTGAACTTTCTATTAGCCAGTTATCCTCATTGAGAATTTTATTTCTAGACAAAACCATTTTGAGAGAATTCCAGAAAGCAGCATTCACCTGTCTCATTTGTATTGGCTCAACATCAGCTATTGTGAGAGGCTTCAATACTTACCGGGGCTTCCTTGTGATCTATGTGATATTGACGCTCATTGATGCTCATCATTGGAAACGTTATCAGGTTTATCAATGCTCTTCGCGAAAATATATCAGAATACGCAATCATTTGATTTCACCAATTGTTTCAAATTGCACCAGAACGTGCTCCAAGGGATTATTAAGAATGCTCCACTGAAATCGCAGCTTCCAGCAACTGCCTGGTGGGAAGAACATGAAAATGTACAAACTTAACCGAATGCTTCGAACTTTTTCTACCCAAGTTTTTTTAAACAAGGTGCACAGTGAGCCCGAATCTGCATAATGCTTATCCGAATTACATATTCATGTTGGTTTTATCACGAATATCTAGACAAGAAAAAATCACATATTCTGAATTAGTCTCTTCACAAGATTAGGGAATTTGGAAAGCACGGATTCCGAATTAATTTCTTGACAGAGTTGAGGAGAATTTACAGTTAATCGTGACAGAGACTGTTTTTTGAAAACACTAGCTTAAATATTCCATATAATTCTTACTAATTCCACTTGACGTAAAATATTGGTAACTGTAAGTCTCCAAGAGCTTTTACTGCTACAAAGCTAAGTATCTTCGGCCTATTGCATAGTTAAGGTTGCTGTTAATTGCATTGCCAGCACCTCCCATACCAATTACATTATTTGATTCTTATTCAACAAAAATTTCACCATGTTATCTACAACTGAAATTCGTGAAGAGAGGAATTATTACCCCTTCAAGATCCTTACACGTATTGATTACAAGCATAATTTGAATTTACTCAGGATTGTGGTTTTTACAAATCAACTACAAGATTATGAGAATAGCACCATGCTATCTACTCAAAGAACAATATGCTATCTACTTTAAGAGCAATAATAGATGTACCAAACTAATTCAACAGCAAGATTATAGAACAAACTAATTCCTCATCGACAGACGTAGAGGCATTTAATATTTCTTCTTGCACTGTCTAGTTCGATCACCTTCCCACCTTTTACTTTCGATCATCCTTACAAATGATCTCAGTCTTTTTAGTTGCAAATACCATGTATGCGATGGATAAGCTGATCATCCTAACAAATTTCCAATCAAACTAACCAGAACATCGTCTCCTTTAATCTAATTAGTGACGGTTGTAGTACCTCATCCTTATAGATAATAAGGATTCACACGAAACGTAAAAAATTAATGTCGGTATAAATAAGATAAATTTAACCCTAAAAGAAATTTCAAGCTCGCCCACCGCATAAAATTTTGAAGATTTTATATCTCCAAGTGTTTTCGCTGCCAGAAGACAAACATCTTTACCCTATTTAATAGTTAACGCAATTAATAATTGTATTGCCAATACCTCCCATACCAATTATCTGAATTTGAATCTTATTCAAAGAAAAACCTAGATTCTCCTTCAAATCAAAATTACCTTTGTCCATAATAATATCTTGCAATCTCATAGACATCTCTTTTACACATCTTGGACTCATCATCAAACTGTTATAACAAGCGGGCTTGAGTTTTCTTACCTCACTTGAAAGAACTGGGTTCAGCTTCAAGAAAAGCTTTACTTGCAAACTCATCAAGTAAATCTTCATCTCATAAGCCAAGTTATAAGATCGTGAAGCCAGATCTTCACTGGTTCTTTCGTCCTCTGCTTCTGCTCTGCCGTCTGCATCCTCGAGCACTTCTTGTGAAATAGAGAAAAATTCTGAGAGTCAAGAGTAAAGAAGGTTTCTAAGCCCTAATGAAGGATGTATTAAGAAGTTTACAATTTTTCCTTGCATTATTTACGAAATAAACAGTAATAATTCCTTTAAGAAAACCAATAGCTAGCCACCGGTCTTCGCGAACACAAGACCAAGTGGACTTTTTAGAGCCCTAAGCCCCCACACCCCACCAGATTTGTGAAGTCACGACTTCGGGTTGAGTTTAATTTCTTTCTGAATTTGAGTGAAAATAATTTTTTATTTTTTTAATACGAGTAGAGTAGTTATTTTTTAAATAGTAGAGAAATTAAAATTTAAATGAGATTTTATAAGAATTAATATAAATTAGTTTTAATAATAATTTGATTTATAAATATTAGTTATAAGGTCATGTAATAAAAAAATTGATAATAATTTATTCAAGAATATGACAGAAATTGACATATTTTTCTCTATTTTTAAATGTTAATACTGTTTAGAGTCAGTTTGGGAATATTATAATTTTAAAAATAATTACTATTAGTTATGCTATAAAAATAATTAACTGTGATAAGAATCAGTTAAGTGTTTGATAAATTTTATTTTTAAAAATATTGTAAATTTTAAAAATAGTTATTGTTGTTTAGTAAATTTTATTGTTAAACTACTATAAGAAAATAAATTACTAAAATATATATAATATAAGATAAAATTTATTTACACATATAAAAATATGTATATACAATATTTTTAATTGTGTATTATAAGAAAAATAGGGTGAACAAAAGAAACGTGTGAATTATAATAAAAATATAAAAATATTAATTTTATTTTTAATTTAAATAAGAATAATTTTGGGTTTAGATAATTATTGTAAGGATATTTATGAAATTATATTAAATAATAAAATTAATTTTTAAAATCAAAATCTAAAAGTTATTCCTTTCATATTTTTTAAAATCAACTGTAAAAGGAATTTATTTTGACAAAAGTAATTTTTATTTTTTTCACTAAATACTAAAGTTTTTAATTTTTTTAAAATTACTTATAAACCTCTCAAAAGTGCTCCCAAACGGATCCTAGCAGGGTATTGATTTATTAAGTTTTAAGACTTGTTAGATTGATTAATTTTCTTAAAGAAATTTAGATATTTAAAAATGATTACGTGAGTATAATTTTATAATAATTGACATAATTTTTGTCCAAATTCATGTTAATTAATAACTTTATCATAATATCATTTTTTTTATTTTTTTATTTTAAAGTTTTGAATAACGATGAGAAATTTCAAACATCCTCAACCTTGTTCTTGGATCACCGTGCATGTAGAATGCATTCACAGCCAGTCGATGTGCACAATTTATATAACATAAATTTCATATTGAAAGCATTATTTCTTTGAATTTATTTATTTTATATTTGTAATTAGATATATCTAAAAAGTATGTGAAAATGGGTTAAATGTAGAGATTATTGACCTATTGAGGCACATTTTACTAAAAATTCCTGCTCATTAATATTGTTGATGCTATTTTTGCTTTTCCTTCAAACCTGATCATTTTTATAGATTTCTAAAGCATTCAACATCAAAGCCGTCATAATATCTAATCACAAGCTTCATAAATTACTGGACAGATTTTTTTGCACAACATGTTTTGCAACAAGCAATATTTCCTTCAATAATTTGATGATTAAAATTTAAACATGCTTGTGAAGAACAAAAGAAAACCTCATTGTTTCGAACAGAAACTCCACTGCTACACATTCATCTATAAAACTGACTGCTACAGATAACAAATGTTTTGGATGTATGGTGCAACTTTGGTGCCAGTTTCGTATGAAACCCACAAAAAATTTTCTACTAAAGTCAAGGTATTGTAGCTCAGAAGACTATACATACTTGCCGCGGTACTTTGGTTTTGGGTCTTTACTGAGTTTGAGATTGCTTGTTGCAGTCAACTGTGGATCAGCAGGAGCAAAGACAGAAGAATGAAGAGTACCATCTTCCAACCACTTTAAGTGGTTCTCTCTAAACTCCAAGTGTTTCCTCCTGGCAGTCTCTGCAATTTCCTCAGTGTATGGACCTATCTTCACCATTGTTAGCAGAACCCGACTGTAACGTGAGCTCAAGATCTGTTCAGAAGAAGCAACCAATTTAAAACATGGGTGCTCAGGGAAAGGGTTCTGCGTTGAATCTTCTCTTAGAACAGGGAAGAAATACACAAGCCTGCCACCCATTAGTAGCATCCTACCAGCAAGGTCAAGCAAATCATGCACGCACTCAGATAAGCAGTATGGAGCTGTTGATGGTATGTGGCCAACTCTCTTGTCATCTGGAACAGTGTAAGGATCCACAACTCCCTTTAGCAATTTTCGTCCACCAGATTTACGTCCACCAGCCCGCACACCATAAGGAGGGTCACAGATTATGGCATCAAAGACCTAATCAACATAACATAACTTCAAATGAAAAGATAAGATCCAGAAAATAACAGTAATAATCAATCTATGTAACTTAAGAGTTCCAATCAATGATTAAACTTTTACCAAATGTCACCATAAGGTTCTTAGGCAACCATCGTCCTTCTAATTTGTACAGCATCGGGTAAATTGCAGTCAATAACAGTCGAACGGACAGAAATTCATTTCTATCTGGTAAGTTCAGGCTTTTTAAAAATAAAACTGTCATTTAGCACCATCCGATACGCAAATAAAAAATTTTTAGTCCAACGATTGGATACTTCAAATTTAGCCAAAGTTTCATTTTTTTTAGTCAATAACATCAAAAAAGATATGGATGCTGTGTTGTTAAGAATGCAACATTACTGCCATAAAATCCTACAAAAATTCGTGATTGCATAATTCCTCAAATTAGTCAACACACACCAGTAAAATTTGCTTCAATTTAGTGCATTTTGCTGTCAGTTAAAATTTTTGGGATTCTATTGTGAGACAATGTAATATATTCTTAACTGTCGGTAGCAAAATTACTGGCTCATCATAATTGTTAAGAAATCAATTGAAAAAGTAATAAAATCAACCAGAGTACACACAGAAAAGGAACCACTTATTTCACACTGCAGGAGTAAAAATCCTCCCAGACATACCTCTTGCAAACCAGAACGCCAAGGTGGAAGGTTATTATCTGCCCTTAGCAAACCAATAGGCATTTGTAATCCATACTGCAGAAATATGTAAACAAGTACAGTGTCATGCAATTCTGATAAAATTATACAAAACATGGTCCACATTAACCTTTCAAACCTCAAGAATTTAGAGTGAGCTATTATTATAAAAGGAGTATCAGTTAATAATGTCAAATGAGTTTGCATTTTGCATATTACTGACAATTCATCACTGCTTTTTGTGGTGTGGATAGCCAAGTGTTTAAAGCACATCTTAAAATAAAATATTCCATATAAAAAAATGAATTGAAAGGAAATATTATCAAATAGAATATTCACCTGCTTAAAATTGCTCCAAACGTTAGTATCTGGGCCACGCCCATCGCGGACAACTCTAATGTCAATATCTGCACCCTGAAATATTAAAAACTGTTAAACAATAACTAAACCAGTTTATAGCAAGCACATAGTTCAAAAAAACTCTGAAACAGAACAACCAGGTGCAATGTATTTCAAAGTAAATACCAGAGTAACAAGTGCTAACCATTGTCATTGCACCAAAGTGAGCTGCAGCAACAAGAATACTTCCAGTGCCAACGAAAGGGTCATAGACAAGTTTCCCACGTTCAACCAATGCCTGGTTGGCCATTAAGAAAGCCATTTCTGCATCCATTGCTGTGGGGCCAAGATAATTGCGGCTTTTTAATTGATAAGTTGGTATTAGCTTCCTATCAGCAGCACCTACTTCTCTACCGAAAAATATTCTCCTTTCTGCCACTGGTGGGAGACCATTATTCACTCCATAGTCATCAGTTTCTATAAGCCAAAACTTGTGATCTGGATTTTTCAAATTAACTCGACCCTGAAACATATTGACTACTCCTTTACTTTAGAGATGATAAAGAATACATAAATCGATTGCCATTAGAACTTAGTAACATAACCTGTAATCGATCAGTTATAGAACTTTTGTCCAATTTTGACTAGTAGAAAGTTTGAGATATTTAGAAACTCCTGAATTTTTAACGGGCAGGCCTCTTAAAACTAAATAAAATAAATTATTCTTAACTCCCAAACAAAATACATTTTTTATTTCAATTTTCAGAAAATACATTTTTTATTTTAATTTTTAAGATACCAATTATATCATTTAAAAGATGGAACTCATAAGAATGGAAAAATATCCTCTACTTTGTTGCTGCCTGCAGTGGACTAATTTTTTATTTCTTACTTTTTGTTTTTATTATAATTATTATTTTTAAAAGCAGCAAACTCTGCCACTTCAGGAAAACCATGCCGTTTAGTGCCCCAAAAAGAAATTGTCGATGTGAAAAAAGGGAACAACAAAATTTTGAAAAGAAAAATTAGCAACAAGCTATTGTGCCTGTGAGATGGTCATCCTAATTATGAGAGACTATAATGGAGAGAGGTAAATCCCAGAGGCAGTAGCAGGTCTTTTCCAAGATTGAGAATCTATTATGGTCATATGGAGGCAGCGAAAGAAAAAAGCAGAACAATATCTTAAGATAGCATAAGAAAGAAGATGATTTGAAAGTACAAGAAGTTTCATATGTTCTAAATGCATCTAACTAATGTCATGATTGCTAAGTCACATATTTTGAAATTGACATCAATAGAGGTGGGGGAAAAAAAAAGGAAGGAAAAAAACCAGATAGCAGCTTCGGATCATTATACAACTAAGAAGTGCCCAAAATGCATCATAGAGGTAAATGACTAACAAAACAGAAACACGGCATGGTGTCCAAGGAAACAGAACAGAAACAGAGCACACAATCAAACACACTCATACCCCCTCTTCTAAATATATAGAAGGATACCAAATTGCGAAAAAAGGGAAAATAATATTGCCATATGTCACCAAATGCTAAAAAAAGGATAAATAGTATTGCTATATGTCACTAGCATTATTGTTTCACTAAAACACACAACGGGTAAATGGTAAGATACAAAACAACTGACCTTGAAAGGAATATACGAAAGTCCTTTAATTCGATCATTTTGCTCCTGGAAGCTGAAGGCTTTACCAAAGCTATCAACAGCAATCTTGAAAGTGGTATCAGAGCTCAAGTACGGGAGCATCCGATCTTCTGGGTAATTTCTAATAGCCTCCTCCAATTCTTCATAACTACTCCCTTCTCCCCAAACTTCATACATTCCCTTCACCAGTATACCTATAAGACATAATTAACTTACAATTAAATTTAAAAACAATTAATAATTATTAAAAAAAAAAAAGAAACTCACTTCGACTGGCAATGCTGCGAGCGATATCTTCAGAGGGAAGATTGACAAAATGGAAAGGAGAGTCGGGGTGGTGGTGTTTTGGAAGCTTCCATTCTAAAGCATCACTCACACCAAAGAGGTAAGCTAAGGATTCAACTTCTGGCTTTCTGTAATCTAACAGTCTATGGAAAAACACGCACAGGTACCACATTTTTTTCTTTTGGGTTTACTGTTTCTGTTGATGTTTCTCTTTGATATTTTTGTGCACGCCAACTGTTTGAGAGAAAGGTCGGCTGAGAGAGTGACTGATTTGCTTTTGTGACGGCGGGAAGGAAGTCGAGGTTTCCAAGTTCGGTTGCTTAGCTTAGCGCCACTTACGCTTTGCGTTTTAGTTACTCGTGGGCCGTTGCCTTGTTAGGAGACCAAAGCGACGTCGGTTTTGAGTATTTGTCATTTGAAAAGCAAAAATAGTTTTAAAAAGTCGGATATAATGCAAAAGTTTTCCCTTTATATTTTTAATTTTCTTGAATGTCTTTGATATAATATTCATAAAGTTATTTATTTAAAAATATGATTTATTACAAAGAAAATGACTAATTAGAAATCCGAGAAAATATTATGCATTCATGGATAGATAAAACATGTAACGTCTTTTTCTTTTCTTAATTTCCATATTGTACAATTCTCACAATATTGATTATCCATTTTCTAAAACAACATATAAGGCCATCATATTTTCTCAGAGTCAGAGCATTCATTAAAATTTTTTTTTAAAATAGTAAAATTAGGAGAAGATGATGATTTATGAGAAGGGTGCTGATGAATACTGGAAGACGGAAGGGGATGTAAGAGACTCGCGGCATATTATTTGGTTTAACATCTTGTTTTGTTTCTATTTGTGCTTTGTTTACAATGAGTTTTATACTTATTTTAATCAAAATTTTATAGATCATTAAATAGAATTCAATTAAGATATTATACAAAAGTATAGTTTCTTCAATTCTAACACAAGAATTTAAAGATTTTTGTCTTGATTGGGTCAGTTTCAATAACGTTATTGTTCTCTTTATTTTTTTCTGCAATTTTGTCCACAAGGTATTAATAACTCGAAATACAATTATCTGCATGAACAAAATGTTTGTTAACAGTAGATAAATTCAACTATCAATAACCTGAACCAACATTTAGTGAGACACCAGGAGTATGTATTATCTTCACATTTGTTTAATAGATAATTGTTAAATTTTGCACCAATTGTTCCCTCTTTTTTTTTTTTGGGGGGGCTTTTCTAGTTTTCTTGTTGCATACAGGAATCTGACACCTAAATTGGAAAATAGCAATTGCTAAACAGTCACTAATGCTATTTTATATCATCGTATGCTTGCTGTAAGCACTTCATCAGCAAACAATCATCTTTATGTATGGCTGACTCAACAAATTCCATTCATAATATCTTTCGTATGATTTTTATTTATCTGTAGATGGAAGCAACAAATGCCCACCCATCAACATAAGTGGCAACAAAAATTATGTTTTGAGGGGGCAATCAAGTACAAAAATCCAAGGGAAATCAATCTGTTTTACGGGCGATTGATTATACAGCACCTTTGTTTACATACAGTGCAAAGATAACACTGCAGCTTCATGCCAAGAAAGCCAGAGCAAATACATCTAGTCCCAGTATCTTCGGTATATTCAACGTCGGGTACTTGTGGAGACGAATAACATTGTTGCTCCTGCAGACGTTATACACACTCAACAAGGGTTACAGACTTTTCTTGAAAATTGAGGAAACAACCTAAAATTGTATTATTTTTTAGTCAAAACAACCCAGAATTGATTTGTAAGCAACAGAATAACATATGAGAAATGATCAAAAGAAGAAAATTAAATTGATTTTCCATCTGCAACGAGCAAAATGATGATAGTCTCTGCGGTCCATTCATTTTAATAACATGAACATGTATAATATATTAATGCAAAACCATTCGGTTGCAATTGTCCCTTGTTTAAATGCCCCAGTGTTTTAAAGAACTGACCTCGTCAAACAAACTGAACAAACACAGAACGAGGACAGGGAGTTGAACCACCTGCATACGGATATAAGATTGCTGTATATCCATGCCATAAGCAATAAATTGTCAAACAGGAGGCAATAAAGATATTAAGGTTCTGATTAATGGAACACAGAATTCACAAAACCTACTTTGCTTTAGCTTTCTTAAGGAAAAAAATATTTCTTGCCTTTCAAAAATCATTTGCAATTTGTTCAATTACTCTGAAGCTAGTTGTTCACAACCAATATTGGAAAGTGATAATTAATAACATTATTAGTAAAATCATTAGCTAATCCTGCAGTTGTCCGTGCATACATTTCTTTCTTTCAACAGCAAAAGATAATGAAGTTCATTTAAGGAAATGTGAAAAAAGATAACACTAAAAGTGTCACCATCTCATATGTAAAATGTCAAAATTAAATTCACAATATGCGCACAACATCTCATATGTAAAATGTCACTATCTAAAACAAGGCTATTCTCACTCCAATTCTTCAATTTCCTTTTGACATAATTGATAGCTAACTTATTTGACCTAGCATTATCAATAGTAATAGTAAGTACCCTTTCTATACCCCACTCAAGTAAACAAGACTCAATTACCTTTTCAATTTCTTTCAATTATGGTCAGGTGCTGTGTAAAAATTTAAAATTTTCTTGTGCAATTTTTATTCATTATCAATAAAATGGGCTGCAACCACCATATGGTTATGATTTTGGATTGAAGTCCATGCATTTGTGGTTATAAAAACCCTTTGCTTATTTGAAACAAAAAAGTTTTTTTTTAATTTTTACTTTTCGTTCCAAAAAAGTTTGTACACATCTCTAGCAAGGGTTCTCCTAGATGGTGGATCAAAATTTGGTTCCAATTGTTTACTATATTGCTGAAAGCCCTCTTTCTTCACAAAACTAAAGGATAAATCATCAATAATAATTAACATTGTAAGGGCTTTTCTATATTCTTCTTTATCAAAGACATGGGACTTAGACTCATTTTTCGTTTCATGTGAATTTGTTGCATTTTCATCCTCAAATGTGTTCAACTAATCAAAACAATGCAGCAAATGATTTCGTAATGTACTAATCCCAAGTTTAGTCCCATGTTTATTTTTACAAGTATAATCATTACTATAATAATTACACTTGTATCTATTACCAAGATCATGTTTAGTGAAATAATCCCATATTTTCAATCTCTCCAATGGCTCTTTTCTCTCGCTTTGAGTAGTTGTCAAAGTGTTTGAGGAATTAGTGCCATGACAACTTGAGTTCACATCAATATAAAATTAATTAAAAAAGTCATCATCAACATTTTTGTATAATTAAAACACCTTGAATTCTAAAATTTAAAAAAAGATGTTTAGGAATCAAAACTTATAACTTCTAAAAGCAATTTCAAAAGAAAAAACATAATAATGAGCAACCTGTCGTTTTCAAATAAATTGGCCATAAAGTGAGGATTTATAGCTAAAGGCATGGAAATGCAACCAAAGAAAAAAAAACAAAAAACAAAAGAAAGAAAATGCAAAAAAAAAATCCTAAAATCCTATATTCACACATGGAAGGAACCTGAGTAATTAAATTTCCTAACTTGAAGCATACCTATTAAGCAAAATACTTAAATTATCAAATAAACAAAATTATTCATACAAATTAAGTTCTACCAATTGAATACAAATAGAAGAGCATTGAACCATTAGTCTATTCTAAAGCTAAAGTATTAGAGGGCCACTACAATAGTAACAAAAGTAAAAAATAAAAAATAAAATAAAATACAGCTTTTGCAACAAAGCCTCACCTTAAATCAATAGGAAGGTTGTAATCAAATTAGAGGCTTTCAAGATATCTACAATTTCAATTGGGGACAATGAATGAACAAACACCATTTGAGAATTTTTGTGTCATTGTTTTAGAAAGGAGAAGTTGTAGGAGAAGATGCAAGTTGTGTTGTGATTTGTTGTTGAGTAATAATATAACTATAAATTTTTGTACAATTAAATTTTTTTTTATACAAATTGATGTGGTATGATTTAATTAGTTAGATTGGATATTTCTTAGTTCACATGACGTATTTTTATTATTTTATATTTTTATTCTACCAATGAGTTAATACAAAATCAGTTTGTATAAAATAAGTTTATATAAGAGTTTGTAGTTGTATTATTACTTTTTATTTTTACTTGCTTTTGTTTTCTAGCTATTAAGAATTGACCAGGTTGTGAACAATTGTTATAATAGGCCTTTATTTCTTTCATTTGCAAATGACTTTTTTTTATGTAAATAATTAATTTATGTTGTTTTTATTTATTTTATTTGATAAGTTTGAGTGTAGAGGTTTTGTTCAATCTATGGTAAACCATACACAACCTATAATAAAATGATTTTTAATGTAAAACATACATAATAAATTTGGTTTGGATTTAGGTAAACCCATGGATTGTGAATTTATACCCAACCCTAGGCCTAGCCATAATATTGTTGATAACAAATCAACATGAATATTGGTCATCAAAAAACCCTAACACTAACATTATAAGTGGTATTTTGTTCCTTCCTACTTTAATTATGGGTCAACCTAAGTCGAATGTAAGAAAAGAAGGTCAGCCAAACACCTTTTGAAGCAGACTAATCAGGCATTTAGAAAAGATTATCACTAGAATTGTGTTTAAAATGGTAGAATGCCAAATGTAATCAGCATCGAGAGGATTATCTCCATGTTGGGATCAACCCTCTTAAACATTTCAAGTACTTCTCAACCATTTTTTTTGCAAAGTCTTTATATTAGTCATCTGTCACATCTGTAACACCCTAAATTAATATGTTCAAAATAGATGATGAAGGATGTTACTTACAAAATAAAATCTTTACACATAAAATTTTAAATTAAAATACCTAAAATATTTATTCAAATAAATCTATAAATCTATATATCTAATACTAAATAATTCTTTTAAAGATATAAATATATCAAAAGTCTTAAATTTCCTAAATTACAAGTTCATAACCAAAATAAACTTAAAAGAAATATAAGTTGATTCCTCCTTTTATTCAACTAACAAAATGAAATAAATTTCTAACTCCAATGCTAAGTACACCTCTTAATAAAGAACTTAATCTATAAAAAGTAATGACAAGAATGAGCCATTAACTTGGTAAGTAAAATCACTCCCAATACACTAGAGCTATCGTTACAAAAAATATTGTAAGCTTTTTTTTTTTAGTAAAACATATAATATAATTTGTAAAATTTCTTAAAACAACATATCTCAATAATAAATTTATAGTAATTTTAGAATATCAAAAGTATAATAAATTATGGAAGTAAATCACATAACACATATACAGATAATGAAAGATTAGCTCATGTCACATATGTCACTTATGGTCCTGGTGATCGAGCTAGAAATAGAATCAAAATTAAAATATCGTGTGCATATTCAAAACAAAAATTTAGTATTGGTCCAAAGCATATATCTATCGTATTATGCGATCAAAATTAGAATCAGAATAACTATAGATAATGAACTAAAATATTCAAATTAATTTTTCATAAGTAATGATTTACACATTGTACTTTACATTATATGTGGCGTTTTGTAGCACATTGGCCCTTGAGAAATGGCCTCCGTACAATCATAAATAATGAAATCATATATAAATAGAAAATATTCGTATCAAATTCATAAAAGTTTGTAATAATAATTTAGGCTTGCAAGATATTTTATAGATGAAATCATAAAATAAAATAATTTTCATATTTTAAAATATTTACGTAAACTAATTTTGTTATGAAAAACAATGTATTTTGGAAAAAAACTATAAAAACACAATTACTTATAATAATATCAAAATAATTATGCTTGTTCAATATATTAGAAATGAAGTTACTTATCTTAATATTAGAGTTGGTCTAACTCACTTCTAGCTTATAAGAACCTCAAACAACTCCAACACCTTAAAAAAATACAAGATATAACTACTAATAATTTAATTTAAAAATCTAGTTTTCTATTCATATTGTACTAGTCTAATGCTTGAAATTTTAACTCTTAATCCAAAATTCGAAATGACATAACATTTTATAGAACTATTCTAAACATCCATGGTTATTTCTCATAAAATTTTTAAGAGGATCTAATGCCAAAAATATTTTCAAAACTATTTGTATAATGACAACTTCGAAACTATTTCATGATATCTTAATTGAACAGAACGAGATCTGAGATTTTTATAAAATCAGAAAAGATCAAAAAATTATGAAATTAAAACTGTAAAATACTATACACATATATAAAGTCTCTATTTAAAATTTCAGAACTTTTCAAGTTCGTTTGATGACGCAAATAATTTTGTGAATCTAGTCACTCTGTTGGAATTGCAGTTTTCCAATGTAGCAGTGTTTGCTTCAAAAATGCATATAAAATTAAAAACAAAGTCAACTTTTACGAAACAAAATTTATTCAAAAAGCTCTACATGTCTTGTTCCAGAAAGATAATTTTCTTAAAGAATCATTTAGAAAATTTGTGTTTAAAATTCAAGATGCTTATGCTGTCTAGAAGTACCCAATGTGCCTAATGTATTAAGAATTGATTAACAAGACTCACAATAAACAAAACCAAAATGCATCTTAAATCATGCATCATGATATGTAATAATCTAAGATCATGTCAATTTAAAACCTAAAATAGAGTGACAGGAAAAATTGTAAAGAATAGAGAGAGTAAACTTACCAACTTTTATGATTTCGCCTAAACAAAGGTTTGTAACTTAGGATTTAATTAAGAGCATAATGAGTAGTAGAATAAAAGAAGAAACGTCATGGATTTAGGTTATGAAAGGGAAAATTCTAAATTTATAGGAAGTCTTAAAAAATCCTATTAAATTTAGAAAAGTAAGTCTTTTATAAAATTACCCTATGAATGATCCTTATTAATAAGGGTAATAATGTCATTTATAAATTTTATTAAAATAAAATAAAATAATAAAAAATTTGGGTGTTACAACATCATAAAAAATTTCAAAATTTAAAATACTATCTTGTTTAAAATAAATGGTTTTCGATAAGTTTGCATTACTCATCAACCTCATATTTTCTAAAACATTTTTGTTCAGCAGCCCCTTTTTTTTAATTATCATAAAAAACTTCAAACTTTCCAATACTAGGTTATTGATAAATTTCCGTTATTTTTTAATTTATTCCGCAGCCAATTGCGCAAGATCATTAGTAGGGTAGTGCATCTAAAATCAAGACATATACTAATTGACTATTGAAAAATTGACCATGAGATAAGACCAATTCCTAGCCGACCGTTGGAAAAACGGCCTTTGAATGCCTTGCTCCACTTAGTCAGTCACCGGAAAGAAAACTTTTCAAATAGAATGGCATCAACTATATATTTACGTCAATTTAAATATACAAAGGTTCCTTAAATTTTATAAAAATTCTAAAATAAAATTGTTCACGTCACAATACTGCAGAGGCATCTCCCAAGGCTAAGGTCAAATACAGTAGGCCGAAGAAGGCCAGAGATCTCTCGGCGAATGCTAAACTTCGATCTGACCTTGCCTCGGGTACCACAAAGGGAGATAGTTCAACCAAGGTTGGTGACTAATTTGGGCATGTGTGTTGAGAGAGAAGGTACATCCCTGTCCTTTTTTCATTACTTCTCCAATAAACAAATGGCTTTTTGGTCAGTCAGAGGCGTCTCCGGAGTAATCTATGATCCCCGTTGGGACTCTGGGAAATACAGAGATTGTCGTGCCCCAAGTTGAAGGTATTGGCGTGGCCTCATTTTTGTTTTGGTTGACAAAAACAAGTTGAGAGGACTAGAGAACACTTATCAAGACCAGTAACAAGTTGCCTTATACCTCAGATACAGTAGAGGGAGATGGGTTCGTCCCAGGCCAGGTGACGAAGTGGGCTGTTATCGTACTTTCCCAGTGGCGGGAAGCGAACTTTTGGAAATAATATATCATTCATCTCTCAAATCACAAAAACATACTATGCCAACACCTCCCATACTATTCACATAAATCGCATCTTCATTCACCAAAGCCACAGCGTTATCTTTCAAGTCAATTTTATTCTTGTCCATTACAATATCTAGCGATAATATATCATTCATCTCTGTTACAGATCGTCGACTCATCATCATACGATTACAAGAAGTTAGTAGGCATGTGTTTTGTTACCGCATTTGAAGGAAATGGGTTGAGCGTCAAACAAAAACCAGGTTCGCTAAGCTTCATTTGCCAACTGATCCGGCAGATCATTCACGTCGCAACCAGAGCCGTCGAAATAACGTCTCCGGTTATGGACAGGAGAAAATTATTAAGTGATCGACAGGCACCGGCATTATTCATGCAACCTATTATAAAAGAAATGTTAAGCTACCAAATTACCCCTAATTTGTAAGTTTTGTTCTTCCTATGAAATGGAGTATTGCTGTCATTCAGTACATCAGATTATATATCACATTAGGTCATTCAATACAAATACGTTATTTATAGTTTTTAAATTAATAAATAATAGAATTATTCTTTATGAAACCTCAGGACAGTAAGTAATTACTTTTCAATCGATTGAAGCGTTCTTATTTTATTCCTGCTTGAAAGGATAATTTCTCATAAATCCAAGAGGAGTTTTGAGTGTATCACTTGAAAGTAATCAATTTAATTTGATATCTGATCTATCTCAATATTCCACAGTATTTTAATGTATGCACTCATTTACAAATACCACTGAATAATTAAGAAAACTCAAGTTCTTTATATCTCAATGAAAGTTGTAACATAAATTTCAGTCTATCAAAAAATTATTAAAAAAACAAACAAACCTACGTTTCACAGGCAACACATTATGAGGAATGGATAAATGTCAGTTGTTTCTTTTTGAACATGCTATCAAAGGATTTTGTTAATAAAAATAGAAGAGGGACAAAAATCAAGAATTCTTCAATGCTGATAAAGCCTCCTTTGTCGTAGCTGAAATAACAGCATCTGAAGCATTTGGCAAGTAGTAATATTTTCCTGCAAAATTGAAATTTTTTTTGTGTTGGCCGCATATGAATCCAGAAAAACCAGCAGTACTCAAAAGCAAACAAACACACCTTGAGCAACTCTCGCAATCTCCTTGGCAAAACCAGTAGAAACAAACTTGTTTTCTGTGTCGATAACTAAGAGAGACATCCCTGCTTTGTATATTTTCCCAGCAACTTCAAGAATCTCATCCTTCACCAAACAAAAAGATGTAACAATATGAATTAGTTCCAATATTAAATTTTGAGGGGTGTCTTCAAACCTTAGCATGCCAAATCTTATTTGTATGGCTGATCATGCATTGGTTGAACAAGTAGGTTCAAGTTCAAAATGAGAATCACAAGAAAATACGATAAGATAAAATAAAAGATCATCTCATTGTCACGAAAGTTTGCAGCCAGTCAGCAAAGTGCATTGATACTGATAAGCTAAGCGTACGCTGTGGTTCTCATTATTTACCTTCAACTCTTGTGACGATGGTCTAGGGGCATCAGAAGCAGTTACTTCAGGATCTGTAGATCTCTTCAGTGATATATTAGCTCTGCCATCTGTTATTGCAACAATCATTATACGCCCAACATCACCACTCTTCTCTGCATTTAGCCCAACCCTGACAGCCTAAGCATATTAAAGCAAATTAAATAATCAGATATGATTGTCGAAAATTGGGACACAAAATGCCAAAATTCGTAAAACTTGATGTAAAAGAACAGCATTAAGCAGGTACCAGAATGGATGGAAAATCTTAGGAAGAGAATAACTGCTTGGTACACTAAATAATAATCAACGAGTTGGTTATCCAATAATCAGAAGGAAGTCATTTGCAACATTTACACATTCATCAATAGTTTCTGACAATAAAAGCCACAAATGTCTTAAGAATTTCTTTTTCAAGATGCCAGAAAGATGGGGTTTAACAGGTCTACACACCATTGATAAACCATGAGCTAGAGGAGAACCACCACCGCATGGAAGTCTCTCTAGACGTTTCCTTGCCATTGCAATTGATCTGGAAGGCGGCAAAAGGACTTCTGCAGAGTCCCCTCGGAAGGGAATAATCGAAACCTACTTAAATTATCAGTAAAAAAGACCTGAAATTAGTTAACAAGTAAATATCTGCAGCAGAAGCTTTTGTAAAGCCAACTTTGGAGCTTTGCTTATTGTCTGAACTACATGGAAATGATAAATATAATCCATGAAAAGAAAGATTCACTTTTTTTTTTCCCCCCTCTCTTAACCATGCACCCCACTCATCCCTCCCAAATTAAACATACCCCTTTGGGATTGAACCTTTGTTGTCTTGCTTTAACAGCAAGAAACAAAAACAACTAGGCCATCCTTTTGGGACAAGAGGAAATTCAATTAACCAATGAGAAATTAATTGATTCTTTCCTGCAGTGAAATAAAGTAATCAATGAAAAGAGAATGTTATTTAATCGAAGTACTGAACAATTTGCAGTTTGAAGTTACCTGATCTCTGCTTGTATAACTCTCAGCAAGTAGCTTAAGTGCTGCACCTTTAGCATTTTGCATTCGGTTGAGTGCCATGCTCCCACTTGCATCAACCACAAATATTACCTTCCACAAACAGTAATTTGAAGAACTCAAATGTCAAATGCATTAAGAATTGTCAGCCCTTTTCAATTGAATCTATTACTCTTATTTCTCACACATGAACAATAACAATAAATGAAACAAGCAGAGTCAACTATAACAAGCCCTACAAAATGAGATTATGGTCCACTGCTACACAAACCAACATACAAGTTCGATTTTTCATTTTTCCCTGGCAATTGAAGGCAGCTAAAAACAGAAGACGAAAATATCGATATACCAGCATATCATAGTTGTTGAAATTATGAAGTATCAACAACAATAAAATATGCAAGATAGTTTTTATGGGAAAATCAGCTTCATTCTTTTTCCTTTCTCTTCCCAAGATGGTAAAAGTATTAATTGTAGAATAAGCACTAAGAATATCAAACCCTACCAATGCTCCCGCTTTCCTTGCCATTCTTTTTGCCCTCATGTCAGTTTTCTCAACAAAAACTTTCCTAGTTTTTTGAATGTCTCTCTCTCGACGTAGTTTTTGATATGGTGCAGCTGCTCTAAGTGTTGCATCAACAGCTAATCTCTTTACAGGACCCTGTGAAGTATATGGAGCTTTCTCAGACTGATGAAGTAAAATATGTACCAAGAAATAAAGTTTAGAAAAACAAAAAACACTGCTAGCCAATCAACTGGAAACTGGACTTACTGACGCACACTAAGGGTCGATAAAATCAAAAAGGTCTCAATTCTCAGGACCAGAAAAGAAATAAATAGGTTGAGAAAAGAGTACGTGTTACAGCAGAAATTTTGATGTCTGACGCATGGAAGAAGGGGGGGTAAAGGGTTATAACCTTTGGGAGCATTGGTTTAATATATCGCCCTCTATCCTCTGAAAAGATTACATTCTTTGCTCTCCCAGCCTTGCCTCGGCGTCTCTGCACTTGTTGAGCAAAGAAAAGAAGTTTTTCATCAACCAAACCCCCTTCTGCATCAAAAATAAATTCTTCAGGCAACTGTTCCTGCTGTTGTTCATTCTCTTCATCATTCTCATCCTGGGGGAAAAGCACCACCATACTTCTTGATTTTAATATAAGAGAAATGGAGGTAGGCCAAAAAAAAATCTAGAATAATGATCCATTTTTACAAACCTCCTGATCTTCCTCCTCATTCTGCTCCTCCTCCCCTAAATCTTGATTTTGCGGAGGGGGCGGTGGCGGAGGTTGTTGGTTTTGCTGGTCTGGTGTGGTCTCATTAATTATCGAACGAGGAAGGATGACCAGTTCCACCTGCATTAGATATATGTCAAAACAAACAGCTTTTGTATGTCACCTTTCTTTCTCTGCGTACTAGGAATTTGGAAGATCATGGATAACCAACAGACAATATGAAACAGCAGATACTCCTCATCTATTGGGAATGCATGATTGTACAAAAAATCTAAGACAATTATAGTGTCTTTTAACTTATTATCTACATGGATGAAGCAAAAAGGGTCTGCAAACAACAGTATTTTGACCAAGAAAAAAATTTTTCCAGTAGAAGGAAGTCTGGAGAGAAGAAAAAAAAATATATAGAAAAAGGAAAAAGAATTGCCAGTGTATGGCACCAAATATGACTTTGATTCTGTTGAAACTTAAAAAGTCTGAGGTAGAGAAGACTCCAAATAAGCAATTATAGTGAGATTTCACCAACTATATTTCTTTATTTTTTTTCATTTTTTCAATCAAGTATGCACTCTTCCAATATCATAATAGCTGAAGAGGTTTCAAAATGGTTTTAAAAGACACTGACCAATTCTAATAATCAAGAATCAAAGAAAGTATAAACAAAACTAAGCCATTGAGCAGAAAGATAACAGGTGATCAATAGGCAGTTAACAAATGCCATGCCAAAACAATATTGAAAAGGTGTGCCATGAGAAAATCATATCACATAATAATCAGTTACCAATGAAATATAAAGAACAATTTGTTTCAAAATTTTCATATCCCAAGTCTGTATATATATTGATGATAGCCATTAGATTGGGCCAGTGGCTATCAATTCATTGTCTCGTGTGTAATAAAAATAATAAAAGTAAGGAGAAAAATTCTGGCTGACATCAGCAAGCCTTTTATGGTGAATTATTGCATCATTCCAATAGCTCTCATTATGCCATCACTCATTTTAGAAAGAATAGGAACATTCTATAGATTATAAAATAAAAAGTGCATTATTTTTGTTTGAGCATCCTTCTTTTTCTTTTTTCCTTTTTTTAGTGTGGAGCAGTGGAAATTTTGTTGGGGGTAATACAGCATTTGGATACAGCAAGATGCCTTTAAAAGTTATTAAACTTGAAATGGATGAGCAAAGCCAATAGGAAAGCACGTGCATTACAATTTAGAAGAATATACTTAACAGCTTTTTTCAGGTCATCCACGTTAACTTTTTCACGTCCTTCCAAGGCAGCTAAACATTTTGCAACCCGGCCTGCATATATTTCTGCTCTGTGTCCCTGAAATTGATAAGAGACCATCAAAAGTTACATAATTGCAGTCAAATAATAAAATCAAATTTAAACGTTGACAATATCTACTTAAGAAATTTTAAACAAGCTGGACATATTTCTATTGTAAAATTATTTAAGCTGTGAATGGAGCCAAAGGTATTAATGCTTTTGCTGATGTGGTAACAATGGGGCACTTACTGATGAGCAGGAAGGGGAATTAGTTAAGGATAACTAACTTTGACCAAGATTTGACCTTACACAGGTTTTGCTATATAAGCAGCTGATGAATGGGTTCTTTGATTCAGTCTAACTCTCTCTATAGGGATTGTAAAAGAGTGAACTTGGTATCAGTGTGTTAAGTGTAATCTTCTCTCTGATTTCAGTGGAATTGTTGTCATGGATAATGGAGAATGGAGCCTGTACTTGTTCATAAAAGGGCACAATGTGTGCTGGTGCTGCACTGATTATCTTTTCCTGATCAACGCTGTTTTTCTTCAGATCAATTGCATCATTTTTATTCTTTTAAATTATCACACATGAAGGTTCTTAACTAAGCACAGGTTCTCAATTCAGAATAACACTGACCATAACAGATTCTAGAGATTAATAAAATTTTGAGCAAAAGTCATCTTAATAGTGTTCAAGAATTTTATAAAGCTCCACTTCAGAAAGATCCTACAGTTTGGCCTTTTCTTTTACCACAATATGGGAAGAAATAAAACTCATGAAATTTAAAACAGAATTTACAGTATCAAAGTCCAGACCTGGCAACCACCTCGAAGGGCTTCCATAACCAGGTACTTCAACTGCTCCCTACCAATAGTAACATCCTTCAAATACTCTCTAGCCAAAATGATCTGCAAAGCATGAATATATGCAAGCAGTCACACTTTTATTAAATTAATAAAATAGTTTCATTTTCATCATCAAAGAATAACATAAGTAATAAAAACTACCAAAAACACATCAGAACAATGATTAGGATTTTCATTTTAGTAATGTAGAATCAATGACTGCACCAAAAAAAAAATTATGAATAAAATATGGCACTGACCTAGCATATTGCAAAGTGACGCTAAGAGCCATAGGTACAAGAAATCTAATTATTATAACTACTTCCAGTATATTTTTTTGGGTAATTTTTCTGTGTCCAATTTGTTGGGAAAATTGTTCAGGCCCTTTCAGAGGCTCTCTTCATTTGAATTCTTATATTAACAAAGAAAATTATCATAGAACAGCAATCAGATGAGGCGAATGATCCTCCATAAAGTACCACATAACCTGTAAACCCTATTTAAGACCGAACTCCAAAGAAAGTTTTGACTTTCAATCTAGCGAAATTGTGGATTGCATAAGATATCAATGCAAAGCGTCTAACTTAAAAGATAGTCGTTAAAGCAGAGCATACCTGAGTCTTTGCAAAGTCTGTTTCTTCCTCAACCATTTTAAAGACTTCATTACAACACTCCTGAAATTGTGTAGCAATACCAACAGCAGCAACACGATCTTCAAAAGTCATTGGAAGATCTGCGCTGCAGAACAACTGTGCCATTGATGGAATGGGGAAGAGGAAAGAAAGATAAAAAACACATTCCATTTTCTAAACAAAAGGTATATACCTCAAATTAATTGCAATGCGATCTAGTAAATGTTCACGTACAACACCCTCTTCTGGATTATAAGTAGCAATCAAAAGTGGCTTGCATGGATGTTTGAAACTGATTCCCTCTCGTTCCACAATATTAACCCCTTCCGTCAATACATTAAGAAGCAGATTACTAATGCCTTCATCCAAAAGATTAATCTCATCAATATATAAGACACCTCTATGAGCTTCAGCCAGAAGGCCAGGCTGGAAAACAGTTGTTCCTGTTTTCACAGACTCCTCAACATCAACAGATCCAATGAGTCTGTCCTCCGTGACTCCAAGTGGAATCTGCAGTAGCAATGTCCTAAGGCACATGAAGAATGAAAAAACGCTGAATTCAAAAGTCTTCTGTCACGAAACACACCTGAACAAAAGGAGATCTAACAATTCGAGTCTTCAAATTTCCAGCAGAGTCATATTCAACTTTTTCAGCCAAGCCATCTTCCCATCTTCAAATATTACAATCCAAAATATCAGTCTTTGGAAGGAAAAGACCATATATGTTCACATTGGTTGGACAAAGCCAATAATAACATATGAATGGTGCAAGCTTCATATTTGTGATTAGCAGTTACATTACACATGCAGCTATAATGAAACTGATCTCTGAAACAAAAAATTTCTACAATTCCCTGCCTTTTACTTGATGCTCGATACTAGGCATGTATCACCGAAGCTTTAGGCAGGTAAAAAGATTTATCTTAACTTTTCTGCCAAAAAACTTTAATCTCAATACGCCCCACCTGCCAATATAGTTTCTTGACCAGCATTATATGTTATTTTTCCATGACAAATATTTTGAATCTCCAATCGGGAAACAATTAAAACTTTTATTTCAGAAACAGAAAGAAGATGAATCATTAACAAATTATTAAGTTTTTTCCTCAAGGGAATAATGTATATAAGCGACCTTGGCACTTCTCAGGATTAGAGACTAATTAAGTCAGCTCTCACATATTCCATGGATAACTTGTCTTTCCATCCTTTGGAATCAGAAATTTATCAGCCTGGAGCCACTCAAAGTCCTTGGCCTCATGAATATCAGTTCCCATTCCAATCAAAAACGTCAAAAAACAATTTTCATTTTCAATGGAAGAACAATAAATTGCATATCCTCTTATTAACCACTTTATTGGGTGCATATATTGAATTAGCTCACTTAGATTCATGTATAAATTATTAAGAAAATGAATTATTTGTTAACACAATTCAGGAAATGGCATCATTTAATGCACCTGGTAAAAGGTTTTCAACATCTTTTCATTAGAATTCCTATCGTAATATGCTTACTGTGTATTCAGTGTATGATAAAGTTATCCATGACATACGAGACACAAAGCTTACTAATAGTCTACAAAAAGTTACAGCGTTATTATCAAAGATAATGATATCTTAGCTATATGGAAAATAAAATACAAGAAATCAGTGGCCTTACTCATCTGGGCAGGTGGGATCTGCATTTGCTATTGAACCAACAACTACTTCAATCGGAGGCAAAATTGCATGTAGTCCACGAGCCATAACTGTCTTGGCTGTTCCTCGCCTTCCAGAGATAGCAATCCCTCCAATTTCTCGGTCAATAGCCCCAAGTAAAAGAGCTGTTTTAATAGCATCCTATAACAAAATATGGAATCCTCATTATAAATTCATCATATTAACTAATCAGCACTATGAGACATAAGAAAAAGCTGTACAGAGGCTTTTCCCTTCCAAAAAATTATCAACCAAAAAAAAAAAAAAAAAAGAGAGTAAAAAACGTAATCTCTATTAAGAACAATTTATCACAAAATGTACAGACATAAATCAAATTGATCTACCAACTAGTAGAATTTGCACCAAACTGAGAATCTACTTCACTATGGATAGTTCTAAAGCTAAAGCCTTAGGGTAATATGTTGTTATGCATCTGCTTAATTTCAAAAGCACATCAGCTAATGTTTACCCTCTACACATCCCACAGCTCGCAATTTCCAAGTGGTGAACTGAAAGCCACGACACCTCAATCAGAAGCAAACACATATACCAACTGTACTAGCCACCCACTAGGCTTACATAGTCTAAAAAAAAAAATGAGAACCCATTCTCCCATTCAAAAAGAAAATTCACAAACACAAATATTAGCAGTGCGCTTTAGCTTTAGTTTAAGTTGCATACCTGGCCAACGACTGCAGCTAATGGGAAGAACTGTCTTCCGTAGGAATCTTGATCCTCGTTGGCAGCAGCAACAGCACCATTGGCAGAGTCAAGAGTTGCATTTGAAGAAGAAGCACGAGCATGAAAGAAGCGGTAGTGCTTTGGCCTTGTTTTGAACTTGTAAGAAGGAAAAAAAGGAGGGGGAGGATAAGAGAATAGAAGTGGGTGTAGCTTAAAGGAAGGAACAAGTACAGAACGTGATTGTTGGAGGTGTGGAAGAGAAGCGGAGGCTGCTGATGAAACTGTTGGTATTTTTGATGAAAATGCCATCGATTGAAAATGAATTGAAAGTGTGAAAGCAACAGATAAGAAATGTTTCGTTATCTGTTCTGTTGTATTGTAAATTTGTAAGCTCTCTTGATGCCATATTGGTATTGTTGCTGCTGCTTTTCTCACTCTTGTGGTGGTCTCACTGTTTGTGGTCCACGGGCCAATCCCGTGCTTCTTACTGTTCATTTAACCTTGAAGGCTTGAATCGGACTTTGAAAAAAACAAATTTTTTTTTTTTGAGCAATTAGTTTCCAACCAGCGTTAGAGGTAGTTTGAGAATACAGTAATTTTTTAAATAATTATCGTTAACAATATGATAAAAATAATTAATTATGATAAAAATTAATTAAATATTTAATAAACTTTATTTTAAAAAATACTATAATTTTTAAAAATAATTATTAGTGTTTGATAAATTTTGTTATTAAACTGCTTTAAGAAAATTAATCACTAGAATATATATAATGTAAGATAAAATTTACTTATATATATAAAAATATGTATATATAATATTTTTTTATTGTGTGTTATAATAATTTTACTTAAAAATAAAATTTAAACTATATTTGTATAGAAAATTTTTTATATAATATAAAATATAGAGAAGAAATAGAATAAATAAAAAGAATACCTGAATTATAATAAAAAATTATTAAAATATTAATTTTATTTTTAATTTAAATAAGAATAATTTTAAATTTAAATAATAATTATAAGAATATTTATAAAATTATATTAAATAATAAAATTAATTCTTAAAATTAAAATTTAAAAGTTACTCATTTTTTAAAAAAATTATTTTTTAACTATAAAAGAGATTGATTTTGACAAAAATAATTTTAATTTTTTTAATTAAATACAGAAATTAATTTTTAAAATTTTAAAATTACTTCCAAACCTCCGTAAAACAATTCCAAATAAGCACTTAGTATTTAATTTTAACTCTGAGAGGTAAGGAATTAAAGGGAAAAAAATTGATTCCGGCTTCACCCCACCTATCGATCTATATCTTTAAGAAAATAATAAATAAATTATGCTTTTTCTTTAAAAATAAGATTGAAAATTAAAGAAAAAAAAAATCCTTTCACCCTGGCATTCCCAACCACTCTTTCACACCTGAATTTTTTAATGCAGTTGCGTGCAGTATTTTATTAAATTGGCCGGGTTATTATTTCCTTTAAGATTATTTTTAATTAAGTACTGGATTAGACCGAATCAATCTAATTAGTGATTAAAATTGATCTAAGTTTGTTGTAGCACATTGATTCAATCTGCCAAAGAAGAAAAAAGAGTATCTATCCCACATTCACTCTCAGGAGAGACTCATTCTCAAGCCCTCGGACCTCAAAGACGACAAAAGCTTTAATTTTGATCAATTTCCTCATTAACCTAAACAAATTCAACTTTTGTTACCATCTCATAAACCATCATTGGTCATTGTCGCTAAAACAGATACCGTCCGTACTCACCCAGCTTTACATTACCATCGAATCGAAAATCCTCACAGTAAATAACAAATACTAAACATAGCATTTGCCACAATTCAAACACAAACTAGCTAACAAAATATTGGCAGGAGCCTTAATGAAACAGCCTAAACTTTAATAAAAAAATAACCCACTAATAAGTAGTACTTCATGCTTCTGGTGATATATCAATCCCCGTTTCCAAATTCCAACAGGTGCTGAGGAAAGATTAGCTAGTGCATATACATTGTCAAAAGCACAGCAAAATGAACCACAACCCAACCGAAAAAAAAAAAAAAAAAAACAAAACAAAACAAAACAAAAAAATGCAGAGGAAAATTTTTAGGGAATGTCAATGATCTTTGCAAGAAATTGTCCCTTGAGCGAAAGCAAGGGAAACTATACAGAGGAGACTCACAAAGACCGTAAAACAGGAAAATGATTAGACACGCTCAAAAATTCAGCTCATGATGAATTTACAGTTATGTAGATGATGAGTTCATGTTCCATCACATTACGGACTGCACTTTGTGAGCCAATTTGAACAAACATTTATGTCTGATGCAAGCTCAATCGGCAAAGCAGAGGTTGAACAACTTAGCTTTGGCTTGACTAGTTTACAGACTACAAGCTAGGAACTAATAAAGTAAAATCAAGATTGAACAATTGAAACTACAAATGCATGTAACCTTTACAATCCAGACCATTCCAGATCATAACAGGGTACCCTTGAAGATATAATGGGATGAGCTAACAGCTGAACAATCATATTTGAAACCAAAATAAAAAATATCAAGATAATGCCTGGTTTTCAGTCAATAGCTAACCAGCAGAACTCTATCCTGCTTTCAGAATTCAGATAAAATGATCTCTTGATGGAAAAGAGTAGTCCCAAAACTGTTCAAAGTAGCCTGTTGGAGATTTGGGCCTGATCTCCCTCTCAACCAAGAAGCAGAAACAAACTATTCTTATTTAGCTTTCATAAATAATTGTCAACAGGCAAAGATAAGCCGAAAGATAGACCTTAACTAATGGTAGTGTAGACAAGTGGCAAAACATCTTTATCCTCGGTGAAGAGTGATACCCTTTCACGGAAAACCATTCTCATGCAATCATGATACTCCAACTCCATACACGGGGTCAGATGCATGATGAAGTTGCTCCAGCCATGTCGCTAAACCTTAAATCTCAAAATGAGGTGACACCTGGCTTTAACTCATCACCATTAAATAAACTTCAAGTACAAAATATGTCACAGTAAATGTAGATTAAAGGAAAATGTACCCTGGAAAGGAAAATGAGAGTACTGCTCACATGCAGAAGAATCAAATAAGAAGGTTCTGACCAGAGACAGTTTCCTCTTCTATAGGTTTCACTGGCTCATAACATGTACATGATCTAATTAATCTTCTATATATTTCCGAAAAACAGAACAGGTGTAATTGGATCAGATAATGAGCTTATTACTAAGTAACGTATATCCAGATATACAGGCAATCCACAAAAAGATCTGGAGGTGAGTAAATTTCAGTTGAAAATTCAACAGCATTTGCTCAGTGCAAATAAACATTACAGATTCTACAACAAACTGAAAAAAGCTGCGGAAGCATGAATATGTAAAATCTCCATTATACAATAAACAAAACTCGCAATTAATAAACCTTCTCTACTGGGCCTCACCTTCTAATTTCCATAGCAAAATAAATGTCATCAATAACCATAATTTCTTATGAAGGAGTTACATAACAAGAAATACACAAATGCAGATCTAAAAGTATATCATATTAGAAATTCTAGCCAATGACCCCTCACCATCATAGACATTAGATGTGAGAACAGGTATTAAGATTTCTTAAATGCTTTCAGTTGTATTTTTCCTTATTGATTCTAACGAACAACAATTGACCTTAATCACGAAAGTGGACATTTTAATCTATATCTAGGCATTTAATGCCACCAAATCAATTTGCAGCAGCTATATCAGGGTATCAAAAAACTATTCAATGATTTATACAAAAGTTTCCTTTCAAGGCAAACACCAAAATTGAAGTATGAAGTTCGTTGCATCTACAACATATACACTAATCATAACTCAATTTAATCATATAGAGTTGACATCCACAAATTAAGTACAAAAGGATAAACTTTCTAAGCAATTCAGTATGCGGCAAGAAGGGTGTCTGCTCGGAAACTTAAAAAGAGAAACCGCAAAAAAAAAAAAAAACACACACACACACACACACAAAACGAACAACAAAAGTAGCAACAACTATCAATTTTCTGTAAAAGAAAAAAAATCCACAATAAGCCGTGTTCATACCAATCAATAGTTATTGCATTACATACAATGTCTGCTGACCTGGTCAAGAATTTCCCCTGAATCTCCAAGAAATATTTCCCAAGCCCTTTTCATCTTTTCATCTTTGCGAAAAATTTCAAACTATTAAAAGAAATGCAGCAAAATGGAGGAATTCTGGGAAATAGAAGTCATCAGAGTTTATGGTCACAGACAGTCTCTTATTTTTCTGTTTCAAATGAATCATTCTGATGTACTCCTAAAAATTGTGCCAGCATTTAGACAAGATTAGCAGATTTACAAGTAACTCTAGCCTTACAGATAACTCTACCCTCTACGGTAATGGCAGTCTTGTTTGCACTAATTAAATGGTAAGTTGTAAATCTAATCTAGATTGTTCGCCTCCCCCCCCCCCCCCAAAACGAAAAAAACAAAAAAAAATATTGTAACAATTTGTCTGATGTGACACATGCTTGCGCATGCAAATCAATGGAATCCATAAGAGTTCCATCCATTGGAGAATTTAGGATTGCCATAGTCTTCACTAAATCAGAGCCTTCACTAAACCATAGCCTTCACTAAACCATCCTTTTCCTTGCTATGACTTAACAATGCTGTATCAGTCTCCATCAAATCCACATCAAACTTACAGGAAGGTCGTTCTGCCTGATCATGTAGAGCCACAGAAGCATCACATCCTGCGCCTATTGTATTATCCTCCAGCACGACATCCTCATTCGATGTTGTTAGTATATCCTCATCAGAAACGTGGATTGAATCAGTATTCTTATCATTTCTAACAAGTGCATGCTCTTTTTCTGCTTCAACTCTAGATTCCAACATAACACCACACATTTGCCCCTCATGAAAAGAATCGTCAACTGGAAATGATTCCTGATGATTTTCATCATAATTATCCATTGGATGTGATTTTAACTCATCGAAAGGTACAGCAGGTTTACTTAGTTCTTCAGAACATTCAATCTTGTAATTAGTTTGTGCCTCAAGTTGGGATCCGTCACTACCCACAGACACCATACAAGAACAAACAGGAGTCCTCTTACGGCACACATGGCACCTAAACCCAATAAGCTTACTGATGTTCTCTACTGTAAGTCCAAAAGCATCCCCGTGATACCATTCTGCATAAATATGAAATGAGTAAAGGAATATTATGAAAAAAAATTGATAAACAATAGTGAGTTAATAGCAGGATGTTAAATCAGTAAAAGTATCATGTATCACTAGAAAGAGATGCAGAGAATTTGTTACCAGCACAAATTTCACATGCAATATAATTTGATGTGGATGTATGTTCAGCTTCATGACAAAGATAGCACTTTGGTTGATCAAGGGTATCTGTCAACAGCTCAGATGCAGCCAAGAAATTTTTCCTTGTAAATTGCATCACTCGTTCATCATCCGGCTTTCGAGATAACAAGAGACCATTGAGCCAGTAGCTATAATAAGATTTTGTTCTCTTCTTCTGCAAAGAAGTGGTCTTCTTCGGTTTCTGGGATGTTCTCTTTTTGGATTTCGGCCTCCCTCTCTTGCGTCCTGCATGCTTTCTATTTTGCACTGACAAAAGTTTAGCTCTCCTAGCAGAACGACGCAGGGGTATAGCAGCAATTTTTTTATCATTTCGGGATCGTAGTGATCTACCAACCACCACTGCTTTTTTACTGTTCTTTGACTGCATTGACCTGCAACCTGTGGTTGTCTTTTTACTATTCTGCGACTTAACTTTTACACCTCTTGTATTCATCTTCCCTTTCTTTGTGCCATTTTTAGCAGTTCTCATGTCCTTCTTGAACCGATCATCTTGGCATCGGTGGCATGTATATTTACATTCAGCAGTGACTGACCCAGCAGACTTCCTAATATGTCTCTTATGAAAATATCCTGAAACACCATAATTATCTGAAATCAATCTTAAGATTAGAAAGAAGTGCATCAGACATCAGATTTAAGTCTTTTAACACAACACATAATCAAATTATGAAGGAACACAAGACTTCTTCAACAACATCACCGAAAAGGAGCCAAACTGATGACCTAATAGTCTAAGTTTGATAGTCTCAATTAGTTAGTGATGATAACATACTTTCTGAAGGAAAATAATTGATCTTCAAATAGGAATGAGAGATTAAAGTTAAAGATATGCTATTCCATTTTGGAATAGGCGACCCATGATTGTAACCATGAAAAAGAAACAAACAACCAAGGAAATCTTAAAAGAATAACTATTTTGGAGAGAAAAATTTGTTCAATTGGTTGGAATGAGCAAAGGTATAGCTACTAGTTAGTTCACTTCAATTAGTTGGACCTCCTGGGTTAGTACAAGAGGCCGATGAAGAAAGAAAGAAATCTTCAAGAAATCTGCTAATCCAGGGAAAACAATTTCTTTTCCAGCAGTTTTCAGCCTCCCTATCAACTTTTGGAGCCTGCTCGATCATCATAATTTTTTAATAACAACATCAAATCTTTATGGAGTCAATGAAACAGGTGAAAATCCTACTGAGGAGCTACATCTTTCCTGCATGCTTATCATGCTGTCATCCTAACAATGGTTTTGCAACCATCAGATAACCTTATGATAAGGCATCACAAAGAGAAAAACAGAGAGAACAACAATTCTTTTCTCCACAAAATGAATACCATGACTTGTAAAGAACACAACTCAATGCTGCAAATATGATTAAGAAGAAAATAGTAAGTTCTACTAATAATGTAGCTGCTTACCTTTACAATCTTGGCAGCAGACAGCATCTCTGCAGAGTTTTAGGTCCCAGAGAGAAAACGGAAAGAGATGCAGTCAGTACAATTAGCAAAGCAGAAAATGAATTGAGGAAAAGCAATCTCTGCAAGATTAGCATTTAGGCATCAAAACTAGGTATTAGTCTAGCTAATTTGGAGCATTCTACTATAATACATTGCTGTTTCAGGTTCCATGTATTTAGGCCAAAAAGAACCTCAAGGATCCTACCAAAAAAATAAAGAAACTATAGGTTCCCACCAAGAAATAACCGAATCCTCTTTCAACCAAATGTAAGTATTAGACAATGCATCTAGTGCATGGGACAAGAATAAGAGAAAGTTGCCAAATGCAGGAAAATATCAGAAGACATGGACTTAAAATTTTGTAAACCGACACTGGTGAAACAAAAGTGCTCAGAGCTGCGCCAATGAATTTGGTCAGTAAAGTATCCAGAAAGTAATTATAAGGACCTTGAATCAGACCCAGAGTTGGACCATAAAGAGACTGAGAAGGCAGAAGAGAATTAGAATTTACAAAGCTTTCAGGTGCAATGCATCACAGTCATCTTGCGCTTCTGTTTCCTACACAATTACCATAACTTCATCCTTACAGTAGAAAAGAAAGTATGCTTGAGTTTATTAACTGATCTGTATGATCATGTAAATCATAAAAAACGAGAGATTTCAAGACAGTCCTTTTTCATTAAAGAGACAATGTTATCAATTAATTTCACAAAGAAGGATAGGGAATGCCAACTGTGAGTGAAAAAAGAAACAGGTTTAGGCCTGAAGATATTCATATTTTAAAGCTGACATGAAAATTAAACAGAGCATTTCCATTATGACATCTAGAAAAGGAAATATGATTATAGTTTTCCTAGGTATAAAGAATTCAAAAACATAGCAATTTGCAGTACATTTTTAGGAAATCTCTGTGCACTAAATGGAAATCTGCCTACCGCATTATTTCTCCAAGCATGCAGTTAGTGATACTTATTCCACTATAACTAATCATTCTTAAATAACAGGAAACAATCAAAAGCAATAACACAATATTATAGTACCTGATTAGCACATCTTTGCTGCAATGACCACACTGATAATACTCGGATCTTGCAGCTTTTGAGAAAAGATATGAAAATCCCCTATCTCTCAAGGACTTCTTTATGACTCTAATAGGCTCTAAAAGTTTCCCAGAGCTTAGCTTAGTGGAATTGCGGGCAATTCTTCTTTCTTCAAAACTTTTCAGTAGATGTAAGGGCACATAAGATTCGTTAAGCCAATATTTCTTCCTTCCACTGGATGATTCTTCAGCCATTGACCCATGTCTAATGACAATGTCAGGAACACTTCTCCTCTTGCCAAAATCAACAAGATACTTCACTCCTTCTCGTTCTTTTAAACACTTACGGCGGATAATTGCCTTCTTGAACAGCCTAGCAGACTTCCTAAATTCCTTGTCCATTGCACAGAGTGGATGTGTGTTTTCAATGTCATCCCAACGAACATTAGAATCAAATTCTCTAACCTGATAGCCGTCCAGGATCCCAGAATATAATCAGTTAATGAATAAACATAGACATCTCAGCAAATGACTGTGCAGTATGATGATGTACAGGGCATGTGATTTTTTTGGATTCAAAAAAGATTTTCAAGTGCTCATTTTTATATAGGTTTGCTTCCTTTCCCTAAAAGTTCTTCTTTTCTCAAACCTGTAATGTCCTTCTTATATTGTTGGAAATATTCAAAGTTTCTTATGAGACAAAAGAATAAAAGACAAAAAAATGTGCGATCATACGTGGATAGCTAGCTGCTCTACACTGATTGATGACTCTACAGCAGCTCTCCAGGCAACATTTCTGCTTCTCTTCGCAAAATCTGAATTCTCAGGGTATAGTATACCCGGTATTTTCATACACCCAGCTGCAGAATTTCAACTTCAAACAAATTCAGAATATATTCAGTTGACAAAACTGAAAAATAAGTTGAATAGAACACATAAGAAAAATTGCAGACCTTGTCTAGCAGCTTTGGAAACCAAGGAGCGAGGTAAACGTTTCCAACTAAAAAGCTGACAAGACAACCTGCCACCTCTCCACCAACATAGGTTCAATCCTCCAGCAGCTTTTGTAGAAGGGTTACCATCAAAATCCCTAGCTCTCTTCCTGCCAACCCCAGCCTTTGAGTTTGCACGTGATGACGCAATGACTATATGAGAAGCTGAACCCATAGTAACAGCAGAATCCACATGCTTCGACCACTCTGCTGAAAGTGCAAGACGATGCAGATTTGCTTCTAACTGTACAATTTCATAACACCAGAATCAGACAAAAAAGTCCATATAACATAACAATCTACACAGCAGATCACAATGGAAATGCAACATGCTAGATCAACCGAAGAAACAGGACACTGCCAAAATAACTGCTTCAAAGAACCCTTGTTTCAAGGAAATAACAGTGGTTTTAAAATGGGTGGTCTCGGGTTACCTGCATGCTGATAAATAGCAACCTCATTCAAGTAATTAATTAATTAACCAGTCACACTTATCTGCAATCTATTATACATGCTTCCAAATTCGATGATTTTATGATTTAAAATTTATTCAAAACATAAACAAACTCTTATGGTAAGTCAGCCTCATATATAAGTTTGTTCAAAATTCCAAAAATGAAATATCTTGGCATAGAGTATCTTTATGCTCTGATTGGGTTTTTTCTTATCAGCAGCAAGTTGCAACCCAAATAAAAACATCAAAAATCCTTCTAAGCTGGAAAATAACAGTACATCCATTACCATGAGGAGTAATTGTTTTACAGATGCCACATCAGCTGTCTTAAGCGCACTTTTTCGCCAAAGTTTGGTATAATGTGGATTAAGCCATGGACCTAGCAAAAGCCCTTGCAACCGATCTTCGATGGAGAGAATGTGGCATATGACATCTACAAGATGGCCTTTCTTGTTCCTCTTTGATAGAAGGCCAGCCACCTCACTTTCTGAACTCCCCAATGCACAACCATTATTCATGTGAAACAAGCAATCCATGTCATCTGTAGATGATTTGCAAGAGAAGCACCACCCACATTTTTCTTTCTGCGTATCTGCATTTAGCTTCTGAGTATTTGGCCAATAAAACTTGTCCCATTTCTTCAAGATGGCTTTCATCTGCTTAGAAATTATCTCCTCATCGGAGTTTATGGGTTCCTTACTGATTTCATTTGATGACTTGTGCATTAATTCTTCAGCTACAGATGAGGCTGTTTGAGCAAAACTATAATGATTCACATAAGCAATTTCTGGCTGCAATTGTAATGTGTCCCCTTTTCTTGAATTTATTGGAGATGAATTACAGCCAGAAGATGCAAATTTCTGTTTAATATCAGAAGTGGCAGATGTCATGGAACTATCTCCAGGTGCTGGCAATTTCCCAGCTATTTCAAACTGATTTGAGAATTCAGCAGCTCGAATAGAATTATCAGGCACTTCTTTTTGAAAATTATGAAATCCTGAATTCATTTGTGTTGTTTCAGCAGAACCTTCTGAACTTATATTCGGTAGCTCCATAGCAGTCACCGAATCCAATAAGTTCACGGATTTTGAAACTGCATTGTTAGGACGACTAGAATATCCGGCAACAAAGTTTTCTTCCAGCTTCTGCTCATTATCAATCTCACTAATGGTAGGAACTTCTGCCTTCATATTCCTGCTTAAAGATACAGTGTTCAGGGCTCCATTTGAGCCAACTGTAATATCCCACTGCTTACATATTGCATTTATAATGCCACCATAAAAGGTATCTGACGACTTTAGCACATCAATTACAAAATTCAGATCATCTTTATGGTAGTAATTCAAAATAAGTTCTGTATCACAAGAATCTGACCTGCAGGTTCAACAACACATTAAACCAAAGCGATTATGAACTTAGTGTGCACACGGAAACAGAACTCTTACATTATCCAAGGGGAAAAATTTATGAAAAAAATAAAATAAATTGAGGAAAAGAGAAAACTTCTTATTGATAATTAGCAAAGAGCACCACAGCGGGGCAAGATAGGAAGGTACTCTATATTTACAGTCCAGTTCCCTCTTTCCAATAAATGGACTAGATATGTTTTCTAGTTAAAAAGCAATATATTGTGCTTGATATTTGTTCCTACCAAAAATTAAGAACCTGACAATTTTTCAGGACATGGTAGGTAAACTCAAACCACTGCCTTATAGAAAAATGTCCAAAATGAAACAAATTACAGCTGATTTAATCTATTATAATGTTCTCCGTAAATATTTTTCTTACATATTAATATCATTGCCTGAGAGATTTGAAGTCTTGTCGGGGAACATCATGTTCTTAGCAGGGTCACATGCCACCACTTGGACAAAGCAATTCACACCTAACATCTGTTGTCATATTATATGGTAGTTCTTATGCATTTATTTCATTCCATAAACCAACTGGATGACATTTTGAGAAACTTTCACAAACCTTGTGAACCTATGTTTGACCAAAATAGAAAACAATGGACCTCACTACCTTAAATGGCCTTGCATTATAGCAATCGATTAATAAGTACGTAATTTAGCAATTAAAGAAAATCGTTGTGATTGGCAATGACACACGCCACAAGCCACCTACACTCCAAACAGAAATTTTGAAAATGATGAAGTTCAGCAGAGTAGCGTACTTCCAACAACAAGAGATAAAATTGTTTGCATCGAAATCATAATTTATTGCACTGAGTAAGGCAAAGAGGATTCGAAGAAGATGGTAGCTCATAGATTTATGCCTAATAGGCTCTCAGACGTGAGATATAGAGAGTGGGAACAAGGCACTGAAAGGATGACAAGATTTCTAGGTGAATGACAGAACTAAGAAAAAATTAGTTGTACAGTTGCAATTTCGTTTGAATTGACATTTGGAAAAATAAGGATAAAGCAGTCACCAAAGTGACTTTCAAACTCACAGCTCTAGCTCCTCACATATTTATATCGAGGAATTAGACAAACTATCTGTTCAAAAGCTAACTAACGATACATTTTTTTTTTTTGGGGGGGGGGGGGGTTGCATAACTTTTGTCCAACATCAACAAGCAAGGCTTAGGGCTTTGCAGGCATAAATCGTTCGTTAATTTTAGATTCCAAAAGTTTTCAAGTTTATAATTTGCAACCAGGGAGGAAAAAAAAGTTGATGTGTAATTGTAATGCCCCTTTATGAAATCGACACGGTAAACCACATATTTTTACACCTCATCTTAGCGATAGCAAAAGGTATAATCAGTTACCATATTTAAATCAATGTAATAAATTGAATAAACTTACACTAACAAGTAACCGCAGCTGCAAAAATATAACCGTCCATGAGGATCGACTCCCAAAAGCTCTGCTCCTCTAAGGGATTTACGTGGTTTCATCCACGGTTTATGTCTATCTAGAGCACACTCAGGGCAGAACCAGTCACCTTCTGGTACAGTAGCAACACCTACACACTTTGAATGATAAGCAGCAGGGCATCCATCACAGCATAACAAACTCCCATCCATCTTACAAAGGCAGCATTCATCACTATTCCAGTCATTGGCATCATCAACTACGTCCTCGGTCAAGCAAGAACCAGCAGAAATATCCACCGCAACCTTCCTTCTCTTACCAGTCTCATTGTTTATATTCCTATCAAAGTCCATTTCAGCCTCAGCCACTGAGGATCTTCGGTTAAGCTCCATTCTTATGGCCTCCACGTCAATCATATCATCACATAAACACCGGAGGATCTCAATCTTCACAGAAACAGGTTGTTTGCAATACTCACTACTGAATAGCTTCAAGCGAGTAAGCTCAGAACCTGGTTTCAATCCTGAATTATGAATCAAGAAGTACTCGGCCATAAAAATGGGCCAAGTGAGCAAATCCAGCAAACCCCAGTTAAGACTCCTACATCAGATAATTCAACAAAAACGATGAAGTAACCATTTAAGGGGAAAAAAAAAAGAAAAGAAAAGTAAAGTAAAATAAAATGAACAGCAAAAAAAGAAAAAAATTACTTGAGAAATAGTTTAAAGACAGGCAAAACAGAAATAATACCTCAAGCAATCAGAAGCAGATTCAGAACCTTCTTTTGGAAGATGCTCCAAATGCTTCCTCAAAATACGCAAAATCGAGACATGAACGCTATCAAATAACAAACTAGGAGAGCTGCACTTCAGTGCAGCAACAAAATCCTCCAACTCAAAGGGACTTAAAAATAATAAAGTGCTAAATGATCTCAGACAAGCATAAATAGAAAAAAGGTCCAGTACAGGAATTCCATCTAAATCCAAATTCCGCGAAGAAGGGGGTAGCAGCAACTTTGGAGGATTAACCACAGGCTCCTCAATTCTTCCAGTATCCAATGTAACTGGAAATTCCTCCATTGACGCATCAGCCATGGTAGATGATAAATCATTGACCTCACAAGACATTTTTGAGCTCAAATCTTTGTATCGAGCAGACCCTCTGCGGGCACTCCTTCTCAAAACAGTTTTAGTAACAGAATTTAAATCATCTACAGATTTTCTTCTTTTTCTTCTACCACTCAACTTTTTGTATGAGCTTCCGATATCACCTTGGCACCCATCAATTACAGTACTAGCCGGAGTGGCAAAGTCCTCCTTCAACTGAACTCCATTAGCATTATCATGGCCCCCAAAATCCTCAACCGGCATACTATCTTCCTTTGGCATTCCATCAACCAACCCAAGACAAACATCCTGAGCCACATGAACTTCTGTTAGCGCTCCATTCATAACAGCACCCTTTCCCACCGTATGCGAAGAAGTCAATTCCTTCTTCACTTGGGCTTTAAAATCACCAGTTCTATCATCTTTATTTTCCTCATCAACACCCACATTCAAATCAAAACCACATTCCTTCTTCTGCATCTCCGAAATCTCCAAATTCTCTTCCAATTCTCCATTCGCATCTAAATTCAAATCAATACACCGTCTCTCTTTCTTCTCCAAACTCAAATTTGCCTCCAAATTGCCGCCATCATTTAAATTTAAATTAAACCCAGCATTCAAATCAATACCATTTTTAATTTCAACATCCACAATTAAGTTCCCATTAACAGAACCCCCATTCTCTCTCACATCCTTCCCTAGGGTTTCTTTACAATCTCCATTCAAATCAAACTTGCCACTAAACCCATCAATTTCTCTAAAATTCTCAACAAACCCAACATTCAAATCAACTAACCCATCGTCATTCAAATCAAAGTTCTTCACGGTTCTCTCAGCTTTACCTGACTCTCCACGCTTACCCTCGAGCCGGCGCCTCTTCTTCGGCTTCCTACCGAGCCGTGGCTTCGCGTGAACAAGTTCAGCTGCAACTTCACCAACTTTCCCGCCACGATCACTCTCCAGCAACGAGGCAACCTCAGAGACATCCAGCTCCTCCAAATCACCGTCCTCGTAGACGATCTCGTACAATTTAGACGACTCGTCGTACGATTGAATAGTCCCAGTAAAAACCCCAAATCCTCTAAACTCTTTCTTCACCTTTCTGCCCACAAATTCCATTACGCCCCCCAGATACGAACGATCTTTTAGCCAAAATGGGTTTTGGTTCCTGTAAATTCTCTCTCTCTAGAATCTAGAGAGAGAAATGTCAGTTTTGAAAAATAATTGAAAACAAAAATAAAAATGTCAAAATGGGGTTTTAACTTTGACGTTCAAAGAAATGTGAAAGGGGAGGAAAAAGAAGTTGAATTGAGACTTTGCGACTCGATGCTAAAAAACTCAAATATCTTTGACTCGCGTCCTTTCCATGTCAGATATTCTTCCATTTTCCTATCATTTAGACACTCAATGTTTAACAACATTCCAATTTTTACCCCAGGAGTTTTGAAGATAGGCGTGTTTACCCCCACCGTGTTTGATTTAAAGTTCTAATTTTGTTTATGGGATGACACACTTCGAAATAGGTTGTTTGTATATAATATAATAATGTATTAATTGAATAAAAATAAATTATATGATTTATGTACTTAAAAAAATATAATTAATATTGTCACATCATTTATTATTTTCTTTGATACACTTTTATCTTATTATTTAGATTCCTAAAAAAAACTAAAAATATTATTGTAACTTTATTCTATTTAAACAAATTTTAAAGAGTCTTAATTTTATTAAAAATTTTATCGTCAGTGTCTAATAGATTCTATTAGTTAAATTAAGTGTTAATAATTAATCATTTAATACTATTTGACTATTTTTTAATAATAAAATAACCTATTTAATCATAAGTACTATATTATAAAATTATAAAAATAAATGTATTTTAGATAATTTTATTAACTCTTTAAAAAGTTTTATAATCCCCATTCTTTTTATTTTCGACAACTTTATAATTTGCGCTCTACAGAAATTTAAATTTCGAACTCTTCCTAGAGATTTATGTGTGCTGGCCCCGGTGCAGGATGTTGATGATCAGTTTTATGACTAATAGGGTAATGCCTTCATTAATTAAAAGCTGAAGGGAATAACGGACTTTGGGTTTCGTAATGATAAGATGATTTATTGAGAGATTTAAGACGCCTATGAATACGATGGATTCTGTTTATTGTCATTTAAGGCGTGTAAAAGGATATTACTGCCTTGTCCAAAAAGGAAAAACGATATCATTGCATCATGATCTCTTTAAAAAATAAATTTGTATTTTTTGAATTTCGATTGAATTAAATAATGATCCTATTTTTCTTTGATACAAATAAAGAGTTTCTGTTTTTCAAATTATGTAAACTTGCATAACGATGCATTCAAACGGTAAATAACCACGATGTTGGATCAATTTTATAATCATATTTCAAGAGTCACTTCTTAAACAAACATCTAATTGGAGCAATTTTTGTTTTCCCTTTTTACACGCCGTGCGTCGTTTGATTGATTAATTTATTTGTTGTACAATGGAATGTTTCTCAACTTTGAATTCTCCGTCTCAAACTGTTGACTTAAATTATCGTCCATAGATGTAATCTATCAACTAGTTTGAATTTTAAATTATAATATATCTTCCCAGTTAAAATTAAAATATGCCATTAAATTGGACGGACTAATTAATAATATTACACCCAACGGTTCCTCAACTTAACAAGCAAGTGAATACAATATTAAATTTTTTTTTGAAATACTGATTTAGATTTTTACAGACTCCGCACTACCCAAATTCTTAACTTAAAAGAAAATGAATACAATATTATTATTATTATTATTTAAATACTCATATAAATTTTTTATAGATTCCACTCATAATTTAAAAGAAAATAAATACAATGTTAATATTTTTTTCTTTTGATACTAATATATATTTCTTACGGATTGCAAGTGAATACGACGTTAATTTTTTTAAAGTCCTATAACATTTCTGAAGGAAGAAAAAATTGAGGGAGGATTAAAATTGATTTCTATAAATATATCGTTATCAAGTAATATAAGCGCAAGAGTTCTTCTACTACACTAAAGGCACATTGATGATTACAATGTTAATTATTGAAGAGAAACTTCGTGGGTTTATTTTTTTTATTATTATTTATTCAAATGAAAAGGTAAATACAAAAAAAAAAAAATTTACATGCTGAGAAAATCAACATGGGTCACATTTGTAGGATCTGATCAAATTTTGTGAACCAGAATATATATATACATACAAAGACGTGACGCCCAAGTTGCAACCAAAATGAAATGAAATGCCCATCAATATCATGATAACTAATTATGGAGAAGGCGCATTCGGTGGATTCGGGAAGGCCAACACGAAAGACGAAGCAACACGGGCAGTGCAGTTGGAAGAACGACAAACCCACGAAACCAACAGATGTCTGGGAAGAATCGCTGTCCGGAAACAATCCGAAAGCCTTTTGGAGAAGTTATTGTTATGCTGCGGAGCCATGGCCCGTTAGACCAACGGGATGGGGCAAAGAATTCGAAGAAGAAGACTCGCGGCCGCCGCCAGCCGTTTCAAATACCCGTGGTTAAATACTCTTTCAATCCCCATCGTTTTCACTTTTCAGTCAACAACCCCCGGTTAGTCGTTATCTAGAAAGTTCTTGTCGTGTTACCTTAACAGCGGTTGGAATTTAGTTTTACAGCGGTTGGAATTTACTTTTTCAAACTTCATCCACAGGACCGCCGGAAGCGACATACTGATGAAATCGCTCCAAATTCGACCCATAATTCTTTCTTATTTGAAACATCGCCCAGAACTTCCGTAATCTGCTATCTGTGGCGTGTATATGTCATTGGTTCAGTGGCATATTGTAAATTTTTTTCTTTTCTTTTTTTCTGGTTTTTAAAGAAAAAGTTTCACGTAGTCGAACGCAATGTTCGTGAGAGATTCATTGCTCACGCATATATTACATTTTGGATGTCTATTGGATATAATGCACGAGAGAAATCATTAAAAACGTCTTTCGGTTAGCGTTTGCATCCAAAATCTCATTTCCACGGCTATTTTTTATTATTATTATTATTATATTTATTATTATTAACTAAAAAACAGATTACTCTCGTACCTTTGAGATTATAGTATTTATTTAATGATTAATAAATCTAATCCAAAAATGTTCGCCAAATAACATTTAGAATATTGGAAGAAATTAAACAAAACGTTTTATCGTTAGATTCCTGTAAATAAAATTAAACATAAAAATATTTATTTTCCTCAACTAAAAAAATTTAAATCTTCATTCCAAACGTATTCTCATTTTGTTCATGTGAAGAGGATGCAAGACAAGTATCTGGCCGAAGAGAGATGAAATGGAAGAAAATGGGTCTGAATTTTCGATCTGATTAAATACAGAGACTTGTTTTGGAATCCATCACCATAACAGCCCAACTCTACCCAAGGCGACTAATATATACATATATGTTGTTTGAAAAAATGTGCAGCTTGAAGATGCACTTGGTGAAATTTGCATGAAGAATAGCTTTCTTCCAATGCATGATGCAGATCACCTTTTGATCATTTTTTTTCCCTCCTTCTCTCTCCTCTTTTGTTAAAGATGATCAGTAAATTTCACCTTCTTCCCTTTAATAATGTCTAGTTTATTTTAATTGTAAATGTGTAGATATTTGATATATTCTAATATATATTTTATAAATTAAAGCAAAAAAAAAAAAGTTTACAAAAAAACATTAAACATTTGAGAAAGTTTAATTAAACATGAAAATTTGTTGTTAGATGTTGCAAGGCATACTTGTAGAATGAGTTGGACATTTGATACCCTCTGAAAATCCCTTAAAATCCCATTATTTTATTTACACCATCCAAAATTTTCAAATAGTTTGAAATAATATGCATTCCTTTTAACATACTTTTTTTATGATAAATTTAACCTTAGTTAAGTTAATTAATCTCATATCTTTTATTTTATTTTTTTATTGTTCACACCCATATCCATGGACTTTTTTTTAATTTAAAAAAACAAGAGAAAACTTTACACGAACATTTTTTAGAAAACAATCACTTGTAGAAAAATATTTTCCCCTTTTTGTTATGGGCGGATTTCATAACTTAATATTTCGTCCACTCAGTCTAATAGTACTGATTTAATATTATAAGGTAACATTTACATTTTCACACATGTACCATTGAACCGCGTGAATTTATCAAATGAAACTAACAAACAACGCTAATAAGTCAGAATATGTTTGTGTAAATAATTTTTAGCAAAAGAGTGGCCTTAACATGTGAGTTTAATTAGAAATATGGCGTCCTTGAAGGGATGTAATTTCAATTTGGGTTAAAGTTGTAAATATCCGAAAGAGATTTTTTGAGTATTGTTGTTACCTCCATTTATATTCCCTCGTCGAACCTCAGGTGCATGGTTAAGGGGCCCATGTCACATATGATTTTGACCAATCCGGCACATGAATAAGGTTTTGAACAAATCTAATTGTGATTGTTAATGCACCTAGAGGATGAGATATGATATGGAAATAATGAAGCAAAAATCATAATTTACACTTAACGAGACACATAGGTCTCCTCAAAGCTAACCCAAAAACAAGTTCCAAAAACGTTAACATCCCGTTGCATCCAATGTCATATTGGAACGCGTAATCCTTGTTATCAAATATATGAATAGACAATGAATTAAACCACTTTCCATGTTATAAACATGCTGCCACGTACCTACCTAGAAAGGCATTTCAGTTACATGTGATCCATCACACTATTTTGTATCTAAAACATCAAGCAAGCAATTAGAGCTACCGGCGGTACAAAATAATCATCTATCCAGAGAAATCTCAAGCCCTTAACTTCTTAGGTGTGGCTTTGTCTGCTGACCTACCAGATCCTTCTACTAGTCTAGTTGTAGATGAAATAATAAAAACATCTAATTGCAAATTTTGCTGATAGACATGATTCTTTCTCTTGCAACTGTTTTGACATTTGTACACTAAGAAGATTTAAAAAAGGGTAAAACATTGTAAAAAGAAGAAAAGAAGTGATACATTACAACACAAATTAGCCGTATCAGACCTAGTCGATGGGTCGGCGTAGACCAGAATAAACTGCTCTGCGGAAAAGAGGATGTGTATCTTCACTTAATACCTCTGCATCCAGCTTCTCCACATGTGGCCATATCTATCAGACACAATATATTTACATTGAAGATGTCAGAAACAGAAATAGGCACTTAGTCATAAGTCAAAGAAAAGGGAATTCGAGAGCATATAAATGGTATAGATACATCTATTGGCTTATTGAGAAAATGTCCTGCATCTATGATGCAGCTGCAGCTACAACTACATTGTGCTCAATTTCAACTCCTCAAATCTTCAAGTGGCACAACCACATAAACACAAATTCTGAAGTTCCATTGACCACTCCACATATACCATCAGCACGAAGGAAAGTGCAAAAAGTTAACAGCCACAATGAGAATCAATTTTATCGAGCTTCTACTACAGCCTCAGATACTTCAGATTTTTTAATTAGAAACCAATTCCTGAATCCTCATGCTATGAAGAAGGGCAAAAAGGAAAAAAATTCTAGCACAAATGAGTTGACACAAGTTATGAACATCACAGATTAGGGAGCATAAAGGCTTGAGACCTTCGTGATGTGAGGGGAAAAGATGACAATGGTAAACAATATATTTTCTGCTGAGCTCACATGTATCTGTCAAGCAAAGATGTAATGCAATGGCAAGAGCCAAGGGTATTTCAAGAAATTAGATACTAAGAACTTATAGACAAAGAATCTTTTTTTTTAATAAAAAAAATAGAGGTTAACGACAGATTCAGAACCACCAAAGATTCTTAAGAAATGTTTACCTCAGAAGCATATTGTCTTGAAAAGGCCTTCACATAACCCAGAGTTGATAGACACCACTGCTCCTTTTCACCTATGTTGTAGACATTGCCTGAGTTCCCACCATTTGACTGACTGCATCATTTAAGGAATAAAACAAAGTAAATGTGACATCTTCGACGTCATTCCATGTCATTACAAGCAGAAAGAGAAGCAATACGAGAGGTTGGTGGAGAGGGGAACCTCTTTTTAAGTCTTCCATTTTCATTGTCCAGTTCCATTGCCAATGGCTCTTCAAGGTCAACAGCCATCGCATCTGCAGGGATAGATTTTAAATCTTGCAAAGTTCCAGCTCTAGATGCATCTGGTAGGCGTTCCATCAACACATTTGAGAAGTTTCTGTAAAGAGAAAGATATAGTGCCTGCACATTCCAATTAGAAAGACATCCATGAGATGAATAAACAAAGGAAAAGCGCTTCACATACATGCTAATAACCAAACAAAAATATGCAGTAGTTTGCGTGCAAGAAAGTTGTGACATTATAAAGCAATGAATGCAATAAATCACATTATCAAAGCTTAGTGAAAAAAAAAAAAAAAATTCAACATGGACACAAATACACTATCCATTGGGATGCATTTCAAGAGTCAAAAGGATATCATCCAATGACTCCTTATTCAAGCCATCCTTAATGAATTGAATCTTATCTTCCCTATAATCAGACACCATTCCCATATACTTATAGGGATTGTTAAAGCATTGCATTCTAGCACATTTATGACAAGAAACTGGAAATTGTGCAGCTTTGTGTTTTCTTGCATAATTTTCTTTCCCATAACCAGGCATGGACACAAACACACTAACCCTTGAAAATCTGTAATAAATTTACAAATTTCTTTCTTTCCTGGATTTATCCACAAAGCCAATGGACACACAGCAGAAGAGCAAGGAGGCAAAGCCATCTGAGAGTCAAAACATTGATTCGTCTATTTGTGCGACATTGGGAGAATCAAGGCATTGTCACCATGCCTCAAAAAGAAATCCACGTCCGTTTCTTTCCGCAACAGTGTACAATATGATTTCAACACGCATATTAGTCATATTCTTTCCCTCTCTTCCCCACGCTCGAAATCTTCTCCATCCATGGAGTTTTGAACTCGCAAATGACAACTAACGGATGGTCTTCTTCAGTTACATGTTAATGCACAGATGACTAGCAGCATGATAGTTTAAAGATGGAAATGAGAAATACAGTTTATTCTAAGTACCTCATTTTCTTCTACGGCTCGAGCAAAAAGAGCCTCCTTGGCCTCTAAAGACTCTTTTGCTGATATCTCCTCATTTTTAGCTTTTTCGTAATGTAATTTCAGACGACTCATCCTTGCAGGATTTCCACCAAGAACAGGTTCACCATCAACCAAAGAAAGCTTTGACTCAGCAGCTTCTAACTCTGCTTTGGCCTTAGCTGCAGCTTCTTCTGCTAATGTAACACCCTTCTTAAGAGATATAATCTCTTTCCTTAGATCACAGATACGGTTATATGTCTTGCTGACTGCATTCCTAAGGACCTGAAAATATTAAAACAGTAAAAAAGAAAGGGAAGAGAAAACTTCAATGAGACTTCGCAGAAGTTTAACAATTGTTCCAGGAATACTGAGAGGGCAAGCAATTCTGGAAGCAGCTTCGGCTTCCAAACAAAAGGAGGAAAATAGCTTGAAAATTTTCCTATTTTCAGTTATCCTAGAGACACATATCACAACATAAAAATTTCATTCTAGTTTAGGAGACCAAACCTTCATCCCAACTACTTAAAGGTCGGGCAGTTAGTTCCAATGGAAGGTAGACTGCCTCAAGGCCAGTATTTCTCAACTTTCATCTGGATCGTTTAAATCTTAAGGCATCTAAACATTTACAGCAAAACCTTCACCTCTCATCTGTTTTAGAAATGGAGATCACCAATTATCTTTATTTCGTGAAAATGGGAGAATGAAAGATTTTGACAGAAATCATGAGGCTATTTTTCAGTAATTTATAGGAAGTCCTAGTCTACATTATTTTCTAACCAAAATTGAGATTAAGATTCACATTAGAATCTTCTTGTATGTGAGGCAAACCATTGATTTAGGATTTAGCAAAGTTGTAAATCATATCATATCAATTAGGCAAAAAGTGTTAGAAAGAACTTTGAAAATTTACCTCCCATGGACGATCTGAAGTATGAAATTGATCAATGTTTTCTGGAGAGAAGACCCATCTCACAATGGCCAAATTAGATATGAGCCGATAACCCATCATTCTATCAATTGCTATGGCAGCATTCTGGGTATTGTTCTTCCAATACAAACTTACTTCTTCTATCAGCATCACTTGCTTATCATGATCCGGGCATATTTTTGATATGACTTGCCCGTATCTCTCCAAGACAGTGATCAAATGTGTGAAACTTTTAGATCCAATATCAAGTAGAGTTTGCACAATCACTTTGATGGTGACTTCCAGCCCATGAATAGGATACACACTTTCTTCTACCCACACAATTATTTCACGGGCAGTTTGCCTTCCTTTCACCTTGTTTGTCAGTTCCGCAGATAGTGAATGTTCTTCACTTCTTTCTTTACCATCTTCCATACTATATTTGAAGTTTGGACCACCTTTGGGAGGAAGCAACTCTTCTAAAGCAGGTGCATTCTCAATGCTCTATACAAAAAATATGAAGGAAAAAGGCGCCGTAAATATTAAGTCTTGCATCATATTAGTCCCCAACCAAACCTTGTATCATTTTGAGTAGTAGTTTGCATAATGAGATAGTTTTTGCCCTATATTAAACTAAGACATCCTTTTCAAAGATATTCTGGATCCATTTATGAAAACTATACGCTGAACATTTATAAATTCCCAAACATTTGGCAAGATTTATTACCTGCTTAACTTTGTCCCAGTAAGATAGGCGGACTTCTCGTTCCAACACCTCCTGAACAAACACTCGTTGTGGAGCCCATTTAGGAAGGTCTAAGACATAAGCCCATTCTTCCCAAGGCCAGATGAATTGAAAATTTGATCTGTAACAACAAGGCCTTTATTAAATGTGCAAAGATCAATTAAAGCATTAGACCTGAGTTCCAATAAAAAGACCTATCATAAAGGTTATCTATAATTCTTCAAAAAAAGGAATGTCAAACTTTAGCCAAATCAATTTAGGATGAAACTTGTATCCTAAGAAAATGGATATGAGACTCCACCTAAAGTTCTCTCTGACTCGTAAAAGGTCCGTGAGTTCATTTTTAACCAAGATTCCAGTTGCATTAACACTAGAGCAGATAGAATATCACATATCAAAACTGACGAACAGGCCTCAAGGAAAATGTTGCATGCACTCCTAGTCATAGAGGACTAAACTCTAGGAACAGCTGCTCTTCTGTGCACTAGACCTGAAGCCAAACCACTAACGGTAATGTGTATTGGTATTTTTCCTGCTCCATTTATGTGAAACTAGATAAAATGAAAACTCGAAAAAGAAATTAGAAAAGAAGTTGTTGAAAATCAAGACACAAAATAAAGGGTTCACTAAATGTGCTGGGGGGTTTCTTTTGTAGATTTTTGACTTACAGGTGGTGGGAAAACCAAAGAATGAACCGTATCCGGCACTCCATATCCAAGTCAGCAATTTTCTCAAAAAGAGCACGAACAGCACCAGCAACAACTGCAGGGAAGGCCCCAGGAAGTGCCTATGAATCAAACCTCATTGTCAGAAACTTCTTTAAATACTCAGAGCAATTGCTTTACACAATCCAACAGAAAAGGAAAACAAGATAGAAATGATTCAATCAATGTAATTGCTTAGATCCATTCAATAGATATAAAAAGAAAAAGGGGAAAAAGGGGGGAAGAAAAAAGAAAAGGAATTAGTCAATGTAATAGCTCTCATTCTACCTTACAGAGATCCATAATAACCAGTGTGTAATAGATTGTCTTGAATGGGGGTTGAGGTAGTAAAAGCAACTGCAAAACCAACAATGTAAATAGACCATTATATCTGATTTGAAGTAAATCACTGCTACAGTTACGATAATTGCGGTTGAGAACAATTGCAAAAGCAAAATCCTTTCCGACTGTATTAAAAGCTAAATGGATATGCTTTTAACTTTTGACAGAGGCCTTCTGCCAGCTGCAAGGGTCATTTCGGTGATTTAACAGAGAAAATATATCTTTTTGCTAAGAGACATCCGTACATGGTATTATTTTTAAAAGGAAAACTTGCATATCATATTACTTTCATTTTCAAATAATGAATTGATGATAATTCTTTAGTCCACTAGAGTAGGATTTGAAAATTGTATTGTGCACTCAGTTAAACTACCGCACTTCATTTCTCTTGGTACCTTTCCTACTGCTTAGTCTAAGAAGTCAAATAAAAATGTATTTCCTTCTATCTATCTTTCTGGTGGGGGGAACAAAAATCAATTTAAAGATTTTAAATAAGACTATGATCCCCTGTAATCATAAAAATGCCAAAAAATAGTGTCATCATAAATCAGATCATTGAAACAAATAATGATGTAAAATGTATTATCAAATAAAATAAAGAAGAAGAAAGCGGTGAAATAATTGTAGAATTACGAGTAGAAACAAAAAATCAATACCATTAAATGCAATCAAATTTTATATAAAAGATTTTCGTTTTTTGGGGCCTAAGAAACAAAAGAATAAATAAAACTAAAATAAATATATAAAAGATTTACTGATGCCAAGCCCTAAATAGAAGAAGGAGCTTACAATCAAGCTCTAATAGGTAGATAAATCTACTTAATGTAAAACTTACTAAAGCAAGAAAACTATAGTAGTAAAACTTACTATTGGTGATACACCAAAGATTTCACTTTAAATAAAAAATCTTGAATAAATGACCCTAATAATTCTTGATTAGTTTGGCTTCTTTATGCACCACACGAATAAGATTCCAGTCCTAACATCATAACGAATTAGATGTCCATTATTCAGAAATTGTAAAAAGCAAAGGAGCAGTTTTGCATTCCATTTGGGATTAAAGAAAAAGAGAAACATTACCTGGGAGAAGATTGTCTCGGCCATCAGATACTCGTATCGGAAAGGCACAGGCAAGTTTACCATGTAAAAAGCACACTCCTTTCGACTAGCTTTGCATGAAACATGAACAGAAATAATTAAAATTGTCCACAAGACCCATCATATAAGATAAGAATAAGAACAGAGTAATCCACATAAACTAAATACACACAAGAGGCATAAAATCAGGAAGGTATCATCATGCTGACTCAGACCAACTGAAAGCAAGACCAGAAGAAAGCCCAATGCCATTGGCACAAGCTAAAAGATACGAACAACTGTTGAGTTGTATAAGTAATACACCATAACTACAGAGCTTACACCTAAGTACTTGTAGAAGGAGCACATTGTTCTAAGACTTGCACTGCAACAAAAGGAAGGGAGAAGACTGGGAAAAGGAGTCTCAATGAAGTATAACATAACGAGGATGGGAAGCTTCTGACCAACAACACCCTCTACATTGGTTGTGCAATTCACACAACACCAATTTATATAAGAATCATATATCCCACCAAAATAAATAAATAAATAAAGGTTAAAGTGCAACCAAAGTATAATACTAATGATCAAAGACAAAAACAAACCAGCCATTGAAGAACAAAAGCACATCCAGCAAATATTCTTCCAAAATGAAGCGATCAATAGGTTGCATATCCTGTCCAGACAAAAAGGTGAAACAAAGGAAACCAATATAATTCTAAGCAATCGACAAATAACAAGAAGTTTACATTTGTTATTGAAATACTTAATCCAAAACATGCTGAAGTAGATAATATATGATAGGAGAGATCTCTTAATAATGTCAGTAGCAACAGCTAGGATTGCAACAAGAATAACTCCCTCTTGCCTAAATCCAAGTAAATCAGGATTCTAACCCGGGTTCATATATAAAAATAGAAGATATTGATTGAGCTAGCTTGTAACTCTTTCGAATCTTTTCTATTTGTAAGTTCCTAATAAAGAAAAACCTAATTTACATGCAAAATAAAATATTCAACTGTGTTAAATTGCAAATGAGGAATGGCAGAGCTACTAAATCAATAAAATCCTCCCAAATACTACCAGAAGCTCGGATACATGTTCTAAATAAAGCATTAGCATAGAAAAATCCAAGCATCTGTGAAGATTAATGTGTATCTTCAACAACAAAACCTTGTCATAAGCTAAACGTCACATAAAATAAAGAAAGCAAAATCTATGCAGTTCTCATCTAAAATGAAGAAAAGGCATGAATGGAGGTTTAAAGTACACTCACAGTCCAAAATCTAGGTCACAGGCTTAACAAGTGTGATATCCCACCCAAAGGCTGACTCCATTCTCATACAAAAGAATGATCTGAATTTGTCAGAGAGAATTCCAATTGGACATGTCCATATTAGGGTGCCTAAGTAAGAGAAACAATAAAGCCAAAGTAGCACATTTCCTACAAAATGAACATCTAAATAATTGCCCGAGTACCAGTCAAAAGGTTTATAGAATGACAATCACTACAACCAGGGTTCAAAATTTTTTGTGGGGGGGGGGGGGGGTAACTTTGCTCCATTCCTCCTAATGGAAAAACCCAACAGTCGAGGCACAAGAAGCTAATGGCCATAACTTCAGTAAAAACAAATTCATGATCCAAAAGCATTTATTCATGAAATGACAATTTATTTCTATGTAAAAACAAAATATATGTGAACTGATATATGAGGATTAGGATCTTAAATATTTACCGCTTCACTTTTGCTTGCTGGAAATATATTAAGCCTGCGTATCCTTTGAGGATACTTCAACTCTGCATCATGCTTTTGTTTACCATGTGTTATTCCAGAAACTGCTGTGGGTACATCAGGTTGCTCAGGACAGCTTATGGGCCCAAAATCATGAGACTTTCCGGAAACCAACTGAGCTTCAAATGAAAGGTGGGGCCTTGGAACTAGCAAGTAAAAATGCAGAACATGAGATCAAACAATGAACTTAAAAACACAGAAAGGAGAGAACGAAATAGAAAAGAGAAAGATTTCATCAAACAATGCAACCACAAATAAAATACACATGGCTATAATATAAATAGATAAATCATCCATATGAAGGATATTTTTTCTTCATAGCATATAGGAAAGTCAATTAAGTTCTCAAATAAGCAACAAATGTCAACAGGGACTAACAACAAATTTGATCGCTATCATCAAAAAAGTAAATATATACAAAAGTTGCAGATGTATTTTAGAAGATGCTAACGAACTAATTATAGAGTTTTCATCCAAAACCAAAAGATTCAAGTAAAAATGTTGATAAAATTTCCATTCTTCATGGACCTATGGGAGTGAGACACAGAATCCAATCCTTACAAGTTAAAACATTTTCTTCATTAAATTACCTGTGAACCTAGAAATATACGAGAAATAAAAGTCTATCAACTCAACTGCATAATCCATAAAAAAATATTTCAATGTAATAGATAAACGTTTGATATGTGTTTAACCATTATCAAGGGCTTGAACAATGAAGTGAAAGGTTAGAACTTAAGAGTTCAATGTGGTTTTCATTATCATGAACATTAGAAATGAGGCTACTAATTCCCATTGGTTGTTTGACTTTGGACATCCAAAAATGAAGACATTAAAATTTGAAAAATCCCTTTGATAACAGGGATGTCACTAAATATTTAGAACCAAGTATTTTCATTTCATCTAAACATATTTATTGAATTAGTCGTTAAGATACAACACATAAGCACAATACTGAAGCATTAAGGGGTACAATTTCAAGAAATGTCCATTCCTCAGGGATTAAATATACTTGGTACAAAATGAGCTTTTTCAATCTGCAGCAATTATATAAAGGAAGAATCTATAGCAAGTGAAAGAACTTGTTCAAATACGGTTTTAATCCAAAACAATTTCTGCCACAGCATGTAATTTTAGTTTGAGTCAAAAAGGGAGAACAAAACTATAGCATGCCAAAATTAAAAAAAGAAATGAAATAAAGCCCATAACGTCACCACTATCTAGCTTCCATCCATTGCTTGATAAAGCTTGTACCCGATGCCACAAATCTTCCAAGAAATCCTGAAGACAATAATATAAGCAAATTAATGCAGAAAAGGGCAGCACCACTGAAATTAAAATGAAATAGGATACCGTAGCCAGAAGAATATAATGATCCAAGATCAGTAAAGTGGATAAAGAGATACATCTTAGATGATGAGGGACATCTTGTGGGAAGGATATAGGGGAGGAAATGGGTTTTCTCTTCTTAGATGGGATAAGGTGTCAAGGCCTACAATAAACTTATGGGCTTGGAATCAGGAATTTGGTTAAGGAAAATAGACCAGTTTTGCATAGAAAAAGAATCTCTTTGCAATAAGGTACTTCAAAGCAAATACAGTGTTCATCTAAAGCGATACGATGTCATCATTATTAGGTCCAAAAGTAAACCCTCGGATAGCCATATCGAAAAAGAACCCATCTTTCATTGATCTTATTGCTTTAGAAGTGTATGATGGAAACATTATCTGATTTTGGGAAGGCATGTGGGTTGGTGATACTTCTTTATGTGACATTTCCCCTATCTTAGAGATTATGCCCAATTAACAATGTTCCTATACATTGGATTCTGGTTCGTTCCTTTTCAACTTTGAATTCCATTGATATTTTAATTTCAAAAGAAATTTCAATGAAAGGGAAATTCAAGAATATGCAATGCACATGATGCAGATTGATAATTGGAACTTTTTTCAAATAACAAGGTAAAAGGATTTGGAAGTTTGAGGCCTTGTTCTTGCAAGTCCTATTATTTTAAGTGTGAAAATGCAGCAAGTACGAGGTTCAATTATCTCAATATGATTTGGAAGGCCAAAGACTTGCAAGTCCTATCCTTTTAAGTGAGAAAATGCAGCAAGTACGAGGTTCAATTATCTCAATATGATTTGGAAGGCCAAAGACTTGCAAGTCCTATCCTTTTAAGTGAGAAAATGCAGCAAGTGCAAGGTTCAATTACTTCAATATGATTTGGAAGGGCGAAGTCCCTCCAAAAATTCAATTTTTTCTAGGTCATTGGCTTATGATATCAACACTGGCAATGTTACTAAATAAAAGCATCCAAGAGTGGATTTGCCCATCCTAGTGTGTACCATCTAGGAAAACTGAAGATACAACTGACAATTTGTTTCTACACTGTCCTACAGCTTCTATTTTGTGGACCAATTTATACAAAGTAGCTAGAATCTCTGGGGTTGATCCAACGTCTTTTTCACAAAATGGTTTTGATTTTGAAACATGAAAGAAAGCCAAATTGCTATAGTCTGCGGTGCTAGCTCTTTCTTGGGTCATTTGGGAAGAAGGGAACAGCCATATCTTTGATGATAAGAGAGATAACTGAGTTTTTTGCTTGTGGGACAAAGTCTGAATTTTGGCCTTACTCTGGACTGCTGTTTGTAAGGAATTTCAAGACAATTCCTTCCTTTTGTTCATTTGAATTGGGAAGGGGTATACAATTCCTTCTTTTTATTCATTTGAATTGGGAAGGGGTATTAATATAGATTTCCTAGGTTGTTCTTTTGGCTATTCTACGCGTTCTTGATCTACTTTGTCTTTCTTCTTCTTCTCAATACATATATTCAGTTTTCTATATATTAGGTGAAAAAAAAATTGTTACTGAAAATGCATCCTCCAATTGGTGATGCAAAATCTCAGTCTCAGAATTGTTAAGGAATGGATTCTTTATTATCTCAATCAATTCACAAGGACAGTACGGTATCTTGACAAATAACTACTTAATTGCAGGAAAGAACCCTTAGAACTACAGAAGGACTGAAACTAAGCAATAAGTTTTATTTTCTTGTAGTTGTTTATATTTTCATACTCCTATTCAATGCCCTAAAAAGCACGGATAATATATTGGCCACGTAATAGCTTTGCACATTTCCAACACTCCTCTACGTTGTTTTAGCAGGGAGTAGATAATCTAGAGGACAGCTCATGAAGATAAATAGATACAAAAACATGAATATGCTAAGGCTAATGTGGTGAAAATACTTCCTAAGGATGTACTGACGACACAGGCCATTGCAATATCTTTGCTCAAATTAGGAGATGACCAGGAATGTCTTCTATGGAGAGAATATCCAACTAGAAAGAGAGCACATCTTGGAGAAAATTTGAAATCCTATGGGTTGAATTCCCAAAGCTTTTTGTTTTTTTCTTTTTCCTTTTTTTGCCTCCACTTCAAATGAGAATAGTTTGAAAGATTATAAAGGAAAACTACAAGCAGATGACATCCCAGAAGTATAATCAATTTTACACAAAAAGCATACCTTTTCAACAAGGCCTTTCCCAGATTCATCATCTTCCTCAAAGAAAGACAGGCCAGTGTCAGAAGTATGCCGTCTAATGCTCATGTAGGCTTCCAAACCAGCCATGACTCTCTCAATTTCCTCAGGAACTTGCTGAACAGATGGTATGTTTTGTCAGTGAAGTGAAGAGGGAAAAAAATCAAGCTCAAGTGCATTTAAAGCGAGGACCACACAGCAGATTGGAAATACAAGTCTCTAGTAGGTAAAAGGGTAAAAAATAAGGAACACTAACCAACAACTTCAGTTCACACCCCAAGCTTCTAGTTCCTAGAAACTTGATAGATTAACACAGCCTAGTTTTCCAATAAGTAAAAACAAAATCTCTTTCACAAACACCCAAAAAAAAGGGGACAACTTCAGGGCATGTCAGAGAAAAATAGCATCTAACTAAAGAATTAATTATAATGCTCCATGTTCACTTAAATACAACCTCCAAACGTTACAGTTAATGATTCAAATTCGGCTCATAACATAACAAATTATTCAACTTTCCATTTGACATGTCAGACAAGGTAAAATCCTACCTTTATAGATGTTCAAACTTCCAGTAACTGCAACAAGGACTAAATAATTACATTGCTTATGGTACATCAAACAGTAAACATTTTCTGCAAGAGGCATAGGCACATAGATATAAATACATGACTTCAAAAATAAAATAGAAGACAATCATAACTTTTAGTTCTGAAATTTTGTTGTTTAATATTGAACATTAACAAACTAAAATCATACCACAACAACAATAGAATAGTTAAAAGAAATTCATCGAACAAGCCACCATACCAACTAATTTAGTACACCATCAAGTAAGAAATAAACTAGTGTACCTCAATGAGTTCTGCTCCTCCCCATGGGAGACAAGACAAAATGCAAGTTACATAAAAATCAGCACGTGCTTGCCAGGAAGGATTTCCTTTGTCCTCATCCACTGTTGTGGCAGCTGATGACAATAAAGTTTCAAAGACCACCACCAGAGAACCAGGCTGGAGAATTTTGCTACACATCTATAAAACAGAAAAGGCATAAGACTAAAATATTCAGCCTTGTTTGAATTTTTTTAAAAATAATAATAATAATAATGTGTATAGAGACTACACATAAACCATGAGAAACAGTCCTAAGATGTCCATGTGCATGAATATTTCCAATTTTCAAACATAAACTGCCTAAAACATGATGATTAATAGATATTCTTAACAAATTTAAGTATCTAACCCTAAGCATGTAATCTAACCTGGAGGTAACGCCCTGTGAACATAATGCAAGAGGCCTGCTTATAGACCCCCATCTTTAACCTATAACCTAAAAGCACATCTTGCATTGCATGTAACACCTAGTATAATTCATCAATGAGGTAACAATCATCCACTGCTGGGTATAAATCAATGAGGTAACACTCAAGTTTACAATTTCTTCGAAGAAATATTTCTCCACTTATGCCATAGCTTATAACTTGGGAAAGTAAAGGGTTTAGTATAAACTAAAGTCAAGGATTCAAATGAAGAATTATGCAGTCTTCTAGCAAAGGAGTGTCAAAGCATTTAACTATAGCAAACATAAACTCATTCTCTATGATGATAGTAATTACCAAGTAAAAACTCATTCTCTAATGTGTTAAGTCCCCTGTCGATTCTAATTTAAAATGAAAACTTAAAATTTACAAGTAGTGACCCACTTCTAAAAAACCATTACATCATATAAAAACCAGCCCTAAAGAACCAAACAGCATCAAAATTATACATACCATAACAGTCAAGAATCGCATCAAAATACGAATGCAGTCGCAGTTTCCGGAGTCTAAGGCATCCTGAAAAATCCAACACAAAGTGTATGTGCGTGAGATAGAGGCAGGGAGAGAAAAGTTGGCGGGGGGGATGGTGGGGAGAGAGAGAGACAGGAAGAAGTGATATACTTCAATAACACTTTATAATAAAAAGGAACAATACATCCCAACAAGACAATTTGAATAGTAATTATCTATGCTTCTTAAATAGGCTCAAAGAGAGACAATTAACAAAAGCTAACAAGCTTCAGGCAGACAAAATTAAGCCAACAGTGCATTTGGGCATAACTGAATGCACTATTGAGTACTCTCAAAGAACCCAACCTCTCATGCAGTCAATATCCATATCCAATAACACAGCACAAAAAGGAAATCATGCTTTCCTATTTCAATAAAAATTTCAGGAGTAAGGAATCAATCTATTGCTGTCTGAAGAGCAAAAACATTTTCCCATTGATCATTTAAAAATAATTATAATAATAATAATCTATATCAAAAGAGCAGTAACCGAACTCTATGAAGCCATAAGCTCATATATTACACTCACTAAAATCACATTGATCCTCCATGCTCAAACCAATTATCCTTAAACCCAAGTCACTGATTTTTAATGATAGACCATATCCAAGAGACTTAAAAAGCAGGGTTCCAACGTTCCATCACAGTCAGAGGTTAGTTCTCAGAACAATACCAGTGTGCCTCAACACAAATTCAGCAGTAATGATGATATAACCCAAGCAGCAGCCTTCCATCAGTCAAGAAAGTAAATGTGAACCAAGAATCTAGATCTCAGCCCAATAAAAGTAAAGCATGGTAGTTCAAAACTAAATTTGGTAGATATATTATGCCTAGCATGCGCAATGAAAGTAAATTTGATCCAAGGAACAAAGTAAAACAAGAAGTTATTTATCATTTATATGGTTGCAGTTCAATGCTTTGTTCGCTTTTCAGCCTAACATCTCAAATTAGACTTCAAGATGTAAAATAGTAACTGTATCCTCTTTGCACTTATTCACCTGAAATTTTCTTTGAGTGCTTTCCACTACTTTTTTAACAAAGTCCTCATTTTCCAAGTTCAGCAAGCCAACCTGATAAAGAGAGAGAGAGGTCCTATAAGAATCAGCAAGAAACATAAACAACAGCAGGCAAAATATTCATGTAAAACAACATATAATCATAGAAAAACGAAAACGAGGATGACAACATACAATCAAGGGGGGGGGGGGGGAAGAAGAAGAAAACAACCCATAACAAAGGTATGTCTGGTCAACTTCCACAAAACAAATGTATAAGAATCTAAAACCACCATTTAACTTGATAGCTTATGAGATAAGAATTCTATAGATCTCTATCAGGGCATCTATGGTCAATGTACAGCTTGAAGAAGCTCATTTTGATCATGCATAAGAAAGCTTGCTCAACTTTAAAGATTGTTCTTTGAGAAATCCCAAAAGAATAGGCATAAGAATGTATCTTGAGATAATAGAAGGCGATTTCTCCAACCAAGAAAGAACATCAATTAAATTTACATAATACTGGGTATAATTGAAACTGCTGAGCTTCTGGATAATTTTGACTGTACAACGGCTAAAATGTTTGTTAAACATACACTTTTACATCTCAGCTTATGTTTATGACTTAATAGCTAGCAATTTGATTTCCTACCAGTTGCAGAATAAACATTAGACGAATCTGAATCCCAAAAATAACCATTATGATATGAGGACATTTTGTTATCTTATTTTGGATAGAATAAAACAAAAATATAATGCACATTGCGAAATTTAAAAGAGCAAAGCATATTTTCACTGAATGAGGGACTAGTGAATTCTGGCTAGGGAAAATTTGCTTACATATTGCAAGCATTCAGGGCTGTTTCAGCCCCCATTTAAGCTGGCAATATGTGCTCTTAACTGAGGTGCTTGCTAATTAGTAGAGTTTTCCCCTCAACAAGCCTCATATGCATGCATTCACAATATTCTTTTCATCCAAGAGCTAACTAAGAATATATTTACTCAAATATATGGACCAATTCCTTTATAAGGAAAACATACAACTTTAAACCACTGCTCATGGTCCAACTAATATGGTTCAAAAGGAGAATAGGTCATTAATTGTATATTCAATATCAATCTCAATACTTATTGGCAGGATTCAATCTCAAACCTCCAATACAACCACAAGAAACTTTACACTACTGAGCTAGCTGATTCGCCAAAAAGTTGCTTTCACAAGAACATATATGCACAAAACTATGAAATAAAAAAAATGTGATGACAAACATAAAACATTCATGCTACAACCTCCCAAATTTAAACATAGTAGTGTCATATTAATACCAACAAAATCACACCGTACAAATGCTCATAGATGTCAATTTATAGTACATACACACATTCCACTTAGAAATTAGAGACACTAAGTTAAGAAGGGACCAAAAGGAATGATGCAAGGTGACTTACCAATGTCCCATATAAAGGAATCTTGTGTGGAATTTGTTCAGCACAATCAATAATATACTGCCAACATGAAGAGTTAAAAAAAAAATTGATATTGTTTAGCAAAATAATCCATAAAACTAGAAACGAAGAAACAAAGAAACCAAATGAAAAAACCGAAACCTCCAATAACATACTAACACAAGCGTGCAACCAAATTTAAGTTCATTTTCCAATTTTCTAAACGATAAAACAAGAGGATACAGTTGTTTAAAAAATTTAGGCTCACGTATGGAACATCGTTAGAAGAGTGCTCGAGTTCTCGCCGAATTACGCCGAAGCATGTTTCCTGCAAAAGCAAGTCCAGAAACAAAGAATCAAACACACGTGCACTGCACATGACAGCAACGGAAAAGAAACCCCTAGATAGGGTTTTTGACAAGACAGAAAAAAAAAAGATGGAAAAGGTGAAAGCGAAAGGAGAGTAAGAACCGACAATGTGATCCTTCAAGTCGTCAGAGTTGCCATACTCCAGACACTTGTCGCCAATTTTAAGCAGAAGGTTCTTCCAGCTGCTCATTACTTTATCTCTCGTTCCGTGAGAGAAGCAGAAGAAGAGGAAGAGTCAGCAGGTTAGGAAGAAGAAGGGGATTTGCAGGGTTTAGTGGCAAATTGGATTTCAATTTACTTGAACCCTAACGGAGCCGGTCCAGGCCGGTTAGAACTTAACCAATCTATTTAGTAAAGGGAGCCTCTATCATAACTGTAAGGTGAATACCTTACGATAAATTGTGAGTTAAATTATTTTAATAAAAAGTTTAATTACTCTGGGTGAACTTTTTTTTAATAATTTTAAAAATGTTTAAAAAGTGATAAATTATTAATTTTTTTATTAAATTTAATATAAATAAAAAATAATTATAAAATAATATTTTTATTTATAAAAATTAATTATAAAATATTATTTTTACTCTCATAAATATAAAATGATATTTTTATTATTAAATTAATTATAAAATATATTTTTGTCTTTACATAATTATTTTTTTTATTTTTTAAAAAAATATAAAAAATTATTTTTAAATGTAATTAACAAGGTCTTTTTATTGATTAAGTTAAATAAATTATTTTTTAAAAAAATTTTTGAATCAAAAATAATTTTTTTATTAAATTTAACAACAAAGTTTGGTTCAATAAAAAAATTTTAAACTAATTTATTTAATTTAATCAATATAAAAAAAACAGTTAACTATATTTAGATATAATTTTTTTATAATTTTTATTTAAAAAATAAAAAATAATTATGTGTGATAAAAATATATTTTATAACTAATTTAAAGATAAAAATATAATTTTATAGTTATTAAAAGATAAAAATATTATTTTATAATTAATTATAAGAGTAAAAATATTATTTTATAATTATTTTACTATCTACATTAAAATTAATTAAAAAAATTAATAATTTATCACTCCTTCCAATATTTTTAAAAAATATTTCACTTTTTAAAACTTAGTCAAAAAAATATATCATCTTAAAATAATAAACCCTTAATAAAATAGTTTTTAAGTAAATAAAATAGGCCGGAGAAGTATAAGGGGTACAACAATGTTAGACAAGCTACATACGGAACGGCAGCGTTTGTGGATGGTAAATGGGCTGGCCGATTCGGACTGTCAGCTTATAGCCGGGACAGGCTTAATCCAGACATGGTCCAGAGTCGGGTTGGGACGGAGCGTAGCCCACGCTTGCATTTCGAACTTGTCAGAATGTTCCAAATTTATTTAAAAATAAAAATAAAAAAGTCTAGTGCTTCTCTGCCGCTCCGCTCCCCCAAAAATGCCAAAACAACAGCAGCAACTAACCCATTTTAGTTTATCTCACATCTTCAAATCTTTCTTTTTTTTTTTAATTATTATTAACAAACACTTTAGGAATTAGGACTGTAGTCTTTAAAGCTTACGAATGCTGGCCGTTGGATTCAGCCAAAGGCTAGGCACATTACCAAAAATCCATGAGCGCTGGTAAGAAAATCTATTTTATGTATGCAGTACATTCACACTTAAAAGCAATTTCCAAGTTAAAGGTTTTTAATCTTGATTTTATTCACATATAAAAGTATATGAATAACAGGAATAAATCCATATTACTCTTTTTAATTTGAGGGGTCAAAGAAATATTTAGAAATTAGAATGTATAGAATCAAAGAATAACATTATAATTGGCATACGAAGTTATATATGCATTTGTGATTGAATAATATATATATCTTCACTAAAGATTTCATGTGAATTTGCTGTTATATCTTAGAATGTTATGGTTCATTAAACAATAAAGAATCGGCGTAAAATCTCTATTTTTATGCTCTCTATATGGTTTTGTAACTTAAATTTGTTGCTGAAAATTCAAACAAAAATTTGAATTTATTTTATTTTTATGTAATCTAATAGCAGATATTAAAATTCAAAATAACATTTAATTATAAATATTCGTAATACAAATTTCTTTCCTTCCTTTATTTTCATAAGCCGTCAATTTTATTGAAAAAAGAAAAAAGAGGTGAAGGGGCACTACATGGCCCACATCCATTACAAGCAATTTACATGCAAGTTGAAGAACAAACAATCATTTACTGCAAAAGTGTGTAAACAATCGCACCGCATCCATTCATGTGTTAGAAAAATAAAATCAAATAGGTCACCTATACTAAGATTTAAAAAAGAAAAGCAAAAAAAAAATAATTATTATTTGGGAAAGCGGTGTTCAAAAATCAACCTATTCTCTTTCCTTAATTTGGACAGAATTGAGTTATAGACAACCCTTTTATTTATTTCCATATCTTTCCATATTTATTTATTTATTTATAGGCAACCCTTTTATTTCCATATTTATTTATTTATTTATTTCCTTTTGACGAAAGTGACTTTTAGAAATTGATTGAGAAACATAAAGACAAGAAAACCTTGTAATCGTGATACAAATGAAAAAGACTTGATGAGAAAGGTGTAGACTTGATAAGAAAGGTAAAGGACAAATGGTATAAAAATCTTAAATTGGTTCGGGTTGTTTAAAATAAATACAAGAATAAGAATAACTACGTAATCACAAATATTTGCAAAGTTAAAATAACATAATATTAATTATTTAATTAATTAAAAATATAAATAATAAAAATAAATTATGTAGGTCATATATTGTTTATAATTCAACTAATTATAATATATCACAGCAATTTACATAACATTATTTTGTTAAGTGGATCTTGCATGAGCAATGTATGGTGGCTAATTATATGAGTGTGATAGGATGATAATATGGTAACAATATACCACAACAATTTAGATAACAATTTATATACCAAAACCAATGATGAGTCAGTTTTGCATGTTGGCTTCATTAACTGTGAAGGACGACATGCCATACGAAATCTTGTTAAGTTAACGGCTCGTCATCTTCGTATTCACTTAGTGGGGTGACTCATTGTGTGTGTATCTCTGTTTATGGGTATGTATATTTTTTATTGTTCTATTTTTATTTTTATAAAAGTATAATGTACGATATGCCATTTATGTTATAAACCTTTAGGCAACTTGTCGTCCTAGATAATATACAAAAACAAGGTTTTCTTTGGGGAAAATAACACGGTTTACGGGAGAAAATAGATGTTAAAACATCCAAATTAAGTGATTAGGTGGAAATTGCTAATTTTCTTACGATAATTATAGTTTCGACAAAACAAACCCCGCATCCGGCCCTCTCAATGCCTTCTTTTTTCTTCTCATTGGAATTATTTCACAAATACATGCTATGATAAGGAAGAGGGGGGAACAAGCACACTTGGAGAGCGCAGTATAACAGAGATCGTGAAATATTAGTTGCTTGTTGAACCTTGTGAATTGCGCAAAAGTAGGATACTCTAAATTCATGGATCCAAGAGTTTTATAAAACGTTCTTAACTGGCCCTATCACAAAAATGTTTTTTTAGTGGATTAGTTGGTCTAAAAAGACAGTTTGCTTATCTTTTCTTTCATCTCAGGCGAAATACGATAGGGGGGGTTAATTCAAACCTCTCTGATAAAATAAGAATGGCCCCCACATTCAAAGCCCCCTTTGTACCATTAGCAAGAACTTGTTTCAGTTGCATATCATACGGAATTCTAAAGTGAACGTATCACAGTCAATTAACTCTTTTTTTTTTATAAACTGTAAAAACAAAGAAAAAATTCGATTTTCTCTCTTATTTAGTATGATGGCGAAGAATCAAATTATAATCAAATTATCACTATATTTATTCCTTTTTCTACTTCGTTTTCCAAGTGTAGGATAACCCCAGAAGGTTGCCGACAGCTATTCCATCTCTATTATCCATTGAACCCGCTCTGAATAATCCCCTTTCGTAGGATTATTTCCGATGTAATCATAAAAAGCTAATTTTTAAGAAATTTTAGACCAAATTTTTGATAAACTTTGATTTTCGGCTAGTCCAGCACTGGCTCTTTGATATATTTCTTGCTGAAAAAAAAAAAGAGGAAGTGGGGGAGAAATGGCAAGAAGGTATTGGAACATCCATTTGGAAAGGGGATTGCAGAATTCATTTTGGTCAAGCCTGCCCCGATGATTGTTTTCACAAAAATACAAATCTCCAGTAAAATCTGTAAAATCAGGTCTGCAAAATTGTAAGACCATATATGGGGGTTGACGTCTACCCAATGCTTGAATGTCAAGGAAGTTGGTGACCTGATGACAGGAGAGCCAGCGACCGAAACCCCAATGAACGGCGGCCGTAACTATAACAGTCCTAAACTGAATTGTTTACAATGAGAATAAGAAAAAAAAAAGTAAATACAATAAGATACACGGCAAACGAGAGAAATTGTGGGGCTGAGATTAACAATAATTTAATTTTTAATGCCGATGAATGGTGGCCGTTGGATTCGGCCAAAAACTAGGCACAATACCAGAAATCCAGGAATCTGTACATGCAGTACATTCACAACCGATCATAATTTTTAACTTGAAGCATTTAATCTTGATATTATCCACTTGTAAAAATAATATATTTCATGTAAAAGCATATGAACAACTGGAATTGATTATTATCCCATGTAAATGTTATTAAAAAAAAAAACTCATGCTTTACATAAAGTCGTGCGAAATCAAACATAGCAAACGACTAGATACATAGTTTTATAGTATATCCATAAAATTACTGATACTAGTTTAAAATTTTACAACTATTAGAAAAGAAATATAAACACGTTGCTTTTTTAGAAGAATGAGAACTGTATCCGGGGAACTCGAACAAATGCCTTCAACCTTCTACACCACCAAACCACTGTTACAAGCCCAAAATAAAATATCGCTCATAGCTTTGCAATGATTGCTTTTGGGTTCACAAACATGGCAGTATGCGAGCTGATCTCATGTGGGTTTCAATTTGCTTCAGTTAGTTGCAGTTTATGTTTATCTGTTGAGAGAGAGAGAGCATTTTTGGGGGGTCCCAACACGCTGAAACAATTGCTGGGCATGTGAATTTGCACATGCAAAATGGCCCCATTTGATTTACAAGTGCACATGGATGAGATAAGAGCCCTAACATCCCCCACCACTATTTTAAAACAAGTAAAAGGCTAATTACTAAAAACTTAATAGCAACTGCACTATAAATACCGTTCACTTCCTTCAAAACTTTTCACATCCAACTCCTTCGCTCAAATCCACTTCAAGCTCTTACTGTTGTGCTGTTTCTTCTCCAAAGAATAATGTCTAGGATGCTGAGACTTGTTGTGTTATTTGTGGCATTGTTGCTTGTTTTAGTGGCACAAAACCAGGTAAGTTGCTTATGCAGTACATTTTTTAGATTATCAAAAGTTCATTAATTATTTTTCCCTTTACCCTTTTTACTTTTTAAGTAACTCTCACTGAATTAGAAAAAAATTGATTATGATAAAATAATTTTAATATTGTCTCATAGAATAGAATTAAATCCAACCCCAAAAAAAAAAATTGCGATACTGTAGATCGTATGATATAACATGCAATTTTTTAATAAGTGAGCTTATGTATCAAACCAAATTGTTCAAAACTCTTTCATTAGTTCCAAGAATTAGCTAAAATACACCAAATTTGATCTCCTAAATTTTATTTTCCCTATTTGAAGCTTCTAGCTAGCTGGGAATCAAATGCAGATACATATAAAGTAGATAAAAATTAGGAAAAAAAAAGGATTAAAAAAATCGAACTAAAAACAGACATGCCCGTAATGCAGATATATGCAGAACCGCAGCTTCCTTCTAATACTAATCAAAATTAAGCTGAAAAGGACTGAAAACCTAACTTACAAAAGCGGACCACAAATTGTACAACTCCTATTAAATTATTATTATTATCATCATAATTATTAATTGTTACTGCTGCTTCTCTTTAATATTTTTTGTTTGATTTTTATTTTCTTATATGAAATTAATATTTTCAATTTGTTTTCTTTAGGCTGCTAACACAGGAATTGCAGCGTCTCGGCTACAGGCAAAAGGCAATCGCGCTACGGTACTTTCAAATCATAAAGTGCTCCTAAATAACTAGCTTTTAATTTTTTATTGGCTAACTCTTTTAAATTCTTTGGACTTCATGCAGCGTGGTACCACCCAGGGCAGCCTTAATCCTCAAGGTGATATTTTGTACATCAAATTCGTAATCTTATACGTAAAATTAAAAATTACCAGTTACGTTAAAACACACGTGGATACTTCCTGGTAACTAATCAAAAGGTAATTTTTAATATGCAGAATGTGCACCAAAATGCTCTTATAGATGCTCAGCAACTTCATACAAGAAGCCGTGCATGTTTTTCTGCCAAAAATGTTGTGCAAAGTGCTTGTGTGTGCCAGCGGGCACGTATGGAAACAAGCAAACGTGCCCTTGCTACAATAACTGGAAGACAAAGAGAGGAGGACCCAAATGCCCTTGAATTAGCAGTACTAGGTTTTAGTAATAAAATTTTCTATCACTACTAATCAGATGTATATTTCCTTTAATGCTTGTTTTGCTTTTGTAGCCAATCTGTCATTTGTTTCGACATTTTGTGCTCACATAGCAAGTACAAGTGGCGTATTTTTCAATAAATTATAGAATATAATCTTGGTCTAGTTATTCAAGGATACAATTACTTGCTAAACGTGATAAACCACTTTTAACCAACAAATAAATATTGTTATGTGTTCTTATCGTTTCACCATTTTAAAAATTATAAAATATCAAATAATTATAAGAAATATTGTCTCATAGGACAAGTAATTCCGTTCTTTTATTATTTAGTAAAATTACTTATGTGAATTTAGAGAAGGAATTAAAAATTCAATTTACAGACAACTTAACACTAAATTCAATATAAAGATCATAACCTCGACTCATGGGAGAGATTTCCATTAACTTTACATGAGCATGGTCTTAAATTCTTGAATTCATGGGGATAATTTCGATTAAATTCATGGGATAGGAGCTTAAATAATGAATGCAATTTTAAGGTTTTTAAAGTCAAGCGCCGCCGCTATTATGTCCATTGGATTTGACTGTTGCAATTCAAACTGTGGCGACAGAACGAGAAAGAAATGGCTTTCCTTTTCTTACCGTTAAGGCCCACCCACAGCGAAAGTTTCTTCTGTATGACACGTGTCCAATTCCATGAAAAAAATCATTTGAATTTTGAGTCCGGAACCTAATTCGAACATTTTCTTTTTTATAATTGATTTTTGGAATTTTTAGTTTCGCTCTGAAAAAATTGAAAAATCGAACCAAACTGGTCGTTTTCTCAATATCGCTTCGATTATGCCAATCCTACTGTTAAAATCTTTGCTAAATTCTTATGATTGAGATTTGGACCGTGGTGAGTTACAACTAAACTTACTTGGTTTTAACCAATAAACAAAATTTTTAATACATTCTCTAGAGGCTCCTATATAGCATAATTTAATATAAAATAACTACTTGGTATTTATAAAATTAAAAATTTTAATGATGAAAAAAAACTATGTAGTATTTATAAATTTGCATTAATTAATATTTAGACTTAAAAAAATTATGACAAAGATACATCAGTTCAAAATATCCTTTTCATCCTAAAGGTTTAAGCCTATTAATGAATTGGTGTTTTTATTTTGAATACTTTTCGTATTACATCTTTCACTATTGTTTTAAAAAGGTAAAAAAAATTCCTTTTTTTTTCTTTTTTGGTAAACAACTAAAATGTTATATATCTGTTTAATTTCCTTCATTATTATCAGTATTTTGTTTCTTAAAGTGACATAAAACTGATTTGTCCTTACACAATTACAGATATTGAAATAAATGGAAAGAATTCTTGATGTTACTTGCCAAATAGGAAGAACTGTTGTTCACTTTGTCGATGACTAGTAAACATTCTAAATACAAAAAGAGGAAATTGCTTGCAGGATAAGGCTCAATTATCACCAGAAGATTTTTAACTTTTTTCTACCTTTTTGGTCAATCAGATTAAAAAAATATTCCAACAAAAGTTTATTATTCAACCTTCATAATCATAATTTGCCAAAGTACGTACCTAACTCCCTCACATTCAAATTAGCTAAAATTAAGCCCTTCCCCTCCCCTCTCTCTATATATAGCTCGAACAATATCAAAGCTTCAACATAATTAGTTGAATAACAAAATCTTGACAGAGTAAAATTAATATAGCCACAGTATTCGAAAAAGATATGGCTTCTGTGGTTACTCGTTTGGTCTTGGCCATGGTGGTGATTGCTGGAACCCTAATGTTGGGCAACATTCGGGTGTCGGCGCAATGCGGAGGAAGTATCCCTCAACTGGTTGTCCAATGCTCGAAGTTTGTCAAAAAAGATGGACCAAAAATCCCTCCCTCTGCGGGGTGTTGTTCTGCGGTGAAAGCTGCTGACGTCCCTTGTGTTTGCAGCCTCGTTACTCCGGACATAGAGAAGGTTATTAGCATGGAGAAGGTGGTCTACGTAGCTCGTACTTGTGGTGTCACGGTTAACCCTGGCACAAAATGTGGAAGTGAGTTTCTTTGTTGAAAGCCTAATCAAACTTCTAATGCCATACGTGTTTGTATACATATATGTTTTAATCATATACTTATGCATTTTTTTTTAATCATATTTTGATATTTCAGGCTACACGATCCCACCAAAACGACTGATATAAGATCGAGGTGTTGGCCAGAGCTACAAAAAATACCATGTTGTTACGTTATATTATGAATAATGCGATAATTTCTTTTATATGATCCTTGAATTTCCCTTTGAATAATAAAAATTTCTACTTTTTCTAGAAAGATGTGAGTTCTGTGACTTTATTAAAGATTAATTATCAGATCTAACCTTGATATATATAAAACTAGTTATATGGGGGAAGGGTTTCCTAAGTTAAATTTTTGAGTTAAAATCTTATCTAATTTTTCATCAATGGGATCCATTCAACTCAATAGTGTAGGTATAAAGTGAATATGAAGTATTTGAGTGATTGTCTATCTAACATTAGATTGAATACGTGTAGATCTAATGAATGAAAACTTAATTCAAATTTTAAGTCGGAAATTTGAATTATATATTCCATAGTTCATAGAAAAGAGATAGAAGTGAAAAATTAAGGGTCAGATTGGGATTGCAGTTGCTGATTAAATAAACTATTTCTATTATGCGGATGCAATAAGTATGTTTCTGAAAAAGTAATTTAGTATTTGGTAAAATGTATTATTGCGGCTGTCGTGAGTTTGAAAAGCACAGTACATGTATTTAGTAAATTTTATTACAAACATGTTATTTTATCATATAATGACTAAAATAGACATAAGTTTAAATTACTTTTTTTTTGTAAGTATATTTGATAATGTTTAGACAAGCATATATTTCAATTAAATTGTACATGTGTATGTTTCACTTAAAATTATATTAAGTGAAAAAAAACTTACTAATTTATTACATAATATATGATAAAAATCATACTAATATATGATCCAATGAAAAAAAAGTAGAATACAGTACTTTTACATTAAACTTGTTGTAATAAATACCATGACTATATAAAAAAATATAGATAGATTGAACGTTAAAAAGCCATGGTTATGAAATTGGTTTAAAAAGTTATGGTTAATTTTCATGCGAAATTGTTCAAGTTAAAAAAAAAATTAGATAACCATACGCAACTTCTTTTTTAATTTTATAATAGAAATACAAGTATAATATAAAAATATAAACTTACTAGATCAAAATTTTGACATTAGAGAGAACATATAATAATTGTGGTAATTTAATTATGGTGGTAATATAATATCTAATAGCTTATATATTTAAATGTATGAAAAAATATGACATAATTATTTTTGTTTGAAGTGTTAATTAAGGTTATAATAGGACCTTCAAAAAGATATAATTGCTTATTTAATAAGGTACTTATGAAAAGTAACCCTTACATATTTTTTAAAGCTATTGTCAAAATAAATAAAATTATGAAATAAGTAACTTTTACAAAATTTATCAAATATTATTTTTGTCGTAAATCATACATTAAGCAGCTTATTAAGTTTTATCCTAATCCCAAATGGTACTAAATTAAAATTAGATTAAAAAGAAAAAAGAAGAAGCTAATAATAGACAACAGAACCCATTGCTTGTTTACACACACACACACCGATATGCACTTTGAAAGTATTTGTATGCCTTTTAACCATGAAGTTGGAAATCAAGTGCTCACATATTGTATATAACCTTATGTAAAAGTATGTGTATGTTGAGCCAGTGCCTAAGATGTCAGTCATCAAAACAGTGTAAGAGCACTTCATCTATGAAGAAGAAGAAATTATGCAAGAATTCGTGTCGTGGAAATAACGAATCTCGATTAACTTCTTTTTCTTTTCTTTTTTTTTTTATGGCATCAAAAAAAATATATTACTCGCGCGTTGCAACTCAAAATTTTTGAAGGTTATTAATTTCGGATTGTGTAAATCTATCCTTTACTTTGAGTAGCTTTCTCGAACATTAGATTTAATTTGTCGGGGACAACTTTGTTGTTGGGACAGAACTCAGAGTGAAATTTTACAAGGATAAATTCGAACTATAAATGTTTAAGTTATGGATTTAGTGTGTAGGGCCTAATTTTTATTATTTTTATTCATTTACATGTGATTATGTGTTGACATTAGTGTTAGGGAACTGCAAAATGACATTTTATCCAATATAATAAAATACAAAGTTATAGATTAAGTGTGCACAAGTCTATTTAGACTTTTCATACTAAATTTTTTAGATTTTATATAAAAACTTTGAAATTTTTTCAAACTCTACAGTAGCCATGACACCTTCTAGCTGTATGCTTCCTTCGCTTGGTTGTCTTTGTGCTGGTTCCAAAACAATTATACCAATAATATTAATTAAGAGAATTACGATGTAAAAACTAGAATAAACAAATAATTTCTTTGATTACTATTTTTTTTTCATAAAAAGGAGTAAAAAAGTGACATGCTGATTTATCCTCGAATAATACATCATACAGAATCTGTAATTAATGGAGAGTAGTCACCCCCTTCATCTATTATTAATAAACATTCTAAAAAGGGAAATGGAAATTAATTGAAGGATAAGGTTCAATAATCACCCAGAAGAATTATTTGATTTTTAACTAAAAATTGTCCAAAGAAATCACTCCTGCTGATTTACAAAAATTTTTTCCCCTCACGTTAAAATCATATATATATATATGCTAGACCATATCAAAGATTCAACGTGTCTTTCTTAATCAATTTTGAGAGAAACAAGAAAAAATAGTCATACTGTTAAAAAAGAAAATAGAGGATATGGGTTCTATTAACACTCGTTTGGTCTTGGCCATGGGGGTGATTGTTGGAACACTAATCTTCAACAATCTACAGGTCTCGGCGCAGTGTGGAGGAAGCATTCCTCAACTCATTGCTCAATGCTCGCAATTCGTCAAGATCGAGGGACCAAAAGTCCCTCCGTCGCCTGGTTGCTGCGCGGCGGTGAGAGGAGCCGACATTCCCTGTGTTTGTGGCCTCGTTACAAGAGAGATAGAGAAGATCGTTAGTATGGAGAAGGTGGTTTTTGTAGCACGTAAATGCGGTCTCACTGTTAAGCCTGGCCTGAAATGCGGCAGTGAGTTCTCTATTAAAGGCCTTAAAATAAATGAATTTTAGATTGCCTTCTTGTGTTTGCGGATATATTTTAATCATGTTAATTACTTATTTGTGACTGCGCGAATGTTTCAGGCTACACAGTCCCACCAGATCGGTTGACATAAGACGTGCTGGCAGGAGCCACAAAAGCTTCTTTGTTATAGAAATTATGAATAATGTGAATTTCCCCTTTTTTAGTCTGCATCTTCCTTTCCCTTTTAATGTATAAGATCTATTTTCTCTAATAATAATTGAGATATTGACATCTTATCTTATATATCACGTATGTGGACGTATTTGAAATTAATTTACAAAAAACTAGGTAAACTGCAAATTAACACAAGAAAAATTACTGAACTAAATTATATAAACAATATAATGAAAAGGATTTTTCTAATTTTGCATAATATTTTTCCAAAAAAGCAACATAGGGTTAAAATTGATTTGGTTTTATATTTTTATTCAATAACTATTAATTATATATTTTTAAAAAATTAACAAAAAAGGTCAGTTTAATATTGAATTCAAAATCTTATTTTACTTTTTTGTACAACAAGTGACTAAAATGAGGGAGTTACTAAACTATATTTGTAACTTGCCGTTGACTCAAAAGTCGCTTTTGACAGTCCTTTAAATGTTTAACAACCAACAATTAAGTCATACCAAAAAAAATAATAATAATAATTTTGAGCTTATCTGTAGCTTAACAAAATCCCTACAATGAACGTACATGTAATACAATTTTGTTTTCAGCGTTTTGCCCAATTTTGTTCTCTTTATCGACGCTCGATATGCGTGAGAGTTGATAATTTAGTAAGATCTCTACTAACTAGTCAAGCTCAAATGGGCACCAGCCTCGCGTGCCTAAGTTATAAAATGCAGGGCCATAGAGCTTGCAGGTTAAATGTTTTAAAGCAAGGTTATTTTTGCAAATGCACCCCTAAACAACCGATAATAGCCTTGTTCTAACGTGTATCTTTTTTTATTTTCTTATTTTTTGTTATTATCTTTTATAATTATCTTTGTATATTTTTTTTGAAGCAACATTATAACTAAACAAACAGACCACCATTTTCGGTCCATTCATGATTCACTAGGTATTTAACTTGGGTTGGGCTCTTTCTTTTTAACTTTATCGAGTGAGTGCTACAGCACTATATAGTACAACAATTTGCATAATATTTTGCACAAAAAGCAACACATATTGATTTTTCTTAAAATCTTGTAACACACCTAATCATCATCTATCACGATCCCAAATATAGTAATTAATTTTATGGAATTAAAATTTTACATATTCTTATTCTTGTTATAATACGTTAATTGGAATTATTAGAATCATTATAATTGAATGAATTCTCATAAAAATCAAATTCTATGTTAATTTTAGTACCCTCATGTAAACATAATATGTATGCATTGAGGGGAAGATCGTCATCCATTTTAGTGGAATCGTGATAAGAGCCTCATGTAGTTTTCGCAACAAAACTCCCAATGCTTCGCACTTTTCCTCATCAAATCACAAACCAATGATATTTCCTTCACCTTGATATAAATTCCTTGTTGTCAACACAATAAGATGGTTCATTGAGAGATTCACATGAACTTTGATTTTTGAATTTTTCGTTCTTAGCTAACGGTAAAACGTCAAGAACGAGTGTGACAAATTCGTAATGATCGCGACCAATATTAAAGTCATAATGATCGATTTTTTTTTTTTTTGAAGTACATAATGATCAATTTTGATATTATTTGCTAGCATTTGGTCGTTAAAGCTAAGAGTTTGCCTTGCTACAGGCACGTCTAAACACACTTGAATCCTCTTCTTCAGATCAAGAATGTCTTTGAATGCTTGCGTTTGGATCTCCGGTGGCCACAGTGGCCGCCATGACAAGATACACACACAAAGACTGTTCAATTAGTATGTATGTCTTTAATTTCTTTGCAAACTCTCTTTTAATTTTGTCAGTTAGAGTTGGAAATTGATAGTTTTGGTAAATGTACACATGTATATTCTTTTTCTGAAAAATGTGTTGTTAATTTGGAAATGGGAAGGTGAGAACTCTCATTTCTGAAGGCATGTTGTGTATGCTACGTTCAAATTTGTGATTGTTTATTTGACAAGTGCGAAATTAGATGAAATAACTAACAAAAATAAAACATGAAAATTTAATTTCCTTATAGAATGCCATGGCTTTGTGATTTGTACTCGGAACTAACAACCCAGCTTGCTTGTTGCTTATGACCCAACTTTGGCAAATGGAGAGAAATCTTGCGAGACCAGTGAAGCTGAAATGCCTAGTGGTTTAATAGCAAATGAAATAAAAATGAGGCCCACTAAGCCAAGCCCAAGGGACTTATTAGTCACCTAAAGGGTGTCAAAAATATCTGCCTGAAGCGGATCCGAACTAGACCCAAGCAATGTCATGAAGCCAGACCAATCTCAGGCTTCATTTAATAAACTTACAACTCAACGGAAGTCTAAATTTTATTAAAAAAATTATAAAATATATATTATTTTAAATAATTATATTTATTTAACTCATTTATTATATATATACATACATATAAAAATTTTAAACATTCATAATTTCATGTCCAATTTCATTAAAAAAAATTTAAAAAATTCTAAAAAAATTATACATATATGATATTAAAAAATATAAAATTTAGAAAAAAAATACTCGGACTAAAAAACTTGGGCAGGTGCCAGGCTATCTGAAATTTACATCGGAATCGGGTTTGGGCATTTACATATTTGGACTTAGACCTGAGTTCTACCAACCCTAAGTCATTGGTATTAAAATACTTGGAACACGTCTCTTCTAAATTTCCCTTGTGTTAAATTTTATACAATAGATTATGTGTATTAAATATAGATTTTGTAACCCAACTTTATAAATAGAGTGGGTCTATTTAAATTTGCCAAATTTCTCATTAAACTCACCTTTAAAAATAATTTTTAATGATTAAAATATTCATAAATTAAATTACAATTATGAACATTAAAATATAATAAAAAAGAAAAATTTCCTCTTTGAATGCATCTTTTTTTTTAAAAAAAAGATAATTAATCTGGAAGTACAATTTTTTGAATCGTTGTTCAAGAAGACGATGTTAACTGAATTAACAATATATGGAAAATTGTAAATTAAAAAGATTGTGTTACATTTATTCCATAAAAAATTTTATGGTTGATTCACAACTGCTGACATTCGGAGCCGATCAGATCCAAAGACGACGATCATTGGCTCATGATTGCTCCGAATCCTTCCAACCATGTCTCATGAACATGCACGTAAGTGTGGTCAGAAACATACTTTATTCTTATGATGAAAGAGAACCGAACATGCCCCTCCTCACTAGATGATTGAACAGGCCCCCTCCCATTTGAACCCACTTTACATCCAATCTACTTTTGTTAAACCTTCACTGATTAGAGGTGTCGTTCTTCTCCTAAGCTACTTATACTATACAATTAGGGATAACAATAGAAACCGTCTGTAGTGGAATAATTATTTAAATTACCAACCTTTGTCCTCTGGCAATAATATGTAAAAATAACAATTACATTTCATATTATCATTTAACACAAGTTCTAAGAGAAGATCTTCATTTTATTTACCACCATTAGTATCCATCTAAAATGATGCCTATAATAGTAATTAAGATTAAATTTTTCAATGAATAATATTTTTTAAATATTAATTTGAAGAAAAAATTATAATAATGAAATAATTAATGCATCAGGTTAAGAAAAATAGTCCATAAAAAATTATAATATGTATATAATAATCCATGAATTAAGTTAAACAGACTTAATTTCTTATCTCATTAATATTATATTTATCTTCGAAGAGTTTGCTATTTCCTACTTTATTAAAAAATTCTGCATCTACAAATAACAAGTATATCAAGAAAAAAGATAGATAATTATAAGTTTATAATGTATAACAGATATTTTATTCTATTGAAGTAAAATTTTTTACATATAATTAAATCAACACACAATCAATTTTGAGCACATATTAAAACCTCTATTATCTTTGGATGAGATATATTACAATGTTATTTGACACTGTACATAATTATATTATTTTTCTTTATATATTTTTTAGATTTAAAATTTCTAATTAAAATTAAATTAAAAATACTAAACTAAAACATTACAGGTCTAACAGATATCCATACAGATATCTGTTAAATATTAGACTAATACCAAATCTACTTGCATCCAAGTATGAGATTCAATTCTAAATACCAAATCCCTTGCAAGCCACAAATTATCCATAATGAACGGATTTTGGCGGGCCAGTTTGGACGAGTTGCATGTTTGCCCGCACAATTGCCATCCCAGTATACAATACAGAAAATCTCATCAATTATTGTCTAAGAGCCTTTTGCCTCCTGCTCTTTTTGTTTTGAGAAGCACTTGGCTGAAAGTGAAAAAGCTTGCTCTTTTGTTTGTGGGGTGGGGGGTTCTTTTCTTTGACATCAATCTTTTGACTTATTTGAGATGTAATATTTTGATTTTGAGGTGAATGAGTCATTTTCTTACTTGACCATCGGATCGCAAACATGAGTCTAGTTTCGACGGTTGATGAGCTGATAGATATCTTTTTTGGATTTTAGATAACTATATAAGTAGTTCAATGAAATATTTATTTATATTTATAAATAAATTTAATAAGTTTAATAAATAAAATACACTGTCATTATATAAATTGAGTTTAATATGAGTGCATTGAATATTTTAGGTGAATTTATCGAATAAAATTTAAAATTTCAAAATGTGTGTGGTTTACTTTACGAATAGGTTTAATAAGTTGTTTAATGGTTCAGCCTTTCAAGCTCAAGTGCCGATGACCCCACTATTTCTATCTCCTATTGAAAAGATGGCCGTGGGCTTGCCATGGAATTGAGTAGTTCTGATGGCTGATGGATCGGGGAACCATGCTTACTTCTGGGATTTCTTAGACCTTCGCGAATTATCGATTGAATTAATTTTAGTCTATTGATTTTAAATGATATTTAATAATAATAAATTCAAATTTTAGTACTAAAGGGTAAATCTACCCGAAATATTAAACGTAATTTCTTTTCTGCTAGAATTCTATTACAAACCAAACAATAAAATTGAATTCCACCTCTTTTCTTTCCTCTTCTAGCCTCTCCACTCCTCCCCTCTTTTTTATTTCTAACCAAATGTCACCTCAAGGTGAAAAAGTACACATAATATCCACCTCAATTGCTGAATCGATCAATAGTGATTGGGGTATTAGTCACCTTTTCAAAGTTGTAGGGCCATGCATTTTTTGCAATCCCGGAAGATCTGGAATTTCGATCTCCTGTTTACCTTAATTATGATTTTATAATCAACTGCTGAATTGGCGAACTAGTTAACGGGAATCTAAAGAAAATTAATCGAGCAGTTTATAGTTCCGGGAGATCTAGCTATGATATTTCTACAGTTATTTGTTGATTGCGTGAAAAAGATGGTTAATAAATGATTCACATGCCTATATTATAAAAATGTTCATTTTGCACCTATAAATTTTGATAATGTATTTTATTATCATATAAACATTAAAACTCATGCCTCTCTAGAGGAATAAAATTTCTTTAAACATATAAAATCGTTTTTGATTGATTTGAAACAACAAATACGGCCGGTGTGAAGGCAACGTCACGTGATTATTACACTAACTTTCTTTATTCGAAAAATTTTAATTGGGCTTCTCCATATCCCATCCATCTATATAATGGTGCCTTATCACTCCAGGTTCAAAACCAAACTAGCATTAAACTTGAGAGTGAGGGGAACTAAAAAAAAAGAGTGATGAAAAACATGGGTAGTAGAATTTATATTTTGCCCTTGGCAATTTTATTAATAATGGTGGGAGTATTTGTATCAGACAATCAAGTTGTAGCTCAAGTTTGCGGAATCAATGATCTTTCAACTCTCCGAGCACAGTGCTTGAAGTTTGTTCAAAGATCGGGGCCGTCGGAAAATCCATCTCAAGGCTGTTGCGAGGAGGTGAGAGAAATTGACGTGCAATGCGTGTGCGACGACCTTCTCTCGGATAATGGTATTGCACAGTTTTTGATCAATCAGCTCAACCTAGAAAAGGTTGTTTCTGTGGCTAAATTTTGCGGCAAAGATCTTCCATCGGGAAAAAAATGTGGAAGTAAGTTAATTTCCAAAAAAAGAAATGAAAAAAAAATGAAACAGTTAATATTGCTATAGTTGTTTCCTAGTGCAGACGTTTGTAGTTTGCACGTAATATGAATATGCGACTGGATACTATTGTTCAGTTTTACTAAGATAGCTTATTTTTTCTCTTTAATTCGTGTTTTAAATAATGCTGTTACTATTGCTATTGTTGTTTATTTTATACTGGATATGCTGACATGATCATGCAATTAAAATGTCGTATACAGGCATAATCATTCCATAATTTGTATGGCAATGGATGGGGGTGAAGCAAAGGCGGCTGGATTTGCTATCCATTCTCCTAATTAATCTTTCAATTAATAAGTTCTTGTAATTTTTATTTTATTTTTGCGTCCATGTTTTCATTTCTATATTTTTCTCTTCATTGTAACGGTAAAATGTCTATTAAAAACGATCATGGTCATTGAAGTGAATGGAAATAATGCCAGTTGCCTTTTTTGAAAAGTCGGGCTGCCACCGTTATTATACTCACGAATTTTTTATCAACTTTGCTCCAACGATGATCTTAGCTGAACAACTAAGGATTTAAATTCAATGGGGCACGCTTACTTCGGGTCCGATGCGTATGTTTAAAGAAGAAATAAAGACAAACTCATTGTATTGCCTCATGTATAAACACTAATACACTCTTAATAAACTCCATCCTTTCATTTTTTTTTAATTGCTCAAGTCCTATTTCAACGGATTATTATTATTATTATTTAACTAGAAACAATGCCAAACAGTATCTTCAGCATCTTAAGTCATGTTTGGGATTGAGGCTAAAAGTTAACAAGTTATTTATTTCATAATTTTTGATAAAAATAGTGTTTAGTAAATTTTATAAAAATAACTTATTTTATAATTTTTTTTATTTTAATAGCAACTTGTAAAAATAGGTGAGAAGTTACTTTTTATAAGTAACTTATAAAATTAGTCACTACACCTTTTTAAAGTTCTTATTTTAGACTTAATATTTTAACAAAAAAAAAATCATATCTTACTTTTCCATAAACTCTAATATATAAATCAATAAAAACCATATTACCACCACACTACTATGTGTTCTCTTGAGTATCAATTTAATATGAATGTAATTCATTTTACTTTTTATTTTATTTGCATTATGTATAAGTATGAATTTTTATCATATTTTATGTAATAGATTGTGAATCTCATTAGATTTTATTTAATTGATTTTTTTACATTATCTAATTTTACATATTTAAAGAAAAAAGGCATGTCTAAACAATTTAGTAAATATACTCTAAAAATAAAAGGTAATTTAAACTTATATCTATTTTGATCATTATACAATAAACAATACTTTTGTAATAAAATTTACCGAAACTCATATACTCTATTTTTTAATCTTACAATAATTATAATAATACAATTTATCAAATATCAAATTACTTTTTAATTAACAACTTATGTCGTATATGTAGGAAAAATAACTTATTTAATCAACCACTGTAATTCTAAACTGGCCTGTAGGATTTCAAAAAATTTTATCAAATTGTTATAACTTATAATGGTTAGTTCCAAACTTATTATTATTTAATAATCTTAAATTATGGTTTAAAAATAAAAGAGGAGTTTAAATTATGGCTTAGATTATGATAAGTGGGGTCCAAAATTTTTCAAGCAATGGAAAAATTGTGGGTGTAATATATTTTTTTTAAATTGTCTGTCTCTAGGATATGGGTTTTATTTGAAGTTACATGTACTTTTAATGAAGTTTAAAATTATGAAGTACTTAAAAAAGAGGTTTTATGAAGAGTACCGATAGTCAAGCTCTATCAATTATTTGTCATCTAACTTTCCGTTGATAGCTTAAGGAATACTTTAGAGTTCAATTCCGAGGGATCACATTTGGGAATTGGGTGAGGTGAGGAAAATGATAAACAAAGAAATAATAATAATAAATGATAATAGTAATATCTGTCACATTTCCTAAATGAAAAATTTTTTGAGTGTACGTTTTTAGAGCATTATTTTATTGGATATAAGCTACGGAATTTCGATCTCTTGTTTGCCTCAAGATTTTCACAATCAAATGCTGAATCAGTAGTGAACCAATTAACGTCAATGTAGAGGGGATTAACAACTAATCTAATCGTTTATAGTTCCTACAAATAAAATTAGGATAGAGTTATCTGTTGATCACGTGAGAAAGGTAACTCAACTAATAAATGATTCACATGTCTACAGCATAAATATGTTGATTTTGTACCAATAATTATGATAATGTATTTATAGTCATATGAACATCGAGGTTCATGCCTCTCTAGAACAATAGAATTTCTTTAAAGACTTAAAATAACTTGAAGCAACAAAAACGCCCGGTGTGAAGGCAATGCCACTGATTATGACTTATTTGAAAATTTTGGCTTTCCATATCCCCTCAATCTGTATATAATGGATGTCCTATAACAAATTCAAAACCGTACGAGCATTAAACTTGAGAGTGTGCGGGGGAAAAAAAAAGAAAAGAAAAGAGCGAAAACATGAGTGGTAGAATTTGTATTGTGCCCTTGGCAATTTTATTAACAATGGTGGGATTATTTGCATCCGACAATCAAGTTTTAGCTCAAATTTGCGGAATCAACAATCCTTCAACTCTCCAAGCACAGTGTTTGAGGTTTGTTGAAAAATCAGGGCCGACGAAGAAACCAACTCAAGGCTGTTGCAAGGAGGTGAAAGGAATTGATGTGCAATGCGTGTGCAATCAACTTTCGGATAATAATATTGCACAAATGGTGCTTAATCGGATCAGCATCAAAAAAGCTGTTTCCGTGGCCAGGTCTTGTGGCAAAAAACTTCCTTCAGGAAAAAAATGTGGAAGTAAGTAAATTTTAAACAAAAAACAAATGAAAAGTTAATGTTATTGTAGTCCTTTTCTTGTGCAGATGTTTGCAGTTTATTCGTAAGTATTGTCTAATTATATTTATACAACTTATTTTACTCTCAAGTTCGTGCTTTAAATTATGTTATCACTATTGGTATTGTTGTTTAGTTTATACTGTGTATGCTAATATTATCATATAAAATGTTCCGTCTACAGGCATAACCATTCCATAATTTGCATGATGATGGAAGAGGGGTGAAGCAGGAGCAGCTGGACATGCTATGAATTCTACTAATTAATATATCAATTACTTAATAAGCCAGAATATGTGTTCTGTTTGGCTATAAGATCTTGTCGTATTATTTGTTTTCATGCATGTTTTCATATATAAATCAGTAATAAGCACAATATTTTAGTTGCGCACATAATTAATAAGCCAGTTGCCTTTTTTTTTTCTCAATTAAATATGGAGTGCCACCTTTATTATATATCAACTATTCAACTCATGGTTACAAGCTAGAGTTTGTTAAATTTAATTAATTGAACCACCTCGTTAAGTTTACAAAATTCAATGAGATTTGGGGAAGCCTGGCCTCCCCAAGTTGAAAAACAGTTCGAGATAAGGGTCATGATTTAAGTTTATCCAATAATTTGGAAATTTCATATTTTGACTTCCTAAATTCGCATTTTTCTTTCTTTTCTTTTAATAAAAATTCTGACCTCCAGAATAAAATTGTGAACAGGTTTTTATATGTGTTCTTCAACCATTATCACTATCATACTGTCTTAATTGGTCTAGTTAAAATAAATATGCGTTTGTCAAGATTTTATTAGATAAATATATGGATGAGGTAGAATTGCTATCCCATTTGGAATTTTCGCTCGAGAATGCATGCCAGCCTACTACAAACTAACAAATAATTATAAATACCTAAAATTCTAGTACATCTTTTCCATTTAGTAATTCTTTTATTTATTATTATTATTATTATTATTATTATTATTATTATTATTATTATTATTATTATTATTATTATTATTATTATTATATCCTTGTCTGTGTTGGACTTTTGAAAATCTAATGACGCGTTAAATTAAATTAATAGCGTTGTACGACTGTTTTTCATATAGCTAACAATTAAATTCACAGTTCCTAACTTTCTTTTTTGAGAAACATGAAAGTCAAGGCTAGACAACAGAAGCTAGAACTCTCTGCTCATCTTTTAGCTTTCACCTTAACAAACACGTGGATATGATGGATAAATGATAAAAGCAGAATTAATAAAAGATTATACATCTTAAGCATACAAGATCACTGATGCAACGAGGCAAGATCCTAATAAACTAAGCAAAGGTAAAACCGTCAAATAATGTAATGAACACACATGACCCATGTTTTCAATTTACAAGAAATTTAAAGTAACAAAACCAGCCGATCTGGAGCATGATACCAATATCCACGTGAATTAGACACCAAGACTCTCGTGTGTTCTCATTCTTCTTCTCTATTTAGCATTAAAAAAATTAATTCAAAACTAAACTAGCATAAAAGCACTCTTTTAATTTTTTTGAAGAATATGAGTCCTAGGGTTTATATCTTGCCCCTTGCAATTCTAGTAGTTGCTGGATTTATGGTGTCCAAAAACCAATTAGTTTCGGCTGAAAGCTGTGGAGTCAATGTCTCAAACCTCGTGTCAAAGTGCCTCAGGTACGCTGGAAAAATAGGGCCTCGGGAGCCGCCATCTCAAGGCTGTTGTGCTGAGGTGAGGACCATTGACGTTCCATGTGTCTGCAAGTTTCTCACCGATGATGTTGTGGAAACGATCAGTGACTTCATCAGCACAAAAAAGGCCGTCTTCGTGGCTAGATCATGTGGCATATATCTTTCACCTGGAACCCAATGTGGGAGTAAGTCGATATGTTTTTAAGGCGCAGAAATTAATCAATGCTGTTGTTATTCCGTATTTATCGAACAGTGATATTTGGACAAAAGGATAAAAAAGGGTGACAAACTCACCATCAAAACAACGTCACTTTTTTTTTTCCCCCCTCTAATCACCCTTTTATCCAAATATCATTTATTGTCACTTATGACATAGGAATCATTAATTAATTAGTGCTTATGTTGTTGCGTAAGTAATTGCAAGTTATTGGCATATTGTATTATTTGTACCATGTACTATTGGTTGATATTCTGATGTAATGTATCGTCTACAGGTTACACTATTCCTCCTGCATGAAAATGAGAAGCCATGAAGTTGAAAGGCAGCTTAATTATCGTAAGTTCGGCTACTGTTAATTAATCAAAACCAAATGGTTCCTTGTAATTTCGATATTAATAAGTATTAAGTTTTCGTTTGAGGGAGAAATAATGACATATTTAGATAATGGATCCTAAATTGATTATCTTAAATTTTATTTTAAATAATGCGGTATGTAGTGTATCATCCATTAAGTGGTTGTTATTTTTTATTATATTTAAATAAATTAATTATATTTTTCACCGTTCAATTAATGAATGTTATATCATTCAAAATAAAATATTTGAAAAAACAATTTATCATGTGTAACACTGTATGAAAAGAAAGATAATTGTGGATTTAAAGAATCATTAAATTGGGATAATACTTGTCATCAATGTACGAAATGTAAGAGCACTCAATGTGCACCATTGGTACGCCAAATCGTTTGTTAAAGGCTTGTCAAAGCACAAATATAAAATAAAGGAAAATGTGGAGATTGATATACATTGTTACAATTGTTTCATCCAATGATTCTAAAAGTTGCTCTACATTGGAGCTATTCCAATGTAGCAGCTGCCTATTTTTCATGATTCAGATCCTGTGGATCTTGTTCATCTATATTTTGTTAATTTTCTAAGTTTCATTAACTCAAATCGATTTCTGCTATTACTTTCATTAGTGGGGATATGATACATGGCTTGAAACTTTAAAAGCTATCACCTTAATTTGATCTAAATCCTTCAATATGTCACGGATAGCTGAGATAACCCTGTAGATTTCAGTTCTGGCACCCAAGGTGGCTATAAAAAACAAAAAATGCTTTGTGTGTAAAATTGGTTATAATTGGTAAATTTTGATTTAATTAACGACTAATTAGGCAATGAAATGAAGATCTTTGTGGACAGAGTTTTTCTTCTAGTAAAGATATCACACTTTGGCAAAGTGAGGATGCCGCTAAAATTGAAGAAAATATGTGTGTGTAAATTAAGAATCTCACCATATGATTGATATTGTTATTAGATTTAGCCCATCTAAAATTGACTTTGGAGGCGAGGCAGAGGCATTCCGGAACATTCTCTTTGCCTCTTAATAAATTTCTTCCTCGACAAAATAACGAATAGATTAATTTAATGTTGCTACTTGCTCTCCAAGGCTAGGCTTATAATATAATATATTAATATAATCTTCTAACGAAGAATCTGGTTGGTCTTGCATTCTTAGGAAAATTCTTTGATGTTCGAGCACTATTTCTTTTCGATTCACTCTATACTTCGACTACTTATGATAATACGTACATACGTACATACATACATATACATATACATATACATATGGTACATAGTAAATAGACAATTAGACTTAAGGATCTAGAGGCACAAAAGGCTTTCTCGCTTTTTCATCAATCGAATTCTTGGGATTTTTCTTATTTGAAGTTTTATTTATATTTTTTTTTCAAAAAGTAGAATCTGAATTTTACGTTTTGTAGATCGTTCGAGAGTTTTCTTACGTTTGACTTCTGACATTTGCCAAGGAAAAGGAGACAAAAAAAGGGGAGAAGAAGTTGTAAGTCCATCCCCGTTATCTGAAGAAAGAGTCTCAATTTACTTAGGGTGTATTTAGCACACCATGTAACATGATGGGCTCATTATGGGCCTACAAAATGGGTTGCATTACTTTTGGACTGAAGCTTTTAACACTCTAAAATTATTACAGCACCCATTTTGAATGTTATCTCCTAAAATATCGAAGGATAAGTTGATCGAACACAAATCTATATATTAAAATTAATTTTTTCATAAATTTTATTAAATAATATTTTTTAATTACATACAAATTTTAAAATATTAAATTTATCTAAATTTTTTCTTATTATATGATTTCTATCATCATAATTTTAAAATCTTTTATATTTTCTCAATAATGTCTTTCAATTAAAACGTAAAATATAAAATTTTTGTTTGCTAATTTAAGTAATTTTAATTAAAAAGAGTTTTAAGAGGAATTTTGAGGGTGTCAAAAAGCTCTCTCTTATTTTAAAACATAAGCTCTCTTATTTTAAAACATAAGCAATAAGAATATTTTATCTTTCCGAAAAAATATAAACATAACGAACCTAACATTCTTTTTAGTCCCACTCCTTCTATTTTAAGACCTTTTTATTTTGATTTATTTATTTTACTTATCATTTTCAAGAAATTGACACAAATAAATTAAAACATTTTCAAGTAATTTTATCATGGAGACGGTTCTTCGGAAGTGATTCTCGGAATCCTCTTCAAAATATGATTGATTAAACCAAATCCTTACTTGATTATAATTAAAATTACGAGTGCGCCGGCTTAACCCATGCTTACTATTTTTTTTTTTGGGGTCCTCCACGGAGTAGGATTGATTTAATCATGTATTATAAATTTGAAACAATTGGTCATTGGAATTTTGAATGGTGTTCTTCAACTGTTCTTATTTTTAAGGCACTGGCCAGACAGCCAAGATTCAACATTTTAGTGGAAGACAGCCCTGGTGGGGAAATTCTTCTCAAGGTGAGGAGACCACTCCTTTTTATGAAGTGAAATATAAATTTTATAAACAGGATTTTTATTATTCAAGCACTCTTAAACATCTTTCTGTAGAAACGGATGATGATTTTCCCCTCTCTGCATATTAGAGAATTAATTACAACAAATTTTGTTTATATTTAATATCCTTGTAATTAGCTGTAATCCCTTTATTCCTTGTAATTAGTTGTAATTCCTTAATTCTATAGGACAGTTTTCTATTTTCATGTCTGGGTGTCTTTCTGCAATCCCCAATCTGTATGTATATATATTCATTCCTAATCAAATGAAAAGTCAAGCCATCGGTTCTCAACATTCTTCTCTCGTTTTCAGCATACTATGTTTTTGACGGCTGTAAGATTGAAGCCCCAGATGACCTTTTATTGAACTTGTCGATGATAATAATTAGTTGATTTTTATGAGAAATTTGTATTGAATAATTTCCTTTTCTTGTCAAATTATTAATCTAAGTTTCTATTACATATCAAAAAGTTTAATTAGCAGTTTGTAATTTCTTTAAATTCTTTCAACAGTCATTCACGTTAAATAATTTAAACTTCAGCAATTCGTTTTGGTAATGCAAAAAGTTTCAACTTAGTGGAGATCTCTAGAAATTAATATTTTAAAAAAAACTTTTGTAGCAAACATAAATTTGTGCAAAGCGCGGACCCAAAAAAAAAAAAAAAAGAGGGATCATCTATGAATAATCAAGAGGGATGGCCATTTAAAAGAAAAATTCTAATTTATTTATTTCAATATTTATTATTGAAATAAATAAATTTATTTCAATATCTAAGTTTGTAATATCTATCTCCTTATAAAAATTTATTATTTGTTATATTGTTATTTAGACCACATATTACAAAAGGTCCCTTAAATAAAATAATCCATTTAATGATATGCGACTCATCCATCGTAAAACCTCTTTGTAGTCATATTATTAGAACCAACTAATTTTATTGTCATAAATGGGCGATAGTCTTATTGTCGGGACCAATTAATTTTATTATTATAAGTAGGCTATAACTTAGTGAAGGTTTAATCCAAAAATTATTATTTTAACTCAATTATCTAAGTAATATAGTGCTTAATGCATCAATAATTAATTCACCAAATATGCTTGAAAAGCTAGAAACATATTGCTTTAACAAGAAGATATCCATATAATGAGTTGTATGTATGTGCATGTTCAAAAAAATAGTTACAGCTTTATAGAATAAATCATATTTGAAATAATTTTAGAAAAAATATTTCAGTCTATGTTAAACCTTTACGGTAACACATACTTTGCAATGTGCAAATAATACTTATTATAAGTAATTACAATGTAGAGTTTGTTTTTATTTGTAATTGATTAAATCAGGATGAATTTTTTATGACTCTGCGGAAGTTAATATTACTATAAAGAGGTTTTGCTATAATTTAAAATAATAAATTATGATCTCCGTGACAGTCCATTTTAATGCTATGAAACACATAATTTAAAATAAGAGATTATGAATCCTACTACTGAACCACTTGATCCCAAATGGTGCTAATTACCTCAACATGTTAAGTTGGTGTGTCCGCCGTAGACTAGTATTTCTCATTAACTCAACAGCAAATATCTCAACGGAAAAAGCAACTTAATAAACAGTAAATTAAATTATGTCCGCGTATGCAGTTTTGTGTTCAATTCGTGTTATTACACGTAAAATGATGAGAAAACTTATCTTGCGAAAAATACATTCATGATGAACCTAACATACATGCATTTCATGAGTACGCTTCCTGTTGATTTAACACCGTTTATTAAATATAAAACACCAAAGCAGAACTATCATCTTCTAAGAGATTGACACTGGTTAACAAATTAAAAAATTTGTAAAAAATAATTTTGCTACCGATTAAATTCAAAATCAAATAAGATCTAAGTAAATTAATTGTTTAAATAAAATTAAAATAATAATTCAAAGTCTCAAATAACAACATAACAAAAAGAAAAAAAAATTGATTTGCTTAGATCAATATATGAAAATTAGCTAAAATTTTGGAATTAATCAATACAAAATCTGAAACTTGAAAGCTTGGATCCAACTCATATTTCGTACTTTAACCTGAACAAAGATAGATACAACTCAAATAAATAACAAATAAAAATATTTCTTCCAATAATACTATTGAAACAGCTATATTTGTTTAGCGAATTGTACTACTTTTAATTGTTCTCATTTTCTATTATCAGTAGAAAATATATGATGTGGTGTTAGTGTAACTAATTTTTAACTTCTTTATTTATTAACAACACCATTTTTACACTTTTTAATTTATTTTTTAAAATTAAAAAATAAATATTTTTTTGGTGAATTTGTGAAATTTTATGGATTCACTCTTAGACCATGAGTTTTAAAATTTTGAATCAATCCAATCTATCAATTCATAAATTGAATTTTTATAAATTGAATTAAATTTTATGGATTTGACAGATTGAATGGATTGTACTACTCAATTTTGAATAAACTACTTAAAAGGACCAAAGTCATTCTTTCTTGTAATTTCATATACATGCATGGAGACTCATGCATAAATTAGTGAATATTAGATGGTTCAACTGCCCACAAGCGTGCTACTGCTAAAATTAATCAAAATCCAAATTTAAGCCATCTTACTATGCAATTAAAAAGAATACATTTGTTTAAGTAATTGCACAAAAACAGTAATAGGTCAATTTTGCAGTGGTTATAAATAAAGGGCAACTAGAATTAGATGTACCCATTTGATATGACGTTCTGGGACTCGTATACCTTAATCAGAATATTTCATTTGGATTATTGCTTATACCGGATCGTTAGCAACTGCACAAGAACGGTCAAAAGTCAAATTTTCACTAGAAATAGGCAATATTGCATGTTAATTCACACAATAGGTCAATTAATGAACAAAGCGCAACTAGAATTAGAAGTATCCTTTACAAGTCATTTGATATGACGTCCCGAGACTCGTATACCTTAATCAGAATTATTTCATTCGGATAATTACTTATGCCGGATCGTTAGCAATTGTACAAGAACAGTCAAAAGTCAAATTTTCGCTAGAAATAGGCAATATTGTATGTGAATTGACAGCGCACTTCTGGATACTCTAATGCATACCACATTTCTTCCTTATTTTTAGGTGCCTCTCTACTTTGTCTAGATAATTAAATGTGAGGACATAATCTGGATTGCTTCATTCAATCCTGGGGAAAAAAATTAAAAAAAAAATGAAGGGGTTTGTGTTCTCCAAATTGTTGATTTACTTTCTGTTACGTAATTTAGCTTCTGCAAAAGAATGCGTAAACCTTTTCCCAAATAAGACACAGCTTGTATCCAGCACAATGAGAGCTAAACTCTCGTCGGTAAATGATGAAGGCTGGAAGCAGGAAATGGTCTCTAGTTATCAATTGGGATCTCCAGCCAACGAAGGCCCGGAAGCATCAAAGTTTCAGGCTGCGGAAGATAAGTTTGATGACACAATGCTGAGGAACACGAATGCTACCGGAGATTTTAAGTTGCCTGGTGATATTCTAAAGGAAGTGTCATTGCACGACCTTAGGCTGCTTCCGAATTCTATGCATTGGCGAGCACAGCAGACGAATTTGGAGTACTTGGTGATGTTGGACCTTGATAGACTCGTTTGGAGCTTTAGAAAAACTGCCGGTTTGCCAACTCCTGGAACTCCCTACGGAGGCTGGGAGGACCAGAAAATGGAGCTCCGAGGTCATTTTCTAGGTATATGTTCAGCTTCTAATTCATTCTCAATTTTATCCAAAGAAACAGCGAGTTTTGTCTTTAGTCTCTCCAAGAGGATTTCGGCAAAATCCACTAGACTTTCTATTTTATTTTTTTTAATGCTCAGGATTTTCTTTTGATCTAAACTTTTAAAATACTGAAGGGCACTACTTAAGTGCGACTGCACTGGCATGGGCAAGCACTCGCAATGAAACTGTAAAACAAAAAATGGATGAAGTAATGTCTGTTCTATCTGAATGTCAGAAAAAAATTGGAACAGGGTATCTCTCAGCATTTCCGAGCGAGTTCTTCGACCGCCTTGAAAACTTAGTATATGTCTGGGCTCCTTACTACACCATTCACAAGGTTAAATTCTAAGCACATTTGTTTTCTGTGATAAAAATTCGTTTGTGGGATTAATGGATAGCAATTTGGTATAAATTCCTGTTCTGAACTTTTTTTTTTGGGGGGGGGGGGGGGGTGGTGGCGGGGAGGCAGATCATGGCAGGATTATTGGATCAGTACAAATTAGCTAACAATAGTCAAGCACTGAACGTGACGATTTGGATGGCTGATTATTTTAACACTCGTATTCAAAATTTAATAGCTAGATCCAGCTTAGAAAGACACTATCAAACGCTTAATGATGAAAGTGGTGGCATGAATGATGTCCTCTACAAATTGTACGGTATAACGGTAAGTAATTTGTATACATGTATGAGAAAATTTTATTATTGGTGACAATTAATGAAAAATCAAATTCATCCTTAACTTTTGTCTAAGAGGGTTTTTTGTTTTTTTTTTTTTTTTTCCTTTTCTCATTGTTGTTGTGGCCAGAAAGATCCAAAGCATTTGAAGCTGGCTGAACTCTTTGACAAACCATGCTTTCTTGGACTTCTTGCAGTAAAGGTGAATTAAAATATCAAAGAAGAATTAAGTTGATGCATTTCTGTTCAAATAATTTGATATTAAGCCTTGATAAGTGTTTTTATATAATTTCTTATGATTCTAGGCTGATAACATAGCAGGGTTACATGCCAATACACATATCCCTCTAGTTTGCGGTGTGCAAAACCGATATGAACTCACTGGTGATGAGCAATCCAGGGTAACCCAATTACTTTCACATACAAATTTGATAATCTAAAAGAGCCTTGCATTATTGTTTCAATTGCTAGATCTTTATTAAAAAGACTCTGCAATTTTTTTTTTTTGCCTTCATTTAAGAAAGTGTTACAAGCGTAGATCATATTTGGTAATTGCCAGGCAATGGGGACTTTCTTCATGGACATTATAAATTCTTCTCACTCCTATGCAACAGGAGGAACATCACACCAGGAGTTCTGGTAATAAGAACAGAACTAATTCAGTTATTGGTTTAGATTTTGAACTTCTATATATAAATATAACTATATACCGTTTGATTAATGAAATCAATTAGGACGGATCCAAAGCGGATAGCAACCGCTTTATCTCCAGAGACTGAAGAATCATGTACAACCTATAACATGCTAAAGGTACGTCTATGGCTTGTGAATTGTTGAAGCTGAATATAAATTTATTGATTTAAGTTATTTTTAACATTTCATTTCCTTTTGTAGGTGTCCCGGTATCTTTTTAAGTGGACAAAACAAGTAACATATGCAGATTATTATGAACGTGCCCTAACGAATGGTGTGCTTGGCATTCAACGAGGAACAGAACCAGGAGTGATGATTTATATGCTTCCTTTATCTCCTGGAAGTTCCAAGGCCAAATCCTACCACGGCTGGGGAAATGCATTTGACTCGTTTTGGTGCTGTTATGGCACAGGTCAGTGATTCAACGCCCTTAATCGTTCCCCAACACCCCCCGCCTCCCGGCACGGGGGTTGCATCTAATTATGATTTACTTTCATATTTTCTTCTTGTTGCACACGTGTAGGAATTGAATCATTCGCAAAATTGGGAGATTCAATATACTTTGAACAGGAAGGAAAAGCTCCTGGTGTTTACATTATTCAGTACATATCAAGCAGTTTTGATTGGAAAGCTGGTCAGATTGTGATACATCAGAATGTTGATCCTGTCGTTTCATGGGATCAAAACCTTCGGATAGGATTTACGTTCACTTCTAACAAGGTGCACTGATTTCATTCATCTTCTCTGATGGACTCTTGCCTAACAATTTGAGTTTTTGGATCAAATGATCAAGTAACTAGCTAGAATCACTGATACTGAAAGCCTTTATCTTTATCTATATATGCAGGGGCCAGGGGTATCATCTCTCTTGAATCTGCGCATACCATTTTGGGCAAATCCAAATGGTGCCAAGGCTACCTTAAATAAAGACAATTTGCAAATACCATCGCCAGGTAAATCTCCTCTTTTACTGTTCTATTTTAACAAATCTATCTTGATTTAGAAAAAAAGAATTCAACAAAAGCTTACACCATCAAAATGATGCAGGCAATTTCCTTTCTGTGACTAGAGCATGGAGTCCAGATGACAAATTATTCATTCAGCTGCCAATTAATTTGTGGACAGAAGCCATCAAAGGTATGTAATTTCATCCATAACTTCTCGTTTTCAAGCTAACCTATAAATGCTCTGTTTTTGTTGTTCTTTGTTTAACGACTAATTGTTTTGTTCAGATGATCGACCACAGTATGCTTCTCTTCAAGCAATATTTTACGGTCCTTATTTACTTGCTGGATACTCCCAGCGCGACCATGAGATTAAGACTGGACCAGTAAAATCTCTTTCAGAATGGATTACCCCAATTCCTGCTTCATACAATGCTGGCCTTGTCACTTTCTCACAAAAATCTGGAAACTCAAGTTTAGTCTTGATGAAAAATCAATCTGTTACAATGGAGCCGTGGCCTGCAGCGGGCACCGGTGATGATGCTAATGCAACATTCAGACTCATCGCGAAAGACCAGTCGCCAGTAAATTTCACTACTGTCAAAGATGCTGTCGGCAAACAAGTCATGCTAGAGCCATTTGACTTGCCAGGAAAGCTTTTGATGCAGCAAGGAACTAGTGACAGCCTTGTGATTGCAAATAATCCTGGAAATTCAGTTTTCCACGTAAATGCCGGATTGGATGGAAAGCTTGATACTGTATCCTTGGAGTCAGTAAATCATAAGGGTTGCTTCGTGTTTAGCGATGTGAATCTTAAAGCTGGTACAGCCCTGAAGCTCAATTGCCAGCAACCTGATGATGGATTTAAGCAGGCAGCCAGCTTTGCAATGCAAGAAGGAATTAGTCAGTATCACCCTATCAGCTTTCTAGCAAAAGGATCAAACAGGAATTATATCTTGGCACCATTGCTGAGCTTCAGAGATGAATCTTATTCTGTTTATTTCAACATTACTAATTGAAAGGTTTGGGACAACGGGCAACAATTTTTGAATGATTGGTAACTTTTGGAACCCAGAATTCTTGAATGATTCTTTCATGTACATGCACACCCTCAAAAGAAACATATCATCAATTTCTTTTTTTTTTCTCATTGCCACTTAGTTCCGATGAATAGTGATATAGGAATGAAATTAAAGGAATATCTGCTGTAGTCATAAACAAGATATATCTCTGCCCAATTTTTTATTGAGAGTAATACACAGAGCACTCAGAAGGACTCGAAAGTCGAATCCATGGTTCACCACTCCGATATCCTCACTCCTCACTTGTGTCTCTCAATTTCAATTGTTACTAACACCACCACAAAAAGTAAAACACTTAGCTCAATAACACATTGAACAATCCAACAGTTCAATTCCCATCCGTATAAATCGTACAATGTCTCATAATTTAAGCCCCAACTAGCAAGTATGGAGTCAACTGAACGAGGGTGTGAGGTTACAGTTTATTGAGCTTAAATGATTTGAGAGACATAGTGCCCAGATAGCAGAAGAATAGAAAAGGAAGAGGCATTGGATCAAGTAAAGGTAAGACTGGAGGGAGCGGTCACATAGGACAGAAGGCTAGAGGTACCATGAACTTTGGTTTCTGCCAAACGCTAACGCGACATACAACCCTTTTAGCTTCACCATTCAGGTAACCCCACGCCGTCTTTTATTTTGTCATTGCATTAGTTGAATTGCCCAGTCTAGTTTGCAGATTGTTGGTTGTTTGCTTTTTTCTATGTTAAAAGAATTTAATTCCATAGCTGCTTGGGACAGGGAAAAGAATACGATTTTGGGTGATAATTTAGGACGGACCTTCGAACGATTCAATCACAACGGAACTGTGTCCTGTGAAGTAGCGAAGCTAGGAATGTGCTTTAGTGAGGCTGATGAATTTTAGAGAATGAGCTTGACCTCCTAGTGCTCTATAGGTTATATTACTAGCACTCAGTCGGTATTTCATGAAATTTTCCATTTTTGTTTGAGGACTAGTCTGGCAGATAGGTTCGACGGGACCTTGGGAGCTAGTCAATTTTGAGTGGCTAGTCAATTAGCCGTGTTTATTACTTCTCAAAACAGAGTACTAGAATCACTGGGCTAAGATCCTTCTGGGCACTTTCCATCCATTTTTGACGAGCACAGAGGATGTTGAGCCTCATTTATGGACAGTCAATATCTGAATTGAAGCTCAAATTAGAGCCATGAAACAAGTAGCCACAGTATTGCAAGAAAATTCCTTGTGAGCTATGTATAACCAATGACTTAAAAGAGCCCCGTGAGTATGGTTTGCTTCAAATTGGATTTAGGGCCCAGAAAAAAAAAATGAAATGGGTATTTGATAGAACTACTTTTATTGCTAGCACAGTATGGGATTAATTCCTGGTTCTTAGTACTTAGCGCGAAATTGGTTAGTCCAGAGAGATCATTCTTGAGAAAACCTGGGGAAGATCCTCCTATCAAAATACCTTCTCCTGTAATCTATATTCTTTGTTTGATTGTTGTTTTATTAAATATTCTGATTGAAATTTGTGTTTACGGTTCACTGATGCGAGGAGTTTTCCAACTGTGTCTTCCTTCTGTTGGTTCATTACTTGAGAACTAGGTATCTCTTCTGGCAGCAACTGGGCTTGGGAAAGATTGCATATCTGATAAATGCAGGGGAGATAGACTCTTATGACTTAATTACAATGAAATCTCTCAAGGTACTGGAACATCTCTATTGCTAAATCTGTAACCTCCCATTCCTATGCTATGATGCACAGTGGTTATTAACATTCCCATAGGATTCTGGAGCCATATGGAAGCATATAGAAGATGGAGTAAGAACGATTAATTGGTCGTGATTATTAACATTTTTCAAGGTTTATTCTATATACATGATCAGCTGAACTTGTTCTCTTTAATTGTCATAAAATGCATTGGCACAGTATTTACTTATTGATCATTGGAGCTTTAGGTTCATGAGTTCTGAACTAGGGAATGCTGTTTGACTTACGACCTTTATCGTAAAGGAAGGCTGTAACAAGGGTGCCACAATGGTTACTAACCACCGATTGCTTTCTTACGGAAAAGTAAAGAAAGGAAATATCATAGCTTCTCTTCCACTATTTATTATTCTCATCAATCCCTAATTTTTACATTTTATATTTAAAAAAATTTAAATAATTACTAATATCTGTGAACATAACTTTACTCAATTACTATATATAAATTATTTAAAATAAATATTTATATTTTTACCATCAATCATATTATAACAAACAATATCGTGCTTTTTCTTTTCCTATTCTTAAAGTTCTTCACATCTTTTTATTTCAAATGTCAACTGAATGAAGATTAATTCTCATTGAATAATCATAATATGTTTGTTTTAGAGTCCTCAATGTTGAAAAGTCAAAAAGTAAAAAGGTGGGCTCACATACGATACTATTCATGAATATGGTGGAGGCAGCAATTCGTATATGGAAGGTTTAATAGCTTGCGTAGTAGTGTGGATTTGTGCATATCTAGGAAATTTCTAGCACAAAGTCGATAAGAGGCTAAGAAGACTAGGTTTTAAGCGGGACTGGTGTAACTCCTCTAGTGTTTCCTAGAAACTTTCCTAGTGCATTTTTTCACGTGTGCATATATATAAAAAATGATCTCTTAGGTGGGGATAATTTATTGAGAAAATGATAGAATGTGAAGCTTCCAAGAGTAGTGAGTGATCTACCTAAACTATTTTAAAAGAAATTTTAAGTAGAAGGCGAGACTTATTACATGACCTTTCGACACTAGGAGATCAGAAGGTCGATGTTGAAAATTTGATGGGAAAATTAACTTAGACATGTAGAGGTGTGATGTTATGTATGTCTTTATTCAAATTGATCTCGATGTTGTTCTGAAAAATAAATGACACTTGTATAACAAATAAACTTGAGATCGTATGAACGAGAAAGCTTATGGTAAAATCAGATCTTGGTTGACTAAAGAGGTGAAATATTTAGTGAAAGATAAGGAGTGTGCAATGACTTTGTAGCGTACATTGAAGGGAAAATACTTGCTGAAATGTCCTTAAAATTACCTCTATGCAATAAGCTAAGTATATGATTTTTAAATAAAACCCGAGTTGTCAATGCACGATCATGTCTCAAGACTTATAAGTTATTTGTTGATTTAAAGAATCTTGATGAAGACGTTAATGATAAAGTCAAGGCTATGATTGTTCAGCACTTATTTCCAGAAGAATATAGCCATTTTGTAACTACTTTGTTATACGAGAAAAGCATAATCATCTTCAAGGATATCTACATAGCATTGACCAATTTAGAAATTCAGAATAATGATAAACATTCTGAGAACAAATCATTTAGAGCTTTGTTAGCCAGAGAAAAGATGATGGAGAAAAAAAAAAAGAAGTATGGAGGAAAGAATGCTCGGTCCAAATCAAGAAATAAAAATATAACCCGAGATGAGTGTGCCTTTTGTCAAGAAAAAGGCCATTGAAAAAAAGATTGTCTAAAGGCTCATAAGAGAGATGAGAAGAAACATGTAGCCATAAATATGGCATAAAAAGATGAAAACTCTAACTCACTAAGTGGAGTTTGATGCAACTCTCATACAATTGTTTCTTCTTTTTGTGGGATATTAGTACAAATAACTGATGATATGAAAGATGAAAATGATAGTATAATAATAAGGATACTAAAAAGAGTGATGAAGAAACCTAAATGACTTGCTAAAGACACGGTAGTATCCTATGCACTTCTAATTATTATTGAACACATCCTTAACTATTTTAGTGAGGTATTAAGTAGTACTAAAAGTAATCAATGAAAGTTAGCCATGGAAGAAAAAAATTTTTTTTCATTAAAACCAAACTTAGGAACTTATAAAGTTACCTAAAGAGAAAAGCACTATGGGTAATAAATGAGTCTACACTAAGAACTAAGGTTCTCTAAATCAAATAACTTCTCAATACAAGGCAAGACTAGCAAAATGTTATGCTACAAAAAAGGTATTGACTATATTGAAATGTTCTTTCCAATTGTAAAAAATATTTCCATTCATATCCTACTTGCATTAGTAGTTGAATAAGAGTTAGAGTTAACTTAATTAAAAGTTAAGATGATATTCTTGCATGAAGATTTAGACGATAAAATCTATATAACTCAGCCTTATAATTTGAAAGTTACTAGAAAAGACATTCATTTGTGAAGATTGATTAAATCTTTTTGTGGATTGAAACAATCACCAAGCCAGTAGTATAAGAGATTTAATCAATTTATACAAGGGCAAAAATTCATCAGAAGTGAATATGATCACTATGTTTACTTTAAAAGACTATGAGATAAAGCTTTTATCTACTTGTTACTCTATGTCGATGATATGCTTATAGTTTCAAAAAGTAAAGGTAAGATCGAATGATTAAAGAAGCACCTGTCTTCTGAGTTCGAGATGAAAGACTAGGGTGATGCACGAAGAATACTTTGGGATTTATAGAGACAGAAAGAATGAGAACATATGGATGCAAAAGTCTTATTTCAAGAAAGTGCTAGAAAAGTTTGGTATGGATGACAAAACTAAACCAGTTTTACTCCTTCAACTGATCATTAATTAAACTCTTTTTCATGGCCTACTTCTCAAGAAAGCATAACTACATGGCTTGTGTTCCATATGCTAGTGTTGTAGATAGTCTTATGTATGCTATAGTGTGCATAAAATTAGACATATCTTAAGCCGTGAGTGTGGTTAGTCGATATATGCATAATCTGGGTAAAAATCATTAGCTTGCAGTAAAGTGGATTCTCAGATATCTATATGAGATAGTTGATGTTGAATTATTATTCAAGAAGTACTGTTGTCAACAATGTGTTGGATATTGTGATTCTGAATTCACTAAACATCTAGACAAGCGAAGATCAATAACAAACTATATATTCACATTAGGTGAAGGTTTAATTAGTTAGAAATTGATCTACAATTGACAATTGTTCTTTTTACTATGAAAGTAGAGTACATGGTAGCAACTGAGGTTGTAAAGGAAGCTGTTTAGTTAAAAGGCTTATTAAAAGATTTAGAAGTAATCCAAGAGAACATTGAAGTCTTCTGTGATAACCAAAGTGATAGTCCTGGCAAAGAGCCAAGCATGTCATATTCAAACAAAGTACATAGATGTGAAATATCATTATGTGGAGGAGATTATTGAAAGTCATCTTGTGTTGTTGAGAAAGATCGATATCAAAGATAATCCATTAGGTACGTTGATAAACATGATTTCTAGAGTTAAGTTTCAACATTGCTTGAAGCTAATTCAAATACTTTGAATGTGTTGAGCTTGGCAAAATTTTAAAGTACAGTTGGCTTGGTCTCAAACTATGGGTACGTAAGCAGTCTCAAAGATACAATCACTTTAGAGATGATGGTTTATTGATAGTTGGCCTAGATTTAAACAAATCTCCACTGAGGTTGAAAATTGTTGAAAAATCAAAAGTCAAAAGGTAGGCTTGCATGTTGGATTTTGAACACATTGAATCCATATGCATTTTCTTGACAAAATTTGGCAAAATGAAGGCAAAGCCATATGCATTTTTATTTTTCAATTTAGTGCTAAAATCTATGACATTTATTGAAGATTTTTTGGCTACATGTTGGTAAAACTTTGCCCATAAATATAAATGCATTCTTCATTCGTAAGTATCCAAAAAATTTGAGCTTAATAATTCAAGTGAAGAATTATTAAGAGATTGAGTAATTGGAGAGTGTATTTAATTGAGAGGTTTTTCCTTTCAAATGCATGTGAGAGAGTACTTGGTGATTTAGATTTTATGAAGTGAGATTTCTAATCAAATATTATACTATAATAATTATTAGTAATACAATTATTTCTTTTACTTTCATGGACGTAGGCATATCTGCTAAACCATGTAAATTTCTTGTGTCATTTAATTTTTTTTGATTATTTAATGCACTCAATTCGGTATTCTGTGTACAATACTTAGGTGGTCTAGTTTTTCAGGTTTTGGGTCCTCATTTGTTATGTTTGGTTCTTGATGTCCATAAATCCAAGATTCCTCATGTATCATGTCTGAAACTTCCAATATCCACATTCACTCATGCAACACAACTGCACTACTTAAAATCAATTAGATGGTTTCAGCCTCAGATTTTTGTATTTTCAACATAAATAATCATGCAAGCTTTTGATACCCAAAAGACCATGGTTCGGTTTTTTCTTCTTCCCTCCACCCCCGCTATCGTCAAATCATCCATAAATTTTCAGCAATGTGAGCCTGTACAAAAGGTAATTTTATCAGTGTAAGTGCTTGCATTTTTCATTTCTTTAGACAGCCATTTACTGTGTCTTACTATTCGTGTTGTGTTCGCCAATTAAAGCAACTAGGAGCCTTTGGTCTTCTTAGATCAGGAAAATGACTTGTGTAGTGTGAATTCACACATCGAAACTTAGTTGGCATATTTGTCACTTGTCAAGTTTAATGGACCATTTCAAATTTCACTTTAGAATATTTATATATTTTTTTAATCTAAAGATAAGGATTTAATTACAAAAAATTCAGCCCAACGAAAGTTATACAAAAGGCGATCAATGAAATACATTAAGATTAACAAGCACACTGATCAATCAAATACATCCCTTGGTTTAAAAGTTCTAATATGGAGATTTCTTGAACAACAGATTTTCCAAATGGTGATTTCCCCGTGAGAAGTTCTTGGGACACGCGTTGCATTGTAGGTCGAGACTTGGGTTTTGACGGCAAGCATGCAAGTGCGACAACTGAAACAAGAATAATATCCTGAATAACCTTTCGATCAACCGGAAGTGGCAGACGTTTGTCTAAGACATCGATCAAATAATCTCTAAATCAGATGATGACGATAAAGATGAAAGAAGATCTCCTGGATGACTTCTCATTAATACTTCTATTGCCACTACTCCAAAGTATAAGCGTCACATTTCTCTGTCACAGCCATCGCGTAGGCAAGTTCTACAACAAAATAGAACCCTCTGTAAAATTTCTTTGCACAAGTAAATAACTGTTAAAAAAGAAACATTTGATTCACTGTTTCTGCTAGTTCCTGCTAGTAGCTATTTAAGAGATATTTTATTAATTATAATTGAAATTTAGTGTATAAACATGGGAAAGAATTATGAAAAGAAGGCTAAAGGTTACCTGGAACAATAATATCCTTGTGTCCCGACCGCTAGAGTTCTGTTGGAGGAATCTGGGTGCAGGAGCGTAGCCAAACCAAAGTCAGCAACAAATGTCTCTAGGTTTGAGTTAAGTAGAATGTTATTGCTGGATATGTCGCGGTGAACAATTGATGGCTTGCAGTCATAATGCAAGTAAGACAAAGCGTGAACCATGCTCTTTACAATGTTCGCTCTCTTAGTCCAACCCAACTCAACTGCTGCAACATCATTGCGTAACCCACAGAACAAACTTCCCTCCTCCATGTACTCATAGATTAAAAACATGCACTTGTTGTGCAAACAAAAACCATAAAGCTTCACTATATTACGATGCCGTATTCGGGATAGAAGACGGGCTTCGGTTTGGAAACTTTCCAGGAAAGCTGGCTTCTCGGTCTCTGAACGGTGAAGTTTCTTTAAAGCGACTACTTTTCCACTACACAATTGTGCTCTGTAAACACTGCCGTAACCTCCGGTTCCAATGCAATATTTGATGTGGAAATCCTCTGTCGCTTCAATTATCTCTTCAAATGTAACTCTACCATCATAATTCCATATTGAGAACTTATCAGCGCACTTGATCATTTCTCGGAAATTACGATTAAATTTCTCATCCCTTCGTCTGTGGACAAACAAGATTCCAAAAATTAAGGCAAGGAATGCGACCATAGCAAGAATGATTGTAACCAAGCGAGTGACGATGCCTTTAAACTGTTTTGCTTGGGGAGGCGGTGCATTTTCTAAACTAGCTGGATTTTCTACTTCTAGATTATTTTCTGACCATTTTAATCCAGGCAATTTTAAGACAGATTTGGGGATAATGCCGGAGAGGTTATTCTTGAAAGGTCCACTCTGAAACGTTTGAGTTGAGATGGTATCGTGCCATTTATGAAGTTATCTCAGAAATGTAAGGTTGCCCATCTCCGATGGAATGCTTCTGCTTAAACTGTTGTGGCTTAATACCAGGTTCTGTAACTGCGATTAATTCATGAGTTCTGGTGGAATGGAGCTGTTGAGCTGATTGTAACCAAGATTCAAAGTGGTAAGGTTGGTTAAATAAGCACTTATTCGAGGAGTGGGTCCAATTAGGTTATTTCTATCAAGAGACAGAAAAGCAAGATACTTCAAATTTCCAACTTCTTGAGGCAGCAGAACACTAAGTTGGTTTATGTGTCAAGTTGGTTAAATTACCTACACTTGCCGGCATTAGACCATCTAGTTTGTCACCTTTTAGCCTCAAATCAGCGAGATCCTTAAATTCGCAATTCTGATGGGATAGCCGTTGAGAATGTTATGGGACAGATCCAGACGGACGAGGTTCCTCAAACTCCCGATCTCTGAAAGGGTAGTACCTACCATATAATATGCATATATATGAAAACGATTAATTATCGATAAATTATGAATATTTCTAGTAAAGATAGGAAAATAATGTATAATGCAGTGAAATTATATATAATGGTTACCTGTAAGATAGTTATGGTACAGGTCAAGATATTTGAGTTTTGAAAATAATGTATCCTTCCTAAAGAAAAAAGGGATGGAAAAAAAAAAAACAACAAATTGGACTAACAAGATTGTTGTGAGACAAGTACAAAATTATTAACTGATTTAAATGATCAAGAGTTGAAGGAATATGTCCAGCTAGATTGTTGTTATCTAGAAAGATTCTTCAGATTTGCAACTTCTTGCGGCAGCAGACCACTAAGTTGGTTTACGTGTCAAGTTGGTTAAATTACCTATGCTTCCCGGAATTAGACCATCTAGTTTGCCGGAATATGCATATTGTTAATTATCGATAAATTATGAATATTTTATAGTACCGATAGGAAAATAATGTATACGCGGTGAAATTATATGAAACGGTACCTGTAAAATGGTTACGAGACAGGTCAAACTCTTCGAGTTTTGAAAGAGCACCAATTTCTGATGGTATCCTTCCGGAAAAGAAAGAAGTGTTAGAAATTCTGAAAATTTCGAGGTTCGGAGAGCAAGTGAAGTTGAATTGGCTAAGCTCTACTTCGATTATGCCATTGTTATTGTAATATATGAAATTTTATTTTTCTTATGGAGTGAATTATTTATTTTTCCATTCAGAGTTGATTTTATAAATTTCAGGCTCATTACATGTTATTGCGATTAAAAATTCAACGCATAATTAAATTAATCACTTGTGAATAATTTTAAATTTATCACAATATAAAATGAGACATTTCGAATTTTTGGTTATTATGAATTAGTCATTAGCTTAATTAGTATTAAGCTATTAAAAAATTACCCTAAATAAAGAGAGAGAGAGAGAAGAGGAGAGAGTTGACCGAGTTTGACCCGATCCAGATCTGACTCGCAACTGTAACCTGGTCGGATCTCAAGTTTTCGGCCACCATTTCCGATGAGCTGGGTAATGTTTTGAAGCCCTCGAGATGCCGGCTATATCCTTGCCATCCCCATCACCAGAAAACGACTAGAACGCCACCAGTGATGCTCGAAAATTTTGATCAAAAATGTAATTTTTTTGCTGTCAATTCCGCCAGAGTTTGTCCACACCACCAACTGGGTTCCACTCCTCTCACCTCTAGCATCCATTCTTGATCGGTCTCATTATCTGAAATGGCCAGATTGCTGGTGATTGACAAGTTGTAAATTGACGACTTTAGGAGCTGATCCATCATTGTTACTGCATGCGGGGAGTCACTGTCGGCACTGTTGGACTCCCCGTAGCTGGAACTATTAGACCTGAGCTTCTTGTCACTATTCATTGAAGTTCGATCACCATTAACCAATGAGGGACAATTTGGATTATCCGTGTAACTTTGAGGGATAATGGTTTCTTGATTACTCGTCCATCAAGATTCGGGTATGATGAGATTATTTTTCCTGAATACTTGTTTGATAGTAGTTTTTTAGTATTCAGTATTGATATCATATTTTGTAAATTTTCCTTGGCTTTATGCAGTATTATGTGATTTTATTATATCATTGCACGATTTAATTTAAATTTATTTGTTTAAGTTATTATGACATTTTTGATGAATTTATTTAGAAATGAATAAATTATTTTTAAAGTAAAACTATTTAAAAAAACTACTATCCACTCACTGATTTTAACTGATTTTTATGCTCACCCCATTTTTATTATATTTTTCTCCTACAGGAGATTTACTAGTACAACAGTTGACTTAGCAATGATGGTTATTTGTATGTTGGCCATGTGATGATATTAGGAGTCATAGAATATTTTTGAATTAGAATATTTCAGACTGTATAATTTTATAATTAAGTATAACTTAATGTGTTGAGTAATTAAAATATTTTAGATAATATTTAATATTTATTGAGAAGTTGGTTGGCAAAATTTGTTGTATTTTAGAATTATTTTAGAAGTGTTATTTTATTATTTGCAGGATTGAAAAATATCATAACTATAGAAAAAAATTCTGTTAAAATTTTGGTAAAAATCTTATTTTATAGAATCGTTATTAGTTTGGTTTTGTAGATTACAGAGACTCGTCCTAGGGTTTGGGGCGGGTCATAACAATTATCCATCTCTGTAAACTTATTCGGACTATGCTTCCTGCTGAGTTGCAAGTGATTCCCATCCACTTGCAATGATCTGAAGTATAGTTGGCTGTCCCCTGACTACTATTCCACCGGCCTGAATTAAGTAAAGCTTCCCTTTCTAACTGTATGGGTGACAATGCAGCAGATGCTGCTACAACTGCGTCATCAGTTATAATAGGAACAATAATACTGCTTATAAAAGTTATAATGACCACCAATTTTAAAATGGAGGAATCCGGTACCATTTTTATAAGATATATGGAAATTTTTTCAAAATGATAAAAGGGATGTATACTGAAAACATGTGTAACTCATTCGTCGCAAATTATTTGAAACGCACAGCGAGGGGATGCCGTGTGATTGGGTACGTGACGAGAAAACTTTTCAAGTCACTAGCTTTTTCTGAGCTGACCATATATTAAAGCAAAATTGTGAGTCAAGGTCTTCTAGACAAGGAAAAGAAGACGTGTGTGTTGCGAGTTCACATTTGAGGCTTGACTGACATATTTGTCCCTTGTCAAGCTCGTCGAAGAAGCACCTACAAATTTCACTTTAGAATATATATATTTCATATTTATCCAAAGTAAAGGATTTAATTAAACAAAATCCAGTCTCACGAACGTTCATATACCGAAAAAAGTTATACTAAAACGACAATCAAAATATTGGATAATCTTGAGAAATTTTATGGGCTCAATTAGGATTAATGTTCCGAGCGTGTACCGTTGCTCCTTCTTTTGTGCCCACTTTCCTTCTTCACCAGAATATTTTATAATCTTTGAGAAATTTTAAAATTTGTTCTTAATTAATGAAGAATTAGGCCCAACACCATATTTCCCCAAATCTCGAAGGAAAATTTTGCACTTTTCCCGTACATCATATTCTATAATTTACGGTATTAGCTATTGGTAATGCTAATAGTTTTTTGCACTAAGCAATATTTTCAGACCCGAGTCATACACAATGATAAAAATAAAGTAAATATTTTTTCCATTCGTACTTTAAAAATATAAATTACCAAGTTCATCAATACTTACATTATTTATCATCATCCAAGGCTATATTTGTATCATCAATTGTCGATCTACAAAAGAGATATCAAAGATGTTAAAAATATTTCTAATAATAAAATAAATAATTAAATTTACAGACTAGTACCTAGGTGTCTGAATTAAAAAAATAATCATAAAAAATTACATTTGAAGTAATACATAATTTTGTTGTGTATTATTTACTTCGCTAATGATTGATGTATTCTAAATACATGAAGTTCACTCCCAAATGTTATTTGATATCTATATCTAAATGTCTGTTATGCATTTCAAGGGAGAATTTTACCTATACTCTTAGGTGGTGTTTGGTTGAGGGAAGAAAATGGAGAAGAGAAAAATAATTTAAATTCTATTTTTATTTCTATTGTTTGGTTGGACAAAATATATAAGAATTTAATTTTCATTAGAATTTAATATCTATTATATTGTAAAATTTAAATTCCACACTATGTAGCGAAAACTTTAAATTCCTCTTATGTTAGAAACTAAAATTTTTAAAATTACCTTTCAACTTTTTAACTTATTTAATTTACTAATTTAATATTATAAATATTTATATATTAATTAAATTTAATAAATGATTTAAGAAACTTAACAAAATAAATTAACCATCACTAGAAAGTCATTAGACTTTCCATCGAACATCACCGGACATGACTATAAAGTTGTCGAACCTCTACCGGGCATCACCGGAATTTTGCCCGATCACTACTAGAAAATAGTCAGACAGGCACTGGCTGCCATTTTATTTATAATATAAATAGTTTAATATTTAATGTAAATGATAAATTTATCCAAAGAAAAAAATTGTAATTCTTTTTCTTATTAAATTTTATGTAAAATCAAATAATAAAATTTAATTTCACTACCCTCTTCTACTTTTTTTTTTCTCCCTTCTCATCCATTACGCTCTTTTTCTTTTTTGGCCTTTCTTTAAACCAAACATGGCCTTAAGCTTTGAGGGAAATGACATACACACATTACTGACAATATAATCTTATGATTGCATTTTGTTGGATATTATATTATAAATTAATTTTGTTGTCTATTATATACCATATTAATGATGTATAATAAATTAATTTTGTTGTCTATTATGTACCATATTAATGACGTATTCTAAATAGATGAAAGTCACTCTCAACTAGTATCCAATATGACAACATTAATGTGTCTTACAATTTTACCGAAATGAATTTTGGGGAGTTTATGTTTCTCTTTCCTTTATATTCATATTTATGAGAATTAATAATTCTAACCACCTGTCAATTTAGTTGGGTTTGAAACCGATCGTGTCAAAAAATCTGGAAAATAAGGGGAAAAAGTTTCAAATGATGCCTTGTCGAAGGGATAAAGTAGACTGACGCATTGAAACACATGATCTATCAGACAATTTTTTTTTTTTTAAGGAATTGTGTACTCATGAGGCTTAACTAATTGGCATGTATGTCACTTGTGAAACTCAAAGGACTACCAATTAATTCACGTTAGAAAAGTTTTTCTTTTTTTTTTTTAAATAAAAGACAAGGATTTAATCAAACAAAATTCAGTCCGACGAAATTTATACAAACTACTATCTGAAAAATACATTCAAGATTAACAATCACATTAATCAAGCATCTTGCTTTTTCTTTCTTTAGTCCGCATTCCTTTCTTCAGATTACTTTTCTCGATTTTCCACAGAACACATCACAACATTGGACCATCTTCGGAGTTGCGAAATATCAAACTTTAAGAATTCACAAAAAAATTAAATATTTTTATCATAATGTCGTAGACCTTTGTTCCTTTATCATTTTAACAAAATTATTGGGAAGGCTAAGTACCGCCACATTTAGTCAAAAGTCACAACAATTTTTTTTTATTTTATTATACAAAAACGACTATATATTTTTAAAAATTTAACCGGGTGATTTTTTAATCATTTTATTTAACTAATTATCCGAGTTCAAATTCTAGAAAACTATGACCCTGAAACGAGATGTGGGCGCCAATGCGAAACGATATGCAATGGAACTTTGTGAACTTTTGGTAACAATTTGTTTAAACTCCTGCAAACTATTTAACTAACCAGTCAAATTAAGCATCAAATAAAATTTGAATATTTGGTTAAGAGAACACGCGAGTTCAAAAATATTGCTTTTTTGACCAATAAAAAGATGGGTCCGCCTAAGTTACACTGCATGTAAGTTATAATTACTTTGTGAAATATCATTAAACTCTTTATATTTTGTATTATTTACTATTTATACATAAATGTTACAAATATTTTTATATTATAAAATTTTATTTATTCCTTATATTTTATTTCATTTTATTAAAATCCTTAGAGTAACAATTTGCCCTTTATAATTTTAAATTTTAAAATACAGTTTATTTAATTAAAAATATAATAATTATTAAATAAAACATAATTATAATTATTATTTTATTATAGTTATAAATATAATTATAATTTTTAAATTGATTATTATTAGTAGTAGTAGCAGCAAGAATAAAAAGTATTATAATTAATTAATTAATCTATTAAAAATAATTAATAATAATTTTTTGGTTAAATCATCAGTAATAAAAATTAAAAATTATTATTGTTAATAACTAATTTTTGAATAATAATAATAATATTTAAAATAAAAAATAATAATTGTGATAAAAATTATTTAAGAATTTTATGATAATCTGTTATAATTTAACTCATTCCAATTTTGATTCTAATGTAAAGTGAACCCATAAATGATAAACAACTCATTTTAATTATGATTCCTCTAGTTCAAATAAGTAAAATATTTTGATTCTACCTATTTTAATTCTAACTCATTATATTTCTAGGTAATTTTAATTTATACTTAGTGAATACTTTATAAAAATTATAAACCACTCTATATTCAATTAGATCACTCTATATTATTTATAATTTATTCATAAGTATTATTCATAAATTAATTAATAATAATAATTAATTTTTGAATTATTATTGTTGATTTAACTAAAAAATTAATAATAATTATTATTAGTAGATCAATTAATTATAATATAACTATAACAATTATTTTATCATAAATATAATTATAATACATTTAATAATTATTATATTTTTTAATTATTATGGAGGATATTTATTTCTTTAAAAAATAAGTAAATATATGACTAAAAATATAATTTTTTATATATAACCATTTCACCCATACCTAGTTTTAGGTTAGAATAATTTTTGTCCCTTAGATTAAAAAATATCAAAATCCAATGACCCATACACATTGGTTGTTTATTACATCAAATGTAATATAAGGCTTACATTAAAAGATTGAAGTAAAGAGCATATTTTGTACAGAACTAACATTCATATTCAAATTTAACAATGTAGTGGGCATTTTCAAATTTCAAATGTGTAGATGGGGCTGAATGCCCAAATCACAACTTTCCTTATTACTTTCATTGAATCATCATAACGCTGAAAATTCAAATTTAAAATATTTTTCTGAGCCTCTTCTTCATCATTTAGTTTATACTTCAACTGACCTCAGAAGCAAATCAGTTTCTGTACGATCATGCAAAAGGGTCAGAAAGTAATTACAATCAATACTTGTGCACTTCAGAATTTTGAACCTTAAAGAGCAATTAACCAGGAGTTGTTAATTTCTCTTCCTTTCCTTAGAATTGTCAATGATTACGGCATGTGGGTTTAAAGATTTTCTGATAATAAAAGTTAAAATTATGGGGTCCGTTTACTTACATATGCGTGCGCGCGTGTGTGTAAAGGATTTATAAGAAATTTGACAGCTGCACTCTAATCATAAATGAAGCCATGACTTGGAATGGACTATGGAGCCCATTAGCCTTAAGCCCTTAAAGGCCTTAAACAAACCCAACACGCTCTAAAGTGATGATCAAGATGCAAGACATGCTCGCCCTATCACTGAAGCATGTTGGGTTTTTTATGCGTGTAAACCCATCAATTTTTTAAGTTGTTTACTATTGCATTTCATGCAAAAACCTGTATTTAGCCAGGGTGAGAGGGAGAGAGAGAATGTACTTGCCTTACAAGAAAAAATGAAAATTAATCTTAAGATGACGCACATCAAGCTATTAGCCTATCACAACATGTATCGAAAATGAAAGAAAAAATTTATGATAATAATTAAGATGTATCACAGATGAACTAATACAACTCATTCCAAAGAAGAAGTAAGAAGGCTCTAACAAAATCTGAGACCAAAAGAAAGTAGAATAGCTACTGAGATGAAGTTGGGCAAAGTCGTTGATAACAGACGGGGCGATACCGAAATAGATAGTCCTGGGCGAGCGCAAGCAAAAAAAATAAATAGATAAATAAAATAATAAAAAAAGATGATATATTACAAAATCAGTCATGCATAGAAGATCCTAGTTTTGTAGTGAGAGTAAAAGAATTGAGCTTCAAACTACTTTTTGCTGATATTTTTAAAGATAGACGGAACAAAAATCAGATTAAGTTTAGTTAAAGCCACAGCTGCCTAATTAAATGCTTCAAAGAGAACATAGATGGCGGGAAGCAAAATGGTTGAAGTTAGCAAGCTGTGTAGTGAGAAGTGGAGGCACATCAAGGATGAATAGAATCAAGGGTGATGATTTCATCAAGGGAATGACATAAAGAGCTAGAACTTTCTAGCTTGTTAGTGACAAGGTTTCCATGTCTTATGTAATAAGACAAATAACAAGCTATAGCAATTGCCAGAATGTTGCATTGTAATGTGATGCATTGTGAGCCCTTGATACTAGGTTTAGATGGTAGAGTAATGTAACAACCTACTATATATATAATGTATATGTATATAAGGTTTACATAGTAGAGTAATGTGAAATGACGATTGATTCAAGTTGGTAAAAGTATTCTTTATAGTCATTGTAGCATAGTATATTTTTATTGTTAACTAGATTTTAGTCTTTATCTCTTCCAAGATTTGACAACAAGTGGCTAGTTATATAAAGTTATTTAAAAATCACTCACTCTAACTTTTAATGGCAATTGAAATTAAACTAACTTAAATATCTCATTAGAAAAGTTCGATAGGGCTTTAATAAATTGGAGAATGTTTATTTTCCCTTCGGGAAAATGGATAACAAGTTCTTTTACATGGACTTCATAACCAAATTAGACAAGTAAATAATCAATGACGGAGTTGAGAGTTTGGTTTAACATGGTCAGCACGAAGAAACTACAAATTTGAGGTTAAAAGTTTATTCTAAATTACGCTAGCTCAGTGTTTTGTAAAAGTTTATTGCAATTATTAATCAAGGTGCTTTGTTGATTTATATCTAATTTAATATCTTTGTTTAGGATTGGGATTCAGGGACTGTATTTATATGAATGTAATTAAGTGGAGAAATTATCAATTTCATTTTCTATTGAAATTAAAGGATGAAATTTTAAGATACTCTGATAACTTTAGCCCCTATGCCGACTGGGTTTTCATATTCTTGTTTTGCTTACCTTTTAAAGGTTCCTTTTGGCCTACTGAGTGCGGATTGCATGTATTGTGCTTTAATCAATATCTACAATATTGGCACCATTTTCAAACTTTTTTCTGTCCCCAAATGATGAAAGACAACGAAAAGAAAAACACAAAGTAAATGGCCTTTTAGACTTTTTTAAATACCAATTTTTTATCATTCTGTCTTGGATTACTCCTAATTGGAGGTGTTTATTGGGATTAGAATATCGCATTTATAGGACATTCAAATATAAACATTTTTATTGCAGTTCACAATTTTGCTCGACCATCTCAAAATTCTATTCTCAAAGAAAATGTTTAATTCAAAAAGCTATTATAGCAAAAGAATTCTCCCCACTAGCTTTATTTCTTTCTTCCAATCTAAAAATTCATACTTCCCCCGTGCAGTTTTCCAGTAAAAAATGCTCTCCAATCAAATTATGTATGAGGAAAATAATTGATTGATATATTGAAGCAAGAAAAATTATGGAAAGAATTTTTTCTTTTTCCCTAATGGAGAAGGGAAAATGTGTATTGTGTGATGGTAGAAGGTTGACAATCATGGTAATCATTTTTTTTTTTTTGGTGTTTTTTTTTGGGGGGGGGGGGGGTTAGGGGGAGATGGCGGGGCATTAATTTTTCTAGTGGATATCATTGTCTTCGTGGTGGGGTAGTTAAACCAATTTCAACACATGATGCGGTACGCGTCTTTGAAAAAAATGGAAATATTTACTTCAAGCAAAAGCACTTAAAAGAGAAGTGCATCCCATAGAATCCTAAGAATCAACTCTGTTCTTATATAATTTTGGCAGTGTTTGCTACTGCGTTTGATACACTCTTGGAAAATATATTTCAAACGAGATTTTGAAATAATTAATTTAAATTTAATATGATGAGATGTTTGATAGAACTACGACTATATGAAAATTACCTATAGAAAAGTTGGCAGAGGTACTTCGTTGGTAAGTTAACAAGCTTGGTATGTACGTGTGGTCATACATCTCGGTCAATTTTAATATGGCCCACCATTTTTTTTTTTTTTGGGCCGAAGCTACTTTCAAGGAAACGAAATCTTCTCATTGTTAAGCTAAAGAGATTTAAAATAATTATGAAACCATATTGAGAGAAACTATATTGAGAGAAGAAAATTAACTTAACCTAATTATGAAACTCAAATTTCAGCCTCACGAAAGTTATACAAAATGCGATCAATGAAATACATTAAGATTAACTATCACACTGATCAATCAAATACATCCCATGTTTTATAAGTTCTGATATGGAAATTTCTTGGACAACAGATTTTCCAAATGGTGATTTCCCTGTGAGAAATTCTTGAGACACGCGTTGCATTGTAGGTCGAGACTTGGGTTTTGACTGCAAGCACGCAAATGCGACTACTGAAACAAGAATAATATCATGAACAACCTTTCGATCAACTGGAGGTGGCAGACGTTGGTCTAAGACATCGATCAACATAATCTTTTGATCAGATGATGACGGTAAAGATGAAAGAAGATCTCCAGGATGACTCCCCATTAATACTTCTAGTGCCACTACTCCAAAGCTATAAACATCACATTTCTCCGTCACAGCCATGGTGTAGGCAAGTTCTGCAACAAAATAGAACCCACTGTATAATTTCTTTGCACAAGTAAATAACAGTTAAAAAAGAAACATTTGATTCACTGTTTCTGATAATTCCGGCATCGATCTATTTAAGAGATATTTTATTAATTATAATTGACATTTAGTGTATAAACATGAGAAAGAATCATGAAAAGAACAGCCAAAGGTTACCTGGAGCAATATATCCATATGTCCCGACCACCAGAGTTCTGTTGGAGGAATCTGGGTGCAGGAGCCTAGCCAAACCAAAATCAGCAACAAATGCTTCTAGTTCTGAGTTGAGTAGAATGTTATTGCTGGATACGTCGCGGTGAACAATTGATGGCTTGCAGTCGTAATGCAAGTAAGACAAAGCGTGAGCCATGCTCTTTACAACGTTCACTCTCTTAGTCCAATCCAACTCAACTGCTGCAACATCATTGCGTAACACACAGAACAAACTTCCCTCCTCCATGTACTCATAGATTAAAAACATGCACTTGTTGTGCAAACAAAAACCATAAAGCTTCACTATATTACGATGCCGTATTCGGGATAGTAGACGAGCTTCGGTTTGGAAACTTTCCAGGAAAGCTGGCTCCTCTGTCTCTGAACGGTGAAGTTTCTTTAAAGCGACTACTTTTCCACTACACAATTGCGCTCTGTAAACACTGCCGTAACCTCCGGTTCCAATGCAATATTTGATGTGGAAATCCTCTGTCGCTTCAATTATCTCTTCAAATGTAATTCTACCATCATAATTCCACATTGAGAACTCATCAGCGCACTTGGTCATTTCTCGGGTATAAGAATTAAATTTCTCATCCCTTCGTCCGCGGACAAACAAGATTCCAAAAATTAAGGCAAGGAATGCGACCATAGCAAGAATGATTGTAACCAAGCGAGTGACGATCTTTTTCTGCTTCCCTTCGTTGCCTTTAAACTGTTTTGCCTGGGGAGGTGGTACATTTTCTGAACTAGCTGGGCTTTCAACTTCTAGATTATTTTCTGACCATTTTAATCCAGGCACTTTTAAGACAGATTTGGGGATAACGCCGGAGAGGTTATTCTTGGAAATGTCCACTTCAGAAAGGTTTTGAATTTTTCCGAGTTGGGAAGGTATCGTGCCATTTATGAAGTTATGGCTTAAATCAATTTGTCTCAGAAGTATAAGGTTGTCTATCTCCGATGGAATACTTCCGCTTAAACTGTTGTGGCTTACTACCAAGTTCTGTAGCTGCGAGCAATTCATGAGTCCCGGAGGAATGGAGCTGTTCAGCTGATTATAACCAAGATTCAGAGAGGTGAGGTTGGTTAAAAAACCAATTGTTGGAGGAATGGGTCCAGTGAGGTTGTTGCTACCAAGAGACAGAGAGGCAAGATACTTCAGATTTCCAACTTCTCGAGGCAGCAGACCACTAAGTTGGTTTGAAGAAAGATCCAGAGATATTAAGTTGGTTAAATTTCCTATGGTCGATGGAATTGGACCATCAAGTCTGTTGTGAGACAAGTGCAACTTTTTCCCAAAGTTTAAATAACCAATGGTCGAAGGAATAGGTCCAGTGAGATTGTTGCTATTTAGAAGAAGAGAATCGAGATTCTTCAGATTTCCAACTTCTTTAGTCAGTGGACCAACAAGATTGTTGTAAGCCAAGTACAAAGTTTCCAATTGGTTTAAACGATAAAGTGTTGAAGGAATAGGTCCGATTAGATTGTTATTATCCAGAAATAGACTATAAAGATTCTTCAGATTTCCAACTTCTTCAGGGATCAGACCGCTAAGTTGGTTTAAAGAAAGGTTCAAATATGTCAGCTTGGTTAAATTACCTATGCTCGATGGGATTAGACCATCTAGTTTGTTACCTTGCAACCTCAGATAATAAAGATGCTTCAAATTTCCAATTTCTAGTGGGATAGGACCATTGAGAACGTTATCGGACAGATCCAGATAGACGAGATTCCTCAAACTCCCGATCTCTGCGGGGAGACCACCTATCATATACACATACATATGTATATGACTATTTATTGATAAATTATCTATTCCAGTGCGGATAGGAAAATAATGTGTATGCGGTGAAATTATATATAATGGTTACCTGTAAGATGGTTATGGGACAGGTCAAGTTCTTTGAGTTTCGAAAGAGCATCTATCTCTGATGGTATCCTTCCTGAAGAAAAAAAAAGGGGGGGGGGGGTGGGGGAATGAATTGGACCAACAAGATTGTCGTGAGACAAGTACAAATTATTAACTGATTTAAATGATCAAGCGTTAAAGGAATATGTCCAGTTAGATTGTTGTTATCTAGAAACAGAGACTCAAGATTCTTCAGACCTGCACCTTCTTGAGGGCGCAGACCACTAGGTTGGCTTATGTGTCAAGTTGGTTAAATTACCTATGCTCGCTTGAATTATACGACCTAATGGGAGAGAACCATTGAGAATGTTATAGGACAGATCCAGACGGACCAGGTTCTTCAAACTCCCGATCTCTGAAGGGATAGTACCTACCATACAATATGCATATATATGCATGGGCAATTAATTATCGATAGGTTATCAATATTTTGTAGTGCCGATAGAAAAATATTGTATATGCAGTGAAATTATTTATAATGGTTACCTGAAAGATGGTTACGAGACAGGTCAAGCACTCGGAGTTTTGAAAGAGCACTAATTTCTGATGGTATCCCTCCGGAAAGGAAAGGAGTGTTCGAAATTACGAAACTTTCAAGGTTGGGAAAGCAAGTGAAGTTGAATTGGCTGAGCTCTGCTCCGGTGAAACTGTTATCCATCGGCGTAGATGTTATGTTGACTATGCTTCCTGCTGAATTGCAAGTGATTCCCATCCACTGGCAATGATCTGAAGTATAGTTGGCCGTGGCCTGGCTGCTATTCCACCAGCCTGAATTAAGTAAAGCTTCCCTTTCTAACTGTACGGCTGACAATGCAGCAGATGCTGTTACAGCTGTGTTATCAGTTATAACAGGAACAATAATACTGCTTATAAAAGCTATAATGACCACCAATTTTGAAATGGAGGAATCCAGTGCCATTTTTATAAGTGTTTGGCTGATTAGATTCAGCCCGTGCATGCCTGCTTTTATAACTATACATTAAGTTTGAGTCTTGACAGCAACACTCAATCATTTTTAGCCCGCGTTGAGCTTTCTCACTCATCGTCAAAACAGGAATACGCCCTGTCAAACACAATAGTTAATTGAGTTAATTTCTTTTTGGGCCACTAATTACTATTTTTAATTAATTTTGCAAAGTAAAGGCTACATGTGATTCATATTCCAGCAACTTTCTGTTTCTTTCTTTACCTTTTTAGTCCACTTTCCGTTCTCCCAATTACTTTTCCAGGATGGGAGGATTATATAAATATATTCTAGTAACTTTTACTTTTCTTTCTTTTCTTTTTGGAAAATATTTTATGCCTTAATTTAGACACCGACGGAATTCCAACAAAGTGTATTTGTTCTTTTCTTGTTTGTAAATAATTTTTTTCGCCTTATGAGTTCAGTTGGGATTTATGTTCTGGGCGTATAGGCATGGCATTGCTCTTTATTTTGTGTCCACTTTCCTTCATCATCAAAAGATTCGAAAATGTTGAGAAATATTAAAATTTGTTCTTAGTTGTCAAAGAATTAAGCCGACTACCATATTTCGCCAAAAGTCAAAAGGAAAATTTTCCACTTCTCCGGTGCAACATATTCTATAATTTATAGTAATTGTCTATTTGGTAATGCTAACGGTTTTTTACACTAAGCAATATTTTGAGACCCAAGTCATACGCAATGCTAATTGGGCCAAAAAAAAAAAAAGTAGATATTTTTTTCTTCTACCGAAAAAATAAAATTACCAACGTGAGATAGGAGTTCATCAATACTTACATCATTATCATCATCCAAACCTATATTTGCATCATCAATTTGTCGATATAGAAATGAGACTAGTACCTAGGTGTTTGATAAAAAAAAAATCATTAAAAAATATTACCTTTCAAGTAACACATAATTTTGTTGTATATTATATTCTAAATTAATGATGTATTCTGAATAGATGAAATTCACTCCCAAGTGATATTAGATATTTATATTTGAAACGATGTGTCTTATAATTAATTTAATGAGAAAAATATACATATACTCCAAGGTTTACGGAAATAACATGATTAATGATTGCATTATGATGAATTCGAAATAGATGAAACTCACTCCCAAGTAGTATCTGATATCTATATGTCTTGTAACTTTATTGAAATAAAATTTGGGAGTTTAAGTAATTTTTTTATGTTTATGAGAATTAATAATAACTGGTTGTCATTTTATTTGTGTTTAAAATGGATTGTCTTAATATTTTGAAAAATATATTGAAATTTTTCCAAAATGATAGAAGGGGTTATGTAGACTGACACGTTTAAACATGCGAACTCACTAGTTACCAATATTTGAAACGGACAGCCTGGGGATGCCGTGTGATTAAATACGTGAATAGAAAACTTTTCAGGTCACTAGCTTTTTCTGAGCTGACCATAAATTAAAGCAAAATTGGAGTCAAGGTCTCCTAGACAGGGGAAAGAAGACGTGTGTGTTGCGAGTTCACATTTGAGGCTTGATTGACATACTTGTCCCTTGTCATGCTCGTCAAAGAAGCACCTACATATATTAACGATGTATCAACGATATATCCTAAATAGATGAAACTCACTCTCAAATAGTATCCAATGTGGCATGCAACATCCATGTGTCTTACAATTTTACCGAAATGAATTTGGGGGAGTTTATGTTTCTCTTTCCTTTATATTCATATTTATGAGAATTAATAATTCTAACCACCTGCCATTTTAGTTGGGTTTGAAATCGATCGTGTCGAAAAATCTGGAAAATAAATGGAAAAAGTTTCAAATGATACCTCGTCAAAGGGATAAAGTAGACTGACGCGTTTATACATATGAACTCGTTAGTCGCCAATTACTTGAAACCCACGGCCAGGTCTATCAGACAATTTTTTTTTTTTTTTTAAAGGACTCGAGTACTGCAAATTCACACGAGAGGCTTAATTGATCGGCATATAAGTCACTTGCGAAAACTCAAAAAGGACTACCAATTATTTCACGTTAGAAAAGTTTTTTTTTTTTAAATAAAAGACAAGGATTTAATCAAAATAAAATTCAGTCTGACGAAATTTATACAAACTACTATCAAAAAAATACATTCAAGATTAACAATCACTTTAATCTAGCATCGTGTTTTTTTCTTCTTTCTCTTTTTTTTCTTTCTTTACTTTTTAGTCCGCTTTCTTTTCTCCAAATTACTTTTCTTGATTTTCCACAGAACACATCAAAACATTGGACCATCTTCAGAGTTGAGAAATTCTAAATTTTAAGAATTCACATAAAATTAAATATTTTTGTCATAATATTGTAGACCTTTGTTTTTTTTATCATTTTCATAAAATTATTGGGAAGGGTTTATATATTTTATTATACAAAAACCACTATACATTCCTAAAAATTTAACCGAGTAATTTTTTAATCATTTTATTTAACTAATTATCCGAGTTCAAATTCTAGAAAAAATGTGGGTCTATAAGCAGATGTGGGCTATTCACAACCCCTATCTGTTCATTGGAAAGGGCAAATTTTATTTTCAACTAAGCAGCCCCTTTGTGGCTAGTATCAATGTACGTTTAATGTTGTAGCTCTAATTTGATCCTCATATGCGCTAATGCAAAACCATATGCAATGGAACTTTGTGAACTTATGGTAACAATTTGTTTAAACTTATGCAGACTACTCTACTAGCCAGTCAAATAGAGTATCAAATAAAATTTTAATATTTGGTTAAGAGAACACAAGAGTTCATAAATATTGTTTTCTTTTTTTTACCAATTAAAAGATTAAAACGAACGGCATATTTTGTATAGAATTAACATGCGTGTTCAAATTTAATAATATAATGGGCCTTTTCAAATTTTAAATGTGCAGGTGGAGCTAAATGCCTAAATCACAACTTTCCTTATTACTTTCATCGAATCATCATAACTCTGAAAATTCAAATTTAAAAATATTTTTCTGAGTCTCTTCTTCATCATTTGGGTTATACTGTAACTGATCATTAGAAGCAATTCAGTTTCTGTACGATCATGCAAAAGGATTAGAAAGCAGTTACAACCAATATTTGTGTACTTCATAATTTGAACCTTAATGAGCAATTAACCAAGAGTTAATTTCTCTTCCTTTCCAAAATTCTGTCAGAATTGTCATACGAGTGTAAAGATTTTTTTATAATAAAAGTTAAAATCATTAGGTGGGTGTTATAAGAATTTTGAGGGGTGTAAAAAGATTAATCATAAATGAAGCAATGTCTTGGAATAATGGAATACGAGGCCCATTAACCTTAAAGGCCTTAAAAGGAACCCAACATGCTTTAAAGATGTAAGACGGGCTCGCTCTATCACTGAAGCTTGTTGGGTTTAGTATTCGTACAAGAAAAATGAGAGTTAACCTTAAGATGCCACGCATCGAGCCATTAGCCGATCAGGCTATCACAACACGTGCTGAAAATGAAACAAAAAAATTTATAATAGTAATTATGATGGTGCATCACAGATGAACTAATACAACTCAATCCAAGAAAGAAGCAAGAAGACTCAACAAAATCTGAGACCAAACGAAAGTAGGATAGCTAGCGACTAATGCGAAGTCGGGCAAAGTCGTTGACAATAGACGGGGCGATAACGAAATAGATAGTGGTTGAGAGTAAGAGAGTTGGACTTGAAACTATTTTTTGGCTGATATTTTTGAAGATAGACGGAACCAAAATCAAAGAAAACATTGATGGAGGGAAGCAAAATGGTTGAAGTTAGCAAGCTGTGTAGTGATAACTGGAGGCACATCAAGCATGAACAGAATCAAGGGTCATGATTTCATCAAGGGAATGGCATAAAGAGCTAGAACTTTCTAGCTTGTTAGTGATAAGTTTGCTGTGTCTTATTACATAAGACAAATAACAAGCGATGATAATTGCCAGTATATTGCATTGTAATGTGATGCATTGTGAGCCCTTGATATTAGGTTTAGATGGTAGAGTAATGTAACAACCTAGTACTGTATATATATATATTTGTGTGTGTGTGTAAGGTGAAGATTGATTTAGGCTAGCAAAAATATTCTTCATAATCATTGTAGTTTAGTATACTTTATTCTTAACTAGATTTTTATCCTTATTTCCTCCAAAATTCGATTACAGGTGGTTAGTTATAGAAAATTATTTAAAAATTACTCGATTAAATTTATAATAACAATTGAACTTAAATTTAACTATAATATCTTATTAGAAAAGTTCAATATGGCTTTAATAGAATAGAGAATGCTTATTTTCACCTAAGAAAAATGTATAAGAAGTTCTTTTACGTAGACTCTATAACCAAGTTAGACAAGCAAATAATCAATGATAGAATTAAGGTTTCGTTATAATAAGGGTCAAAATGAAGAAACTACAACTTTGAGGTTAAAAAAGCTATAAATGAGGTCAAAAAATAAGATTTTTCAGAGAACGACTAAATTTCAATTAGATCCCAAGGAAAATTAACCCAATTTCTCTGCTTACTTTAGACCTCTTTGTTTACATGAATTAGCGTTCAATAGCTTTAGAATCTCAAGCTTGACCATTACAGCTACATATGAATTCATTTAATTAATAATTTGTCCGCATAAACAACCACTGAAGTAGAAAATTGCCGTGACTAGTGCATTAGCTTCTTTAAAACCTGGGACAAAGAGTTATTCTGATTATTTTATAATTTTTTTTCACACGAGAGACCATTCAAGACAATGTCCATGTGCTGTGAAGATCAAAGTCCTCCGTGAACCTGGCAATTATTGTCTTTATTAGCATTATTAAAATTTCAATAATTTTACGGTTACCCACTGTATTTTTTAACTAAAATTCCGAGCTTCCGTTCTCTCTCTCTCTCTCCATATATATATGTATATATCGGCATTAGCATGAATTCGGAGTTCATAACCCAACTTTGAAATAGATATCCAAAGTTTAGTGCTACTGAGAAATATGAGTTCTAGAGTTCATTTTATGCTCGTCGCGATGTTTACTGTCCCCGGAGTTTTTCAATTTTCCGGCCAAGTTTCTGGCGTGCAACGCTGTGGAATGAATACAAATGTTCTCGGCCAGCTTATATCACAGTGTGAGAAATATGTGTTGGCATCGGGGCCGAAGATTTGGCCATCTCCGGCTGTGAAGTGTTGAATATGACCCTGAAGAGGATCTATTTGAACAAATAAGAAATTACTTGGGCATTAATAGAAAATTATAAAACAAATGGATATTATTGATATTTTACAATATCACATTGTACAAGATCAAGCACTTACCTTAATATATAAACCTTAAGCCACCTAGGATATTTATGTTAAAACTAGAATTAACCACATTCATACACATTAAATATTACTAAAAGTTATTAACCCTTATTTAAACCTAACTCTAAAATAATTTAGATAATGTTTGATTAATTTAAAGATATTTTCTTTACATTACCTACTTATAGAAGCTTTCATGTGTTGGGCTCTTAATGTTGGACTTGTATAAATTTGGTGGTGGGCTGACATTTTAATATGAAGAAGGTTGATGTGCCCTGTGTGTGCAAGTTTCTAACAAAGCAGATTGAAGAAATTGTAAGCATTAAGAAGATGGCTTATGTGGCCAGGTAATGTGGCATAAAAGGTTTCGGCTAGGACAAAATGTGGAAGTAAAGAACACTCCTCGTGCAATTACCAATAAATTCCATTGAGAATGACACTGCACTTGTCAAATATATCTCAATTTTTTCTCATAGTAATATGAAATTTAACTAATAAGTAATTTTATAGGTTCATAGAATTGGTGTTCTGTTGACGATCATATATCATCTTAGTATTCACGATGAATATAGAGAAAACTACTCAGAAAGTGTAGCATTATTCTTTCATTAATTTTGATTTACATTCACACAAATTGTTAAAGGTCAGATTTCTTTGTTGTTCTACAAAGAAATTTTAGTCTGTAACTATGTTAATTTTTTTATTTCTGTAATGGCACTCGATTTTTACCAAAATTCATTGAAGAATTCGAGAGAGATTTGAAAAATTTTCTCCCGTAATGGACGTCAAATTAAGTGCGATATAGTGAAGAATAAATTTGCTAAAGCTTTGTCGTAATTAATTGTCTTAGGATCACTGTTCGATCTGCCTGAAAAGGGGAGTCCATGCACGTCTGAAGCACTGAGAGGCCGCTGGGTTTTGTTATGAGTCTGTTGATGTTATAAGAGGCAGGTTTCATGGCGTTATGTTAATGTGCGGATCGATTTTTGTTTAATTTCTTGTTCTATTTTTCTTGATTTTAATAATAATAATAAGAGCCAATTATAAACCAACGAATTATTTGGTTTTTTTTATATATTTTGTCAAAATTTTATCAAAGAAGCATTCTGATTTCCGACAATCCGATTTGTGCTCTAGAGCAATTCAAATTGGCTTTCCAAGTACAGTACTTGGATGAGTTTGAAAATCTAAAATAAATAATAGAAAAATGAAGAACAAGTAATCCCAAATTCAATTTCATCCATTTCAGTCTCTGATCATAGAAAGTTCTTGAAGAACTATCACGGTAAAAATTTTACAGATAAACACGCAAGAACAACAAAATGAAATTCATAATTTTCTTAATTTAAATTACCAAATTTATCTCTAAAAAATTTAAAACAAAGCAAAATTATTGTACAAGGATATTCGTGTAAAAGCAAATAAAAAGAAACAAACAATAACTATAGAAGTATCATTAATTAAACAAGCATCAATCTCAAAATATATCACAGAATTCTAGTTTACAAAAGTTAGTACTTTTCAAAAGTTCATACTTCATTAGAGTTTGTAATGATTTTTCTCCAGCATGTACGATCTTAGTAGTGTCATTGTGAGCTGCAAAAACATTAGCTTCACCAGTTGTACCTCCTTTCAAATATTGCAAATTGTAACATCGAACTCTTTGTAGAATCACTATTGCAAATGTGTAAAATTTATTGTGTCATCTTCAATAGAAATCTTGTAACATTTAGCCTCTAAAACACCAATAGAAATTATATTTTTCTTCGAAGCTGGAATATATCTATCTTCTTTCAATTCTCTGAGTGATGATTAAAGAGTTTAAGAAAGTGATGATCAAAGAGTTCGAGATGACTAACATCGAAATGATGACATACTACCTTGGCATTGAAGTCAAACAAAAGGAAAAAAAAACATATTTATCTCCTAAGAAAACTATGCAAAGGAGATACTCAAAAAGTTCAAGATGAATGATTGCAGGCCTATAAGCATACCAATGGAATGTAGAGTCAAGTTGTCCAAATATGATGAAGGCAAAGATATAAATCCAACATTCTTTAAGAGTTTGGTCGAAAACTTACGGTATTTGATATACATGAGACCAAATATCTTTTATGGTGTTGGAGTTATTAGTCGATATATGGAAAATCCAAAGACCCCCCATTTTAAGGCTGCAAAGAGAATCCTTCACTAAATCAAAGATACAATTAATTTTGACTTGTTATACTCGCTTTCTGATGATTACAAGTTTATTGGATATAGTGATAGCGATTAGGGTCAAGATATAAATGATCGAAAGAGCACCATTGGATTTTTATTCTTGATGGGAGATACTGCTTTCACATAAATGTCAAAGAAGCAACTAATTGTCACACTATCTACCTATGAAGTCGAGTATATAGCTACCACATCAAGTGTTTGTCATGTAATTTGGCTCAGAAATTTATTTAAAAGGTTGAGTTTACAATAAGAAGAGCCAACCGAGATTTGTGTTGATAACAAATCAGCAATTGCTTTATCCAAAAATCTAATTTTTTGTGATCGAAGCAAACATATAGATACTCGTTATCATTTCATAAGGGAATGTATTACAAGAAAAGAAGTGCAAGTCAAATATGTGAAATCACAAGATCAAGTAGTTGATATTTTCACCAAGCCGCTCAGCAAGAAGACTTTATAAAGTTTAGAAGCTTACTTGGTGTCACAGGATCAAGTGTAAGGGGGGGTGTTAGATCATAAACTTGATCCAAATTTAAGAAACCTAAGCCAATTTTATAGAAACTTTTTGTATTAGATAAGGTTTGAATTATTTATATTGAATTTGTTAAGTGTAGTAGGTGAAGATAAGTGGTTATTGATTTTTTGTCATTAATTATTTGAATGGTTTATATTTATTCTCATGTACTATAAATACCTCTAATGTCATTTGGTTATGCATTAAGTGAAGCAACAAAATCTCAAGTTGTAGAGAGTGAAAGATAAAGAGTTGTATTTGGGGAGTGTTGTTGAAGAAATAAAATAGTTTGTATTTTGAGTGTTTGATTTAAGAAATTCTCTAACACTTATGTCCCGACCACTACAGTTCTGTTGGAGGAATCTGGTTGCAGGAGCCTAGCCAAACCAAAATCAGCAACAAGTGCCTCTAGGTTTGAGTTAAGTAGAATGTTATTACTGGATGTGTCCCGGTGAACAATTGATGGCTTGCAGTCATAATGCAAGTAAGGCCAAGGATGAGCCATGCTCTTTAGAATGTTCACTCTCTTAGTCCAATCCAAGTCAACTGCTTCAACATCACTGCTTAACACACAGAACAAGCTTCCCTCTTCAAAAACATGCACTTGTTATGCAAACAAAAACCATAAAGCTTCACTATATTGCGATGCCGTATTTGGGATAGTAGAAAAGCTTCAGTTTGGAAACTTTCCAGGAAAGCTGGCCCCTCCGTCTCTGAACGGTGAAGTTTCTTCAATGCAACTGCTTTTCAGCTGGCCAATTGATCTCGATAAACACTGCCGTAACCTCCAGCTCCAATGCAATGTTTGATGTGGAAATCCTCTCGCCAGAATCGTCTCTTCAAATGTAATTCTACCATCGTAAGTCCATATTGAGAACTCATCAGCGCACTCGATCATTTCTCGGGTATTAGGATTAAATTTCTCATTCCTTCGTCTGTGGAAAAACAAGATTCCAAAAATTAAGATTGCAAAAATAAATGCAGCTATAGCAAGAATGATTGTAACCAAGCGAGTGACGATCTTTTTCTGCTTCCCTTCGTTGCCTTTAAACTGTTTTGCCTTGGGAGGTGGTGCATTTTCTGAACTAGCTGGGTTTTCTACCTCTAGATTATTTTCTGACCATTCTAATCCAGGCAATCTTAAGACAGATTTGGGGATAACGCCGGAGAGGTTATTCTTGGAAATGTCCCCTTCAGAAGGGTTTGGAATTTTTCCGAGTTGAAAAGGTATCGTGCCATTTATGAAGTTATTGCTTAAATCAATTTGTCTCAGAAGTATAAGGTTGTCTATCTCCAATGGAATGCTTCCACTTAAACTGTTGTGGCTTAATACCAAGTTCTGTAGCTGCGAGCAATTCATGAGTCCTGGAGGAATGGAGCTGTTGAGCTGATTATAACCAAGATTCTAGGAGGTGAGGTTGGTTAAATAATCAATTGTCGGAGGAATGGGTCCAATTAGTTTGTTCCCATCAAGAGCCAGAGAATGGAGATTCTTCAGATTTCCAACCTCTCGAGGCAGCAGATCACTGAGTTGGTTTGAAGAAAGGTCCAGAAATGTTAAGTTGGTTAAATTTCCTATGGTCGATGGAATGGGACCATCAAGTCTGTTGTAAGACAAGTGCAACTCTTCCAGCAAGTTTAAATAACCAATGGTCGAAAGAATAGGTCCAGTGAGATTGTTCCTAGCTAGAACCAGAGGAATTAGACTCTTTAGATTTGCAACTTCTTGAGGCAGCAGACCACTAAGTTGGTTTAAAGCAAGGTTCACGTGTATCAAGTTGGCTAAATTACCTATGCTCGATGGAATTGCGCCTTCAAGTCTGTTGCCGGGCAGGTGAAGAAATAGAAGATCCTTCAAATTCCCAATCTCTAATGGGATAGAACCATTGAGATTGTTCAAAGACAGATCCATAGGCGGAGATTCCTTAAACTCCCAGTCTCTGAAGGGAGAGTACCTATCATATATATATACATATGCGTACGGTTAGTAATTGATAAATTATCAACATTATCCAGTATTCACAGGAAAATAATGTATATACAGTGAAATTTTATGTAATGGTTACCTGTGAGATGGTTAAATGATAGGTCAAGCTCTTCAAGTTTTGAAAGAGCACCAATTCCTGATGGTATCCTTCCCGACAAAAAACCAGTGTCAGAAATTTTGAAAGTTTCGAGGTTGGCAAAGCAATTGAAGTTGATTTGGCTAAGCTCTGCAATGCCATTATTAGCCATCTCCTCAAAGCATATCTCGACTATGCTTCCCGCTGAATCGCAAGTGATTCCCATCCACTTGCAATGATCTGAAGTATAGTTGGCTGTCGCCTGGCTACTATTCCACCATGTTATACAATTTACCGTAATTACCTATTGTTAATGCTAATGGCTTTTTATACTACGCAATATTTCCAGACCCGAGTCATACACAACGCTAAAAATAGAGTAAATTTTTTTTTTCATTCGTACGGAAAAAAATAAATTACCAAAAAGAGATAGGAGTTCATTAATACTTATATCATTATCGTCATCCGAAGTTATATTTGCATCATCAACTGTCGATCCACAAATAAGAAATCAAAGATGCTAAAAATATTTCTAATAATCAAATAAATAATTAGATATCTAGTAGCTAGCTGTTTAATTAAAAAAAATTAAAAACTATTACCTTTAAAATAATTCATAATTTGGTTTAATGATGTATTCTAAATAGATAAAGCTCACTCCCAAACAGTATCTAATATTTACATCTAAAGTAATGTGTCTTATAATTTCATGAGAAAAGTACCCCTATATATACTCCAAGATTCGGGGAAATAACATGCATGAACGATATTATACAATATAAACTCATGATGCATTTTGGTGGATATTTTATAAATGTCTATTACATACTATATTGATGGTGGATTCTAAACAGCTGAGGGTCACTTCTAAGTAGTGTCTTATATGGCGATATCCATCTGTCTTATAACTTTACTGAAATAAATATTTGGGAGCTTAAGTATATTTTTTCTTTATATTTATGAGAATTAATAATTCTAATCAGCTGCCATTTTAGTTGTGTCTAAAATTGATTGTTTTAAAAATTTTGAAAATATATAGAAAAATTTTTAAATGAGATAATGTAGACTGACGTTTCAACATGTGAACTCATCAGTCGCCAATTATTTGAAACGCACAGTCCAGGTCTTTTAGACAACGAAAAAACAAGACTCGGTTTAATGCTAATTCATACATGAAGCTTAATTAATCGGCATGTTGGCACTTGTCAAGCTCAAAGGACCACCAATTAATTTCACTTAACAAAAGCTTTTCTTTTCTTTTTTTTAATTAAAAAAAGAGGATTTAATTAAACAAAATTCAGTGTCACGAAAGTTATACAAACTACTCAACTACTATCAACGAAATACATTCAAGATTAACAATCACGTTAATCTAGCAACATTTTTTGTTTCTTTTTCCTTTTTTTTTTTTTGTGCGCTTTCCTTTCTCCAAATTACTTTTCTTGATTTTCCACAGAACGCATCAAAACATTGGACCATCCTGAGGCTTAAGAAATATTAAATTTTAAGAATTCAGAAATATACATATATTGCCAAAATGTTGTCATATTTTTGTTATTTTATCGTTTTCTTAGAATTACTGGGGAGAGCAAGTACCTCCTTATTTAATCAAAGGTCACAAGGAATTTTTTTATATATTTTAGTATATAGAAAGGACCTGCGTATTCCTACAAGTTTAACCAAATGATTTTTTAATCATTTTATTTAACTGATCCTTCGAATTCGAATTCTAAAAGACCATGAGATTAAAACCAGATGTTGGCTATGCTATGCACATCCCCTACATCCATTGAAAAGTGCAAATTTTGTTTTCTAGTAAGCAACCCATTTGGGGCTTGTATCAATGTGCGCTTAACATTGTCGCTCCAACTTGATCTTAATATTGCACTACTGCAAAACGACATGCAATTGGAACTTTTGTGAACTTAGGCCAAGTATTTGTTCAAATGTATGCTACTACTTGATTAACAAGTCAATAGAGTATCTAATCAGTCTGCTTTTGCACAAAAGGAGGACGATTACAGATAATCTCGTTTTGGCTTAGGAGCTGAATATGCAGCAGCAATCCAGGTGCGCATACCCAGACGGTAACTCAGTTCCCACTCACAACCAATGTAGCAAGCTACAGGAAGTGTAGAACAATTAGCTCAGAAGGACCCTGATTTTATAGCCATTTATCAACGGATGCCAAATCGTAAGTCCTAGTCCGTTCCCAATTTGCCTCCATCTCAGGATGGCTCTTCTACTTGACAAAATTGGGTTTCGCCCGTGCACTGGGTGCATGGGTTAGCCCATGGTGCGGCAAGGATTGAATAAAGGAACTCTTGAGTACTTGGCGATTTTGGATGGGTTGATGTCAATGGTAACTCAGTATTCCGAAGAATCATTCCTAACGACCAATTCTAATATTTGGTTAAGAGAATACAAGAGTTCATAAATATTACTTTTTTGACCAATAGAAAGATTAAAATGAAAGCTATTTTGTACCGAATTAATAGGCGTTTCAAATTTAACAATTTAGTAGGCTTTTTCAAATTTCAAATGTGTACACTGCGCTAAATGCCTAAATCAACTTTTCTTATTATCTTCATTGAATCATCATAACCCTAAAAATTCAAATTTGAAAACATTTTTGAAGTCTCTTCTTCATCATTCAGTTTATTCTTCAATTGATCATTAGAAGCAATTCAGTTTCGTATAATCATTCAAAATCATTCAAAAGGGTTAGAAAGTGATTACAATCAATATTTTTTGTGCTTTAAAATATGAGTCTTAATGAGTCATTCTCAAATGCGGGGCGTTCTCATTTTTTTAATCCGAACACGCTATTAAATTATATAGTTTAATAAAGTTAATTTTTAATATACTATAAAGTTATATGGTTTAATAAACTTAAAAATTTATTCTATTAAATCTAATGACTTAAAAGTGTGCCCACGAGAAAAAAATGAATGCTTCCACAATATGCATGTATATGTAGGTATGTATGTATATTTATATCACTTTGGGCCGATAGAATAAGAGGTTAATACAAGGCCTTGGATAGATCCAAAATTCTTTAAAGCAATAATTAATATATAAAACAAGGTCTCCCTATCACTTAAAGCATGTTGGGCTATTATACGTGTGAAGCCCCACAACTCTTTATGTACTATTGCATTTTGACTAAAACCTTATGCTTATGACAACCATATAATAATAATATTGTATTTATAATAATAAATGAAAAAAATTTATGATAATAATTAAGATGGAGCACAGATAAACTAATACAACTCAATAGGAAAAAGAAGTAAGAAAACTCAATAAAGGTTCTATTTGGAATTGAGGTACTGTAACTTTAAAGATATATTATTGTGAAAAAAATTTGTACTTATGAAATAAAATAATGGATAGTAAATATAAGTTTTAAATAATAATTTTGATAAAACTATTAAAAATATAATATATTTTTATTATGTAAGAGAAAAATTATATCAATATATCTTTCAAGTTGCAGCAGTTAATGTTTATCAAATACTTTAGTACAATAATTTTTAATCCACAACTGTCCAATATCAAGTCCAAACATACCCAAAATATGATACCAATTAAACGAAAGTAGGATAGCCACTAAGATAAAGTTGGGCAAAGTCGTTGACAATAGACAAGGTGAAACTAAAATAGATAGTAAGAAAATATATTACCCTAATTTTGTGGTGACAATACAAGAACTAAACTCAAACCTACTTTTTTTTGTCATAATTTTTAAAGATAAAGGGAAGGACAAAGCTTAAATTAAGTTTTTAACCTTTACATTCCCTAAATTTTGAATTCAAGTGGCTAGTTGTGAAAAGTTGCTTAAAAATCATGAGGGCAAACTTCTAGGGACAATTGAACTTCAATATAACTTTAATTTCTTATTAGAAAAGCTTCAGCCTTGTTGATAAGAATTAAGCAATATTGATGGAATTAAAACTATCAATCAAATAATTAATTGTCTCTATCGTAACTAATGATTAAGAAAGATTATTTGTCAATTAACATAAAAATTGATTAACTCAATCTTTGCTAATCAATCACAATTTTCAAATTATGTCAATTATATGATTTTCTTTTCTATGTTTCAAATACTTGTTTAAATTGAGCCTTTGTCCTCATAAATTAGTAAGAATGAGATTTATATTCCTTATATTGTTTTTGAAAATTTTTTGTTTATTAGAACAGAGAAAATACATTTTCCCCTAATAAAAATGTATGACACATTAGGAAACTAAACTTCCTTCTAAGATCACTTCAAGTAATTTGTCAAGCAATAAATTAATAGAAAAAATTAAACAAAGAATATACTAATTACACAACATAAGATTTATATGGAAAACTCTAAATCTGAAAAAAAAAAGAAAAATATAGCCGTTGTCAAAAGATAATAAGAGAAAAATATTCACTATATAAAAAATTATTACAACTACATTCTCATAAATAATATTTTTTCACCCAAGCCTTAAATAAATGATTTCAAAAAATATTCGTTAACAAAGAAAATTCACAATACCTATATTAAGGAACCAAATACTCCTATAATACATCTAAATACTTAAAAATATTTCTCTCCCTTGATGAAAGCTCTCAATGTTTCTCTTGCATTCACCAATTAAATGCTCTTAATTGGATTGCTTCTCTCTATGGCCAACATTTCATGACCATTTTCTTGAGCAATGCCGAAGCTCCTTGCTCTTAATTGCTCATTAAATGACACTCCAATTTATAGCCAAACTATCCTCATATGTGTGCTTTGTAAGACTTGGTTATCAATTTTGTTAATAAGATAGTGGAGCTAGTCTTTAGCATTCTATTTTGAGTGTTCTGTTATGATACCAAGTGATCTGGTCTTGATTCTTTTCTTATTTCTGTTGCATTATTTGTTTAGTTTTTAGTTGTAAGACTATTATAAATAGTCAGTTCTGAGATGAATAAAAAGAGAAGAACTACAGAAAAACTCCTTCCCCTCTTTAGCTCTCTGCTTCATTCTTCTCAAATTTTATTCTAAAATTTACCACATCATTTTTGGTATCAGAGCCAGGTTTGTCTATGGACACTCGAGGTAAATCTAATGCCAAATTCTACAATGATGTCAATGAAGCCTTAGCCCGACATGAATCAAATTTTGATCAGATCAATGATTCCTTGCATAAGGTGTTGATCGAGTTACAAGCTTTGCGAGTCTTTAGACCTCAACCGATCATCCAATCCGAAATCAACCACTTTTGCCCCGGAGATACCTCCTATACCACAAACACTAATCCACCCCATACACCAAATGACCAACATCACCACTTCAAACTTCACTTCCCACAATTTAATGGAGATGACCTAAGTGATTAGATTTACAATGTAGAGCAATACTTTGAATTTAAAAGAATTGCACAAGGCCTACGAGTTCAACTTGCCTCTTTCCATCTTAAAGGTATTGCCTTACAATGGCATCGGTAACAAAATTTAAGGGACCATTATCTTGGTAGGAATTCACAAAAGCCATGTTTCAAAGGTTTGGCCCAACGGACTATGAAGATCCCTTTGAAGTACTCACATGATTAAAACAAAACTCAACTTTAAAGGCTTACCAAGAGGCTTTTGAAAAATTATCCCATTGTATTGACGGATTACCTAAAAATTTTTTAATAGGTTGTTTTATTACAGGTTTCAAAGATGAAATTTTTCTGGATGTCAAGATCAAGCAGTCACGAACGTTAACAGATGCTATTGGTGTTGCTCAGGTAGTTGAGGAACGAAATAACCTGCAAAAGAAGACAAGCACTTCCTTTCATCCACCCATAATTACAGGGGCAAAAAGAATTATACCCTACTATTACACTTATTACTAGAAAACACAAATAGAGAAAATAGTGTGAGAACTTTTGTAATCAGGGCTAGTGAGCCAAGTAAAAGCCCATTTTCATCACTAGTCCTCTTAGTCAAAAGGGTAGATAGTGATTGGAGATTCTGTGTGGACTACCGTGTATTGAACAGAATCACGATCAAAGATAAATACTCAATTCTTGTAATTGATAAACCTGTAGATGAGCTTCATGGGGCTAAATTATTTTCCAAGTTAGATTTAAGAGCTAGGTATCACCAAATTCGAGTACAAGAAATAGATATACCTAAAATAGCCTTTAGAACATACTAAGGGCACTATGTAGTGCCATTTGGCTTGATCAATGCACATCTACCTTTTAATGCCTTATAAACGACCTTTTCTGCCCTTATCTAAGGAAGTTTATCTTGGTTTTCTTTGATGACATCCTCGTGTACTCAAAGACATAGAATGATCACCTTGCACATCTCTGGATTGTTCTCTCTATTTTGCAAACTAACAAACTATTTGTTAAGAAAAAAAAATGCAAGTTTGGTGTTTCTCAGGTGGATTATTTAGGTCACATCATTTCGAAACAAGGAGTAGTCATAAATCCCTTTAAAATACAAGTTGTTCTTGAGGGGCCAATGCCAACTACTGTCAGAGGTGTACGGGGGTTCCTCGGCCTAGCAGGTTATTGTAAAAAATTTATCCGTTACTTCGAATATATAGCAGCCTTATTATATTAGTTGTTATCAAAGGAAGGATTCTAATGGATCAAGGCAACTGAGTTAGCTTTTATTAAGCTAAAAGAAACACTAACGTCTCCATCAGTTCTAGCATTTTCAGATTTTTCTCAACCATTCGTAATCAAATATGACGCTAGTGAAATTAGAATTGAAGTAGTACTCACTCAGAATAACCGACTAATAGCATACTATAGCAAAGCTTTGAAGGAGACAACATTATTACTATCTACCTATGAGAAAGAAATATTGGCTCTTGTCAAATGAATTTAGAAGTGTGCCCATATCTCCTCGGCAAACCATTTACTATCTGCACTGATCAAAAGAGCCTCATGTATTTACTTGAGCAGCGAATCACCACTCCTACGCAGGCTCGATGGCTTCCAAAGATTCCTGGTTATGACTGTAAAATTAAGTATAAACATGAACCTGAAAATGAAGCTGTTAACTCACTCTCTCATGTTGTTGAGTTTCAGTTCATGTCGATTTCCGGACCACAGGTAGATTGATGACAAATATTACAAAGAGAGGTACAACATGACTCTTTTTATAAGAAGCTGAGTCATTCTCATTCATCACAATAGTTGACACAACGAGATGGTGTATGGTTTAAAAGGGGGCTGAATTTATTTGAATCCCACTTCTACTTTAATACCATAAGTCATGGCTAATTGTCACTCATCTCCAGTTGTGGGCATTTTGGGTTTCATAAGACATTATCTCGAATCAAACTCAGCTTTTAGTGGCCAAACTTATGTGAAACTGTGAAGGAATTCATACAACAATGTAACATCTGCCAGAGATACAAATCTGATTCTATGCATCTAGTCAGTTTGCTACAACCACTACCCATTCTTAGCCAAATATAGACTGAAGTATTAATGGATTTTATTGAATGACTTCCGTTGTCAAATGGTTATACTATCATTATGGTAATTGTTGATCGCTTATCCAAGTATGCTCATTTTGTGGCTCTTAAGCATCCTTACACGGCAGTCACGATTGCTAAAGCATTTGTAGCCAATGTGGTTTGCCTCCATGGCATTCCAACAGCCATTGTAACCGATCGATATAAAGTATTTGTAAGTTCATTTTGGCAAGCCTTATTTCAATTACAAAGAACTAAACTTAATATAAGTTCTAGTTACCATCCTCAGTTGAATGGCTAAATTGAGATAGTAAACAGCACTTTGGAGTAATACTTGTGATGTTTTATTGGAGATCAACCATGAAAATAAGCTAAATTTAGCTATAATACATCAATTCATTCTGCAACCAAAATGACCCCATTTGAAGCTGTCTATAGTATTCCTCTACCTCAATTGCTTACTTATATTCCTGGCACTTCCCATGTTCAAGCAGTAGATGAGTACCTTCGAGATCACGACACCATTCTGCGAAAGCTCCGCCACAACCTCTCTTTGGCAAGACAGAGAATGAAAAGCCAGGTAAATTTAAAATGACGGAAGGTTTCCTTTGACGTTGGTGACTATGTATATCTCAAGCTTCAGCCGTTTCGACAGATATCAGCGGCGTTTCGTGCTTTTATGAAGCTTACTCCTCAGTTTTTTGGGCCATATCAGATTATTGAAAAGATAGGGACAGTAGTATATCGATTGGTTCTCCCTTTAAGCTCATAAATTCATAACGTGCTTCATCTTAGCATGCTTCGGAAGCATTTGGGACCTATTCACACCTCTGTTTCAAATCAACTTCCTCATGTATTAGATGACTCTATTATTCTTCCTCAACCTGAAGTAATACTTGACCATCAAGTCATTCAAAAGGGCAAGTATCTCCTAAAATTTGAGATTTTGGTTCGATGGAGTGAGCTCCCAAGGAGGACGCAACTTGGGAGAATGAGTGGCGTTTTTTCAAGTCTTACCCAGATTTTATCCTTACGGATAAGGATCCTCTAAGGAGGGAGGAATGATACGTGTGCTTTGTAAGACTTGGTCATCAATTTTGTTAATAAGATAGTAGCATTCTGTTTTGAGTATTCTGTTATGATACCAGGTGATCTGGTCTTGATTCATTTCTTATTTCTATTGCATTATTTGTTTAGTTTCCAATTATGAGACTATTATAAATAGTCAGTTCTGAGATGAATAAAGAGAGAAGAACAGTAGAAAAACTTCTTCCCCTCTTTAGTTCTCTACTTCATTCTTTCCAAATTTTATCTAAAATTTACTATATCATATCCCAGCAAAAATCTAACAAGTAGGCAACTACTTTCTCCTTTCTTGACAAATTGATGCATGCGTTTCCACATTGGCATCATCCAAGTTGCCTATCAAAATTTCCAGCCACCAATTTGAATGCAATCCATGTGTTTCTATTTGACTTTTCCCTTTTCCTTTCTTTTTTTTAAATCGATTTCAACATGATATAAGTTCTTTTAAATAAACTGCATAACCAAATTAGAAAAGTAAATAATCAACGACAGAATTAAAATTTCGTTTTAACAAGGGTCAGAAAGAAGAAACTACAACTTTGAGGTTAAAAATCTATAAGTCGAGGCCAAAAATAAGATTTTTCAAAGAGTGACTAAATTTCAATTAGATCCTAAGGAACATTAACCCAATTTTTCTGCTTATTATAAACCTCTTTGTTTACATGAATTAACGTTCAATAGCTTTAGAATCTCAAGCTTGACCCTTACAACTACATATAAGTTCATTTAATTAATAACTCGTACGTATAAACAGCTACTGATATAGAAAAGGCCCGTGACTAGTGCATTATTTTCTTTAAAATCCTGGGACAAAGAATTGGTCTAGTTACTTCTATAATTTTTTCACATGAGACACCATACAAGACAATGTCCATGTGGTATGAAGGCCAAAATGCTCCGTGAACCTGGCAATTATTGTCTTTATCAGCATTTTAATATAAACAATTTGCATTTAAATTACTAGTTGATCAATTAAATTCCAATAATTTTACAGTTACCCGCTGTATTTTTTAAATTTAATTCCTAGCTTCCCTCCTATATATGTATATATATATATATTCGGTATCAGCATGAATTTAGAGTTCATAACCATACTTTGAAATAGGTATCCAAAGTTTAGCGTTACTAAGAAATATGAGTTCTAGAGTTTATTATATGCTCGTCACGATATTTACTGTCGCCGGAGTTTTTCAATTATCGGGCCAAGTTTCTGGCGCACAGCACTGCGGAATGGATACAACTGTTCTTGGCCAGCTTGTATCACAGTGTGAGAAATATGTGTTGAAATCGGGGCCGAAGATTCGGCCATCTCCGGGCTGTTGTATGGTTGTGAAGAAGGTTGATGTGCCGTGTGTTTGCAAGTTTGTGACAAAGCAGATTGAAGAAATTGTAAGCATTGAGAAGATGGTTTATGTGGCCAGGTCATGTGGCATAAAGATTTCTGCTGGGACAAAATGTGGAAGTAAGAAAAAAAACATTCCTCGTGCAATTACCAATAATTTCCATTAAGAGTGATACTGCACTTTTCAAAATTTTTTCTCATAAATGATATGACATTTATCTCTAAAGTAAAAATATGAACTAATAAGTAATTTTATAGGTTCATGCCTCGATTGATGATCATATATCATCTCAGTATTTGCGATAAATATATTGAAAAATACCTAGGAAGTGCGGCATTATTCTGTCATTGATTTTGATTTACATTCGCACAAATTGTTGTAGGTAAGCTTTTTTCGTTGTTCTACGAAGAAAAAACTTTTAGCTTGTGACTATGTTAATTTTTTATTTCTGTAATAACATCGATTTTTAGCTTTTTACTAAAATTTATTGAAGAATTCAAGAGAGTTTTGAGAAATTTTCTCCCTGTAATGGACGTCAACTTAAGTCTGCTATAGTGAAGAACAAATTTGCTAATGCTGTGTTGTGATTAATTGTCTTAGGTTTCACTGTTCGGTCCGCCTGAAAAAGGGAGTGCATGCGTGTCTGAAGCACTGAGAGGCAGCTGGGTTTTTTTATGAGTCTGTTGATGTTATAAGAGGCAGGTTTCTTGGTGTTATGTTAATGTGCGGATCGATTTTTAGTTAATTTCTTGTTCTATGTTTCTTTTTCTTGATTTTAATAATAACAATAATAAGAGGCAATTCTAATTAATTTGTTATAAAACAGCGGATTATTTGGCCTTTTTATATGTTTTGTCAAAATTTTATCATAAAAGCATTCCGATTTCCGACAATCGGATTTGTGCTATAGAGCAATTCAAAATAGCTTTCCAAATAAAGTGCGTGGATGAGTTTGAAAATCTAAAATAAATTATAGAAAAATGAAAGAGCAAGTAACCCCAAATTCAATTTTATCCATTTCAGTCTCTGATCATAGAAAAGAAGAACGGTCACGACGAAAATTTTATAGATAAAGACGAAAGAATGACAAAATTAAATTAATATTTTTCGTAATTTAAATTACCAAATTAATCACAAAAAATGAAAAAAAAAAGAATAAAATTAATTAATCACAAAAAATGAAAAAAAAAGAATAAAATTATTGCAAAAGGATATTAGTGTAAAAGCAAACAAAAAATAACTGCAGGAGTGTCATTAATTATGCGAGCACCAGTCTCAAAATATAGGGGTGTCATTACCCCTAACAAAATGAACTATTACTTCATGCAGTGTTAGAAAAAATATAAAATGATCAATTAATGCTATAGTTCATTTTGTTGTTTTATCGTTCTTTAGTATCTTTAGTATTTTAGCGGCTTCTGATTGTCACTTTAACAAAACCTATAAAATTTCCCAAAAAATACGAGGTGGGTACGTTTCTATGCATTTATGTAGCCATGCGGATTTTTTTTTTTTTTTTTTTGGTTTTGGGGTTTAATATAGTAGCTAATACGGAATTGAAAATACAAAAGTTCAAGGAAAATGAATAAACGACTGATAAGAGGAATGTTATGATGAATAAACCTTTCAGCAAGCATAGCTGAACCCTCTTCAAACAACTCCTCCCCAACGCCAACAGCAGCGAGCTTGTTTGATAGTTTTGTTCACAGAATCCTGAGTTTTCTTCCCAAAGATAAGTGAACCTGTGACCTTAGTTAACCATAAGAGAAATTATGATTATAACAAAGTGCGCTTTATAGCTTTAGAAAATATAAGCTGATGTGAAAATTTAAACTTAAAAAATATAAATCATGTGAAAATTTGAACTTAATGGTATACTAAGTTTAATTACTAATGAATCTAAACATTTAATAAACGGATTTTATACATGATTTATGGTTTTAACACATAAATCATAATAATATATGGAGAAAAAATGAACCCAATAATAAAAGAAAATTTTGAAAAAACGTGGATGAGACTCTTACCAGCAAAGAAAAGAACAAGTAGCCACAGCGTTGAGAACCGTCATGTTTAAGTATGCTTTGCTAAGAGAGGACTTTGAATTTTGATTGAGAAAGTGATTAAGAAAATGGACTACTGTGAGTTTCCTATATTAGTTTTCATGGTTCTAATAAAAGAAATGGTTGTAGCAAGGGGTCATTTGTAGCCAGAAAATACACAATAAAAGAGAAAAATTTGTCATGTTTAGCTAAAACAAAATCATGAATAAGATAAAGTCTTAAGGAAAATGTTACAAAGCGTCCTAAAACCACTGAAGTTCTATTTTATGGAGAATATGTTGGATTCCATAACTTTCAAAGTGATGAATCAACATCTTGTGAAATTAGCTAGACAAATTTTATAGTGCGCGCAACCATTACTAGTCATAATTGTAAAGAGAATGTTATGTTTCTCCCCAATATATTGACCAGAAATTATGCGTTGGATCACAACCTTCAAACATTGCCACAGACAAGTGCAACACAGACAATATATTCAAAACAAAGAAAGAAATGTCACGACGAGGAGAAAATAATAATAATAAAAAAAAAAGTAAAGATATAGTTGCCTTATGTTAAAATAATACAGGTTATATTATGAAGACTCCTAAAGCGTTATTAATTATGTGGTGCATTATTTTATAATGATATCTTTATTAATTGATAAGGCTAGCATTCCTTGAGGCTTGATAGGATTGGGCCTTGGCATCAGACTAGTTTGGCCTTTTGTTAGGGTAAAATGGGAATTTCAAAGTGGTGGAGTCTAGTTGGTTGCTTGGATTGCTTGTTATACATGCAATCGTCGTTGATTCAACTTTAAAGAGAGAGAGAGAGAGATATATATATATATCAATGAAGTTAAAGTTAAGGTCACATCATTATAATCATATACAATAACAATACATTTCAATTTAGAGTAACACATAATCAAACTCTTAGTAGTGTATCTGAATTTTATAGCATAGCCACTCACTCCGGAGAAAGGCAATTATTCAGTACGCATTTCTCACAATAAAACCCTATAAAATAAACCACCTCTATTATTATTGCTAATAATTTGTTTGATTAACACTAAGTTTAACTCCTGGTTAAATGATTCATTTAAAGTCATATGTGGCTTCAATCTTAGAACCTTCAGAAACATAGTATGCAGAGAGGGGGAAATCATCATCCATTTCCACAGAAAGATGCTTAAGAGTCACCCATGAGCTTGAATAAAACCATTCCTTGTTAAGTCTCCCCTTCACTTCATCAACCAAAGTATTTTCCCTCACCTTGAGAATAATTTTCTTGCCGTAGTTGTTTTCCACCGAGATGTTGAATTTTGGCTGTCCAGCCAGTGGCTTGACACAGAGAACAACTGAAGCATATTGTTCGAAGTTCCAATGACCAATAGTTTGATCATTCATCAGCACTTGATTTTTAAACTTGAGAGTTTGTCTCGCCACACCCACATTGAGTATTGTTTCAATCTTCTCTTTCAAGTCAAGAACAGTTGCAGACTCAAGCATTTCGATCTCAGGTATCACTTCGCCACCAACAATCTTGAGAAGCACCGTCGCCATGATAAAATCACAGCAAAATTCCAACTAATTAAGTAAAAGCTCTTGCAAAATGTTTTAAGTTCTTCGTGTTAATATCTCTTGGAAATTTATAAGCAAAAAAAGATAATATGACTGGTGTTATTTAAATGGAAAGGGCGGACTCAAAATGCGTGCTAGGTTCATTCCGTTGATATGTTTTGGAAGGCAAGTACTCTGTCGTTCCTCGTGAATTGTACTGTACAGAGCATAAATTTGCACGTACGAAAACTGCTTGCTTATGACCCTTTTTTTTTCCCAATTATTTTGGTTGTAAAAGATTGTTTGTTTACTCCAATATTTGTGTGAGGTCCAAAATTCGAACCGCTTACATTACTTGGTCTGTGCTATCTCTTTCCCCAAAAAAGAAAAAACACAATTAATAAACTTTTAACCCCCTTTTTTTTTAAAAAAAAAAAAACTTTTAATCGTATAGGCCCAATAGGCTCAACAGAAGCCCAATCCAAAGACCAACGTGGGATTTACAGGCCTTGGAGAACATGTAGCCCATCCAATATCATCTGTTCATTTTGTTGAGCAAGTAAAACACTTTACACAGCTGACAGTTACTGTGTTATTTAAATCCACAAAAACAATGATCCAGTGAGCCTCCAAAGTCAGGTAAACATTTTTTTTAAAACCTTCTAAATTATTAATCATTTGCTACCAAAAATCAAAACTTTTTTTTTATTTAGTCATTTTTTTACGTGGGCTAGTAATAATCCTTAAGGGTGTTCGCGGATCAGATTTTACGGATTAGATATCAATCCATATCCGATCCATAATTTTACGGATTATAAATTTTTAATCTAATCCAATTCACGGATTGGTGAAATTTAATCCAAATCCAATCTACACGTCTGCGGATCGGATGCGGATTTAACCTAATCCATATCCAATCCACCATTTTGCAAATTGGTTTGTGAACAAAAAATTTTTAATTTTGTCCTATTTACGAACTAACTAAATAAAAAAATTTAAATTTTACCACCGATCAAATTTAAAATTAAACAAGATTTAAATAAATTTATTTTTTAAATAAAGTCAAAAAATTTATTCAAAATTTTAAAATATAGAACACTAAAAATTTTTAAAAAATCATTTGTTTAAATCAGTACATAAAAATTAACTATTTATGAAGTTATATTTATTTATTTAATTTTTTTAGGAGACTGCCAATTTCTTCATGTAATCAATATATCATTTGCCTACTACTATTTTTATAATAGCCAATAACTCTCTTAATAATAGAAATTTACAATATTACTATTATTTTCAAATATACCCTTATTCATATTTATTATAGATTAAACAAATCACATAAATTTGAAATTAAATAAAAAATTAAGTATTAAAAATAAGAAATATAATTTTGATAAAAAATAATAATAAAATATTTTTCTTGTACTTTTCTTATGTTATAAACATTTTTGTATAATAAATATATAAATTATTATTTATAAAATGATAAAAATTATTATAAAATAACTTGAATGATAAATACAAAAAATAAATATAAAATAAATAATAAAATATTTATCTTATACTATTTACACGTAATTTTAAACTATTATAAAATATCTATTATAAGAAAATATTTATAAAATAAAAAATATAAAAAATTATTATTAATGTTTTTCACATCAAAACATATATTTTTTGTTTTTAATACTTAATTTTTTATTCAGTTTCCATTCATATGATTTATTTAATTTATAATAAATATAAATATTTTATGTTTAAAAATAAGGTAATATTTTAATAAAATAGCAGGGGTTAGTGGTATATATTGATTACAATAAGGAAAAAATTGACAATCTCCCTATTTTTTATTTTATATTCTTATTAAATAAGATATAATATGTTGTTAATATAACTATATTTTAATTTATTCATTTATTAGTTAGTATTAATACCGTATTTATAAGTTTTAAATAAATATTTTTTATTTTTTTACGGATTCGCGGATTTTTACGGATTTACAGAAGTTAATCCGTATCCAATTCACTGGCTATGGATTTTTAAATTTTTAATTCAATCCTATCCACGGATCCACAAATTGGATTTTTATGGATCAAATTTCTGTGAATCTGATGGATTGAACGGATCGAATTAGATTTTAAACACCCCTAATAATCCCATCCGTGTGGTGAGATTCTCTTTTAATGTATTTTCGATACACGTGTGTAACCCCTTTGGATTTCTTTGCGGGTTCTCTATTTCCAAGAGTCATCATTCTCTATTTCCAAGTGTCATCAAATCAAATAAATTTTTCTGAAACTCCGTAATAGATTGATAGTAGATTGAGTTCTATCAGAAGCTATCGCTGCAAAAGATATTAAATCTGTTGTCGAAGACGGCAACCAATTGAGTTTTTTTTTTTTTTTTTTTTTTTGGGGGGGAACTGAAGCAAGTGAGTGATTGAACAAACTTGAATCTGCCCCTTACTCATGATTTCAACCGTAGAACTCTTGTTTCCAACCCAAAAAATTTGACCATCTTAACTAGATGGCACCCATGTATTGAGATGATTTAATTTGAGGTGTTATTGAGGCACACTGTCTCAGTTTATTATTTATTTTTAGTATTATTATTATTTTTTTTTTAAGTTTGCCACAAAATTAGTACATGGAGACAGAATGATTGATGAGCTTGTAACCAAGGCTTTCGAGGAAGATGTAACTGGGGATTCTTTTCTCAAAACTGTAAGTTGCTTGATGATTTAATTCCCTTAATCAATTCCTCCTCTTGGTCATGTTTTGCATTAATTTGACATTGTGCGTGTGCGTGTGGGTGTGTGTGTGTTACTTGTCTTTCTTTTCATTATTGCATATTGTTAAGTCCATGCTTCATTTCCATGGGGTAAAACTCTTTGACTAAATTTGCTTTCTGTAGAGACAAAAACCCATGGCTATTAGAGATCTTACATGCTGAGGTATGGGGCCCCTCCCCAGTTTTTTACATTTGCCTTAAGCTAATGCAGGTCATTTATCCGAATTACAATGACCTCTTACCACCATCGCAATAATTTGGTGTGATAATAAGAGAGTAAATTTCTTTAAATAAGCTTGATGCTTAGCTTATTTGTGACAAAGTTATCTCAATTTGCTTATTATACGGCCCTGTTTGAAGTATTGTGCATGGAGTCCAATTTTGCTTATATTCTTTAGGTGTAAGTTTTACCTGTAATCTAATATTTAAATCAGCACAGTTTTCATTAGTAAGGAGTCTTGAGTATTATTTTGGCAGTTAGATGAGTTATATCTTGGAAGTGTTGGTCCATCGAGGCACCAACTATATATTTACCACCAGGTTTAGGTTTCTTTAAATAAAATTCTTTATTATCTGTTCTTTTTATTTTGTTTCGTTTCTTGTTACAGATAAATTCAGTTTGCAAGATAGGCAAACATTAGTCTCATTTATCATCTAGGCTTTTGTATTTTAACCATATGGATTACCCAATTTTTTTGTAATATTGACGACGTTATTAAATAGAAATTAAATATGGCTAAAGCTGTTCTGAGATGTAAAAGCTGTCAAGGCTGCAATGAGGGAAGGAGGTAAGGCTGTACTTGTTCATGCTTCTAAGGAGTTGGACAAATTACAAATGTTTAAGTCTTATGAAAAGATTGGCGTTCAACTTTTACAAAACTTGAGTGACTTATAAGTTTTTGTTTTTTTTTATTGGTCCCACTTTGAGGGAAATGCTTTCATATCTCTGTTTGTTTGTATCAGATGAGTTTGCAGATGCGATTGAATAAGGAAATGCTATTCCATCGAAAGATTTTTACTCGGATTTACGGTTTTTGCAGAGGTAATAGATTTAACCTACTAAAAAATATAGTAAATCCTAATTTTTTCGAATTCCTTCCGTAGTAAAAGTCGTTTGAGTTGCCTGTGGCTGGGAGAGGAACACTCTTGGTGAAGTTTTGACCTGAAACCAACATCTGCGCCTGTCTTTTCAGGCCATTTTTCTTCGGTCTTTCAAACTAAGCAATGGATTCTCTTTTTGACTTGACACAATGTAAAGCAGAGAGGAAAATGCTAATTTCTTCATTATATATCATTTTCCCCATGGAAGGGTAAATTTTTAAGCTTGTGTTAATTTTCTAATTAAGGCAATACTATATCGAATTATTGCTTTTTCCTAGGTTGGCAAAGATGGGATTATTGCTAAAATGCCTAGAATACTAGAAATCTGATTCCAACAATGGAACGAAGAATAGGTAACTTATGCACAGGGACGGAACAAGATAATTTATGCTATGGGGCCAATTTATGAAAAACTTTTTGACAATGTATTCATATTTTTTTATAAGATTCCATGTTCTACGTCATCAAGTTTCTAGTCAAAGAAACAAAACAACAGAAATCTCCTGAACTTGGGCTTGACCATCTTTCGAGGGAAAAAATTCATGAATTATTGACTCTAAACTGAAGCTTTCTGCAATTTTCTTCTCGATGTAAATTAAACAACTGAAAGGTTTATAAGAAATACATTTACCATCTGGTTACTAATGCTCATTTTAACAATGTCCATATTTTTCTTGGGTTATTTTAGAAGATCGAAGTGTCAATATAATTTCCATGAATTGGAGCGCAAGCAATTCAAGCGTAAATCTAAATTTTAAACTGCAATTATTTTCTAACAAAAAATCAACATATCATGCTACAAATTAAATTTAGCATTATAGTCTAGTAGACAGCGAGCTACCAGTCTGTTTGTTTACTTTTTACCACGCTGACCATTAATATTTTTTTATTTTTTTTCTCTTCTTAATTTCCTGAGATCTTCAGAAAAGTCGTACACTATTAGTTTTCCTAACTTGATTTTTTACTTCGAAGAATATACCCAAAAAATAAATAATTTTAATGTAATAATAAAAATGTAGCATTAATTTTGCCCATGGAGGGGCACTTATTCAAAACATATTCCCATCGAAACTTCTTGATCAAAATGCCTAGATATGCCTATAAATTATAATAAAACTATTGTTTCTAGAAGAAATATCGATCAACGAGGCTCAATTTTAATTGTCATCTCAACTTCAGAACCTTCACAAACATAGTATGCCGAGAGGGGAAGATCATCCTCCATTTCCTTTGAAAGGCGATAAAGAGTAATTTTTTCGATTAAAAAGCCACAGCGCCTCTCAAGTTTCCTCTTCAAATCAACAACCAATGTTGTTTCCTTCACCCTGATGTCAATTTCCTCATCGATGGACTTCACCAGAATGTTGAATTTTGGTTGTCCAGCCAAGGGTGTTACAACAAGAACAAGTGCAGCAAATGGTCCCAAGTTCAAATGACCAATAGTTTGATCATTTGTCAACACTTGATTGTTGAACTTGAGAGTTTGCCTTGCTACATCCACATCTAAAATCGTTTCAATCCTCTCCTTTAAATCAAGAATGGTTCCAAAATTTGGCATTTCAATCTCAGGTATCACCTCTCCACCAGTGATTGTAAAATGCACCATGGCCATCATTGAATTCTCTCAATTTTTGTTTTTCTACTGAAAGACGATTATTATTCTCCCTTAAGTGTAAGTTGAAAAAGGAAAAAATTTAGATTTAAAATGCATGAAATTTTCATTGTGTTGTATATTTTGGAAGGTAAATATTGTCAATTCTCATGACTCAGCTTGTTCTACATGTTTCACACCTCATTTTTTGCTCTTTCATTTTTAATTTTTCTATTTGACATGGGGAATTATATTAAGTATATATGAACACCTAAATGACAATCATACAATAGTTATTTTTAACAGTTTTTGTTTCATCCAGACCCCTCATTAGTTAAGATGATTGTATTTACTTACATCTTCAGCTTTGCTCTTAGGATGAAAAATGATGCAAAAAGTTGTTTAATTTCAAGGGGTCACGGATCCTTCCCCTACATACTTCTATGTAAAGTGTGTTAATATAATCTTTTAGTGACAGCGATTTTTTATGAGTTTAAAAGACATGATAGAGAAACCACTATATAATTATTGGAATAAATAACAAAGGATTTTTATCATTTTTCCATTTTGTTTAATTTTCCGGTTCTCACTTTTGTTCGTGCTGCGCGATTTTTAATGTGCATAGCCAATCTAACGAAAGCAGTATTAATTCCATTTCTATTTTGTAATAGCTTCAATTGAATTACGAGAAAAAAAAATATTTTATTGTTCATGGGATTTGAGATCTTCCTTCTTTTTATTATTGTCCGATATACTTTTGTCAAATATTGGTAAGGGTGAGTCTATTTCTCATTTTTGGTAGTTTATTTAAGGTTACTTTCGTAATATAATTTTACATTAAAAGATAGGTTTAAAGAATAATTTTATGAGTTCAAATAATTTCACCTTTTAATTAATAACGTAAATATCTTGGGCACTTTTAATAATATAAGCACTGAACTTGTATAATTATTTGATATATTCCTTTCGTGGTACTATGCCAATCGACAAAGAATAATAAATATTTTAATTAATACCTATTATTAATTGATATGTATATTACAATGTAGATTTTCAAATATTATCATTCATCACATGATTTCGTTCTCAATTTGGAAGTTACAGGTATAAAGTTATGCGTCAAATAAGTTTTGGATTTTCTTTCCATTTATGAAGTAATGTGTCAAACAAGTTTTGGATTTTCTTTCCATTTATGATTAGGATGAAATTAATATTTGCAATAAAAAATGAATTTCTTATCAATATATATACATCCGCAAGGTTTGACGTGTTCTTCACTTCATATATTATCAACTCGTCCCAAGCAAAAAATTACTTTCAGTTTGCCTGGAGAAAGATGATGCTAACGAAGAATGTCAGTTTTGTCAAAATGATTTTGATTGTCACCCTCATGGCCATTGCATCTTGTAAGTCGTTATGTCCTTCTCTCAAGCGCGCGCACACGCACACTTTTTATTTGATTTTTTTTTTTATCCATGTATCTCTATCTGTGTAAGTAACTAACAACTGGTACTGATGCTAACCAACAGCGCGACTGATGGAAGTTGAAAGCAGGGAGGTGGCCTTAAATACTCAATTTTCATCAACCGGTGTCGGCAACAGTGGCACAGTAGGGGAAGCGTTTTCTCGGACACAGCACGCTTGTGTGAGCGACTCCGATTGCTCTCACGTGCACTGCATTCCTGAGAGAGGCCATCCAAAATGCATTGAACACCATTGTGTTTGCAGACCATAAGGCGTTGGTTATTACAAGAAGAGCAAATGTCAAAATATCAGTGAACCGGGAATAAAATTTCTTAATAATAATTTACATTTATCTTATTCTATAAATTATCTTTTTGTTTCTTTTTGCAAGTACATAACGGTACACAATTAATATTCATGAAACTCCTTATTATCTGCGTAACAGCAGAATCAAATGATCGATCACTGCAGATAAAAAGAGCTGATAGGTAAAGGCACTAATTGGGAATGTAAGTGCAAAGCATCTTGGTTTTGATTTCCATTCTTACAGTACATAAAATAAAAAAAAATTTGAAGATAATAATAAAAAAGTAAACATGCTCAACTAAAACCAAAATTTACAATTAATTAAGCAACTGTAATCTTAATTTATTCTAATAACACAATTAATCGAATAAAGCTGTCCAAGAATAACATCCTAGTTAAAGAGTATGTCACAGAATATAGTTCTTTCTTTTCTTTCTTGGTTAGTTTATCCGCGTCTTACTACTGTAACACTGAAACAAGCAAACTAAAGACTCTTAGCTAAATTCAGAGGAAAATTCAGAGAATCACAGAAATTAGTAAATTAAATTTAAAGTATCACGTGCATAATGATAAAACGCTTTAAAAATGAACTCTTCACACCCTGAATGAATTATTTTTTCCCCCTCACATAAGTTATTTATATTTCAAAATTTTTGGGGAAGGATGTGATATTTAAATTTTTGGGGAAGAATGTGATATGTAATGGGGATAACATTAACAAAATGGTCCAATCAAAGGGTAAGGGACGGTTAATGTGCCATTGCATATGTGTGACTAACTGGAACCTGTTTTGAGAAACTTATATTACCATTGGAAATAATGATATAATGTAACTTTTATATATTTAAATACGGTTGGCGATACCTTCGTCAAAATGATACTTGACCATAGAAAGATAACTTGAATACTTATGCGAGTAAACGCTTATTTATTCTTTAAGGTTTGAGCAGAAAATGAATCGAATTAATATTTTAAATAATTTTAATAACTACAAGAACTAACTGAGTAATTGCCCTAAATCATAGGGAGTGAAGAAAAATCTTACCGTCTTTTAGTAAAGGAAAATTTCACCCCCTTTTTAGAGTCAGCAATAACAAATGCAATTATATCTTTTTTTCAAGTTTATATATTTAACGTAATTGAGAGAAAAAAATAATGCTACAAAAGGACAATTTAAGCTAACAAACAGGAGTTTTGGTGTGCAATATAAGAAATAATTATAATAAAGTCACATTATTTATAAAATATTCAAACAAAGGAGAAGTTTGGAGGTTTAATCAAATAAAATTAAATATCTAAATTTTTAGATAGAAGAGCTTATGTTTCATGAGGTAATTTGGTCGGGTGAAATAATCAAATAAAAATTTATCTTAAAGCAATTTTAATAATTAAAGACACCAAAGTAACACAAACCATAAAAATGATTTAATTGATTGATTGTCTAAACTATTTGTAGATTCGTAGTTTTTAAAAAATTATAAACTTGTCAAAAATATCACAAAAATAGTATGATCGAAATATCCCACCCATAACCATAAATCTAATGCCTGATGAATTTCTCCAATTTCATATATTATTTAAAACACGTGCGCCTGCACGGATGATTTTGGGCAGATGAGTCTATTTTGCAGACTGTTATAATTTATTTTTTGCACATGTTAAAAAAAACAAGGAATCTTATTTCGTTTTGGCCCCTTACTGGACAATCTTGACAGCATTTCACCTATTGTGGATGAAAATGATGTTATTCCAAATCTTAGCATTCTAAAATCTAAAATTGATGGAGTATATTTGACAGTTCTTAAATTCCCTTTCCTATTTGGCAGTCCTTAAATTCCCTTTCCTTAACCATCATACAAAATCTAAGTAAATGATTTCCTTCTCAATTTGAAAGAGGCAGGATAATGTAACCCAAACAACTTTTGGATATTTTTCCATTTACGAGAAGGAAGAAAAGAATATTTGCAATAATAATGAGTTTCTTAATTATCAATATACTGTTTATATATGCTCAAAGCTTGACATGTTCTTCTCTTCACATACTATCAAATAATCCCAGCAAAAATTTACCTTTACTTTGCTTCAAGGAAGATGATGCTGACGAAGAATTTCAGTCCTATCAAAATGATTTTGATTGTCACCCTCATGGTCACTGCATTTTGTTAGTTGTTATATCCCTCTCTCAAGCGCGTGCACGCGCGCATACACACACTATTTATTTCTCTATCTATAGATCTATATCTCTGTATATCTATCAAGTAATTAACAAATGATATTGATGCTAACTGACAGGGCATTCGATGGAAGTTGAAGCCAGAGACGTGGTCTTGAAGACTCAATCTTCCACCGGTGTTGGCAGCAGTGGCACAATAGGAGAAACATTTTATGAGAATCAGACAAAGAAAGGTTGCAGCAATGACCAGGATTGCCATTACCTCCTTTGCGTTGATAAAAAAACAAAATGCTATCAGGGTCAGTGTCAATGTATTGATTAATTAAGAGTAAAGGCCAGTTTATCAATAAAAGTGGAATTAAATTTCTTAGCAATACTTTGATTTTGTCTTAATCTGTAAATCATCCTTTTGTTTGCTTGTTTGTTAGGTTTTTTGTTTTTGTCTTCCAAAAACCTTACATTCATCTAAGATTGATAAACTGCAAAAAATTAATAAGGGAGAATTTCAATTTTTTATCTACCGTAAACAATGTATAACATTTACCCTCTATTATTTTTATAGTAATCGATAACTCTCCTGACAACATAAGTTTACAATATTAATATTATTTTCAAATATATTTTTATTTATATGTGTTATAAATTAAATAAATCATATAAACATAAATTAAATAAAAAATTAAGTATTAAAAACAAGAAATATATGTTTTGATGTGAACAAAAAAATTAATAACAAAATTATTTTGCACTTTTTATTTTGTAAATATTTTTTATGATACATATTTTTTAATATTTTAAATTAAATGTAGAAATTACAAGAAAATATTTTATTATTTATTTTATAATAATTTTTTATTTATCATTCAAGTTTCTTATAATATTTTTTATCATTTTATAATAATTTTCTTATATATTTACTATAAGATAATGTTCATAAAATTAAAAAAAGCATAAGAAAAATATTTTATTATTAATTTTTTACATCAAAAATGTATTTTTTATTTTTAATACTTAATTTCTTTATTTTAATTTCCATTCATGTGATTTATTTAATATATAATAAATATGAATAAAAGTGTATTTGAAAATAAAGAGAATATTATAAACTTATGTTATCAGCGGAATTATTAGCTATTATAAAAATAGTAAAAATTAAATTGTATATATTAATTATAATAGGAAAAAATTGATAATCTCCCTATTAATTAATACTCCCATGCCTATACCAAAACATTTTCCAACAACATTAACAAACTTTCACTACTTGCATATAACATCGAAACCAAATGATCACACTGCAAGTATAAAGAGTAGATGCGGTGCGTTCAAAGGCAAAATCTCTTTGGGAGATGCCCACAAAGGATCTGGATTTAAATTTCAACATTGTTGGGGAAGAATTTAATGTGATATCTAATATATTATAGAAAATAATGATTAAATATATCTTTTACATAATAAAAATTGGTAGTGTGGGATACATTAAAATAATATTGCAACATAAAAAATAGCTTAAATTATTACTAGAGTAAATTCTCTTTTAGGGTCAGTTTGGGATTGTGAAAGCTGATGAAATAAATAGCTTATACTGTACAAATGAAATAAACTACTGATTAAAAAGGTAGCTTGGTGTTTGATAAATTATATTGTTGAAGTTACTGTAAATTTAAAAAGTAAAATACACGCATTTGATAAATTTAATTACAAAGTATTGTTTTATTATATAATAACTAAATGTCATGACTTGCCTTGAATCCCTAGGACAATTCTCTTTAATTCATGAAACTAAACTAATAATGATTCTATAAAAATGAGGATTTCACAAAAATTTCGGTAGAGTTTCCCCTATAGTTATGATATTCTCAATCATGCAAATAATAAGATAACACTCTCAAAATATTTCCAAAATGTAACAAACTCTGCCAACCAACATTCCAAAAAATACCAAATATCGTATGAATTAACACTCAATACAATAAGTTATCCTTAATTATAAAATTATATAGTCTGAAATATTTCAACTTGAAATTTCTATAACTCATAATACTATCACGTGGTCAAAATATAAATAACTATCATTGCTGAGTCGATTGTTGTACCAGTAAATTTCCTGTTGGCGGGGGGAATATAATAAAAACGGGGTGAGTATAAAACTCAGTGAAAATTGATGAGTGAATAGTAATTTTTTAAAATAGTTTTACTTTAAAAATAATTTACTCATTTCTAAATAAATTCATCAAAATGTCATAATAGCTTAAACAAACATATTTAAATCAAATCGTGCACTAATATAATAAAATCACATAATACTGCGTAAAGCCAAGAAAAATTTACAACACATGATATTAATACTGAATACTGAAAAACTATCACCAAACGAGTACTTAGGAAAAATTATCTCATCATACCCGGACCTCGACAAATGAGTAATCAAGAAACTATCATTCCCTAAAGCTACATGAATAATCGAGACCTCAACGGACAGGCAATCAAGAAACCATCATACCCTAAAGCTACATGCATAGACAAGGAAATAACATCTCATATCTCTTCACATCTCATCATAACTCATCATCTCATTATCATAGCTGTGCATGCATAATTAGTCCCCAAAAGATATAAGCATTCAAGTACACGGTCTAAAGCCTCTATGTGCACTTAGATGAGCCCTAAAAGCATGTATCTCATATCATCACATATCATCTCATTAGTATCACTGTATTTAGGGAAGGGGACTGTCCAATAATTTTACAAATAATTATATATACTCATGTATATAAACATATAATCAAATCTGAAATCACATTCCCTTTTACTTTTAACAACCTTCAAATTCATTTCCTTTTCTTTAAAATATTATTTTAATGCAAATATTCAAAATTAGAAATAAAGTCATTAATCGTACACATTTTCAATAATAAATACCATTATACATATAAAAATTTATTTTCAGAAAATCATTAAATCAAAGACTTAAAAATTCATTTGCAAACATGATTTACCATATTTAAAATTATAATAATCCACAAAGAAAATAGATTTTGTATACTCTACTCATAGTGACAACGCTCAAATCCAGTGTCGTCAATATCCGTGAATCGGTTCTAGTTCGCGGGTCCTCCTAATTTAAGAAATAATATAATTATTATCCACAACATGAAATATAAGTAATTATACTCAATAAAACTTGAAACTGATGTAATACAACTCCTAATCCTATAAAATTATCAAAATACTCTTATATCTAAAAATTATCAAAATGCTCCTGATATTAAAATTTACTAAATTGCCCTCAGAATCATAATTTATTAAATTATTCTCAGAATCTTACATTATCGAAATATCCTCAATTTAAATCACACACACCCTGCTTGATTTTGACGCTCAGGCAACCCACCCTACTAAACATCAATGCAGACGTTAGATTTCATCCCTTCTATCTCCAAGCCCCTTTACTAGGGTGGCTATATGTTTTTTGAGGAGATAAATGGTAATTTATCTGATTAAATTCAAAACTTCATCCACTACGTTGAAGAGTTTAAGCTTATAATGAAAGAGAAATTGTTGAGCAGCAGTGGATTATTTAAAATATATAAATCTCATAATCAATAATGTAATACCAAATTTATTATCTAGTCGATATGGGAGGTGTTCGCAATATGACTATATATTAAAATTGAAGAAAATTTTGGATGTGAGGTTTGTGGCTAATTCTTTTCCTCTTCAATTGAATTTGTAATTTTTAATTATTTGGAGGTGTTGGCAATTCATCTATTGTTAATAAAATTGAAGAAAAATTTTGATGTGACTTAGTACTCTCTCTTCAATCCACTCTAAATCCTTTTCTATTGCATTTATCTTTGTTAGAACAATTTTTTGCAATAACTTTTGTGCTCACAACTTAAATCAATATATATGATTTACCATCTATTGCTTTCATAACAACTAATTGTTCTTTTGCACTATGATTTTACTGTATTATTCTTTTTTTAAATTCACTATTATTCATATCTACTATAAATTAAACAAGTCATATTAATTAAATTAAAGTGAAAATACTAAAAATAAGAAATATAGGTTTAGATGTGAAAAAATTAATAATGAAATAGTTTTTTGTGCTTTTTGTGATTTTTTAAAATATATTTACTTCAAAATAAAATATAAAAGAAATGACTCATTTTTCTTCTTTTTCTTTAAATATTTTATTCTAAGAAGTTTTTGGATATTATAAAAATAGTAGGAGTAAGTAGTGTATATTGATTTCAATAAATAAAAAAATTGATAATCTTCCTATTTTATAGGTAACGTTTTGTGCTAACAAACAGAGAAGAATCACAGAGGACAAAGAGTGGAGAACAACTGAAGTTTGCAGAGATGATGCTTTCCAATTTAATGTTAAATTTGTATTCATTATAAAAGTTTAAATTCGATTTTTTTATCTTTTTAAAAATCAATTTTTGAGCTGCCATGATTAAAGATAAAATAGTGAAAAGGACTATCTGTATAGTTTATAAAAGTTAATCAAACATGGGATCATTTATAAAATATATGTTATTTTACGTATTTCATTATTTTAATGTTATATCTGTATTTATTTTATGATCTTCATGATCATTTTACTTTCCTATAACTTATAATATTTTGACCGAAAAATGACATCTGCATCCCTAAGATTTAGGTAAATGATCACCAGCACCCTCAAGTTTTTAAAGAAGAACACTAAGACTCCTTTTTAACTATTATACCATTAACCTCTATTATTCTAAAAAATTAACTCTAATATTTTATAATAAATAAAAATATAATATTAAAATAAATATTGTAATAATATATAGATTTTAAAATAATTTTAATATTTAAAAATATTTTAATATTTTATAATCTATTAGATATATTTTTATTATATTAAAAAAATTTATGATTAATATAAATATAATATTAAAATAAATATATTTAAAAATTAAATTATTTTGAATATTATGTAAAATAATAATTCTAACAATGTTAGTATGTGAGAATTTTTTAATTTTAGAATCTATTTAATGAAAATATTTATTTAAAATATCTACAATAAATAAAAATTTATTATTAAAATAAATATGATAATTTATATAAATTTACTAAAATATTAAAATATTTTAATATTATTAGTCTACTGCATATATTAAATTATTTTTATGATATTTGTATTTAAAGTCAATTTTATAGAATAATAGAAGTAAATTATATAATGGTCAAAAAAGGATTTTGGTGCCTCTCTTTAAAAATTTAGGGGAGTTAGTGACCATTTCTCTAAATCTTGGAGTGTAGATATCTTTTTTCCTATAGCATATAATAAACAACAAAATTAATGAATTATATAATATCCAAAAAAAAATGCAATCATAAGTTTATATTGTCAGGTAAGGTTCATGCATGACATTTCCCCAGCCTTTGGAATATAGGTACAATTTTCTCTTGAGCTATATAAGACACATCATTTTAGATATATAGATATGGAATACCATTTGGGACAGAACTTCATCTATTTAGAATACTCTGTTAATTTAGTATATAATACACAACAAAATTATGTATTACGTGATAGGTAATATTTTTTAACAATGATTTTTTTTCAAACACCTAAGCAATAGTCTTTATATTAAACTATTTATTTTATTATTAGAAATATCTTTAACATCTTTGATTTCTTATTTGTTGATCGACAATTGATGATGCAAATATAGCTTCGGATAATGATAATGATATAAGCATTGGCGGACTCCTATCTCATGTTAGTAATTTAATTTTTTTTTCTGTACGAATGAAAAAAAAATATTTACTTCATTTTTAGCATCGTGTATGACGCTTAGTTCGAAAAACCGTTTGCATTACCAATAACTAATTACTATAAATTATAGAATGTGCCGTACTGGAAAGGTAAAAAATTTTCCTTCCACTTCCGACGAAATACAGTAGTCGGCCTAATTATTTGTTAATTAAGAACAAACTTTAATATTTCTCAAGACTATCCAATATTTCGATGCTGAAGGAAAGCGGACGAAAAAAGAAAGAGCACTGCTATGCGCGCCGAGCATAAATCCCAACCGAACCCATAAAAGGGAAAAATATATATGTAAAAATACACTTTGGTGGAGTACGGTCGGGATATAAATTCGGCCATAAAATATTTTCTAAAATGAAAAAGAAAGAGAAAGAAAAGTTAGCAGAATATATATAATCCTCCCGTCTAAGAAAAGTTATTGGGAGAAGGGAAAGGCGACTAAAAAGCGAAGAAAGAAACAGAAAAAAGTTGCAAGAATATGAATCACATGCAGCCTTTACTTTGCCAAATTAATTAAAAACAGCACTTAGTGGAGTAAAGAGACTTTTAACTCAACCAACTATTGAGCTTGATAACGCGTATGCCAATTTTGACGATAAAGGTTCAAGTTCAACGCGGGCAAATTAAAAATGATTTGAGTGTTGCCAATTTTGGGCAAATTAAAATTTGATGTTTAGATATAAAAGCATGGTTACAGTTGCTGAATCTAATAGCTCAATCAACCAAAAACTTGCAAAAATGGTACCAGACTCCTCCATTTCAAAATAGGTGGTCATTATAATTTTTATAAGCACTATTAATGTTCCTGTTATAACTGATAACACAGTTGTAACCAACTTAACATCTCTGGACCTTTCTTCAAACCAACTCAGTGATCTGCTGCCTCGAGAAGTTGGAAATCTGAAGAATCTCCATTCTCTGTCTCTTGATGGGAACAATCATAAGTGGAGCCATTCCTCCAACAATTGGTTATTTAACCAACCTCACCTCTTTGAATCTTGGTTATAATCAGCTGAACTGCTCCATTCCTTCAGGACTCATGAATTGCTCGCAGTTACAGAACTTGGTATTAAGCCTCAACAGTTTAAGCGGAAGCATTCCATCGGAGATAGACGACCTTATACTTCTGAGACAACTTGATTTAAGCCATAACCTCATAAATGGCACGATACCTTCCCAACTCGGAAAATTTCCAAACGTTTCTGAAGTGGACATTTCCAAGAATAACCTCTCCGGCGTTATCCCCAAATCTGTCTTAAAATTGCCCGGATTAAAATGGTCAGAAAATAATCTAGCCGTAGAAAACCGAGCTAGTTCAGAAAATGCACCACCTCCCCCACCAAAACAGTTTAAAGGCAACGAAGGGAAGCAGAAAAAGATCATCACTCGCTTGGTCACCATCGTTCTTGCTATGGCGGCATTTATTTTCGCAATCTTAATTTTTGGAATCTTGTTTGCCCATAGAGGACGGGATGAGAAATCTAATCCTAATACCCGAGAAATGACCAAGAGCGCTGATGAGTTCTCAATATGGAATTACGATGGTAGAATTACATTTGAAGAGATGATTCTGGCGACAGAGGATTTCCACATCAAACATTGCATTGGAACTGGAGGTTACGGCAGTGTTTACCGAGCACAATTGTCCAGCGGAAAAGTAGTCGCATTGAAGAAACTTCACCGTTCAGAGACGGAGGAGCCAGCTTTCCTGGAAAGTTTCCAAACTGAAGCTTTTCTACTATCCAAAATACGGCATCGCAATATAGTGAAGCTTTATGGTTTTTGTTTGCACAACAAGTGCATGTTCTTGATCTATGAGTACATGGAGAGGGGAAGCTTGTTCTGTGTGTTACCCAATGATGTTGAAGCAGTTGAGTTGGATTGGACTAAGAGAGTGAACATTGTAAAGAAAATGGCTCATGCTTGGTCTTACTAGCATTATGACTGCAAGCCATCAATTGTTCACCGCGACATATCCAGTAATAACAGTGTACTTAACTCAAACCTAGAGGCACTTGTTGCTGATTTTGGTTTGGCTAGGCTCCTGCAACCAGATTCCTCCAACAGAACTCTACAAGCGGGGACATATGGATATATTGCTCCAGGTAACCTTTAGCTATTCTTTTCATGCTTCTTACTCATGTTTATACTCTAAATGTAAATAAAAATTAGTAACATATCTCTTCAATATCTGTCTGCAGAAGCTTTCAGAAAAAGAGAATCAAATGTTTACTTGTGCAAAGAAATTTCACAATGTGTTCTATTTTGTCGTAGAACTTGCCTACGCTATGGCTGTGACAGAGAAATGTGATGTTTATAGCTTTGGAGTAGTGGCACTAGAAGTATTAATGGGGAGCAGATGTTCTTTCATCTTTATCGTCATCATCTGCTCAAAAGATTATGTTGATTGATGTTTTGGACCAACGCCTGCCACCTCCAGATGATCGAAAGGTTGTTCAGGATATTGTTCTTGTTTCAGTTGTCGCATTTGCATGCTTACAGTCAAAACCCAAGTCTCGACCTATAATGCAACGGGTATCTCAATAATTTCTCACAGGGAAATCACCATTGGGAAAATCTGATGTTCAAGAAATGTTCATATCAGAACTTATAAACCGTGGGATGTATTGGATTGATCAATGTGAAAAATTGATAAATACATGAGGCTGTAATTAAATCCTTATTTTTAGATGTAGGGGAAAAAAAAACTACAACTAAACCAACAAACTGTTCTAAAGTGAAATTTGAAAGGGATCTATTGAGCCAGACATGGGACAAATATACCAATTAAGTCTCACGTGTAAATTCATGCCACAGAAATCATTTTCCTGATTTGCCTTGACTCCTAATTGCTTCGATTTGTCAACACAGCATGATTTTTAAGACACGGCAAATGTCTGTTCGAAGAAGACGAATACGATCAATGCAACTACTTACACTGATAAAATTACCTTTCCACTGGCTGAGCATTGCATAAAATGTATGGATGATTTGACAACACAGTGGGGAGGGGGCAGAAGCAAAAAATCGAACCATGTTCTTTTAGGTATCAAAAGCCTGCATGATTATATACATTGGAAATACAAAAATCTGAAGCTGAAACCAACTAATTGATTTAAAATAGTGTACTTATGTTACATGAGCGAATTTGGATATTGGAAGTTTCGGACGTGAGAATTGAATGTTCAATATCAGGAATATAATCTTGGATTTATTTACCTCAAGAACCAACCATTCCACATACAAGTCTTCCCTTACTCTTCCCACTAGCCTTTTGATTTGCTTTTCTCTTCTTTGGTATCAGAGAACTTCTTTGTTCTTATTTTAAATATTTTTTATATGCGTAGTTACAGGACAGATTTCATTGAGTTTATAATATATTTTCCAAGATTGCAAAATTTGACCAAAATCTTCAAAAATTCTATAAAGATCTATCTGTTGTTTTAGAAAAGGATTCTGATATTTGGATAGAAAATAACCCTTACACAGGAACATTAGAATATGCTTTGGAAATTGCAGAAAATGAAGTAGCAAGTATTAGTAGAGAAAATTTACAGTTGGACAAATTATTGAAAGAATAATTGGGAAATATAAAACTTCCAGTAGATTACACATCTCTTTTACCTCCTAAAATAAAAAGAAAATTAAGTACTAAGCATTATGCTTTTATAGATTTGCCTATATTTGACTTTAGAAAGTATAATTTACAATATTACAATATTAACAAGCGAATATATTTATTAGACAAGTGTGAGAATCTAAAATTAAAAATTAGAAATAAACTAGAAGATTTAAAAAAATGTTTATTCTATGATGCCGTGATTAAAGTTACAACATTAATATCGTAATCAAACATAAATTATGTAAATGAAACATAAAACTTATAAATCAATATTAACTATGAAATAAAAAATAAATTTTAGAAATTAAACATAAGACTTGTAAATAGAAGGTAAAATGAGTAAATTAATATTAAACTAATAAATTGATGTATTATTAGTAAATAAAAGAAAAATTATAAATATAAAAAATTCATAAATCAATATTAAGTGCCAAATATAATATAAATTTTAAAAATTAAACATAGGACTTGTAAATAGAAAGTAAAACAAGGAAATTGATATAAAACTCATAAATTGATGTATTATTAGTAAATAAAATGCAAATACAATATAACACTTGTAAATCAATATTAAGTGTAAAATAAAATATAAATTTTAGAAATTAAACAAAAAATTTGTAAACGAAAAATAAAACAAGTAAATTCATTAAAAAGAATTAGTAAATTGATGTATTGTTAGTAAACAAAACAAAAACTTACAAATATAACTAAAAACAAGTAAATTAACATTAACGATAAAATAAAACATAAATTTTAAAAATGAAACAAAAGACTTGTCAGTAAAAGGTAAAATAAGTAAACTACTATAAAATTGATAATTTTATGTATTATTGGTAAATAAAATAAAAAATTACAAATATAGTATAAAGCTAGTAAATCAACATTAAGTACAAAATAAAACACAAATTTTGAAAATGAAACATAAGAGTTTTAAATAGATAGTAAAACAAGTAAATTAATATAAACCAGTAAATTAATGTATTACTAGTAAACAAAACAAAAACTTGCAAACATAACATAAAACTAGTAAATCAAAATAAACTATAAAATAAAACATAAATTTTGAAAATAAAACTTAAGACTTGTAAAAAGAAGGTAAAATAATTAGATTAATATAAAAGTTACTAAAAAAAAGTTCATAATTGTAAAATAAAAAATCGTTATAATGTTATTACCTTATATATTTATTGAGTTTTTTATTTAAATCGAATAATGTTAGTTTTGTATTTATATAATATACGTGATGTTTTGGTAAGGATGAAATTTATGCTAAAAATTAGAATTTAAAAAAATATTATTTTAATATATTTTATAGTTGTTGTAAGACAATGTTAATTTGTATCTCTCTAAACTTCCTCGACAATAATTCAAAATGGTCTCCAAATATAAGTAAAAATTTTGAAATTACATAAAATATACATGTGACTTAAAGTTAGATATACTTTTATTAATACATCATATATGTATCTAGTAGTATAAAAATATTTTTTTGATTTTATTTTTACTTGATACACATCAACATAAATAATTACGCTTAATTAACACTAGTAATAAAGAGATATCATTATAAAAAATGAGAAAAACAAAGTGTACAAATGTCCTAAAATAAATATAGAATTTATGATAACCAATTCAATAAAACTTATTCCACTTTTGTTAGTATAAATTATTTTTATTTAACTAATAATGAATTTTATTTAATTAAAGAAATATTTATTTTAAAATGAATAAAATATTTTTCACTAAAATTTTATAAAAACAATGTTAATTTTTTAAATAATTAATAATTTTTTATAAATTTATAAATTTTACTTTATATTTATTAATTTTATATGTACTTTATAGTATTTATATGTATCACGGCATTGATACCATAATTTTCATTAAGGCATTATGGCATTTAGTTTATGAATTTTCAGAGATGAGTATATTTAGATTTAGAAATTAGCCATCATAGAAAACACAAATTAAGTTTTACAAAAAGGATAAAAATTAATTGTAATATAGAACACTTAGAAAAATACTTTGAACATATTCCACACACTAGTAATAGTCAACAAAATTACATAGTAGATCTATTAATCAATTTAGGACAATACACCTAGAATTCAATATAAAAAAGCTAAAAGAGCTAGTACTAGGACTAGGAAAATTAATACATTAAGAAGAAATTTAGATTATATCTAAGAATTATTAGCAGATTTTAATAAACAAATCAGACAATTCCTTAGCAACATATATATATATAATTAATACAATTATTAAGTATAAAAACACCTAGTCTAATAGAATTAGAAATTAAAAACCTCATAGAAACTTTAAAAGTAGAAATAGAAAATAGAAAAAAGGAACCTACACCTCTTAAAATTTGGAAAGATTTCAAATTTTTAAAGAGGGACATCAAGACTCTTTTTTTATTATTATATCTTTTATTTTTATTATTCTAAAAAATTAACTCTAATATTTTACAATAAATAGAAATATAAAATTAAAATAGATGTTGTAATAATATATAAGTTTTAAAATAATTTCAATATTTAGGTTTACATAGATTACATGAAGTTTTATAGAGTATAATATTTTTTACAATACTTTTATTTACAAAAAATTTTAAAATTAATTTTTTACAATAATAAAAGTAAAAAATATAATAGTCAAAATAGAATTTTGATATTCCTATTTAAAAATTTAAGAGTGTTAGTGATCATTCTCCCAAACTTTGGGGGTGCAGATATCATTTTTTCTTAATCAGATATTATAATTACATAGGTTAGCGAAACCATATATTAGCTATTAGATCAAATCCAATAACAAATTAACAAATATCAATTAACCAAAACAGGGCACATTATTCTTTCATAACCGATATCCAGCCATTCAAGCAATTGATAGTTCCTTTCAATAATGTTTACAAAATACTTTAATTCTGTTGCCTTCTCATTTTAACAACGGTGGAGCTGTGTAGCCTGCAAACAAAAATATTTATTTAAGAATATATATTGCTAATATATATGTCTAATTATTCTCATATATAAGCCCCCTTACTTTTCTTTAGTGTTGATGTATTGCTAAACTGTGTAACATAGAAAAGTTAATTTTAATACCCTATCAAGGCATGCGGTTTTGGTAAATTTTAAAATTGACTCTGTTAAATCTGACAGTTTAAAATTGTGTGTGTATGAGAAAAGAATGAGGACATTCGCACTAGATAAATACTTTATATATAGCAATGAATAACAATAAAAAGTAAACAATTATATCTTTTTCGTTAATTTTAATGAAAAGTAAATAATTATATCTTTTTCATTAACTCATATATTACTACTGATAAAAAACAACAAAAACAAATAAAATTATTCATTAATTTGTAGGGTTGGAATTATATCCGGATTCGGCCCGAATCTGCAAAGATCTGAATCCGGAAAACTTCTTATCCGTATGTTAAAAAATACAGATCTAGATCTTAAAAATATATGAATTAATTATTTATATAATTAAATACAGATCCGGATATCTGAATCCGTAGTATTTTATAATTTAATTATTTATATAATTAAAATTTAATTAAAAATATATGAATTAAATTATATATTTAAATGTATAAGTATAATTAATTTTATAATCTTCATTAATTATGAAAAGTATGTTAAAAAATTGCTTCTAATAATAATAATTAGAGAATATTCTATTAAATTGGTTTCCTCTAGATTTTTTTTATATTTGATTTATATTATGAAATTATTTGTACTGAATTTATAGTCTGATTATATGTTATTTATGTTAAATTGATGTTAAATTATAATTAACTTTTATTTAATATTATTAGGTAAATTATTATATTTAAAATTATATGAAATTTATTATTATATAGATCCGGATACCCACAATATCCATCGCAATCCGAATGGATATTACCCACATCCAGATCCACAAAAAAATATGCCGGATGTGAAAAATTTAATCCGAATCCTAATTTTGCCATTCCTATTAATCTGTCCACACTTCCAAACAAACAGGCGATGTTAAAGAACTCCATCCTATATTGTATGAAATATGACCATCTGATAATTTGTCCAGGCTTTAGAATAGAGTACCCTTTGATATAGTAGTCCCATTCTTAAATATGATAAATTGCTTAATTTTATTTTTGTTTTTATTTTTCTTTTAAATTGAAGCAAATTAAACAACAGTATCAGTGATAAACAAATACCAGAAAATTAGATAAAATAGAAAAAGAACAACAATATCATAATAATCATATCTTACTTCCACATTTTGTTCCAGGAGCAATAGGCCTGCCACAAAATTGAGCCACAAAAGCCAATCTCTCCATGCTAAGCAACTCTTCAATTTGCTTTGTAACGAGCTTGCATGTACATGGCATCCCAATTTCTTTAACAGCTTTACAGCACAAAGCATTTGGTGAGACTTTTGGCGCTTCTTTCACAATAAAATCCTGGCATCCCACCAGAACACCAAGCCCTGCGAGATTTCCACACTCATCTTGCTGGGCTAAGGCTTGATTTTCTCCACCTATAAGTAAGATTCCTACGGCGGCTGCGGCGATCGCCAGCTTTAAGCTCAAGAAATGAGCCGCACAAAATTCCATATATGATCTTGAAATATTTCTGTCTGTGTCACTGCAGAAACCGGAGAATTTTGGGCAGATTTATATGGACATGGGTCGTTTTTATTTTATTTGTCATCTTGTTCTTATCTTCAAAAGTTGTCACTAATTCGTTGAAATGGGAGGTTATTAAAGGAGAAATGTGGGGCTATAATTTGACCATAGTTAAGGCCAAATGGGGCAATAATTCGTGCCATTAAATTAAGGCTCCCCGTGTTTGATGCTGCAGTAGAAATGACTGCAAGGAGTAAAGTGATTTGACTATGATTTCAATGTTAAAATAATTTCATTCATTCCAGTATGGTATAATGAAAATTTTATATAAATATTTTGTCAAAGTACTAAATACTACTAATTTTTTATTATAGTTTAAGCATCCATTTCATAGCACCACAAACCTATATAGAGTCTATCCTACACTATATGGTAATATTATAGAATATGCTAATATAATCTTCAAGAGGAAAAAAAATTTACAAGAAAATTTGAAATATGAACGCCTATTTTACTATTTTATTAGGATTAGGAATGAAAACGTTTATGTATAGTTAAAACAAATTTCAATTAACTTTTTTTCTTTTTTGTTTTTAAGACAGGAGGTTGAGATATCCCAAATAAAAATTTTTAACTCCTTGTATCCCCAAAGTCCAACTCCAGGAAGCTAGTCAAACCAAGAGGCTGAAAGTGGCAAACAACGTCCTCAGAGGTGAATTGATAATGAAACTTTTATCTAATAATAATAACAATCAACTCCTCTTGTTTTGTGTTGTATTTTAGAGGTGTGATTCATGTATGTTTCTGAATTCTAATCACAGAAGCAAATGAATATATATATCTAAAAGATTAACGTCCAATTTGCATGTTAGATGCATCTATCTGAATTCTGCAGTTCACTTTGTATTAGCCGAACTGCTCCAGACCTACACAAATTTACTTAATTTAGTAATCTAAAGGATTGTACTAGTCAATTTATGGGCATGCTGAACAAATTGTTGTGCAAAGTATGAACAGTAAGGTCATCAAAACAAAAATTTTCACAGATCATACAAGAATATGAACAATATTTGGTTTGTACTCTGCTGACGCATTTTAAGTTTAAACACGCGAAGTATGGCAATAACTCTCAATAGACAAGGCAATGACGGTCATTTGGGCGCACAATTACTCACTGGAATGCAACGAACTACAACAAATTTGATATTGCATTATGCATAATACGAACATTTCAGGCTATAAAATCATTTCAATCTCAAACCATATATTGTACTAGGTGAAAGATCAAACAGGCCTAAAATATATTAAGCTTAGAGAGAGCTCAGGTTAATCCACAAAGAAGCACAATACATCGTTTAAGAAACAATGATACAAATTAATAAAGTTTAGTACACAACATAATCAAAATAATAGCTTATCTATTGAGAGTCACCTATACATGTCAAATTAAGATCCAATCTAATTTCATTCGATGTAAAATAAGACGAATGAAACAAATAACTAGTAGATTCACGACTAGGATCTTTATATCCTTACAACAGCATGCATTGCAGATAAATATAATCATTTCAATGTCACCCTCAATCAATCACCAGTCTTACTTCCTGCAGCTCCATGCTGACACCGAAAATAGAGGCCGATCATGCCAGCAAATTAGCACACACCTGTTGACTTCTGCGATCCTATACCCCTCACAGTTGTAGCTTTGCAACAATCTCCTTGCCTGCAACACACCACAGTAGCTCAAAGGCACATTTCCAAAGCAAGCTAAATCAAACCGTTGAATCCACTTCTCGAGTTTCTCATGTCTTTGCTTCCTTTCAAATCCTTCACAAGCTATAATGTTCTTAATTTCCTCCCCAAACAGCATTTTCTCCACCTTCAATCTCTCCATTGATGTTCTTGAAATAGTAGATTCTAAACAATCAAACAATGCTGCATAAGAGTAAAGAGCCTCCAATAACCTCTCCATGAGAGTCAAGCCATTGTGATTCGAATCCTGTTCTGTCACCACCATAATTTTTGGTGACAAGCCCCACAGAGAATTAAGAAAACTATCCATCTTTGCTGAAGCATTTGGAGACAGAGGCGATGATGAGGCTGAATCAGGACTCCGGCTATACCCATACCCATTAGCCAAAAGGGAATTCTTCAATGCTAATAAGGAGGCATAATCGTCTGCAGCCAAAAGGGAATGCAGCTGAAGAACAGAACTGATCGCAAGAGCCTCCCCAGTTTTAACTCGCAATTTGTCAAAATCAAGATTTTCTAATTTGCTAACCACTGAATTGAATTGGAAAGGTATATCCAATTTTTCTGCTTCTTCGGTCAATCTATGAGCCATCTGATCCAACACCTCCTTCTGCGGATGAATCCCCGTGATTCTCAAATGAGGTTGCCCTTCAGGCCTTGTACTCAAAGCTTGAATGAGTGCAATCCACTGTGCAGGCTCAGCTGCATTTAGATCAATCACATGAACCACCTTCTCCCCTTCCATTGCTTCAATAATAGCTTGATTTGTGAGCACAAAAGCCACTTTCAAGAACGGGAACATATCAAAAAACAGTTTCCGAACAATCATTTCTTCAGAAACTGAACTAATTCTAGTGGAATTGAGGGCCTTGTGAAGGCCAGGCCAAGATTTGAGGATTCTTTGAGCAAGTGCCTCGGTAAAGTAGGCAGCAATGCGTTGCATGGTGTCACCATTAGGAGAGGCGAGTTGCGAGATTTGGTCTAGAGCAAGATTAGCATTTTCAAGACTACCATTTGCTACATGATTTGCACAACTAAGCAATAAATGAATCAAATACAAACCCCTTTCCTCAGATTTAAGCTCCCTGAGCCATTGGTAAGGTGAGCCTAAACTAGGAGGCATCGTTGAGAAGAATTGAAGAGGAGATGATGACGATGTTACAGACGAAGATCCATCATCTTGAAACATTGGTACTATTAAATAAGCAAAAATAATAGCCAAGAATCAAAACTCGCCTAAGTGTGCATATAGCATTCACAAGAATCAACCAAAAATGAAGCAAGTTAAGATCAAATCACAAGAAAACAACAGTACGAAACAGAGCAAAACGTAAAAAGAAAAGAAAAACCAGAACTAACCAAACAAATTGAGAGGTGAAAATTCTTTACTGGGTTCTGTAAGTCATAAAAAACCCACAAAGAATCTCACAAGAACGGCAAAGAAAACTCCTCCAAAACAGAAACTGCACAGGGTTTTGAAATGAAAGAGAGAGTCTTTGGTTTATAGTTGAACATGGTGATGGGAGGACGTTGGAGTCGACAATGCGTGAGGAGGTGGTTTTGTCGTTTCGTGATTTGTTTGTTGTCGTTTGCCTCGTTTATGTGGGAATATGGAATTTGTGCGAACCTGAGCCTCTTTAGACTTTAGCTTGCTTGGCTGAACTTCGCTTCTCTCTCTCCTCTCTGTACAAACTTTTGTCTCTTCTTCTCTTTTTAAGAGTTAATGTCAACTACACCCCATTGTATCTTGAAAACTTCACAAGATGGCCCATTTGTTTCATTTCTTATCAGCCACACCCTGCCGTCACAAATGTTGACCATTTATATAACTTCAAATTTACTTAATCTCTTAAACTCAGTCTATAATAATATAATTTATATATTTATTTTTAAAATAAATAAATTTATTTTTAAATATAAAAAATTTAATTTATGTAATATATTAAAGAAAATATAAACCATCGATCTCAAAAATTATATGAAGAAATTTTTATTACTTAACTAGTGATTAATTTTTCTTTTTATAAAATACATATGAAAATTTTTAAGAGAAAAATCTACTAAAAAAAAGTGTTATCAATGGAAAAAATAGTAATTAATATAATTAAGAAATTAAATTAAATTTATCCCTTATAATTACTCTTTTATTTTTATTTTTAATTACTTGTCAAAACACATGATAAAAAAAAAAATCTCTCTTGTTTCAATTGTCTGTCATAAAAAAAAAATCATTTGATATCTTAGATAAGTGATCTCTAGCTCAGATATTGTTAGCATTCACTCTCACCACAACTTAAGAAATAAATAAATAAAAATAACGTAACTTATATGTATCTATAATTCATAATTCACTAGGAGCGTTTTGCCACGTGGAAACTCGAAAATAACGATAAAGGGCATAGTTGGTGAAAAATAAAACTAGGTGACTGTTGTTAAAAGTACGTCAAGGCATGATGGTCTCTATTGATATTAGCCCACAATTTTGTTTTTCTTTCTAAAACTTCCACTCTGAATGCTTTTGTCTTCGCTTAGGTGGATTGGGAATCAGCTGGCTTAAAACGTCCCATTTAATATTCTCAAAGGTTACTAAATTCCAAACATGCCCTAACAACGACAAACAAAGCCCTCAGTTTTGTTTCCTTGTGGGGTAATGTGTGGCAAATGCAAGAATCCCCCTCAAACGTGCTTCCAAATTTTGCTTTTGTTTTTCTCTCTTTAAAACAGTTACTTTACACTTGGCGTTATCTTCTTGTATTAAAGAAAAAGAGAGTAGGAGGCTCGGCTAAAATACAAAAGTAGATAGATGGTAAATTTATCACTATTTGAGGACTTCTAGGCGAGCATTCTTCAAACTCAAGTACCATAGTTGCCCTTTTAATTTTTTTTTTTATATTTCTTTCTCTTTTATTCAAATATCATAATGATCATTTTTAAAATTTTATGCGACGTCATCGTGTAAAAATATCACACAAGTGCATCCAATGACAAAAAAATTGGGCACATCATCAATATTTTACCGAAATTAGTTGCATGATTACAAGAGTACAAGACTTATGGGCTAAGAACGCTTGGTTTATGATTTTTCAGGCTACAACGATACATAATTAGGAGCATATAAATGCTACAGGTCAGTAGTTGGATACAAAGGATCTTTAATACCACAGCTGGCATGAATGGATCCGAGACTCTAGCTGTCCATGTACTTAACAAAGTTTAACTTGTGTCAAGCTTTAGTAATCTAGACACTTGCACATCTCATTATTACTTCTTTTTTTTTCCCCCGAAAATCATATTAATTTAGTTTGATATTCACAATTAAATATACTTTTTACATCAACCAGAAAATCTTTTGCTGAGCTAACAAATTGGGATGGTGCTCTTGATTATTTAATAGAGATGACAAAATTCAAATCTAGATTTAAATATAAATGCATTCGGATTCGAATATGCAATAAATTTTTTTATATCTAGATCTATATTTAAATTTGTGAAAAAATATGCAGATCTGAATGTAGATAATATCACATGAATTGTGGATGGAAATTTCGAATATTCGGATTCGTATAAATTAAAATCCAATAATTTAAAATATAATTTAAAATTAAAATATTTACCTAATAATATTAAATAAAATCTAATCATAACTCAACAATCGATATATCAATACCTTGAATAACATGCAACTCCATAAATTCACAAATAAAAAAATCATAATATAAATTAAATATTAAGAATAACATAAATTTAAATCTAACACCTCCACATATCCACAAATAAAATTAAATAAATAACATAAATCCATATAAAATTTTCATATGTAGGCACTTGTGTCAAGCTTTAATAATCTAGGCACTTGCACATCTCACTATTACTTTTTTTTTCCCCCGAAAATCACATTAATTTAGTTTGATATTCACAATTAAATAAACTTTTTACATCAACCAGAAAATCTTTTGCTGGGCTAACAAATTGGGATGGTGCTCTTGATTATTTAATAAAGATGGAAAAATTCAAATCTAGATTCAAATATAAATGCATTTGAATTCGAATATGCAATAAAATTTTTTATATCTAGATCTACATTTAAATTTGTGAAAAAAATATACAGATTTGAATGTAGATAATATCCACACGAATTGTGGATGGAAATTTCGAATATTCGGATTTATATAAATTAAAATTAAAAAATTTACCTAATAATATTAAATAAAATATAATCATAACTCAATAATCGATATACCAATATCTTGAATAACATGCAACTCCATAAATTCACAAATAAAAAAATCACAATATAAATTAAATATTAAGAATAACATAAATTTAAATCTAACGCTTCCACATATCCACAAATAAAATTAAATAAATAACATAAATTCACATAAAATAATATTAATCCCAATAATTTTTAAATTAAATTAAATTTTTGTTTTTATTTAATTTTAACTTGATAATTAATTTAATTAAAAATAATACGAATATAAATATATAATTTTCTAAATCCACAAAGATTGTAAATTCTAACATACAAATATGTAATTTTTAATGTAGATGAGACTCGAATTTTTTTACCATCCTTCCTTTTTAGGACCTACTATTTGGCAAGAATGATAAGTCTTGTGGTGGGACCACCCACCTTGTTAGCGTAGTACAAAAAGTTTATGGATCCACGGCATAAGATAAATTCTGCTCGATTACGCACGCCATATCAATTCTAAGCCTAAAACGAGTTAAACATGCTTTTGTTTACGTTGAAGAAAATGTTTCCTCCCTACAATGCTCGCGGGACGTACTTTTTTGGCCATGACCTAGAATCAGAAAATCATTTTGACATTTTCCATGCATTGATTTCACACATTTCTTCCGCAAGTGGATATACAAGTTTCTGCAAAAGTATCTGTTTTGAGCTCCAATGTGTCTAAAAACGCCTCCCCGAGTACTGATTTGTTCATCTTCATTTGTTTTAAATGTTCATTTGCCGATCAATGAAACTTCAAGTAGATAAAAGGACCTCTATAGTTTTGAAGAAGAACAAGAAGCACTAGAATGAAAAAACAGAAAAAAAGAAAATCTATTTCATTTCATTGTTTGGGGAATTCCAAAGGCCACCACAATATTGAAATTAACTTAACATCGCCGGTTGTGAATCAGACTTCAGTGCAGCCAAGCAGAGTAACAACCGGGAGACTTACTCAGGATCAGGCAGCTGCCACGGCCATTAAGAAAAAGCGCATAAGGATGTTTTAAAGGAGTGCAATGAGAGGCTCGCTTGAAATGATCCACGATTTCTCCAGTTTGAAAGAATAGTAAAATTCTTGTAGAGTGAAACTAAATGTCTTCTCTCTCAGAAGAAAAGAACCCTAATTGCTGATCCCTTTCAAGAGACCTCCACGTACTGTTACTATTTACAAGGAGGATTTGAAACAACATTCAGATGTCAATAATTGAGTGAAATGACAAGCCAGAAAAGATGCTAATACGATGCCCATGTGTCGCTTCCAGTGTAATGTTCATCCAACACTTGTTTCCTTACCTTTTGCGGTCCAGAAAAAGCTTGATATTCCGAAATCTTGCATGAAATATAAGCACCTTAATTACCTTCCTGTTGTCTGAGCTGGGCAAGTGCTACAGAAATCTTAGCACCAATAAGAGCATTATTCTTTACGAGTGCAATGTCTAAAAGTAAGTCAAGGAAATAAATTTAAAATTTTCAACAGCATTAACAACTTAAAAGTAGTGGTTAATGAATAAAAGAGAATAAACAAAAGTATTGTTCAACGAACTTCAGAGAAAGGATACTTGAAGCAAGTGACAAGCCTCCAGTTAGTTTATTCACTCTTGCAAGCAAGAAAGGAGTCTCCGCATTTCCGGTTATATTCTTCTCCCTGAGGACCAACAAGAATTTTGTGTAAACCAGCAGCAGTTGTATCAAGAACCAACAGATTCTAAAACCAAAACACATTTCTAGTATTTAAAATAAAAAAATAGTTCAGACCTAGCTTCTCTAAGGGCGCTCTGTATTGCAGACTCAATTACTCTCCCAGAAGCTGCATGTTCTCTTGGGATTGGGACACCAATCACAATTCCAGATCCAAGCTTAAGTTTCATGCTTACATCTGCAACCAGCAATGACCACAAGAACAGGAAGCAGAAATTACTCAAAACTTTCTCTAGTGGAATAAATGAAAATGAGCTGCCTCTTTGACTTGCCTATTAACCGAGCACAATCTTCTGGGCTATCAACGCGACAGGGCACCTAAATAATTGTCAAACATAAGATTTCATATACAAAATCCATATACAAAAACAGTTGCTAAAATGCGCAATTGCTCAAAAATCAGTGAATGCAATCTTACATATAAGTTCAGACAATTGCCCACAATACAGCTAATGATATTAATTTTTTCCCAGGCTAAAATAATTTTTTCACTGGATATTGAGGATGCGTCAGCTAGTCTATTATTTCTAAAAGAGTTCTGGCTAACGATGTAGAAACCACCTGGACAATCATAAAGAATTTTCTACTTGGATAAATCTCACTTCAATATATAATGGCAAAAAACAGAGAGCCACAACAAAATACTTTTAGACACTGTTAATACCTATCATTTTTGCTAGGAAAACACTTTCGGGAAAATTAACAACATTTCCATTAAAAAGATAGCTCATGAAAATGCACCAAGACAAAGTCAACCATTGATACCTTGGAGCCACTGGTTTCAGTGAAAAAAGCTGGAAACTCATTGGTCTTATAAGCAGCAACACAAACTCCTTGAGTTTCCTGCACCAGTGGTTACAAAGATTAGTCCTAGATGACTTATAATTTGAAGTTGTATACTTTTAAGATTATCTTGTGATAAAGAGTACCAAATACTCGAGGGTCCTGGGGATATCTAGTATTGACTTTACGCCAGCTGAGATGACGGCCACTGGAGTCCTTCCAAGCTCTGTAAGATCTGATGAAATATCCATAGCTGCAAAGATGCATCAAAAAGTAGCAACCCCAATACAGTTAAGGATACAGTGGTTTCTGGAAAGCGAGACTGTGATCTATGCAACACTTGAAATAACCCTTCATAATTTTCACAACCAATCTAGTGGGGGTAGTGTAGTTGGTTAAAACTTAAATCCCTTGTAGTAGAGCAAGAACAGAACAATCCTCCACACACACCAGCCTCGGTGGGAAATCAATTAATGTTCTGTTTGTGCAGCCATGCTGAGGACGATTTTTTTTGGAAAAAATAAAAAAGGGCACGCAGATAAAATGTCGTTCATGTGAACCAACCGTCATTTAGACACCAAAAATATGGACCACTAGGCAGCTCTTTCATTGCGCAGAGAGAGAGAGAGAGAGAGAGAGAGAGAGAGAACAGCATATTAATAAACAATTTCCAGCATCATGGTATTAAAGGAAGTATTCTTACTGTGCTCGCCATGCCTATGTACACCTCCAATTCCCCCAGTTACGAACACAGGAATGCCAACCTACAAGGAAGTTATAGATTTAAGCAACATCAAAATGTATAGTAGGAATACAAGGATTTGGAACTAAAAGAATGCAAAGAGAAGTGCATGAGCGAAAACAAGAAGTTCTAGGAAAGTTAGCCTAGAGTGCCCACCATAGAAGCAAAAAACATGGTTGCGGAAACAGTAGTTGCTCCGTTCCCTCTGGTGGCCACCTGAAATAGTGCATTAGTCAGTTGCAAACTTACTTGTGAAAATGCTTCTGCATAGAAGCAAATACAGAACAAGAAGCTTTTTGTCAAAATTTGCTCCTATAGGAACAGAGAAACAAGTCAACCCTGACAACTCAGAAATGGCAATGTACATGTTCTCACAGACAAACTGCCTTTGCAAGCTCTATGTAATGCTGACCAAAACTGCAACCTATGAGATAATATGCGAACTGAAAGTGGTTTCAATTTTGAAAAACCAAACAAAAGAGCCAGAACAAGAGGCAAGTGCAAGAATGTTTAGTCAAATTATATCCTAAAATAAAGCAAAATATGCAAACTGCTAGAAGTCAGCTGTCGGCTTAAAAAATTCAGACTTAACTAAACAGTTCCTCCATGTTGAACTATGCATGATATTCACTAGGTTCACAAAAGAGATTTATATTGCTCTGGCCACGGAAGTGTTAGAAGGCAATGATATGCCACCTTGATTTTTTGTTTTACCAATTCAGAATTTGAACTATTAAAACTTAAATTCAGTTACTCTGTCCTCAGCAAAGTAAACAACTATATAAACTACTCTCGTTCTGTTGGATTATTTTGAAGTATTTGACTAGGAGATATCTCTAGGTTACTCATATTTTCTACCGTATGTCTCTGATCATTTCTGTTTATCATAAAGGCATTGCATGTCTTGCATAGACAACTCTAAAATAACTAGAGACAGCTTCTTGCACAAAACAGCACAACAATAATCTGCCTTGCCATTCCTGCGGTGACAACTACATATTCTCACTGCAGGGTATTAACATTGGTGCTACAACTTTAAAACAATTTTGCAGCACACTTATTAGGAGGCAAGATGTAAGACATCTAAAACAAGAAGCTAACAAAAAATACACAAGTAGACAGATAAGTTAAAGTTGAGCGTAGTAAAAACGTAGTGATCAGTTCTCGCAGTTACTCACAACATGTGCAATGTCCCTCCGAGCTGTCTTTTGAGCTTTACTTCCTAACTTAGCCAGCATTTCCAGTTCTTCTGTACTCAAACCTACAAATAGCAACAACCCAGCAGCAAGAGAGAAAATTAGTGAACTAAATAAATGAAACTCCAAGGGAAAAAAAAAAAAGAAAAAAGTAAACTCAAATTCTCTACAAATCTAGGCAAAGACTAATGGGAAGATCACTCACAAAGGAAAAAGCATGCATTATCATGACATTCAAAAACACTCTTTACCGTTCTACCTTATCCATACTGAATATCAATTGATTATACTTAAATGATCAATTAATCCATCTAACTTGGCATCGAAAAGAGAATCTAAAACATGAAAAAGATAATTTCCATCAAGATGAGGCAAAAGCATTACTAAAGCTAAATTTCAGTACACTTCACTCATTTAACAGACAATTTTGGCTGCATCATATTGTTCACTGTACATGATGGATTCTTCCTGTTTACGCATTTCAAATCTGCCAACACAGCTGATTAACTCTGAATAGAACTCCAAACCAACTATCACAAAGCTGCATATCTATTGTTTGGATCTGAAAAGAAAATATGAAAAAAGAGTCCAATATCATGAGAAATGATGCTTGAAGCTAAAATCCCATAACACTAACAAAGAAAAGCTACAAGAAATATCAACTCTGACATTTACTTCATTCAACCGAGCATCCAAAGGCTGTCACAGCAGCTGTAAGCATAAGCTTCCCCCAGTAGAAAGCAAAACAAATATCACTCAAAGAGAGAACTCACAAGAGTTTAAGCAACTTTTGTCCTAAGTCAAATTATCAGAATCTAATCAATAGTCATGAATTTCCTTCCATTTTTACAACACAATGGCCTAGAAAGAATAAGTTTGATATAAACACCTACGCATGGAAGGCCCTCTAAAATAGCAATCGTTGCAGGAACTGCTCCATTATTTCTCACAATGGCCTCCACCTCCTTGGCTGTGTCAAAATTTTGAGGATACGGCATCCCTGAACGTAGGCAAAAAACACTGTATAATCAGCACTTTTTTTTTTAATAGAAATTAGAGCTCACAACAAGAACACATCAATTGGGTTGATTTTTAATGTAATCTCAAACTCATTAGACATAAATAAATAAATAAGTGATCACCATGGGAAATAATTGTGGATTCAAGAGCAACAACAGCCCGGCCATGCGACAAAGCTTCACTGACCTCTGGAGATATCTTCACTAAATTCTGTATGAAAAAAATAATAATAAAAATAAAAATAATGAATTTTTTTATTAAAAAACGATAAAATTAAATAGAGAGTGGCTTAAACTTACTTTAGCAAGTGACTCAATGGGGTTTAAGTGATTCTGAATATTGGACAATCTTAAGAGAGCTGATGATGATGAAGAAGAAGAAGAAGGTGCCATTCTTGTTGAAAGTAGGCGAGAAGAATAACGCAAAATAATTCATTTATATTCTCACGATGGGAATCATATTTATTTAATTTTGGAATTTCACATTTATTTGATAGTTTTTGAAAAAGTATGAAATTTCACGTGAGCTGTCATATTATGATATTAAACCCCAGACGAGGTCCAAATCCAATCTAAGCTACAATTCACAGCCCCTCCTTTGCAAAATGTATGCGTGAAGTTTCTTACCGTCGAGGAAGAACTTCTCTTATAATTCTTATAATTCGAGTGGATATAAGTGTGAGAATTTTGAATTCAATTTGTTAAAATTTCTCACAAAGCATGAAGTTATATAAAATTTAATATATTGGAGTAAATTAAAAATAAATAGTAAAATATAAGCGTAAAAATTCCTCATATCAATTCATATTCAAGAAACATTTAGTAAATTGAACTTGATTTTTATATCCGTGTCAATTCATATTTCAAACAAAAGTAGTGGAATAATCAAGATTTCCAAATTGATTGGCTTTTATTAGATATGAAAAATTTTAGGTTTCAATAGCTTTCTATTGGATTAGTATATTCTTTAATTTCTTTCGATCTTATCTCTTCATCTAGTGTCAAATATATTAAGCCCAACCTTAGAAAATTTTGAAAAAACCTATTAAATCAACCATAAGGAGTATATCACCATAATTTGTACCTATCAGAACAGGTGGATGAGCTTGCACTAATTAAATTTTACATTGTGGGCCAGCCCAAACTTGGTACACTGTCCACTTCTTCTCAAGTTTTTGGTATGATATAATAATGATTATTCAATATTTCAACTTATGGGTCCGTCTATCATACAGTTTCATGTATCGTACGCCCCACACATGAACCACCCACACACTGTTCATATGTAGAGCGTACCATACATGAAGCTGTATGGTAGACAAACCCGTAAGTTGAAATGTTGAATAATCATTATTATGTCATGCCAAAAACCTGAGAATAAGTGGGCAGTGTACCAGTCTGGACTGGCCCAAAATGTGAAATTTAATTAGTATAACCCACATACTATTTATGTGTGAAGCGTACTATACATGAAGCTATATGGTAGGATTTTCCTTCAACTTACATCTCTTTTGACATGAATTCTTTGGACGTTTGAAAAATTTTTTACGTGACACGTGCAGTTGTACAATTAATATATTAAGGGTATCTTTAGCTGGCAAATTATGTGTTATTTAATATAAATTAAGTTCTACTCAATATTAAAGTATCATAATTTTTAAGTTATAATTGTTGAAAAAAAATTATAATTATAAAATAAAAGTTGATAATCTGTATTGATTATGGCTTTTAAATATAATTTTAACAAAAATAGTAAAAACGTTATGATTTTTTATTATATAATTGATTGATTAAATCAATTACCCTTTAAGCCACAATAGTTGGTGTTTCTCAAATACTTTAATCTTGAGCTTGAAAGTTATTATTGTTCAATCTTAATACCAAACAAAATTTTAATGTCTTTAACTGAGAAATGATGTATTCAACAATGAGTGTCTTTATTTGACAAATGATAAATCAAATCCTAAGATTCTACAAGCTAAACTAAAATGACAAATTTATCTCACAGAAATTCATATCGGAACTAAGTGCCATTTTCTTTTTAATTTAAAAACCGCCAAGATGGTGGGCGATTTAGGCCATATCTCTACATGTATAATAAATCAATGAAAGAATGAACATAAAGAAGAGGATATAAACAAAAATCTCCTAAGAAAAATAAATACTTTAATGATTAATATACAAACAATCCAAGTCAAAATAATTAATTTCAAATATATGGAGTCTCAAGAATGTCTAAATAAAGAATGCCAAATAACAGTTGAAAGATCCTTAAAATTGAAAAATTGTTGACAAGTCTAATGAGTAGAAGCTCAATTGACCATAAAGTCAACAATAGATATAGCTTCTCAAAAAACATGTTTGATACCAATAAATGGGCTAAAAGCCAATGCTTGAACTTGACCTAGGAAATAAGCAAAATCCCACTACATGGATTTATTTGAAATAGCCTAAGAAATCGTGGTGGCTGAATCAAATTTCATCTCAAGGTTAAAAAACCAAGTTGAGCAACAAGATTTAAACCCTCTAAGAGAGCCATTAGCTCAGCAAAAAGAATATACTAATGCTCCAAAAAAGAACCAAAAGCAACTAACACCATTCTTTTATGATCTCACAAAATACTACCAGCAGTAGTCATACCAAGATTTCTTTTAGAACAACCATCCACACTTAATTTCACTACCTTGGGCAACGGTTTCACCCAAGAAACCAATCACAAAATTCTAGGATGAGGTATGACAATCCACAATTCATCTTCAATATGAGTATTTAAAACACCCCTTAACTGAGATGGCTTAAAACCAAAAGTATCGTTGACTAGTTGAGATCCAAGAGCACTTTAAAATAATAGTGTCTACATTAAAGGCAATAAAGTTGAACCTGAAAATGTTTAGAGCCTTCCAAGCATGCCATAAAATGAAGCATGGGGGAATGTCTTTAAATATGCTTCAAAGAATGGCAACATCACTGCCTATGGCTAAGCAAGGCATAAAGAGATAAAAAAAAAGGAAGATATAAACGATCAAGCATCGAATAAAATTGTTGCTAGATCTGTAGAACCATTAGGCAATTCAAAAATAAATGTTTAATATTCTCAACATTCTGATGACAATGACACCGGGAGACCATGTGAAAACCTCTTAAGCATAAGATATTATTCGTGGCTAAAAAACCATGCAATAAGCAACAGAAGAAAAAAGAGACCTACATATAAACTCCCAGCTACTCTTTATATAAAATTTTTCATCCATAGATAAGGCCCATCAAAGTATATTTGGTTTAATAGTAGAAATAGATACCAACAAAATCTTATCAATAACTGAAGATGGCAACACTGAAAAAAGCTGCCCCTTGTCCCAAACCACACCACAAAAAAAAGATACTAATGCCATAGAAACTACGATAGGATTAAAATGAAAAAAAGGCATATTATCAAGATAGTAATCACAATAGAAACTAATATCACCAGATCTAACCAACCAACGAATATAAGACTCAGCAACATAATGAATAAAGTATAATCGCCTTTACAGTAGAGAGCTAAGATAATGAAATTGAACCATACTTGGGTGTTGAGTTTTACAATACTTAGATTTTATGAAAGAAGCTCTAAGAGAATGTTAGTCTCGAAACCACCACTATAGTTTTATCTTAAAAGCATTAGCCAAATTAGAAATGAAAAAAACTCTTAAACTACCTTTTGCCACTGAAAAGTAGACAGAAGACCATCTCTACCAATGTATGCTTCACTGAGAATCTATATCATACTATAAGAATCTAATAAATAACTGCTTAACATTCTAAACAACCATAGGAGACGGGCAAAAGACATGAAAAAGATAAAGCGACATAGCTGAAAGCACATGTCATATAAGCACAAGTTTACCTCCAACAGAAAGCAATGGATTGGCCTACCTAGAAATGCTTTCCCTGATCTTATAGACCACATCATCAAAATATTAAATCCGCACACCATACACATACACTCAACAACCTAAATAAGTAAAAAAAAAAATTGCCATGACTAAACACCAACAATAATTAAACTATAATCTTATGTAAGAGTAAAGTATGTCTCTCGATATAAAAATTATTTTTCAATTGATTGATTAGTTGACTTAAAACAACCTTATATTAATGTAGAAAACCCATAAGATGATGGAGATTCAATAGGCACCCATTCACAAATATAATATCATCAACGAAGCTAAGATAAGAAACAAGTAACCGTAGTATATCTCAAAGAAGAGTACTGAGAATATAATTATTCCAAGCCTTTAGATAAAAATTTAGCAACAATTATAGAAAGATAAGGAGACAGGAGATCATCTTGTCAAAGACGACTCTGTGACTAAAAGAAATCATGACTCATCCTAAAAATTAATACTGAAAACCATGGCCCATAAATCGCCCATTTGATCAAGGATATCTAATTATTAGAGAACCTAAAGCAGGGAAGCATCTGAAAAATAAAGGACCATGACATCTTGTCATAAGCCTTTGCCATATCCAACTTAAAAACCACATTACCACTCTGGATACGATGATTAATATCATAAACAAGTTCTTGGACCAATAATACATTATCATGTTACACTAATCTAGGACAAACCCACTTTAGGATGGACATATAATATGAGAAAAAAGGTTAGACATTCGTAAATGCCATTTAAGTAAGAGGGATACTCAATGGTAAATTTGGCTTCTTGAATCTCATAATTTTCAAGAAATTAAGTTGATTTTTATTTTTTAGGAATTCATAGCTACCTCAACTTTCTGTTACGTTAATCCAAAGTAAAAATGTCATTGTAACTTGCCCTTATAGATGGACTGATATGAAATTGACAGCTTAGAAAGTCTCGACGAATGCCTACAAACTAGTTCCTAACAAAGCATAATAATAAATCAAAAGTTGTTGAAAATTTAATTAATACCTCTCGAGGTCAAAAATGGCCAAAATACCCAGAGCTAAAGAATAATTTTGCCACTACACATACAACTAACTCATCCAAAACAATCCCTAATTAACATTGTTTATATATGCCTTCTGAATCCAATAACTTTGCTTGTAAAATTTATTAGTTGCACAACAAGTAAATTAAAAATGTTGCAAAATGAACTAAAAGTTTATAGTTATATAAGTTGTTTGAGAATTCAAAGGCCATCTTTTTTACCCGTGAATTCTTATTTTTTTCAAGTTACTGATCCTTATTTTGGCGCTAATGCCCTTCTTGGTTATTTTCAATGACAGAATCAATAATTGATGAAGTGGAGCTTTCAAAATCATAACTCTGACTAGGATAAATTTTGACACGTGAAATGCAAGAGATCTTTGCTTTCTCCTATTGCGTACAGTCTACTAGAAGAGCACATGAAGTAATCGCTAATTTCTTCAATGTTGTTGTTTGAAGAATTTGACCCGACAATGTCTTTAGCTTAGGACATTTTAAAATTTTCATGTGAGATGACATTAACATTTTCCCTCTTTTTTGTAGTCTCATAATTCTACTACCCCCATTTCGACATATACATAAACTCGAGATACTTTAATTTTAAAAAGGCTAATGAAGGTGCTGAAATTCTTTACCTTCATACGTATTTGTAGTTATAAAGAGCTTTTCACGATTCTTAGCCTTGAATCTAGATGGGTAAGTACCTGAAAAAAGTACTTCGACTCCTAAGTTAGTGTTTGATAAATAATAAGAAAAAAAAAGATGGAGAAGATAAATTTCTTTCTCTAGATGTGAATAGTAATTTTTTGAGGCTAAAGATCTCTTTCTCTTAGAGATAGATCTCTATTTATAAATGATGGGTGATATGGATTTAGGGTTTTTCGACACATGTCACCCATCATTTATGTACATGTAGAGGTAAATTTGATCTAAGAAATTATCTCGCCCCTGTGTGTTTCCTTACTTTAATGACTTTTCAATGCAATTTGCATAAACCAATTAATTGAACAATTAATTCTCCTTTTTCCATTTTTGTAAGCTTCATAATAATTTTTCCTTAATCATTATTCCTTCTGAAATAGCTTAAGTGTTATTAGAATAACTTTGGTATTATTCGTCCAAAGTAGCTTAAGTGTTATTTCTCAAGAATACTTGGTAACTTTTTCTTTCTTTCTTAGGAAGAAGGATAGTTCACTAAAATATTCCTTTGAACTAAAATACTTGATAGAAATATACTTATTCCTTAACATAAGAGGAAATATTAGTTGTTCTTAAACATTTCTTATGAATAAAGTTTTATAAGGACATCTAGTCTTCCCTTGATATAGGAGGAAATATTATTTTTTTTTAACTCTTCCATATGTTAAAGTTCTAGTGGGAAATGAGAATTTTCCATAGGTGATTTAATTGGTTTTAAAAAGAATTTTGAGATTTTTAGTAATATATATGGCAAATATTAAATGATCATGAGCGCTTGTGAAACAACGATGAATATGGATTCTTGTGAGATCCATAGCTATAAATGTTTATGCATGCAAATGCTTGTTAGTGCAGTGAATAAGTCATTTGAAACTATGGAATAACTTTTACATTTTCTAATCAATCACTTAAGTACATAAGTTGTACATTATTAATTGGATCAATAATCTTAAAAGTTGAAATCATTTATATAGTTATTAGCAAAAATGAAATGCTCCTTTTTATATTTCTAAAGCTAAAACAAAATGCTCCATTTTTTCACCCAAGCTAGGATCTTTTAATTCTTAAATCTTGGAATCTTATTTAGAATTTAGTTTAGTTTATTTTCTATAGATTCCAACCCTCTCTTTTAGTGGGCAACTGGCCTTTTTGTTTGTTTTTAACTTTTCAAGTTGCTCTTTTGGCTATTGCTCAAAGGTAGGCATTATCTGCTAAGGAAGATCTGACTTTTTCAGAGTTCCTTTAGGATCTTTTGAATTCTCTTCCATATGCATCTTTGAAACCTTTGTCATCCTAAAAATTTCTTTTTAGGTTTTTCCGACTCTTTCTTTTCATTTTTAGTCTTTTTTATCTATTACTTTAAGGCAGATAATTTTGTCTTTAATTTTTGGTTTTTTGTATTTTCAACTTCCTTTTGGAATCAACATCTAACATTATGAAATTTACAAATAATTAAAGAGTAAATGCAGAAATCTTGTAAAGAATCATATTTTAGTTAGGTTAATCATCACATAATACCCATTTATTTATTCCTCATTAGAAGGAAAATATTTTGGTTTTCGATAGCCTCATACATGTGTAAGTCAAGTAAAGTCAAGAATAACATAAGAAAATTGAAAATAAAACATGTCAATATGTTAGATATGGAATCGTAGTTGTTAGATTAGAGTATAAAGTTATGTTAATTCATGTTGGCCTAATATCGTACATATATTCCACTAGACGAGATGAATGTTTGGATTTTCCTTAGCCTTATTATTGGAAAAAAAAGTAAAGAAATATTATGTAATAACTCAAATGACAGGAATGTAAATAAATCAGTATAGCTATATAGAATAAATAAAATAAAAGAAAATGAAAAAGAAATAAAATAAATAAATAAATTAGTGGTAAATTTAACCATGGAGATTGTTTTAAGTCCTTTTGACAATTTTTGACTTTTTATTTTTGTCAAAAGTTTATGATGACCAAATGAATCTTTCTTATTCTTTATTCTTCTCTTTTTTTTTCTTTTCAACAAAGCGTTTAAAGGAGAAACCTCCATTTTTTCTCTTAGGTTTTTGGCTTTAATTCCTTTTTATGCATGTTTGAGATTTAGACTTCATACATAAACTCATTTTTCATAAGCATATATGAGTATTTTTCTCTTTTTCCAATTATACCCAACCAGATCCAATCTAAAAAGATGGTGGTAAAATAGTGTTCGTGTGAGTTTTAGTGTGAGAAAAAATTTTCAACCAAGTTCTCCCTACAAACGATGCCAATAAAAGTGCTGGAATTCTTTATCCTCACAAGTATTTGTAGTTGTGGAGAGCTTATCACGATCCTTAGCCTTAAATCTAAAAGAGTGAGTATCTGAAAAAAGTCTTTAACATCTAAGTTAGTATTTAATAAAGATTAAGGAAAAAAGAAAGATAGAGAAGATGAATTTCTTTTTCTAAATGTGAATAATAATTTTTAGAGGATAAAAACCCCTTTCTCTTATAGATAAATCTCTATTTATAGATAATGAATAATGTGGATTTATGTTTTTTTTTAACCATCAATTTAATCATATATGTCACCTATCATTTATGTACATATAAAAATGAATTTGATCGAGGAAATCATTCTTTCTTGTGTGCTTCTTTATTCGTATGGTCTTTAGGTCTAATTTCCATAGACCAATGAATTACGAAACTAATTTCCCATTCTTGCCATTTTTATAAGATTCGAAAAACTTTTTCCTTACTCATTATTCTCCCAGAATAGCTTATGTGTTATTTACTTCAAAATAACTTTGGTGTTATTCATCTCGGAATAACTTGAGTGTTGTTCATCTCGAAATAACTTGAATATTATTTTTATAGAATATCTTCTCTTATCTGATAAGATAGATACTTAGGATGGTTAGGTGCTTTTTAGAATATGGCACCTATAGCTACAACTGATAACGATGTCCCATCACTTTCTATTCCTAAAAACTCATTCCTTACTTTTCTCAGATTCATCATATCATATATGATCAATGATTAAGAGATGGTAGTTTGCTTAAAGATGGCAAACGTTCACAATTTACGCAACCATCAAGCTCTAATATCCTCAGACTGGTTAGAGATAGCATCCAACTTGGGGCCATTGTTTTGCCATCATAGCCAAATATGTGCAGAATCTCTAAAATTGGTGGTGGCCATAAGGCTTCAACAACAAGTTTGTTGTCGACATTCATCCTCTCATCGGCTTCCAGCTTATGGAACCATAATCTTAATGAAGTTATTTTTAGCCTGTTTAACTTCAGCAACATCGGTCACATTTCCCAATCTTCTCAAGAAAAGAGACCCCTAAGGCTTATCTAAGTTCTCCAGACAATCCAGTGAGCTTGCTTTGCTGTTGTTGCCACTACCACTCACTACAAATTTTTTCAATATCCGAAGGCTAGTCAATCTCTCTGTTCCTTTTGGCATGTAACGTACATTGAAAGTATCATCTTTCATCAAATGCCTCAAATTGATTAACTTCCCTATCATCTGAGGCAAATTTTGAAGATCTGTGCAATAGCTAACATCAAGCTTTTGCAAATTGAACAAATCATATAGTGACTCAGGCAGTTCTTGGATCGGGTCATTATTAGACAGATTAAGGTGTCTCAAATGAATCAGCTGATTTATTTCTCGACCAAGCTGTTGAACTGAATTTTCACCAAAATCTAATGTTCTTAGACACAGGAACTGATGAGAAAATTTGGATCGATCACTGCTAGAAAATTGATCAATCTCAGCAAAAAGACTATGAAATTTCTTCTCATTACATACTGACAGTAATTTGCTTCCTTCTTACCGTTAAATGTCAGCCTTCTTACAGCAAATTAAAACTGGGATTCTGATTATTTGCGGGCATCGCCTTGTTCGACAAAACATTCATTCTTGTTAGCAAATTGAGCAAAGTCATGCACTACTGCATCATGCGCCTTGCAACTTATGCTACTTCCATCATTTTCATTTATTTTGAAATGTTGGAAATAAGAGCGCATCGCTAAGTCTTCGAAATAGTTTTCACCCACTAGCTTCAGATCATCCCTTCCTTCTGCCTAGGGATATCCTTGAGTCATCCATAATTTGATGAATTTATCCTTCTCTATTGCACAGAAAATCACTATAGCTCAATCGTGAAGGCGGAAACAATCCTCTTTCTGTCTCTTCTAATTCCCATAATCTGCTATCTAAAACTCTGTGCCAATCTTTGATGTTTCTATTAAAAACGCAAGACACTTGCTAAAGTCTTAACAGTGAGGGGTAAGCCTTTTCATTTATGCACAATCATCCTACCAATATTTTCCAAATTTTTGCATTCTTCACTGTTCTTCCAGGAATGCCACTTCACTAAACAATAACCATGATTCCTCCTCAGACAATGTCCCTAATGGAATCAAATTGGCGGTTCCCACAATACTCGCAACATTCGCCTTACTTGTAATCACTAAAATTCTACTCCGTGGCGAGCCATCCATAAAAGAGCCTTTCAGTTGTTTTCAACTTCTGGGATCTTCACTCCGCACATCATCTAAAACGAGAAGAAATTTCTTACCCTTAACATTTTCATTTATGTGCTGCAACAAATTCTGCAATCCAAACAAATTAGGATCTTTCCCTCTCAGAGATTCAAGTATAGGTTTCGCAACACTAATCTCATGAAAAGGACTAGACACGCACACCCATATTTGTACGTCACAATAAGCGTTCACCTCATCATCATTGAAACCAAGAGTTGTCTTACCAATTTCCTCCATCCCGATTACATATATAACTGGAATGGTCTGTTCTTGACTGGTCTTCCAGATCAACAAGTTCAATACCATATTCTTATCTTGAATCCCTCCTTACACTTCTTGTTCATCGGTAATAGTCCATGACTCTCCGGTGCCTGACCTCGAGCCAAAATTAAACATGTCAAGTGCTTAATTAAGATGTTTTATCTTGATAGCAATTTTCAAGTCAGGCCAACTTGGCTGGGGGAAAAACAATATGTAAGGACTGAGGAAACATACCTTATTCCTCTTATGATTCAAAGAATTTTTCATACGTTTTTAGCTTTTCCTATTGCAGTGTTTGCTTCGTCTAACATATCATCTATGTCTTAGGACACGTCTGTAAGATTATCTAACCAATCCGTCATGGCGTTTTGCTTGACCTCTCTGTTTTCTGCATCTTGTAGCACAGCTTTGATGGCCAAGAAATCGCTTGTAGGTTTTCGGACTCGTTCATCAACACCAACGACAAGTCTAGGTTCTGCTTCTGCTGTTCACCGATGATCGATGTGAGCTGCCCTAAGAAAAGGGAAACAAGTGCCTCAGTCGTGACCAAAGAGAGTAATTGATTAACAAAAACACGTGGTAATGCTAAATTCTTTTTTATCAGAGCAAGAGGCAAAGTCAACGTCGAGCCTAATGAAGTATATGATGCGTAAACAATGCAAATGTGTTTACACCATCTTTTACACACACACATACAGAAATTTCAAGATTTTGAATTTTTTTTTTAAGTGAAAATGCTTTTCTTGAAACCTATTATTGACTTACTACTGCTGAAAATGACCTCCTATCTAACTATATTTTAAAAATTAATCCTGATCCACTGAGTTGCAATTTACTAGAAGTAGAAAGATCGTACACTAAATTTAGTATCCGTTTCTTATTTTCCATCTAGGAAAAGGAGTTTAAATGATCATGAAGTATTACATATACTAGGCTTTCGATTGATTGGATTTTGAAGCATTATTCACTAAGGGATTCATTTACAAGAGCAAGATGGTTAGAAGCCATTACTAGAGATTTCCCAATAGCATAATACAAGAAACTTCAGAAACTCTAGTTTTCACTAGGAGCAACAGCAGAGGTCATCTGCAGGCAGAAGAGGAGGAAGTGGCGTTGGCCACCAAGGATGCACAATTGAGTAATAGTTGCCGCATGGCAAATGATGATCATCACCCTGCCAAAGTTGAAAAACAACTTGTTCTACAAGACGCGACCAACCCTCCGCGGAAGGTCAAGTAGACAATAACCTCATCTAATGGATGGAACGCTTGAATTCTCACATTATCCTCCGCGAAGTTCATTGCTTCGTTGACCATTCGCAAATTGCCTTTCGAAATAAGTGACATCATCACCATATCCATTTAAGTAAATCTTATGCTGCGGCCTCTATTTGCCTGATGTATCATAATCGTCAAGTTGTCAAAACACTCAAAACCGACAGCACTATTGTCAGCTGCCGCGAAGGAGTTGGAGGCTAATTATGACACTCGCAGATTGCCTCTGCAGATCATCAGCAGTCAGTGGATTAATGACACGAAATCTCTCTGCACTCTTCAAACGATTGTATGCGACAATTGTTCGATCAAAACGTTGGCTCCGTGGAAAACTCATCACAAAAGCCTGGATATTCAGGAACACTAGGAGAATGCACCGACTTGTAGCTGTAGCTGCCGTTAGTGTGAGGACAGCAGACCAAGCTGATTGGCTAGGGAGTTGATAAAAGACTTTTAGCAATAAATCATCACTACGTTCACCAAAATAAGCTCTGCTTCGGGGACTCAAAAAGAGCAGAAAAAATAAAGATAAATTGAACAGAGACTAAAAGGCCCTAGGCGTTACATATAGAACTCTGCATCCAATGTCTAAAACGTTTCCCACAGAATGAGATTCGCCTAAACCATAGTAGAAAAGAATTAATGTTGCTTCTTTACATATTAATTTGATGAGAATGTAATCTTTTTAAATTGGAACTCTTTAAGGCTTGCCTTATATTTTTCTCCCTCCGCCCAATATATCTCTCTGTGATCCATGCTTACTAAAATATTTACTTTTTCTTGTGTAAGTAGCGAAATACTTACTTGAGATAAATTCATAATAAAACAAGGAAATAAATATAAAATATTGACAAAAGACGATCAACTGATAAATTAGAGTATAAGGCTACACCATTTTTGCCCAATCCGACTAAAATAATAATTTTCTTCTAATAAATAAAGGTGTGGGAAAAGTTTGAATCTATTTTATTAGTTTCAGCCAAATGAAACAGTTAGAAAATCACTCTGGACAATCCTGGCCAACTAAACTAACAATAATTAAATAATGCTTGAAAAATTTTGTCATTTGCAGATTTTATCAAAATTAAAGTAATATGATGCAACGATGACAAAAGTGGTATACATGTTGGGGGCAATATTGGCATTTCGGTGGCGAAAATAACCACCACCACAAATGCCAACGGCTCTCTTTGACCATACTCTTGCTCTGCTGCAACCCTGCGGACTTGCATTTGCATGTTTCGTTTCATTAATGGCTACCGAGCTCTTCTTCTTCACTCCCACTCCCCATCTTCCTATCCCACTTATAAAATTCCCAAAACACCATCAAAGCCTCCCTCTTTTTTCACTTGCACCGCCCACCATCTCTTCCAGATTGAAGACTGTTTCAAGCTCTAAAGCCAGGCCGCCATCATCAACAGTTGTTGTTCATGCTGTGCAGGAAGAAGTAGTTCAAACTCCAAATTCAGATTCCGAAGCTACCCCTGTTTCCTCTTCTAAGCTTGTTCTCGTTGTTGGTGGCTCTGGTGGTGTAGGTACACTCACTTTCTGGTCTTTTCCTTCTCATGATTTTGTGCGTGAATTTTGAGCACTTAGTTTGGGTTAATATCGATTTTTGTCCCTGGAAATTACCCTTTTCAGGATTTTGTTTGGAAATTTTGTAGGTGGTGTATTGCTTGAAGTTATTGCTAGAATTTCATTTGAGACTGCGTAACAAGTGAAAATGAATCAATATAATTATATTTTGACTAATGATTAAGTGATATCAAATTGGCCTTCAGGTCATAAGAGTTTCAAAGTATGGATTCAAATATTGCAATAAATTTCTTAATTCATTGTTAATGAATCTGCTTAGATTCCTATTGCATTGCTAGTAAAGTGAAATAAAATGTAATGCTCGTGCTATGAGCCGATTTCTTCCCCCCGCCCCCCCCCCCCCCTCTTTTTCTCTCTTAGTAGAAGTCTAAATTTAGTTGTAATTTGTAAATTCATCAAATCTGTTTCTCAGGGCAATTGGTAGTGGCATCACTGCTTAGTCGCAATATCAAGTCTCGCTTATTACTACGAGATCCTGAGAAGGCAACTACCCTGTTTGGTAAACAAGATGAGGAGACACTACAGGTGAGGAAATAAGAAAGCAAACCATTTCATTCTTTTAATTTGCAGTGAAAACAGAACTTATGTAAAATTCATTTTCCTTTTTGTCTTACAGGTTTGTAAAGGGGATACTCGGTACCCGAAGGATCTAGATCCAGCTATATTTGAGGTGCTTATGTATATATTCTTCATCTGGCTGTATCTTACCTTTATTTTCATTACGAAAATTAACTGGTTATATTGCATGTCCAATTATCAACTATTTACAAATGTATTAAACTGTGAAACCTTATCTTATAGGGTGTCACACATGTGATTTGTTGCACTGGGACAACAGCCTTTCCTTCAAGGAGATGGGATGGAGATAATACACCTGAAAAAGTAGGTAAGGGTTTTACCTTTCTAATAATGAAATTGCCAAATACCTTGTTATCTGTTATATTTTAGCTTTGCGGTGAACAAGGTCAACATAATTATTGCTGAAAAACAGTTAACAGCAAAATTTAAGTTATAAACTGGAGCTCTAGCTCTCAAGTTCTAACATCTCTCTAATATTTAAACGCAAAATATTTTGGTCAAATTGCTCCAGTATCACTGTGAACAACTACTTACACGAAAAACTTCAAGTGAAAAAAAGATAAGAGCTTAAACTATTACATGCTTTAACTTTGTGTAAACCTTATCACCTATGAATTTGTAATTGACATTATTGAGCAACAGCTTTTCATATATATTTGATATTATTCATGGTTGGGTGCATAAAAGCTAGTCAATTATATATGTTACATGTCTTTTCATGAAAACATACGGTCTAGAATATCAATGATTTTAACTATACTGAACTTTTTGAAGATTGGGAGGGTGTGAGAAATCTTGTATCTGCATTGCCTTCATCTCTAGAGAGAATTGTACTTGTTTCATCGGTCGGTGTGACAAAGTTCAATGAACTACCCTGGAGGTAAGACACTTCTTGTTTAGATGGTATGTGGTTAAGTTTGTAGCAAAGTATGGCAAATCTTAGATTTTGTTTCTTGTATGATGGCCCCTCCAGTTTACCTTTAGTGTTATAGTGTGTGGACATTTTTAACACAACAAAAACTAATGATTTAATTTCCAGAAAACTTTTTCTCAGGCATTCTCCCTGGCTCCCCCCTTTCTTTCTCTCATCATTTAAACACTTGATATATTGAATGTTATAAAAATAATTGGACACAACCATTGAGCCGTCTTGCAAAGGATATTTGTAATCCGTTGTCCTGCTAGGTTTTTGACTTTGATGGCAAAAGTCAGAAACATTGATTGCTTTTAGAAAGACAAGAGTGAATCCTTGCTGCAACATAGTTTGCTAGCCCAAAGGTTTATGTGGAGAAGAAAGACAGAACATAAAGAAGACAAATGACGATGGAAAATGAGAGACATTTAAAATTAGGGATTCTGTTAAAACTGAAGTGTAAAGCATTATCTTTCATAAATGCAGCAGAATTTCACTGGTATACCTTCTGGAAATGAATTTTTTTTTTTTTTGTAGAAAAAATCAACTATATTATTATTTTTCGATGGTTGGTTTGCTATCAAAGCAGGGTGTTCCTACCTCTCCTTATTCATCTTAAACTGCATAATTGATAGCTTTGGTTCAATGATCTTCTTTCTTTCAATTTTACTTTTCAGCATAATGAATCTATTTGGTGTTCTCAAGTATAAAAAAATGGGCGAAGATTTTGTTCAGAAATCTGGTCTTCCATTTACTATAATCAGGTCAGTATGATTTAATATTTGTGTTTTCTCGTTGTCTGGAAAATTACAAGTCTGATATTAGGATTTGAACGATTCTAAGTTTTAATGCACATAGTTATACGTTGATCAGTTTATGCATATATTGCATTTTATGAATACCAGGGCTGGCAGATTGACAGATGGACCTTACACATCATATGACTTAAATACTTTGCTGAAGGCTACAGCTGGGCAACGACATGCAGTTCTTATGGGCCAAGGTAAGCCATTTGCAGTTCTTTCAAATGGAGCAAAATTAAAATGGTTCCTTCTTGGACAAAGAAAATTAGAAAAGAAAAGGAGGATTACCAGAGGTACATAGATCTGCCTCTCAATTTTGTATCCATTTCTAACCAGTACAGAAGCATTGTATAAATTCCTCTTCAAGACTTCATTTTGAAAATTCCATGGTTGTAATGTGTCTCCCAATAGACTAATGTGAGCGTAGTAATCTACCATCTATTGTCTTAAACTCTGTTTTGAACTTTAGTAAGCACTTCAGAAATGGTTCCCCGCCTCCCTTAGAATGTAAAGGGCAAGAAATGTAGAACTGCGTATATCTAGCTTTTAGCCTCTCACAATCAGTATTATAGAAAATGATAATTGGCGGTGAGTGTGTGAATTTAGTGTTACTCTTACAGTAAGCATTTGAAAACTTCAAACTGCTGTGGATTATTTATAATTGTTTCTACTTTCTAAAACCAAAGGTTTTGAAATAGTATACATACAATCACTACCAATAAGAGAAGAGGGGGAGGGGTTGAAGTTTCACTTATACGTGGCCCATATTTTTTAATCTGTCCTTATTATTTGAACTTACAACCGGTTTATCGGGCAGTTTAGTTGCCACTTTTAAAGTGCTGATCCGCTAAAGCTAATTGGGATCAATCATGAATTTTCATATTTTGGTGTGTGCACATAATGTTATTTGCAGTGATGCTGATGAATAATGCATTGGCCTTTTGGCCTTGTCCACATCAAATTTTTGAGATGTGTGTGTGTCATGTCTCTTGTATTAATGAGTTTTGTTATTGGATTACAGGAGATAAACTTGTTGGAGAGGTTAGTAGAATTGTGGTTGCTGAAGCTTGCATACAAGCACTTGACATAGAGTTTACCGAAGGTGAAATCTATGAGATCAACTCAGTTGAGGTAACCTATACAAGATGATTCAAATGCGTGGAGCATTTGGGACTATTCCATATTCTTTAGATAATTTTATACATATTTCCATAATTTAATAGCAGAAAATCACCCTTTTAAGGCTGGACTCAAGACAAATCCCGAAAAGCCTGAATTTTTAATGTAGCACTGCATTTTGTTCTGTTCAATGATTTACCACGAAAAGCTATAAACATATGAATCCCAAAGCTCTGAAGGAACATGCAAGACCTGATAATGAAGTCATAAGAAATGAAAAACATCAGAACTTTAGTATGAATGCTCGCACTTGATTATATTAATCCTTGTTATATTTCATAACAGCACCAAAAATCCTGAATTTTATTGAACCTAAATTGTGAAAAACTTGGATCATATTCTGCATTTGCATTTTGTCCGAAGATGCTTGCTTCTTTTTGCTGCACTGAAATTTGTTTTCTCCAGGGAGAAGGTCCCGGAAGTGATCCACAAAAATGGCGAGAGCTATTTAAAGCTGCCAAAGCCAAATGATATCGACTTTCTCCCACATTCATGCCGGTTCATACAAAATGTCCATATCATTCTATTTCGAAACAAGTTTGTGACACGAAACTTATTTTGTAAATATTACGAATATTAGTAATTTGTGGCATATTCTTAGCATTTCTTAAGTTATGCAGCCTTGTGGTGGCGTTATTGACGTTTTTAACGTAACACATAAATGACTTACATTATTTGAGGCTAAAATCTAGCTCGAGTGGTAAAGACTAATGTGAATGTAATAATAATAATAATTAAAAAAATTACTTCCCCCACCACATACATTTGCTTCACAGCCTCCATCATACCAAGTGCCAATACAACTTCCCATTCTAGATATATATTTATTGCCTGCATGAAATTATCAACAAAATAACCATAAAAATTTTAAACAAAAAAATATCGATAAAGTAGATATATAAATATTAACAAAAAAAATTCACCATAAGCGATTTAAAAAAATGACAAATAAAACGGTGAAAGTTCATGGTGAAAATGTATTACGTTGTTTCTGTCAGTGGGAGACTCAGGTAAATTCTAAGGGTGCCTTTGGTCTCCGGCTTTTTATATTTACAATTATGGGTGGTGACAATTTAAAACATTTTGAATCTTGATCTTCTTATAGATTGCAGTCTTTTGATTTATTCCTTGGTTTTGTCCTTTAATTTTGATACTTCCATTTTAATTGGAAGGTGGGCTATACATGATCAAAAGATTGTCAACAAGAAATTAAAAAAAAAATTCAGTTTTGATCTCTTTCCAATGAAAAAGCTTGAAAATTCTTTCAGCCTTAACTCCTTTTGCTTGTTCTTTTCATTGCTTCAGGTAAATCATGCATTCACTTTCACAAGAATCAATATATTTATTATGATTTAGGGTTAGGATTTACGAACTACGTGCGCAAACTCAATAATTTTCTTCCACTAATGATACAGCCAGAAATTTACCATTGCTAAGGAAATTTTTACGAATGACATTTAGCTACAAATAAATTTTATTCTTAACCATTATTTACTGTTAATATGCAACATGCATTTGTATTAACAATATATATTAAAAAAATTAGACTGAGAAACTGTTGTCGGGAAAATTAATCATTGCTACCTCTTAAAGTTACTAAAATTTATCAGAACTCCTTTTAACATTAAAGAAACTATTAATTTTCAATTTTTTTTCTTTTAAAATTTTAACCCTAGTGCAGTGAATTCGACCATATATAATTTTTCGACTTTACGTTTCAAAGCTCGTTTTGATCCATCTCTTTGTTCTTTTCTTCTAACATTATCAAATCAAGGGAATTTAACCATATATCATGAAAATGTACAAGGGCAGAGAGTGAAAAAGGTTTTCTTCAGAGAGCAAATTGAATTTTCATTTATTCTTTATTCCTAACTCCTTTGTTAACGATATTTTTATTTTGGTTACGCTACTTTTATGATTGCATCAGCCCTTCTGCCACCAGATTCTATCTTTCTGTAAACTTATCAGAGCATTGTCATTTCCTGACTGTAATTTGCCTACAATATCATGTCTATTAAGAGTTGACTGATCATATGACCATCTTCAGAAACTATTCCCAGACTCAAGCCTTTCACGAGTCCATCGAGGAACAACACAATCAAGCAAAACATGATAAATTTGGTCCGACTGTACATATTCCAAGATAACACATAAAACATATTCAATATTCAAGATCTCAAATACTAAAACAACTAAACAGCATTTTTACCAGTGCAGTAAAGATCATAAGGTCAGAGCAAATATTATGAAATTGAACTTAGAAAAAGGAAAAAAAAAAAAAGAGATGAGGGGGATGGGAAGACAAGATTTTACATATTAATTAGCTTTCAGATTATCACCGACAAATTCCCCTCTTGAATCCCATGGGCGGTGTTCGAAAGACTTGCCGATGATGCTGCGCTTCTCATTTACGGTTCCATCCTCACAGCAGTACTCTGGAAAGTAATCCAAGAATTTCTTGCTTCCTAATTCCTTGACTCCATTAAAGAGAAAGTTTCCCAGCAAGTCCTGGAGATTAGGTTAGAAATTCAGCAGGATATTTTACTTGGTGATGGAAATAATATTAAACCTAGTGGAATGGAAGTGGTTGCACAATCCATTGATAGCGAAAAATAACTTTTGAAGACAAGAAACATACTGCTGCAAGTGTCTCACCAATCAACTTGTTCAGAACTCCATGGCCTGGATCCTGCTTTCCATAAATTGCATTGAACAAACAAGTTTGAAAAACAATCATGGTATTCATAACAGTCAGTGCAACATAAACTAAAATTTATAAGCTTCCCTGCTTCAGCTACTCAACAAAAAAGGCATCAGGACAATTGTTGCATTCCTATCCATTATCAGTAGCCAGTCAAATCAGTGAACTGGGAATGCAGATGGATAAAGTTCTAAAGCTTAAATATCCCTTGATATATATATTGCCTTCAATTCTGCTAGTCCTAGAAAGTTGTCTTCTAAAAATTAGACGAGTTGTATCTGACATGACATAATTTCAGGGAAAATAATTGATGAAATACCTTTCGACCAAAAATATGAGATGGACCTCTAAAGTATTATGTCATTAGTTTATACATGTAACAAGGATGATTCTGTGAAAGAAGGCATGGCCATATCTATATGATACGAAAGACACATAACTCAGCTATGGTCTGACAAGTGTCCATTCCTACTACTGATGGCTTGCAAAGAACTAACCTTTTCTGCTCTCCAAGTCAAATATCTATGTTGTGCTTCACGATTGCACATAATTTGAAACACATCTGTCTCCTCAACTGCTTGGTCCATCAGCTGAAGCCATGCCTAGAATTGCAATTGAAAGTAGTTACACACAAGAATTATTAGGAGGAAACCAAATAAATAAGACATAGATTACAATTAATGCCATGAAAGTTAAGTAGATTCTACCTTACAGTATTCCATAAATGCAAAATACAAAGCATCATGCTTGTCTTGGCTTGAAGTAAACTTAGTCCATATCACTATAGGCGAGAAAAATTTTATAGACTCACTTGTAAGTCTTCCTCCCCAGGGTAAAAGCTGCACGAAATCTGTTTTCAGTCACCATTCGATAAACTTTAGAAGGATCAGCAGATACAATAATAATTTACAAGACCAGTAGCATGCCAATATTGAGAATGCACATTACCTTGGTATACTTTAAACCAAGTGGCATTAAACTTTTATAGTACTTATCCTTGTAGTCTCTGTGATGAATGACATCATGCAAAGGGTTCAGGTCCCTACAAGTAATAAAACAAGGATAAGTTCAGAGACATATACCAACAACTCTTGTTTCCAATAATGCTTGTTTTCTTTCCTCATTAGAGTATTTTATTACTGCTCTTTTAAGAAACACTTCACCAACAGCTGATTTCTGTTTTCTTGTCTACAGTGATTCTCTTCAATAGTTTGAGAAATAAAAAAAGTAAGGACATGCTCACAATGACTGTGGTTTTCATTACCACTCATTTGACGAAGGGGTTAATAACTAATTACTTTTTTCTTTTTTTCTCCCTCCAATCATCAGTGATTCAACTTTCTTTCCTGGCCAAAGTTAGAAAATGCGGTTAAAAATGTAGTCAATAACTCTCAAAATGACCAAATGAATTCTGGGCTTCCCCCTCATTTTGTTTCGGTGAGCTACTTTTCATTTCTTAAAGGGAGGGCTGGGTGCTGTGTTAAGGTGAACTGATTGGGGTGATTAGTCCTACTATATGGTAAAGGAATAGGCTCAAGCACCCCCACCCATCCCCCCCCCCCCCCCAAAAAAAAAAACAAAAAAAAAAAGATACCGCCTGAAACCCCAATTAACATATTGAAGACCAAATTACGTTGGGAAAAAGAGATGTGAGAAAAACAGATAATGTGAAAAAAGTTTTGAGAATGAGATACCGGATGCATAACTTTCACTCTTTCAGTAACATATTAAGTCCTAGGTCAATGATGCATATTGACAGACTCCCCAATTGTAAATCAACATAGACATACATTTAAATAACACACTTATCTAGGAAATTATAGGAGTATACTTCAGGAAAATCAATAATGATTATTCCGAACAATAAAACTTAAACTCTTCATCATAGTCATTATTAGGAACAACTCAAACTCAAACTCAAACACTTACAAGACGACAATGTTTGTGCTTGCTGCTGTGAAAAAGTTGGCACAGAATATGGGTACATCAAATTCAGGTTTTGGGAAGACTGCAAAATCCAAAACCTGCATAAAGTTATTGAGAAAAACTGACAAATAAAATCACACAATTTACATTATACACCACATTAATCCATGCATTGATGATGAAGGCACAAAGGTTGAAGAGACACTTTGCAGGTCAAACCAAATTTTCACCAGTCAAGGCAGCAAGGCAAAGTAACATATGCAGATATTATTAACGGCAAAAACACAGATAATATTAAATGCATAATGAGCCAAATGAACATAGAGAAAAATTCCTGATTTGTTTTGGAAATAATTTCTTCTAGGCTTCATTCATCCATTTAGCAGGTAAACACAGTTACCAATCTAGAAATTTATTTCAACTAGGAATTGCAAGATTTTCGTTCACCAACTTGAAAGAACAGATTAAACTAAAGGCACATGGTGAGTTTTAACAGTCAAAACAAATTATGGTAGAAGATAATCTTTTTCTTTTCTTTTTTCAAATGCAATCTAGTGATTTACTAAGAGACAATACCTGCATAACTTCATTTTGTATCCTCATACTGCGTAGAAGTCTAATCCTGGGAGCTTGGAATGATGACATTTGAAGCTCTGTTTTCCCATCCATTGCAACCAAGGTATTATATTTCTCCTACTTACACGGGAATATTATGTTCTCGTAAATAGCATAAATGCAGGCGTATGATCACAGCTTAAATATGAAAAAAATTATTGTTCCTAGTATCTTTTTGATAAGATAGGTTTGTTTCATATCAAATATACCATGCTGCTATTTATTTCAAGATCTGCCGTTCACTTGAGGAATTCAATAAATAAGTATAACCATAATATTAATATAATCTCAGTTAAAATAACCCTGATAACCGTTATCTTGTAACTTAAAACTATTAAGTAGTCCTACAAACTGTAGTACCAGAAAAATAAAAACACAAGATTCATTGTGGGAACAATCAATGCACCGACACTGTAATTGCTCTTATCTAAACGAAGGTAACAAAGAAAATGTTCCTTAATTTTTTATTTTTTATTTTTTTTACTTTTTCTTCATTTGTATTTCACGTCTGAACATCGTTCTCCTGGTCTTGCCTCTAAAAAACTTTTAATTAATCAAATTTTTAATATGATAACGCGTCCATTAGTCCGTTGCAATATGGAAGGGCAAGCAACGGACTAACTAAATTTTCAAAACAAAAAAAAAGAAAAAAACATTTTCGTTTTCATAGAACATTTTTCAAAAACACAACCATAACTCAACATTACTCGCAGTACAGCTCTGAGCTAAAAACTTCACTTGCCCAAGAACAAAAACAAAAACCCCAAATCAAAACAGCCCAATAAGAATCCAACTTTGCTTATATAACGTAATAACACAAAAAGTAAAGATTCAAATACACACAAGTAAGAGTTGTACCTGCAGAGGCGAAGGGGCCAAAACGGCATACCGCTTGGTTTCATTGAGAGCAAAATCTACGAATTTCTGGTAAGAAACTGCAGAGACTTGAAGAAGTACATGAGCCTTCTTTCGGCTTCTCCAGTTACTAGAACTAGTACTACCGCTACTATTATTACAGCTAGCTAATGAAGTCGTTAATGAAGGCGATTTAAGCATTAGACAAAAGGTTAACATTTGCACTTTAAGAATGACAAGAAGAAAGGAGAAGAAAAGATTTCACTGAACCACATCACCATTAAAATCTCTTTTGTTGCTCCGTGTGGAGAAAGACTATCGCTATCCGTTTTTGTCAGATTCTTCAAAAGCGGCATCAAATTTCCATTAGGAATAAGGAAAAAATAGATAATTTCAAAATGAAATGGGCCTAAGGCCCAATGATAGAGTGGTTATGAATAATTGATTACGATAGGAACAAAACATTTAAAACACGTGCCTTTTGGCAGGCTACAGTGTACTGGATAAAACACAATGAACTAAAACTTTAGCGAAATTATTCTTAAGATTTTCTGACTTAAAATTTTATTACCAAAATAAAACTCTCCTTCATTGAATCGAGTCAATTTGCAATCGTTTTCCTTGCGCAATGCATAATGCGTGTAGAAGAATATATCTCTCAAATATTTACGAAAGTTATTTATTTAATTAAGTATTTTATAAAATTAATATAAAATTTATTTAATTATAAATATTAATAATTATTATCAATTTATTTAATTATATGATGTAACTATCCGATGAAATATCAGTTCTAACAAAAAAAAAGAAGATTCATAATTTCTTCTAGTCATTTAATAATTGAATCTCAAGCGAACAATTTGTCTTTTCTAAGCATCAAACTCATCCCACAGTCGTAATTTTTCCAAGTATTGCTCGTGAGCAATCTCATCACACAGTTTCAAACTCACAAACTCCTCGTCAAATTTGCTAATAGTAACAACCAAATATTTTCTTAAAAATACATGCGTGGATTTATTTATGCTTTAGTAAAACGCGGAACTGTGTGTTAATGGCTTGCAGAAGAAAATGTTTGTAAGCAGAAAAATTGTCTCCACATTATGTTTTTCTCCTTATATTTAAGAAAAGCAAGTCCCGTACGTCTGTATCGCTAATTTAGTTTTGGGACATCTCTATCATAGAAGTTTTGATTACAAATTATGAATGATTCTGATTCTGTATTTTCATTCTCCAATCTTATAAATAAAGATATTATAATTATTTTAAGTATAATAGAGTTATAAATTTTTATATATACTGACAAAATTTTATTTAATTTAAACAATAAAAATAAATAATATGGGTCAATAGGTGATTAATACAACTAACTGAATTATAACACATTAGATTATATAAAATAAAATCCCACAAGAATTTATAAGTCTATTTTTTACTTTTTTTCAATATACTTAAAAGTCAAATTAAATAAAAGTTTATGTCTTTAGTTAAGTTATAATTTACTTTCTGTAATTAAGAACTTAGTTAAGTGGGTTTACCTAGAGGAGTCTATCATTGTTCATTAAAAGAAAAAAAAAGTTACTTATTCAATATAAAAACTCTACCTCTTTTAACCTATGTGTAATAATCAGAAAATGTTCAGTTGGCTGGTTGGAAGACCTTTAACATAGAAATTAAGGTATAATTCTTCTACTAATTATACAGAAATATTATGTTTTCTCAAATAGCATAAATGCAGACGTACGATCACAGCATGAATTAAAAAAAAACATTATTTTTCATGGTATCTTCTTGATAAGATAGGTTTGCTTCATGTGAAACATACCATGTCTCAGTCAAAGCGAAATGGTTCTCATTTATTTTTACTTTTTCTTCATTTGAATAGCGGAAATAACATTATTTCCGTGATCTTGCCTCAAAAAAAAACTTTTGACTGATCACATTTTTTAAAATGATAATGAGTAGTCACTTGCACTTTGACTAGTGGTAAGCTACTGTTCTCAAAATTGAGCATAATTATATAAAGAAAGTGGTTTGAATTCTTATAAAGACAATCTCTCATTAATTATATATAATTGTTATTTGAATGAAGTTAATTTATAAGTTTTTTTTGTTAATTTATAAGTTTTTTTTCTTATATTATAATATAAGTTGAGTAAAAACATATATCATTTCTGTAATTTCTATATACATGTGTTTTATAAAATTTAATATAATATAATAATTAATATTAAAAAAATGATAAAGAGCCCATTAATCTATGGCAATACGGAGGAGCAAGCAACTGACTAACCGAAGCTAGAAAACATCAAATAAACACACCATTTTCTTTTGCATAAAACAGTTTTAAAAACACACAACCATAACTTAACAGAGGCCGTAGTACAGCCCCAAGCCGATGGCTTCACTTGCCCAAGAACAAAAAAACAAAAACTCCAGATCCAAAAAACCCAATAAGAATCCAAAACTTGCTCATATAAAGTAATAACACAAAAGTAAAGATTCGTATACACACAAGCAAGAGTTGTACCTGCAGAGGCCTGGCGAAGGGGCCAAAAGGGCCTGCCATTTGGTTTCATTAACAACAGCAAAGTCTATGAATTTCTGGTAAGAGACTGCAGAGACTTGGAAGAAGTTCATGGCGCTTCCTTCTTCTTCTCTAGTTACTATCACGACTCCTACCACCAAAGCTAGTTAAAAGAAGTGGTTAATGAAGGCTATTTGGGCATTAAACAAAAGCTTAACATTGAACTTTATATGTAAGGATAAGAAGAAAGCTGAAGAAAAGATTTCACTGAGCTACAATTTCACTGAGCTACAATTTACAAACAACGCCACCATTAAATCTCCTCTCTTGTTTTTAACTTTTTTTTTTCCAACTCGTGCAGTTATTTTGTTCTTGCCCTGTTTCGGGAAAGAGCATCACCGGGCGTCGGTGCTGTAAAGTCTTCCTTTCGGTAAAAAGAATGAAATGGGCCTGCGACCCAATGATGAGAGTAGTTACGGTAATGGGTAATAAATTTAATACATTCACAACTACGTATTCACGCGCGCACACGTTGCATAATATATACATATATATATGTATGTGTGTACATTTGTAAATGTTTTAAGTGAGGATTTGCTAGTCTTTGATTCAATGAGAGATTTCTTACATTTATAATATTGAGTGTAAGAATTTATGTCTTTATAAAAATATTATGAAGATTAGTTTTAATTCTTTCTCAATTATTTGATAATTGAATAGATATAATCTCTCTCTCACGAAATATGAGTGGAGTAGGAATCTCTCTAATAATTGAGTAGAGATCGCCTCTTTTCTTCATGAAATATGAGTGAAATAGGCACCTTTCTGATAATTGAGTAGAGATAGTCTATCTCTCACGAAATGTAAGTGGAATAAGCACCACTCTAATATTAAAGAGAGTATATGTATGGCAGTGGTCCTAGTTATATTGTCTAATATAATATTAATTTTAAATATTAATTATAGTGTATGATGTAATGTCAGTAATAATAAAAAAATTTTTAAAATTTGTTAAACTGTATTGTTTAATAATTTTTTAAAGATTTTATTAAAATCTAAGATTGAGGAACTAATATATTAGTATTGATCTATTTCAGAATTCTAAACTCTTAATAAACCCAGAATCTTAAATTGAATTATTTCCTTTTCTCTCTCCTTCTATATGTTAATAATTTATAATAAGTTAATATTATTTCAATTTATTATTAAGAAAACTTATTAAAGAAATAAATTTACCACCACTATCATTTTTTATGTCGTTAATTATTATCGACTATCAATTATTATTGTTTATTGAAGTCAAATTTAATATTGTGAGAAGGAGGCTGCTATCTTACCGTTTCTATAGGATACAACCCATGAAATGACAATATAACCAGTAATATTTCGTCACGTGTATAAAAAAAATCACGGGTTGGAGTTGGTTACAAATAATTTTTCCTTATTTCTTTCTCTCTCTGCAATCTTCTTCTCTCTATGTATATACTTGCTTATGAAGTTCTACTGTTCTCATTCTCCTAGTATGCACTCTCAAATTTTACGGTAATAATTTGAAGCATTCTCCCAGTATGCACTCTCAAAATTTACAATAATAATTTGAAGCAATCTTACACCTTTGTCATCTCATACAAGTGGGTTCGAGCTTTTGAACTCAATTCTCTGTGTATGATTACTAATGGATGATACTGACTTTAAATTTTAACTAGTTACTTTCGAATATATCAATATTGGGTTCGAGCATTTGTATCTTATCCATTAACTAAATTTTATAATATCATGAAAATAAAATAATTTAATTGCAACAATTTTTATCTGCATCCACAGCCGTGGATGGAATTAGCTCTGGAGTAATTTTTCATGAAATTTTGTAGGAAAGACGATAACTCTAGAAAATAAAATATTATTGAGAAAAACCGCAGCATATTTAATCCATTCATGCGCTTCCTTTGCTTTTGGAGATTGCCAAATGGACACCAAAGATTCGGTCAACCAGTAATGGCCATGACGGCTACAGCAAGAAATAACAGCTTCTTATTTGCGGGTTGCGGTTTCTCAAAATTATTTGAACCAGTTGGTCATTTCTCACTTATTTACGTTATTTTGCATGCCATTCGTTAGATTAAATTCTCTCAAAATCCAACGCTCGTGATTGGCTGAGCTGATTGTTACGGAAACTGTAACACAGGCGGTGCCTCATGAGAATCCTCCGGATTTAAACTCACAAACGTGCGTGTTAAAAAAAAAAAAAAACACACACACACACACACAAACGTACAAATATCACCATCGTATGAGCTGTCATTTACCAAAAATTCAAAAAAAGCACTTTCGGTCAGTGTTAATTGGTCAAGTGTCAACCGGCACCTTCACCACCTCTACAGAATATTGACTGCTGCTAGAACTATTGGTCGTGCGGTGTTGGTTAGCTTGCACCCATATTACGGTGATTGAAATTTTATTTTGAACATTCTACGACCGTAAGCTTATGTGATGGTTGTATTTTTATATTTGTGTAGAGAAAGCAACAAACCTTCCAAACAAAGATTAAGTAATCCTTTTAATTATGCGACGCGTTCATAAAGGGTTGATGTTATATGTTACATGAACAATTAATTACGCTAATGAAATTATTTATATTTTTAGCAAAAATTAAAATAGTCTCGCACACTCTATATCGAAACAGTAGATAAATTGATAAACAATACTATATAGTGCAACAACAAATAATGTACAATTTATAACATAATCCACCTAATACAGACTAGTTTTAATATAGTATAGCACGACAAAAAATTATTAGTCCCGTGCAATACTCCAAATACAACATTGTTCAGTTTTACCACCAATGTTATGGTATTAAATGTGTTGGGATGGCTATAAATGTTTGAGAAAATTATGTTATGATGACACTGACTATGTACATTGTTTTGATATACAAATAATTATCCCCATAATCGTTTTGGCCCTAATTACTATATGAATTTTTTTATATATAATTTTAATATTCTTACTATGTTACGTGAGCAAATATTTCAGTTTAATATTTAAAATAAGTAAATATAATATTATTCTATTTATTTACATTTAAAATTAGAGAAATTCTTCTCAAAATTAATTTCCACCTCAAATTCTTTTCTGTAATGTAATCACGTAATAAAATCATACTAACCTTTTTGCAATGAAAATCCATTGAACATAATTTAAGCAACATTAATTATATCTTAAAATGTAGCATACAACACCACCATAGTACATCATTATAGCACTACCAAAATTGGGAACCTCCTTTCTCCACCCATGTCTATCTTTTTAAGGCCGGCCAATTTCCATCTTTTCGCTGCAACCAAATCCGCTTCGTTTTTAGATCAATGATGAGTCCTTTACTTCCCTCCATTAAACGACAACGTTTAATTCCACATTTACATTTCAGCTCTGCGAAGGTTTAAGGCTGTATTTGTCTTTTCGTAAAATTATCCCCAAAACCGCGTACAAAGCTTCAAAAACTCGCCCTGATTCTTCACCGTCAGATCAACCTCGCTCCCAAACCTTCCTCGCCACGTGGATAAAATCCGACAGGACTCGCATCTCCCTTTTGAACTCACAAGTTAAAAATCAGATTAAAAAAAAAAATGAAAAAAATAAAAAATAAAACGAAAGCTTTTACAAACACGTTTCTCCCAACAATAAAAAAAAAGGGGAAAAACAAATTAAAACCCCTTCATAGCGAACCTTTAGTTCTCTTTTGATAGGCATACCCTCTCTCTCTTACTCTCTCTTCTGATCGACGATTAATCCAAAATCTACAGCTCGTCGTCTTCCTCTCCAAATCGGACTCACTTTTTACAATCAGGCGTCGTTTAACGACCGCCCGCCGCGTTTGAAAAATCCGAATAAGAAAACCAAAAACAAAGCCAGAAAGGAAAAAAACAACCAGGAAAAACGACGTCGTCGTTTCCTTTTTTTTTCATTTTTTTTATTTTTAAAATTTCCTCGACCGGCGATCAGTTTCCGGCGATATAGAAGGTGCGCAAGATTATTAACCTGCGCACTTTCCAATTTAGAAATAGAATACCTGGGCCTGATTAGTCAAAAACTCGTTTAGCTTTGTTTATAGTTTTAGAGGTTAGTCATGTGCTTGAATCATTTTTTCTACTCCGTTTACGTCGATTTCTTCATTGTGATGATGGAAATGAGTAATTTAGGGTTTCTGATTGCGAATTTTAGGGTTTCTTTGGTGTAATTCGGTTCTCAAATTGTAGTTCTTAAGAGGTTTTAGAAATGGATTTTGTTCGATTATGAGTTTGACGTCATGGATCTGTTCTTTTCGTCCATTTGATCTGTAATACAATTTAGGGTTTCCTTTGTGTTAGAATGCTCTCAAATCAGTATGTTTTAACATATTTGTGTCAAATTCAAATTTTTATGAGGGTCCAACTCATGCAAGATGATCAGAATCAACTGACGCTGACATTTCTCTCAATGCTAAGTTAAAACAGAAGTAAATATTAGGCTTAAAACTTGATTAGACATTGGTTTTTATAATGGATTATACTGTTTGTTAGTTGAGGCTAAAATGGGTTTCATTTTATTTGTATTTTGAGGGTAGATTTGCAATGTTCAATTGCCTATTCTTTGTGGTTCAGGTGTTTGAAGACGTGTGAGAGGTGTGAAGTAAACCAGTAGAAGTTCCATGCCAGAGGATGGCTTTTTTTAGGAACTTTAGAAGTGAAACTGTTTCACAGAGCGTCCTGGAAGACAAAGCTCAAGGACAAAGTGTGGGGGGAATCAGTTCAGTAGGGAATGAGGAGGATGTGGATGGGACTTACGGTGAACGAGATTTTGATATTAACATGGATGTACACTATCAAAGTGATGCAGACCTGGATGATGCTAATAGGCTGCAAAATGAAGCTGCTGCTGTTGACCATGGTGGTGTGAGAGATTTAAATTTGCAGCCTGGTAGGAGAACTGCCCTGACTGGGAGATGGGGTTCTACATTTTGGAAGGACTGCCAACCTAGGGGCCCCAACACTGCCGGGTCTGATTCTGGGCAGGATTCGAAATATGAATATAAAAATATGGAAGGGTCTGATGATAATTCATCAGATGAAAGGGAAGATAGATTAGAGTCTCAAGATGAGGGCCAAAAGCCAGCCAACAAGGCTCCAAAGGGTTACTCAGATGTCCCTGCAGATGAGATGTTGTCTGATGAGTACTATGAGCAGGATGGGGAAGAACAAAGTGACTCAATGCAGTATAGAGGGTTTAGCAATTCTGTTGGGTTGAACTCTAGATCTCAGTCAAAGACTGTAGCTCTTAATAGCAGTGTGTCTAGGAGATCAAGAGCTTTAAAGAGGCATAAAGATGCTGACGATGATGATGACGACAATAATGGGGATGCTGATTATGAAGACGAGGATGAGGAAGAAGGTAATTTGTTTATTGCTGTATTTCTTGCAGATTTAACAGTTCTCTTGCTTGAAAAGCAGAGACAAGATAAAAGAATAAAGCACTGGTTCTTAACTTCACTTCTTTGTGGCAAGTTGGTACTGAAATTTGATTGCCTTATTATTTCCAGATGACCCTGATGATGCAGATTTTGAGCCTGATTTTGGTGTTTCTGGCAGTCGCACAGGCAACAAGGTTACTGGCTTCTTATAGTGTTGTTGCTTTATTATGCTGTGAATTTACCATTAAGCCAACTGTGTAATTATGCCTGGCTGTTGTGTTACAATCTCTTCTGCCTTCCATTTTCACTTTCTCTGATTATACTTTTTCCTTTTTTGGGGGGGGGGGGGTGAGGGGTGGGCAGCATCTCTTGTTTTTTATTTTTTGTGTTTTTTTATACAGTTATGTTATACTGTCTTGGGAGTTTATTGGTTGTTTTGTATAGATCATATTAGGCTATTTTTTTATGTCATGTTGACCGCTGGTACACTGCTGTCACTCCTGTTATTTGTCATTTTATATGTTGTTTTTTCAGAAAAAAGAAATAAAATAAGTAAAATAGAGATATCAGTAGGTTATTTGCAAATGAATTAGACACACAGACAGAGTTTCCGGACAGTTATATTTTTGGGTTGTTGTCTACATTTCATCTGCTTTGAGAAGAGGGATCTGTTGTTTTTTATGATTGCTATGAAGCTTAATGACTGAGAAAACACTTTTTTATCTGTGCCTTTTTGTTTAGCATTTGATTCTCCAATCTTGGATCAAATAGTGCTGAAACTCTAGATTATCTAGTAAAATTGGTTCTGAAAATCAGGAAACATGAGAAATGTATAAGACTAAGACAGTTTTTTAGGTATTTGATAAATGGTATTGCTGGAGATCATGAGATTATTGGCATTGGTAGAGTTAGGAAAATGCTTAATGTTCCTTTTTGGGGGCCTAGTTTGCTAGTTTTAGGCTTTGGAATAGGAAGGAAATAAGTTGTAGCTTTCAATATGAATCTTATTACAGTGGCGGGGTGTTTGGATGCAAAATATGAAAAAATCATGGAGAGCCTTCTTTCACAATATGTTGGCATAAGAGATTTAGGGTTATTTTTGAAGGTTTGGTTGGCTTTAAATAGAAGGGTCTGATTCTTATTTGATGATTGAGGGAGATCTTGAGGATAATGAGGTTTTTGAGGTTGAAGTGGTAGATGCCAGGATTTGGTTGCTGGTTGTTAATTAACATCAATAATCAGTGCAAAAGAAAACAGAGAGTTGGATAGGTTATCGAGAGACATTAAAGAAGCTCTTGTTTTTTGAAAACGTAAAAACTTTTGGAAAAATCATTTTACTTCTTAATAACCTTAAAAGATTGCACGAATTTCTATAGTCTCCTGGATCTTACTTTATATTGGGGCAGAAGGCATACACAAGTATTTGGGTTTTTCTTTTCTTTTCTTTTCCCTTTATTTTATTTTAATTTCATAAATTTGAATTCCATGCGTAAAGTGTTTGTAATTTTACTGGTGGTAATAGTACATGTGGAGCATCATTATTTCTAGACAGGATGTAAGTATTTGGATTTTAGACATGGCTCCGTTTTTGCATGATGTGCTGGTTGTGGCAGTGGGATTGTAAGGCCATTGCAGACTACTGACTAATTTTTGTGAATTTATAGGTCAACTATCAAATTTTTCCCCTTGTTTTCTGCTTTACGTATACTTGTCTAAATCCTTATGTTGAAAAAATACTGCTGGCATCTGGATGGTATGCTAACATTCTGCATTGTAATCAATCTGATCCATCTGCACACTGATGAAGTGCTTTTTTCTGTAATATCAGGATAAAGATTGGGATGCAGAAGATTCTGATGAAGACGATAATAGTGATGATGATCTAGATGTCTCAGATGAAGATGATTTTTATTCTAATAAGAAATCTAAGGGCAGACAAAGAGGAGTTAAAGTTGGTCGTAATGTAAAACCTGCTAGAGAACGCAAATCATTGTATTCATCCAGTCGACAAAGAAGAGGAAAACCATCATTTGAAGAGGACGATTATTCTGCAGAGGATTCTGACAGTGAGAGTGATGAGGACTTTAAGAGCATAACCAGGAGAGGTGCTCAACTACGTAAAGGTAATGCTCGATCCACTATGTCGACAAAAATCAGTGGACAAAACAGTGAGGTTCGCACTTCTAGTAGGTCAGTTCGTAAGGTATCATATGTTGAAAGTGATGGAAGTGAAGAAGTTGATGAAGGCAAGAAAAAAAAGCCCCAAAAGGTGTGGTCTACTAATTTTTTGTTTATACAATCTTAGATTATGAGTTATTGCATTGTGGTTTCTGCCTTTATTTGAATTTTTGATTCTGAACTTGATGCTTTTTCCTCATTGAGAAGAAAGCCTTGTCCTTGTCAATTATCTAGAGAAGCTCAGCAGTAGAATGATATTTTATTACCTGACCTTCACCAATCCTAAAGTATGTACAAGTCATCATTGCTTAGAATTGCCGGTGTCACTTGAAATATATAGAATAGAAAGCCAACAACTGATCTCTTTGCATGTGATTCCAAAACCCAACTTTATTTGTTTTCTATTGAGTTATTCACATTTCGTTATTAGGCTTACCTTTGTGTTTTTATCTATGAGATGCTGGAAAGTGATGTATTTTATCTGAAGTTAATCGTATGTATAAACTAGACTGATTTTGTTATTTAAGGTCCTGTGTAATGGAACTGTTTTAGTTATTATTTAGGTTCTTGACTTTCTGTTCTAGTTATTATTTTGTAGTTCCATGGAAAGAAAAAGGGTCCTTGACCGTCCAGTTGAAAATTGGTTCGGTTTGTTTTGTGGGAGTTTATGCATGTGTGCACATCAAGTATATTAATTGACTTTTTCCTTAGTTGCATACAGTGTGTATCTTTGTTCTTTATCCATTAGTATAATGAATTTTAATTTTTTATCTTGAATTATATTATTTTTAATTTTAATTTTTATCTGCAATTAATTGTTTAGGATGAGATTGAAGAGGAAGATGGTGATTCCATTGAAAAGGTGCTTTGGCATCAGCCAAAGGGCACAGCTGAAGATGCTGGAAAGAATGGTAGATCAAAGGAACCTGTTCTGATGAGTCACTTGTTTGATTCTGAACCAGATTGGAATGAGATGGAATTCTTGATAAAATGGAAAGGCCAGTCACATTTGCATTGTCAGTGGAAATCATTTGTTGAGCTACAAAATGTATGCTTTTAATTTTTGGTTTTAATTGTGTATTATTATTTTGTAGCTGAGTCTAGCATAATTTTGGAGAATTCATTTTACATCCCACTTCTATATTATTGTAATTTTTGTCTCTTGTCCTCTGTTTGTCTGCTTTGTCCTCTTTGTCTGTGAGAATTTGCAGCTTAGTGGTTTTAAGAAGGTTTTGAATTATGCAAAGAAAGTAGTGGAGGATGTGAGGTTCCGGAAGATGGTCTCTCGTGAGGAGGTAATATTTGGTTTCTTATATGCCAAAACTTTTTCATGGAGTTCATGTTTTTGATGTGCTGATGGACATGTAAGTGTTTTGAAAGTCTATTTTTAGTGACTAATCTGAATGATGTCATTGTTACTGAAAGTGCGTTTATGAGTTTGCATAGCCTCTATGGCTTTGTGACCCTGTGAATTTATATATGTGTTTCCCTAGTCTTGTTTTCGTTTGATGTTGGCAAAAATTGGTGACTAGTTGATGACTAGGCAATAATCAGTTATTAGTTGACAGCTATCTTTAATATATGTAAGTATTAAGAAGAAACATTGTCTAGTGTCATTAAGTTCAAAGGTTGTTTACATCTGAGCCACTTGAACTATTTTTCTCCTGTAAGCCAGATATCTTATTTACTATTTAGCATATCATAATTATTCTGAGCCTTTAATTTTGTGTAATATGGCACATTGCCTTTGATCTTCTAACATCAAATGGACACATTGAGGTACATAGGGCTCTTCAGCCGCCAATTGTGTGGTGAAATGACAATTTTTTGTTTTTTGATGCATTCAAATTAGTTAGAGCTTTGTGCTTTGAGCTGTCAAAAAGTGAATGGGATGATAGGTTGCTTTCTTAATCTCTATTCGAAGAATGCCAAATGTTGCTGGATGTAAGTGTGACAGATTGTCAAGGGCCAAAATATTTGCTTGCCTGAAATCCCGTCATCTGATGCTTGGATTTTGTTTTTGTTTTTTATGCTGTGTACTTTCAATTTAACATTCGTAGTTGTCACTAAACTACAGAGACAGTATTCACTTTCATTGTAAAAGAGAAAACTACTTGTTAAAGAATGGCAAAGGATACAAAATTGATATGGCTATCACCTCCAAATTAGTATGAAGTTTAGGTACCTTGATACTTGAAGAAATTCATGATTATATGCTGTTTTAAAAGCCTTTTTTTTCTTCTTCTGTCTGGACCTTCTTTGTGCTCCTAGTGTCCACAATAAAGGGTATACAGTTGGGTGCAAATTCTTTTACTGCTCTTGTATTGGAGAATTTTGCCTCTCTGTGTTTTGATGATGATCATTCATAAGTCATCAATATGCAATGTAAGCTTTTCTGACAGAGCTCAGCTGTTTCTTAACTTGTGTTGTCTGATATTCCATGTCAGATTGAACTGAATGATGTCAGTAAGGAAATGGACTTAGATATCATCAAGCAAAACAGTCAGGTCGCTTTTTGTTATCATCTTGGTTTCCACTTCTCCCCTTAATATTTTCAGATTTTTTTTTGTACTTTTTATTTTTATTTTTTGCTTTAATGTTTCTGAAATTGGTTGATTATTTGGATTTTCAGGTTGAGAGAATAATTGCCGATCGAATTAGTAAAGATAGCTCGGGTAATGTGATGCAGGAGTACTTAGTCAAATGGAAAGGTCTTTCGTATGCTGAAGCAACCTGGTATAACCAATCTAGATCTGTGGTTCTCCATGGTTCAAAATTAGAACAGCTATAATTCTTTAACCTCTTTCATGTTGTTTTTGGTCCTATGTGGATTTCAACACTTTGTAACTTCTGGTTTCTAATCAACATACTCTTTTTTGTTTTTCATAAAAAAAAAAAATTCATTTTTCTTTAATTTTCTTGAACAACTGCTGCTTCATTCTGTGTACCACTAGCTTTGTTCTTTTTTCTTTTTAATTTTTAATTTTTAAATCTCCACATTAGTTTCAAATAAAAATTTAGTTCACTTGGCTAACACATATATTTTAAGCGAACTAAATTTTTATTCAATACTAGAAGTTTGTTTTACTTTGAGCTAAACCATATATTTTCTAAGCAACCCCCCACCCCCTTCTCTTCCCCCAACCCAAAAAAAAGAAGAGCATGTATTTTGGTTCCTCTCAAGATGGAAGGGCTTGTAATCTTTTATCAATTGTTGATTCATTCTTGTATTCTATTGTTGTTTTCATTGCTTTTAATGGAACACTTTTTTTTTTTTATTGTGTGTACTCACTGTGTGGTAATATTGATGTTTGGTGGTAGGGAGAAGGCTGAAATTATTGATTTTGCTCAAGATGCTATTGATGAGTACAAGGTAGAAAATCCTTTATACTGATTTCAACTTCTTTTCTTTTCCTTTTACTATCTTTTGCTTTTGCGTCCAATGTCTATCACATTCAATTTGGTTATCATTTTGATAAACACTACAAGTAATTTAACATATAATGCTTTAAATTTTTTAAAATTTTGTAAGGCTCCTGTACTCAACATGACATGGAAATAGAGTTTTTGCAGAAGCTGGCATGGCAAATACTTTCAAGTAGAGAGTTTAGGTTGAGGTCTTGAAGATATGTCTGAATGAAAGAAAAATTATGCATGGCTAATATGAACACACAACAGCCACCGAATGATTTGACTTACTGTTTCGGGTTTTGAGATTCTTTATTTTTGTTGTCAGGCTCGTGAGGCTGCAATGGCTGAACAAGGGAAAATGGTGGATCTCCAGCGTAAGAAAGGCAAAGGTGTGTTGCTTTGGAGTTTTTGGAACGGTGGCCAAATTAAAAGCTTGCATGAGAGAAGTTCGTAAACATATATAATATATTTATGACTTCTCTCTCTTTTCCTTTTTTGTTTTTGTTTTTGTTTTTATCAATCCTTTTGATCTATAGGAGTCATCTGCTTTTAGTTCTAAACACTTAAATGATTCAGTTTCAGAGAATCAAATTTTTTTTTTTGGTCACTTGCTCATTTTCTTAACACTGATGTTGGGACATTTAGACTAAAATTAAATAAAAATTTTGACTTAACAGTGGCCTGAATGCTGCACTAATTAAGCTTGAACTTTAAAATACCTCGTACTGTTAATCTTTTTACTACCATCTAAAGAACCTAATTAATTTTTAACTACCAACAGTTTACATCAGGGCATTATCATAAAATTTTAAAAATAAATCACTTTTCCTATTGTTCAAAATTTTTTATGGAGTATTATTTACAAAATGTAAAACATATGTTTTTTTGTTTGAATTATTTATCATATCTTAGTAAGTTAAAATTCAAAATTATGCTTTTTTAATATATTCATCAACTTTATCTATTTTTTAAAATTAATTAACTTGATGATATTTCTACATATAAATGTAAGTAAATGTAACACTTTAACAGACATAAATGTCCTTCGAACATTACTTATATTGGTGTCTTGTGAAAAAATTATTTAATGTGAAAATCTTTCTATTATTCAGCAAGTTTACGGAAGCTTGATGAACAACCTGAATGGTTAAGAGGAGGAAAGCTTCGTGACTACCAGCTTGAGGGTCTAAATTTTCTTGTGAACAGGTAAGCTCTTCTTATTACTTGAGGTCTTGGCAGTATGATTTCATAAACTCGTGGACCCTGATGATACATGTGCTAATTAGTGCTTCTTTTACTTGACAGTTGGAGAAATGATACCAATGTCATTTTAGCAGATGAAATGGGTCTTGGAAAAACTGTCCAGTCAGTGTCAATGCTCGGCTTCTTACAGGTGAACTTGTTTTCTTTTTCGAACTGGTAGACTTGTAAATGCTGTATTGATTATGCTCAATCTAATTTTATTTTGTTTTCACAGAACGCTCAACAAATTCCTGGTCCATTTCTTGTAGTTGTACCATTATCCACCTTGTCAAACTGGGCAAAAGAGTTTAGAAAATGGCTTCCTACCATGAATGTGATTGTATATGTTGGTACACGTGCAAGCCGAGAGGTAAGTCATATTTTTTGATGTGTCTGTTTTTGAGTTGTGCATATAAATAGGGCTCAGGATTCCAATACTTTTGACATTTGGTGCGACTCCCATGGCACCGGTACCCAACCCTTCCCTGTTCCCTTACCCTGCAATTGATTGTGCAAGGTTCGTTTGACTTTGCTGGGCAGGCTTCTAGTACATAAGTTCTTGCAGATACTTTGCTTTTATATAGACCTGTGTACATCATTTCAATCTGACTTCTTCTATAAAATCTACTGAAACATATTGAAACCTGATTACCGTAGTTTTTGTATTTTAGATCTGAAAATCAGCTCATTGCTTATTGTTTGATTTGGGTCAGATATTTTATCGAGGTCCAATCTGAGTTCTCCATCTAATCTGCTTATAAAGGCTGGTGAATTGGTCCTAAATCGTTTTGTCTCTCTTTTTTCATTGTCCAATTGATGAAATTTTTTTTATCTGAGCTGCTATCCTATAATGGTAGAGATTGACTTTTTATTTTATTTATTTTTTTGGGATTTGTGTGGACATCCAATCTAATATTGTGAATCCTCTGTCAATCAATAAAAATAATTTCTGTTACTTAAAAAAAAAAAAAAAAAAGAAAACCAGATTACCATACTCTTCTTCTTTTTCTCTTTCTAACCATTTCATTTGGTTGCAGGTTTGTCAGCAATATGAATTTTATAATGAAAAGAAAGTCGGCAGGCCTATAAAATTTAATACACTGTTAACCACATATGAAGTTGTCCTGAAAGACAAGGCTGTTCTGTCCAAGATAAAGTGGAACTATTTGATGGTTGATGAAGCTCATAGGTTAAAGAACAGTGAAGCACAGTTGTATACAACTCTCTTGGTAGGCAACATTTTTAACTAATTTTGTTTCACGGTGTATATTAGGTGGGTGCTAGTTTACTGTGATCTCTATCAAATAATGTCTTTGGGTCTCTGCAGGAATTTAGCACTAAGAACAAGTTACTTATTACTGGCACACCCTTGCAAAACAGTGTGGAAGAGCTATGGTATGTTTGTTCTCTTTATATTAGCAAAACATTTGCAATCTTGGATACAGAGGGTAAATTATTGTTGTTAGTAACCTGCCCTCTCTCTCTCTCTCTCTATATATATATATATATACACACACACACACCCCTATATATATGTGTATATGTATATGTATATTAAATAAAGGCTCTTCAATGTTTTGGAAAATGTTTCTGTTATGGGTTTTCTCACACACTCTAGTGTTCTATATGGATCAGCCTCCTTTTTCATGAAGAAAATTTTGTTTGCACCCTTGATATGTGAGGATTTCAAGAAGGAAAGTCTTCCTCCTAGATTCTAAAATGAAGGAAACCTCTCAACATTTTAATTTTGTCGTAAGCAAAACATATTTCATTAAAATGGAAAATTCATAGTAACTCAAGAATTCTGAAATTCTAAATAAAATGCGGTGGCTGTTGACACTGGTGGCGACACAATCATCTTCAGGTAGTTAATGTGCAGTTGCTGCAACCTCCAATATTGTGAATCAGCCGGCCAAACAACTCCTCTCAAAGATTCTTTCATCAGGACTAGGACTGACTAGCATTTTTGGTCACCACCTGAGGACTAGTGAAGTAAGGTTCTTGGTTGAGCTTTGGGTTTCCAATGATGGAATTTTGAAATAGGATATGCATGAGAGAGAGTGAAGTTTCGGATGTTAGGCTTGACACTTCTTGTCCACCCTGCCGCCCATTGGGTGGGATGGACAGGATATATTTGGTTATTATGAGAATGAAGTCATTTGTGTTCATTACCTTATGGATTTGTTTCTGGGCGGTGAATCCTAGTTTTACACTTATATATATATTTTTTTTCAAAAAAAAATCCTAGTTCTACACTGATTAAAAAAATCCTAGTTCTAGACACCTTTGGTATCCGGATGTCTTTTAGTGGCTCTGATATTATGTTGTCCAGATTTTTGAGTAATATTCATCCATTCTTTTATTTGCCATGCCTAACCTTCGTTTGACAGTCACAGGTTTAGATACTGGGAGTCTTAAGAGGGAGTTTATGGTATCCTTAAACCTCTGAGGGGTGCAAATGAAATTACCTCTCCAGCTGTTGTGCTAACAACTGTTGATGTTTCTGCATACCTTATGTAGTCTTTTGGAACTATAGACAAGGCTTCGACTTTTTTTGGTAGTTAATCCAGTAATTTTTAACTAAATTCTAAAGACAGTTATCCGAGTATGCACCTATGGCCACAAGTGTTAGAATTACTTCAGAATTTTTGTTAAATCATTTGATCAGTTCCATGGTGGTTTTGTATGTGGCATCTCCTTGTCTTTGGGGATCATCCATAATCAATATCAATATAGAATTTAATGATTATAGTTGTTAAGATAATTTTCACATTGTTTTTCTTGCCCTGATGTTATTGATGTTATATCATATAATTTGCTTTGTAGGTGGTTGCAAGTCTTGGTTGAGATGAGTTTACTTGTTTTGATCTATCTACTGTGTTATTCTTTTACATACTTTGCGCTTGTTTTTTAATTCAATAAACGTTTACAAGCCTTTCTGTTTCATCTCTTGTTCTATCGTCCTTTCTGTAGGGCTCTGCTTCACTTCCTTGATCGTGACAAGTTTAAGAGTAAAGATGATTTTGTCCAAAATTACAAGAATCTTAGTTCATTCAATGAAAATGAGGTAGGAAGTCCCATTGGCTTTAATTTGTCCTGTTTTGGCATGTCAGTTATTTTTTCAGCAAGTATTCTTGTGTAGTCCATGTCTAATCCTATAAGCACATTCAATTATGTATTCTGTTTATGTGTAGCTTGCTAATCTTCATATGGAATTGAGGCCACACATTCTTCGGAGAGTTATAAAGGATGTAGAGAAGTCTTTGCCTCCGAAAATTGAACGTATTCTTAGAGTTGAGATGTCCCCTCTTCAAAAGCAGTAAGTATTAGATTCTAAATATGATGAAAATGTTCTATTTTGCTAAAGTAACATCTGTTGCTGTTTTGACTGTTGGTAGGTACTACAAGTGGATTCTGGAACGCAACTTCCATGACTTGAACAAAGGCGTTCGTGGGAATCAAGTAAGAATTTATCAAATGCTATTTTGATAATTTTTATTTTCAGGCTAGGTATGACAATTAATGTTTGTAATTCTCCAACTACACAGTATGCTTGTTACTATTGTGTTGTTCTCAGTGGTATTGTTAAAATGAATTTTTCCGATAATATTTTACTGGTGTCACCATTCCTTTTGGTGATGAGATAATTGTTAATGCATATTGGTTCTCTGGATTTTGCAGGTTTCGCTTTTGAATATTGTGGTAGAGTTAAAGAAATGTTGCAACCATCCCTTCCTTTTTGAGAGTGCAGACCATGGTTATGGTGGGGATACCAGCATCAACGATAGCAGCAAACTGGAGAGAATTATTTTGAGCAGTGGGAAGCTAGTGATACTGGACAAGCTACTTGTGAGGTTGCATCAGACAAAACATCGTGTTCTGATCTTTTCTCAGGTTTTTTATGGCAAACTTTCTCACAGAAAATCATGGAGCTTGATTATAATGTCTCTTGTCAGTTGATAGTGTCATACTTTTTTATTGTTGTATCCACTGTGCCTTTACTTATTTCGTGATCCTTGGCATAAATTATTGTTTTTGTGTTTCATGATCTTTTTTGGTCGTATTTTCTTACATGTGTATGACATTTGTTTATTTTGTGGAATCTTTGGACTTTTATGTTGTGCCCATCATATGGCCTAGGCATCTTCTTCCCATTGGTTTGTGTCAAATGCCACAAATTTCCTCTTGGTATTACAATCTAGCATAAAACATTCTGAAAGATGTTAATAAATCATAATGAAAAAAAGAATGCTTTTTACAGTTGCATGGTAAAGGTACTCAATTTTTCAAGGTAATATCTCACAGCCTACTATATTTTAGTTTCTTTAGGGTTTAATGGGATCATTCAGTTGTATATAGTGGGAATGATATTTAATTCAAGATACCTCTAGGAATCCAAACTCATTAGTGGATCAAGATATTTGGTGCCAATAACTAACCTTAGATAAAACTCATTAGTTGAGGAGAAAACATAATTAAGAAGTTTATCCGTGAAGTTTGAAATGGCAAAAACACTGATACGAATATGACAATTAAGTACTTATATGATAGGAGAGTTAGCAGAACATATTAGAAGGGCAATAGCTTTGCTTACCAACACACACATTCCTTCTCTTTGTATACCATTTTATCCTTTAATGCTTCTTTGCTTTTATGCACAGATTTACAGACCTATAGTTGCCCCCCTCCCCCCTCTCTTTTTTTGGTGTGTTTTTTTTTTTTTTTTGGGGGGGGGGGGGGGGGAGTGTGTAGACCACCAACATGGAGGGGGTTAGGTTGGACCTCTGCCATCTTGATAGCTATAATAATTTGAATCGATCCATAGTTATAAGTTGAATAATTACCTTTAATATTGATTTATGGGTATAATTTGAATAATTTCTTTCTTTAGATGTGAATGCTCAAAGTTATTGTCAATTTTATATTCTTTTTAATGCCATAATACTATCTATGCAATTGGGGTATCAAAATGAAAACAATCTGTGCTCCTGTTTACAAATATATACGTGTTTCTTTGGTTTTTACTTTTTAATACAAAGATTTTAGCCTGATTCGGTGGCTATTACATTAATAAATTACTGCAGATGGTTAGAATGTTGGATATACTAGCTGAGTATATGTCATATAAAGGCTTCCAGTTTCAAAGGCTTGATGGTAGTACAAAGGCTGAGTTGCGCCACCAAGCTATGGATCATTTTAATGCACCTGGTAGTGAGGATTTCTGTTTCTTGCTCTCAACTCGAGCTGGTGGTCTTGGTATCAATCTTGCAACAGCTGACACTGTTATAATATTTGATTCAGACTGGAATCCTCAAAATGACTTGCAGGTTTTTTTTTTTTTTTTTCAATTGTAAATTTCAAGGACTACATCTTTGTCGTTTGTCATTATTTATTTCATTTCCTTTGCATGTTATAAATAGCATAACATTTCTCATTATATACACTTGATTCTATTTTGTTTCAGGCTATGAGCAGAGCTCATAGAATTGGACAGCAAGAAGTTGTTAACATCTATAGATTTGTTACAAGCAAAAGTGTTGAGGAGGATATCCTGGAACGTGCTAAGAAAAAGATGGTATGGTGATATGGGGAAGTCTTTCAATGTTGTTTTATTAGATTTTTTCAAAGGATGCATGAGTATACATGCGTCTGTGTTTATACTTTTATGCATGTAACGACATCTGCACGTAGTTGCTCAGTTTCATTTTTTATGGCACTTATTTTAACAATCTTCTTTTGGATAAAATGTGTTCTATGTAGGTTCTTGATCATTTGGTAATCCAAAAGTTGAATGCTGAGGGTAGGCTGGAGAAGAAAGAAACAAAGAAGGGGAATTATTTTGATAAAGTAAGGATGTGCATATGGGTATATGCTTAATTATTTATCATGTAGCCTAAAATTGAAAACCGTTTGTTGTTTGTGTATTCTTTTCATTATTATCTCTTGGATGCTAGGTGCAACTTCTTGTTATTTAGCAAAATCTAACTTTTACCTTTATGATTATAGAATGAACTTTCAGCAATATTGAGATTTGGAGCAGAGGAACTTTTTAAAGAGGACAGAAGCGATGAGGAGAGCAAAAAAAGACTGTTAAGCATGGATATTGATGAAATTCTTGAAAGGGCAGAGAAAGTTGAGGAGCAGGAAGCCGAAGGAGAAGCAGGGAATGAATTGTTGAGTGCTTTTAAGGCAAGAAAATGATGTGCTGTCATTATTCTCCATCTTCTATTATTTAGTTGTCAATCTCTTTATTTTCTCCTCTTAAATTTTCATGAAACCTTATCCTCTCTTTGATCGTCTAGGTTGCCAATTTCTGTAGTGCTGAAGATGATGGTAGTTTCTGGAGTCGTTGGATTAAACCTGAAGCTGTAGCTCAAGCTGAGGCATGAACCTCCTTTGTTGATTTTCAATATAACTTCAAAAATATGGCTGTTCTACCTGATTCTTGCAGGACTGATATGCTCACTTGGAAATTCTATTTAGCTCTAGCTGTCTGCTTAAGTTTTTGTTTTTTCCTCTCCCTTTAGGATGCTTTAGCTCCTCGTGCTGCAAGGAATACCAAAAGCTATGCTGAAGCAAATGAACCTGAGAGAAGTAATAAAAGGAAGAAGAAAGGCTCGGAGCTTCAGGAGCCTCAGGAGAGAGTTCAGAAGCGCCGCAAAGCAGAATTTTCAGTTGCATCTGTTCCATTTATTGAGGGAGCATCTGCTCAAGTGAGAGACTGGTCTTATGGGAATCTATCCAAGAGAGATGCCACGCGTTTTTATCGTGCGGTATGGTTTATGATATTTCATTGTTATTTTATAGTTTTCTACCTGGGCGTCCTCATTTGATTACTCTTTTGAAATCTATTCATATCCTTGTCATATGTTGCTTCAAATTACTTCTTGTAAATGTTAAAGAACTTATGCATCTTCAATATTTTATTACCTTTTATAAGTTCATTAAGTTGAAACAGTGTTGATATTTGTTACACACTCTCTCTCTCTCTCTCTCTCTCTCTCTCTCTCTCTCTCAAGATTTCGACTTAAATCTAGGCATCAAATTGGCTGTTTATTTAGTTCGATCTAAGGGATTACATAATTGCTTATGTGGCATATAACTCTTTAAATATAACATTGAAAAAAAAAACAAAATGCTGAGGTGGCATATTAAAACTTAAGAAGGGGGGGGGGATACCGACTTTTGAAGTATTAACTTCCTTAAGGAGATTACACCAACAAGAACTTTTCTTTTTTGCGAATCTATTCTCATTCTTGAATTTTTGTGAAAATTTGGAATTATTTTTTGCATGAAACTGGGTTTTCTTATATGGATCATCTTCTTGGGTTGTCCATTTTCCCAAGCTGTGATGTAATATTTCTGGTTGTCAAAATGATTTCTTGTGACCTTTAGCTTTTTTTGGTTTCATAACTTAGCAAGTCACACCTCGATGCTGTACATTGAGTGGTGATAAATGAAGCCTCATTTAATTTATTCAGAACAATATTGTTCACAAAATCATGGAGTCTTGATTTTTTTGGAAAGTAAATGGTCTATTAAAATGTGGATGGTTTTTTGGTTACTTGTATAATCATTGAAGGAGAAGATACCTATCTCTTTCTTTTTTCAAGTTTTATTATGGTACCTCAGCTTTTTTTTTTTTAAATCTTGTGTTTAATACCTTTAATGCTACATAAACAATTATCTCAGCCCTTGGATTGAACTAAATAAATTGCCACATTTTGATGTCTAGATTTAAGTAAAAATAGTCCCTCCCCTGTATGTTGTCTCTTTTGTGGATGGGACATTCATAATATATCCTGCATATTTACGTGCTCGCTAATCTGTGAAGTGATATTTTTATCCAAAGTTTCCTCTGTCAAATTTGGGTGTCTAATAGTGTCTTTTTTTCTTAATATACGCATACATACATACATACATACAAATATATATACATATATATATATATATATAGACACACACACACACACGTGCATATATATACCTTTGGACACATGAATATGTGCTGATAGTGGCCTAGGTTCCCATATTATTTTAATGACGGTGTATTATATTATGTTGTATTGCATGAGTACTATATTATAATAATACTTTATAATGTTTGATACTACAATGTATTGTATTTATTTTTTTGTGATTAAATTAAATATTATATTAATATTTTATGTTATATTAATATATTTAAATTGTATTAATATTTTATAATATTATCAATTTTAAATTAATATAATATAATAATATTGAAAAATAAATTTCTTATTTATGATGTAAAAATAAAGATAAAAATACTACACAATATTATATTGAATTAAAAATTTTATTTATTTATTATTATTGTTATTTTAAAGCAAAAGCCAATGCAAAAGTGAAAGGGCCCCCAAAAAAAAAAAAAAGTGGCAGTTTGGGTCCATTAATGCAGTGCTGCTGTAGCTTTTCATCTGCCAAACATGGGCTTGTATAGATTTAATGCACTGAGGAGTTTTAATACCTCAACCAAACATGCCCTATGTGTATAATGAAAGTTTCTGATTTCAAAGCACTAGCTTATATTTGCTGTTCAATGTACTAAGATTTCTAATTTGTGGGTGGTATTGTTTCACTACTTCAACCCAGTAGTTTTTATTTAAATATGAGGGCTTATATTATCTGAGCTCCTCTCAAATCAATATCATTAATTGATTCTGGTAGATTCATCCCAACTTTGTATGACTTCTAATAATAATTTTAACTTCTGAGAAACAGAAAATAAACTGAAAACTAATGTAAAAGATATGTATAGAGAAAAATAATCAGTAGTTTGTGGTCCTTGAAACGTTTTCTATTTCTTGTAGATGTTCCCGCTTCACTTGCCCCTCTTATTTATTAGTGAAGTGCCAGTATTTGTGATATCTTGTAACATTAGTTTGCTGCCACTTTCGTTTTGCTGGATTAAATTCCTCCTGGAATGGGTGAAGTTTGTATGGTTTCTTCTCTTGTGATTACTTGAAGCATTATTTCTGCTTTCTCATTGCTTTATAACAGCACAGATTCTGTGTGGAATTTTGAATAAATATAAATATATTTCTCAAATTAGGTTATGAAATTCGGAAACCAGAGTCAAATCAGCTTAATAGCTCGGGATGCTGGTGGTGCAGTTGCAACAGCTCCACAGGAAGCAGTGGTTGAACTTTTTGATATTTTAATTGATGGGTGTAGAGAAGCAGTTGAAGTAGGAAGTCTGGACCCCAAGGTTAGTTTTGAAAGTTATTCTATTTGATTCTAAATGATTTTTTCTAATGTTAATTTTCATTCTATTGCCATATGGAAAGTTTGTCCTTATAAAATGAATTGTCTAATTACATCCAGGGCCCTCCTTTGCTGGATTTTTTTGGTGTCTCTGTGAAGGCCAATGATCTAATTAATCGTGTTCAAGAACTTCAGCTTCTAGCAAAGCGTATTAGTCGCTATGAGGATCCTATTAAGCAATTCCGAGTGTTGTCATATCTTAAGCCGTCAAATTGGTCCAAAGGTTGTGGCTGGAATCAGAGTATGTATTTCCTGCTCTTATCTATTCCCCGACTTTATAATTTATAGCTATATATACAATATTTGTTCTTTTATTTTTATTATTATTCAAGAGAAGGGAGACCCCAAAGTTAAATGTATTTGGTGGTTTATTATATCATACTCTCTGGATGTTGTTAGTTGATGATGCAAGATTGCTTCTGGGGATACACTACCATGGTTTTGGCAACTGGGAAAACATAAGGTTAGATGAGAGGCTTGGCCTTACGAAGAAGATTGCTCCTGTTGAACTTCAACATCATGAGACCTTCCTTCCACGTGCGCCAAATTTGAAGGAGCGCGCTAATGCACTTTTGGAAATGGTAAGCAATCGTTAAGACTTGTGTTTTGAGTCCTGTGATAGGGCTTTCCTCTACCCAAATTTGCTCATCCTTTCATTTCAGATTCTTAATTAATTAATTTATTTATTTATTTATAACAACATTTGTCGACATTTGCTCATTTTTGTTATACTAGCTCATCACTTTTTTTTTTCCTGAACTTACATTACGTCCTTTCCTTCCCTGCCTCAATATTCCAAGTTCAAGCCTTGAAAATATTATTTATCCTTGCATATACATCTACTATTTATATTTGCTGTCAATTTTTCTTCCCTTTCTTTTGTCTCATAAAACTTTTAGGACTTTATGATCAAGTACTATGGTGATGCAAAGGTGTGGTTTGGATGAGAAGGAAGAGGTGGATTGAAGTACTTAAGCTAGATAAATAAGGGTGCACAAGATGGATGGATGATGTGAATGATAGCCGATCGGAAGTTAAATTTTCATGATAATCCACCTGATTTTTAAAATTGTTTGGTCTTGCTATTCTTCTAACGGAGGGAACTCTGGATGGTTAATTGTAGCACGATCTTGAGTGGATCTAGCAACAAATGGGGCAACAAGCACATTCTATTCTTACATTTCTTTCATGCTGTTTGCTTGCACTACAATGCTATGTTTGGGTCATTATGGCTCTTTGAGCTATGCTAGTGTTTTGGACTTATCACCAGTTGCCTATTCTGATGATTGGAACCTTTCCTTCAGGAACTTGCAGCTGTTGGTGGAAAGAATGCAAATGCTAAAGTAGGACGTAAGGCTTCCAAGAAGGGCAGAGAGAAGTCTGAGAATATTTTGAACATCCCAATATCTCGCTTGAGGGACAAGAAAGGAAAACCTGGTTCTACTAAGGTCAATTTCCAAACCAGCAAAGATAGATTTCATAAACCTCAAAGAGTTGAACAACCTTTAACAAAAGAGGAGGGTGAAATGTCGGACAACGAGGAAGTATATGAGCAATTTAAGGAAGTGAAATGGATGGAATGGTGTGAAGATGTCATGGCTGATGAAATTAGAACCCTGCAGCGTCTTCAACGATTGCAAGCTACCAGTGACAATCTTCCAAAGGAAAAGGTTGCTTCTGTTTTTCCATCTTTTTTTTTTTTTGGGGTGTACATTTGTTTTCTAGGATTATATGTCTAGAAAGGTTGCTTCTGTTTTTCCATCTTTTTGATGGTATATACTTTTTATTCGAGGATTATGTATCTGACTTTGTTGCTTTTCTTTCATTTTATCCAGGTGCTTTCAAAAATTCGGAATTACTTGCAGCTTATAGGGCAAAGGATAGACCAAATTGTCTTAGAACATGAAGAGGAACTATATAAGCAAGATAGTATGTTTTATTCCCCCCCTTTTATTTTGGGCGGTCGTACTTCATTTGTTCATCATTTGACATGATTAATGTACATTCCTTTTCAATCTGCTATTTTAGCTGCTCTCTTTATCTGCTGGAAATATATCGGTGAAAATTATTTTCATTGCCTTGTGTGTAATATGCATGTCATTCTTTGGATTTGCTTACTGTATGAAAGTTTAAAAGAAACTCCATCACAGGGATGACTATGCGATTATGGAACTATGTCTCTACTTTTTCAAATCTTTCTGGGGAGAAACTGCATCAGATTTATTCCAAACTCAAGCAGGAGCGGCAAGGGGAAGCAGGGGTTGGACCTTCCCACATTAATGGCTCTGCTTCTGGTTCTATTGATAACGATCTAAATTTTTCTACATTCAACCGCTATGCTGAGAGGCAAAAGGGGTATAAAAATGTGTCTGCCTATCAAATGACAGAACCAATTCACAAGGGCATTGATCCAAAAAAGTTTGAGGCATGGAAACGAAGGAGAAGGGCAGAAACAGATATGTATTCGCAGGCTCAGCCCATGTTGCAAAGACCTCTGAATAATGGTACCCGTCTACCAGATCCAAACTCTTTAGGAATTCTTGGTGCGGCACCAACTGATAACAGGCGTTTTGTTACTGAGAGACGCTACCCAATGCGTCAAACTGGCTTTCCTCCTAGACAGGGTTTCCCATCTGGCATCAATTAGTCTTTCAGATGTACGAGTGCAGCTCTGATTGAAAGACTGACACCAATTGGCTTTCACTTGGTGGCATTTAAGTCACCTGGATATTCTCTTGGAATTCTTTTTTACCATGTAAATAAGAGGCAGAGTCCACTTTGGTGTTAAACAGCTGGTCTGAAGAGTTTATCCGCCATCATTTGGGGAATCACACATCTAGATGGCTGAGGAAGAAAGCCAGGTGTGGATTAACATAGCAAGACACATGGAGGTTTTGCCATTACTTTTGCTTTTTATTTTTTTCCTTTCAGGAAAATGAGTAGAGTATTTTTTCCCCCCTTTACGTATATAGTTAAAAGTTGTAGGAGAAAAAAAGGAAAAAGAAAAAGAGCCTTATTCAGTTGGAAAATGTTTTAGGCATGAGCGAGACAATATATATGTGTACTAAGCATTTGAGAAAGTGTACATTATCAATTTTGCATAATTTTGAAGGTCTTTTCCTTCCTTTATGACACTTGCTTTGACATTTATCCAGCAATTTGCTGATGTATGTATCTCATTTTGGTTTCAGCTTAATAATTCTAAGAGAAAATAGGTAGGCACCATGAACTTATGGATGTTGGGATGTTATATCTTGAAGTTTTAGCACCATCTGAGGTGGTAGAAGAATGTCGTTTTGTTACAATCATGTAACACGAGTGTTTTAATTTTTAATATCATGCCATCCAATACTTGATCGAAGATAACTCTTTATTGTGTTGTTTAAGAAAATATAGTGTTCAGTTGAGTGAGATGTTAAATAAATTTTGCCTGTGGATATGATCTGGAAATTATGGGATCAATGTAAAATAGTATCTGTTAAGGTGATAGTGCATAATTTCTTTTTTTAATTTTCCAATTATTATCAATATAATAGGCTAAGGTCAAATTAATCTTTTAGCCCCCTAGGATTGAATTTGGAGACTAATTAAATAAAGTTGTTTGAAAACTATTCGATCAAGCTCTTGGGGCCAAAGTTGTGCGCATAATCTCGAATGCATATGTCCTAGGCTTGTATTTCTTTTATAGGGTCATCTTGTATTGTGTGAAGGGTGTTTTCGCTTACTACGTAATATTTCCTTTCATAATCTTTGATAACGGAGAAAGCCACTGAGAGCTTCTGATAGATAATATGAATTTTCGTGAAAGCAACAACACTGTTCTGTCACATGGATTCTTGCTTAATGGGGGTGTTAAGAGTGCATTTGGTTTCAAGCAAATGCAAGGAAAATGAACATGCAGCGGTGTTCCTAAAGAAGTATCAAGAAAATAAGATAACAGAATTGAAATAATGGAGAAAGATGTACCAAATTATTGGGACAGAGTATAATTGGGAACAAGAACAAAATCAAAACAGCGAAGTTCATAAGAATACAAGACGAGAAGTGATGTGTGGTGTTGCTTCCCACAAAAAATGGTGTGGTTCACAGCCATTATCACTTTATCTTTGACATTGTTCTCTCAACCTCATACTCTAAATTATATAACTTCCAAATTTTTTGCGCACAACTCAGGTTTCTAGGCATTTTCCATTTTGTGCCCCTTCATTTGGGCGTTTATCCAATTTTGCCACTATATTTTACCTTCTAATTATTGAGGCATATTGTGAGTACCAATTCCTTTCTTTCACACATCAAACATTGGATGAATACACCCTATTATTATTCGATTAAAAAAAAAAGCTTTGGATGGATGGAAAAATTTCACAGATCAAACACCAATGTCTACACCCTATTATTATTCGCATTTGAATGACTGCCTGAATAAAGCACAGTCAAGGGGGCGAAAAGGAAATAAACTGAAACAACAGGGGTGCTAGTTAAAACACGAGATAACCCAAAAATAAAATAAAATCAAATAAAAAAATTAGTGGAAGGAGCCCTAACTCAGCGTAAGCTGGAGCTAAAATCTTCCCATGTCATTGATATAAACAAATTGTGAGCCGCAGGATTCCAGCAGTTCCACTCTTATCTTCCACGTCTGATGAATTGGTGGGTCCCATTTAATTGTTGATTGGCTCTCCCGCGCTCTTATAAAAAATGAATTCTCTCTTCTTCGGCTTCGCAGTTAACACTCGGGCTGTAACCTATCTTCCCCTTCGGGTAATCTTCCAAACCATTATTTATTTGATATATATTTTTGTTTTTGTTGCTGTGTTTCATTTTTTTTGTCTATGCGTGTTTCAGAAAATTGTAATTGCTCATGGTCTTGCTCTTGCTCTTGCATGCGTCATGCATGTTTGTGCATTTACTGCATACATATTATTCTGTGCTTACATGAAAGGTGCAGTATGGTTTCACAAATTATTGTGAAAGACATATCAGTATGCAATAAAATAAAACATAACAAATACGTTGATGTTTTCGTATATTAAGAATTATGATTTCATGTTTATTGAAGCAAGATTATTAGGCATATATTGGTCCAGTTGGGAGAGGTCGAATTCTTCACCATATTGGGGTTGCTGTAAAGTTTGAAAAATGACCTATGATTCGTTTAAATATTTTATTTCTTTATAGGGGGAAAAATTGGTTTTATTTAACTGAAACATTGGGAAATATTGTCTAGTTGTGACTAAATTTTATGAAAGACAATAAATTAACTGCAGTATACTCTTGCTGATAATCTTTCATAGGTGGCCAAGAAATTATTTTCATTATCACTAAAGGAAAAATCTCAAAAATAAATTTGAGGATAGCCGAAATCTTTCCACGTGTTAAATGTTCAGAATTGATGCATAAAGATACAGGACTCCTTCTTGTGTTATTTTTTGTTGGAGAATACTTCTGTTTTAGAATCTAAATGGGTTGTTGTAAAAACTGGTGATTTGAGTTATTACCAATTACTACATTTTGTAAGTTGGTACTTGTTTGGTACTTGCTTCTGCAGGCTGCTTTTTTTTTTTTTTTTTTTTGGGGGTGGGGGGGAGGGGAAATATAATAATGAAACATGGAATGACGAAAAAAGAAGAGTATAAATGTGAATCAAAATGATCTTATGCCTACTGAGGTGATTTGAAAGGAAAAGGATGTTGTCAATTTGGTTTGATTTATTTGTTTCTTTAGAATCCTGTAATTCAGGTGTTCTGGAGTGGTGAAACATCAAGAACTTGTCAAACTTTAAGGTATCAGTGACACTCCAAGTAGGGAAAGATGGACTATATGTATGCACCAGGGAAGAACCATCTCTTTGTTCCGGGTCCTGTTCACATCCCTGATCAAGTCATCCGAGCAATGAATAGGAATAATGAGGACTACCGTTCTCCAGCTGTTCCAGCATTAACAAAAACCCTTCTTGAGGATATCAAGAAAATTTTCAAGACCACTTCTGGAACTCCATTTCTGATCCCAACTACAGGTAATTTTATTGCATCCTTGCTTCAAATTTGATTCTTAATTGCTTGTAAAGATGTAGAATTTTTGGTGTGAGATCATTCATGAAAAAGAATACATGTGTATGTAATTGAAATCCTGCAACCAAAATTGAAATGAGCTAATGGTTGTCATATGTTTTACTTGTGGTTTTCTCTTTGTTGATATTGCTGTTTTGTCTTAGGAACTGGTGCATGGGAAAGTGCACTTACAAACACACTGTCTCCTGGAGATCGCATTGTCTCTTTTTTGATTGGTCAATTCAGTTTGCTTTGGATTGATCAGCAGCAGCGCCTCAACTTCAACGTTGATGTCATTGAAAGTGACTGGGGTGAAGGTGCAAAGCTTGATGTTTTGGCATCAAAACTTGCGGCAGATACCGCACATACTATCAAGGCCATTTGCATTGTCCACAACGAGACAGCAACAGGGGTTACCAACAGCTTGTCTAAAGTGAGAAAAATTCTTGGTAAGTGTATATTATATACTTTAGAATAAAGCTATGTAAGGATTACATGCTTTCTTTTACACATCACTTCCCCTGTGCACAGATGGCATGCCTCAGTGTTAGTAAGATTAATCAATTTTGCAATGTACATCTACAAGAAAAAATATATATATTAGTTCTTCTGCTTCTTTGCTTTTGATCATGCATTGAATCTACTTGTTTAATATGTTTGGTATCTCTTCTCAGATGAATACAGGCACCCGGCTCTTTTTCTCGTTGACGGGGTTTCCTCCATTTGTGCTATCGATTTCCGCATGGATGAATGGGGCATAGATGTGGCTCTAACTGGCTCTCAGAAAGCTCTTTCACTTCCTACTGGAATGGGTATTGTTTGTGCAAGCCCTAAAGCTCTAGAGGCATCCAAAACTGCAAGATCTGTCAGAGTTTTCTTTGATTGGAAAGACTACATAAAGTTTTACAATTTGGGAACATTTTGGCCTTATACCCCTTCCATCCAACTGCTGTATGGGCTACGAGCAGCTTTAGATCTGATTTTTGAGGAAGGACTTGAAAATGTGATTGAAAGGCACCGTCGTTTGGGCAAAGCAACCAGGTTAGGACATTTCGGCTTTTTCTTGATTTAGTCTTCTTTGATATTAGAAGTTTCTTAATCCTCCACCAGATGTATGAATATGGCTAAAATACAACATCTCATTTGGTAATTGGAGTCTGTGGTAAAACCATTCTGAAAGAAATTTATAATAGATATTTTGAAACTCTTGATAACCTGTATATCTTATTTGGCTCTTCTGTTTAAAGAATGGATTTATTGATTAAAAAAGTTCTAAAATTTGAAATGTAGGCTTGCTGTGGAGGCATGGGGATTAAAGAACTGCACCCAGAAAGAAGAATGGTTCAGTGACACCGTGACTGCTGTGATTGTTCCTCCATATATCAATAGTTCAGAAATTGTTAGAAGGGCATGGCAGAGATACAATCTAAGCTTAGGTCTGGGCCTTAACAAAGTTGCTGGTAAAGTATTTAGAATCGGGCATCTCGGCCACCTGAATGAGGTAATGTTTAATTTTCAGTTCCTAGTTCAATTATAACTGGACAAGTGTTATAGTTACCAGTGCTAGCATATTCCAATCATATTACAAGTCAATCTACCGTGGACCAACCTAACATTATTAGAAACTAAAATATAATCTACAAAGCATTGCTTGTTTCATTGCCTGAACTTGCTTATTCCGTATATCTCATTAATTTCAGTTGCAATTGTTGGGCTGTCTCGCTGGTGTGGAGATGATACTAAAAGACGTGGGCTACCCGGTTAAGCTGGGAAGCGGAGTTGCAGCTGCTTCCGCATACCTACAGAACACCATTCCTATGATCCCATCCAGGATCTGAGTCATCTTCATCATTGTAATTACTTCTATCAATGCACTTCAGGTCACTATGTACAAAGAATGTATAATTTCCTATGCTTGCTCTTATTAGAGGCTCACCGAAAAAACTGTCCTTTAATCGTTGCTTCTTGTATTGTCGTGCACTTCGAACTTCTTATTCGTCCAGCCAAGTATTTTATTTCTTCTTTACACATTCTTAGCATCATTTATGATCTTTTGCAAAATATTTTGAAAGGGTATGGCTCACATAAATAAATTTCTTATCCGCTGGATCAATTAGCACATTTGGAACACACACATTCACAAAATTTGTTAGTTTCTACTTTCTAGCATGTAACATTTCAAAAAGAATTCATAGTCATCACATAACTTTTCTTCACTTTCATCAACTCCCTCACAGCTTCACCAAAAGCTTTCTTCTTCTCTTCTCCGTCTCCATCAAACCACCCTCCCAACAAATCAGCACCAGCATCATCATCATCATCATTGCCATCGTGATCGGGTCTGATCAGAGCAAGTGTTGCTCCCCTCATCGTGTACCCCGAGGCCGGCAACTCGAGTACCGGCAAGTACAACATCTTAATGCTCAAATCCGGAAAGGGAGTCCTCTCCTTTAATGATAAATCATCCATAGACCTTCTCATCTCGACAATCTGCTCTTCATCCACGCAGAGCTCTCCCTGATTCTTGCAATCACTCAGAACAACCCTTTGAAGCTGGGAATGTTCTGACACAATCTGTTTCAAGAAATGATGCCTTGCAGATGAAGAAATCAAGCAAGAAATCGTCCAAACGATTCGCAGTTTGAGCTGATCATCAGTTAAAAAATGCTCTTCTTCTTGAACATGAGCAATTCTTTCCCATGCAAGATCCTTTTTATAAAACGACGTAGCACCAAGTATAATGCAAGACTTGAGCTCTCTCCCGAACGCAGCCTTCCACTTGATGAAACAATCATCATCGTCATTCCCATTCCCGTAGACCGGAAACTGAATGTTCATAAATTTGATTTCTCTGAACTTGCTGTTGCTCAAAGCAGGACACCAAATGGTAGTAGCAATTGAATCTTTGTTAGCTGTTGATGACTTTGGAGTGATGATGAAGAGGCGACGAAAGCATTTGAGTTTACCTAAAAAGATTCTCAAAACGCTGCGCTTTGATGAGTTGCCGATGAGTACTTCTCGACGAGGTCGAGGAATGATGGAGAGGAAAAGATTGTCGATCTGGGGAATGACATGAGAGAAGCGTTTGCAGACGACAAGGCAGCGAGTCAAAGACTTGGCGTCGAGTAATTTGTTGAAGATGTCGAGAAGAATGGCGTCGGGTAAGCTATCAAAATAATCATCACCTTCTTCTTCTCGTACAATTCTTTCCATTTGCTTGTTCTTTTTCTCTATGGGTTCTTTGGCAAGGTGAAAGGAGATTATATATAAAGAAGAGAAAGCAAAAAGGCAAAAATGGCAAATGGGATTTGATTGATACACGGTTTTGACCATAATTTAAGAGAAGTTTCCAAGGACGGGAAACAAGCTTTTTTTGTTGGTTGCTTAGAAGAAAGAAAGAAAGACAGAAACCAAGCTTTCGTCTTTTGTCATATGGGAAAATTACAAGAAACTTCCGTATCTTTGGTCTTATTATGCCAAGGCCAGTGATTTTTTTGGATTTTGGGTTACAATCTGAGAAGCAATGTGTGAAAAAATGTTAATTATTACTCAAGTAATAAAAAAATATTTTATTATGTGCCTTTAAAAATATAATATGTAAGATATTTTATATTTTATAAAGAATATAATTAAAAATAAAATATTAAAGCCTCATATTGCATGAATAATACTGTATCCATAACGATAATTTTTCATTTAGAAATCTATTTAACTGGAGTCAACTGCAACCCCACAGGGGTTCCAAGGTATGTTGTTTAAAATTCATGACCATCAAAAGGATAAAGCGAAATTATGATGATCTTAGATGTAATTTACCTTCGGAATATTCAAACTTGTAATGCAACTTGGCAAAGCGAATGGATATCCCGTTGGAGCTCTTCTGGAACCGAGTTGCTGTCTAGCGTGGCCCATTGTATTAATTGAGTTAGATATTGCCAATTCATGACAGAAGGAAAATAAAATGAAAAATCAAACCATTTTCTTCATTTAATGTATATATAATTCGTCAGGTCGCTTTCAAGTTTCAATTCGTTCGTGCCAAATGTCAATGAAAAATTTCAATACGTGTTTCTACTGGTATTAATCCTTAACACATTCGTACTTTTGTGTCTGTAATCTAGTCCCCTGTTGAATAGCGTACGTTTAGTTTATATAAATCTGACTATACTATTTTTTTTCCCATTATTCAATTTAAATTTAAAAAATTCAGTGATTAAAAAAAAATCTACAAACAGTGATAACTATTAAATTTTTTTAACAAATATTATTTAATTAATTGATATAAAATTTATTGAATTTGAAATTTACTAATTGACTATTCAATAAAAATTATTTCAATTTTTATTCTTATTTTAATTTCAATTCATTCTCATTTCATCTATTATCAATTAATTCATTGAATTTGAAGGCAAATGACCGGCTAAATAAAATTAGTTGAAAGGTACACGATAATCACTCTACTTAGAGGTGGTAAAAAAGTCTGTCCGGCTCAATACAGACCAAGTAAAATATAATTCAGATATAAAATTAGTCTGGTTTCGAATTTTAATTGAGAAATTTAGAACCCAGTCCGAAGTCCAAATTTTATTAAAAAAATAAAAAAATATAATATTTTAAATAATTTTATTTATTTTACTCATTTATTATATATGTGTAAAATATCAAACATTTAAAGTTTATTTTTGGGGTCTAACTTTATTAAAATAAATTTAAAAACATAAAATTATAAAAAAAATACACATATATAATATTATAAAATATAAAATTTGAATTTAGAAATCCGAATTAAAAAATCCCAAACCTAGTGCCGGACTTAAAACACCTGGCCTGGAAAAGTTAAAATGTATTCGATCCGGGTTCGGGCATTGCGAGTTTCGGATTTTGCCAACCCTTGCTCTACCTAATTGCATTTGGTTAACCCAATTCAAGGCACAAAAGTGGGGTGAAAACGAAGCGACGAAAAAATAAAAATAAAAAGAAATGCACAAATGAAGAGCTGTCAAGTGGACAGGAGTGTAACTCTTGTGGTGAGATTTCTTTACCTTACATCTTATATTTAATGTAATATACAATCTCTCTAGAGGTGCAGGTCTCACTCAAATCCACAACTCTATTTATAAAATATTATACTTTATATTAAATAAAAGCTAACAGCTCCCGATGTGATATCTTATGTATTGGTCAACAAAGGAGACCACATAAATTATTGTAAAAATAAATAATAATAATAATAATAATAATACAAAGAAGGGGGTGAACACCTCTGGTCCAGTGGACTGTAATGTCATCGAAAAGGGTCGTAAATGTTGTGCTTATTTAATTTTATATACCAACAAACAATCAACGAACACCGTGGCCATCTCATCATATCAACCTTTATTTTAATTCTCCTCACCACAGACGCGGTTTCATTTACCCAGCTCATGGCGAAGACTCATCGAAATATAAGTTTGATTTTTCTTTCTTTTTTGGGAAATTATTACCATCCATGCACATATTATAAATTTGAAATCTTAATAAGAGTCTCAGTAACATAGTTTATTGTACAGTTGAGAAGTTATCGAGCATTAATTCAAAAATATGGATAAATGAGCCCCTTGGTTCAGCTACAAATCCCGGTGCCATGTTCATTTGACACAATTTTGTATTACATTAAAACTATGTTATTTCAAAGGCCTGCTAAAAGTAGAATAATTAGTTGGTTTTATTATCATATTTCCAAATCCCAATCAGTGTAATCACTAATTGGATGGTGTTGGAGGGGCCCGTGTTCAAAGCGTGCACACAAAGACTAGCTGTACTCATGATCACACCATAGTAATTCACTGCAATATAGATTGAGTACATTCGGCAATCAGTGACGAATATGATGATGAGCAAACAAGAGCCAATGATTGATCGATTGATAGATTTCGATGAAGATCAAAATCGGAAAAACTGAGACCAATTCAAGAACATGGCTTTCCCCGAAGACAATTTAAAAGGATTTGTTTTGGCATTGTTGTCAAGCTTTTTTATAGGCTCGAGTTTCATCATCAAGAAAAAAGGCCTTATAAGAGCTGCTGCTGCTTCTGGCGTTAGAGCTGGTATTTGTATTCTTATTTTAGTTTACATTTTCTGGTCTCATGTCTGGGAATTTTTTTTTTTTTTAATTGGGATTTTGCTTATCTCAATTGGGCTTGGCTTTTATTCTTGATCTTGTTTCGTAGGTGTTGGTGGTTTTACTTATCTCTTGGAGCCTCTTTGGTGGGTTGGCATGGTAATAAGTAAGTGCTTTTCTCCTCTTTTTTTTTTTTTTTTTTTGGTGTGTTTGTGTTTGTAGTAATTTTTCCTTTTTTTTTAAGAAAGTACTGATTAAATCTTTGTGTTATAAGAAATTTATTACCTCTGTTTTAGAATTTGCAAATTTTATGTAATGCCACCATTGTCAGTTAGTTAAATTCTCCGTCTAACCTATAGGCCAGTAATTGTGTGAATTTGATTTTCAATGTCATATTTCATGTCATCTTCGAATTTAAGTCCATAGATTATCGAAAATTTAGTAGGCCATTTTTCTCCCGTTGTGGTCGATGTCTGGTTGATCTATAGCTTCAATAATATTCACACAGCGTTACAAAATTGAGCCATGTGTTCAGTTGCTCATTGGATCATTTCTCTGTATGTGTGTGTTTCATTTAAAAGTTAGCATGTGAAGATCTTCAGGTTTTTGTTCTGTTACATTCTCGATTTCTTACTAGAGTATGCTAACTTTTGGTTTATGCATTTGGCCTTTCACTGATTTTTTGCATAACCAATTTTGTTCTATGATTTTTGAGATAGTGATTGTTGGAGAGGTTGCAAATTTTGTGGCATATGCATTTGCCCCTGCTGTTCTTGTAACACCTCTTGGTGCATTAAGTATTATTGTGAGGTAACAGCTTTTATATCATTTCACTTATTCCTGAATCTTCTTGAAATTATGTATGCATGTGAATGATGTTTTTATGTTACTGTTTTGAACTGTGTAGTGCTGTATTGGCACACTTTATCTTGCATGAGAAGTTACACCAGCTGGGGATTTTGGGATGCTTGATGTGCATAGCCGGTTCTATCATAATTGTTATCCATGCACCACAGGAGAGTCCTATAACTTCCGTCCAAGAAATTTGGAGCTTGGCAACCCAACCAGGTTAGTGCTTACATTTCTATCTAGTTGTTTGTTATATCCGTGTTGCCTTTTATTGATAACTAACTATATGTCTTCCCATTTTTCAGCTTTTCTACTTTACGTGGCATCTGTAATTGTGTTGCTTTTCATTTTGATCTTTCATTTCGCGCCACAGTGTGGAAATACAAATGTCTTAGTTTTCATTGGCATCTGTTCATTGATGGGTTCTCTCTCGGTAAAGACTTCAAACTTGTTTCATTTCACAGTTGTGATTAATTTATCCAATATTGATGGAGTACATTTTGATACATTATTATTGAAAATCATCATGCTATACTTCAAATTTGTCATCATGTTGTTGAAAGTTCTGGTTATGGTAGTTATGGAAATTTGCATTTCCGTATACTTCCAAATTTTGAAGGTAGCAAACATTTCTGGGCATTGAAAAATAGGCGGTAAGAAATTTTGAGTTACTAAAGTGAGTCTATCTGTTATTTAATCAGAATATGCTGGATAGAAATTTGCTTAAACCTGAGGCAGATCAAGGATATTGAATACCTCTTCAAACTGAAGAAGAGCGTCACATGATAATAAAAATAAAGTTAATATATAATTGCAAATTCTTATTTTCTTATTTACTTTTTGCAACTTATGTGCAGGTGATGAGCGTTAAAGCTCTTGGAACTTCACTGAAATTAACCTTTGAAGGAAAGAACCAATTACTATACCCTGAGACATGGTTTTTTATGTTGGTTGTGGCTGTATGTGTCATCATGCAAATGAATTATCTGAACAAGGTTAGTAATGTGAAGTATTGGCCATTTAGTTTGGACTATGCTACACTTTTCATACATTGATATGGTGATTTGTAGTCATGTTAACATGTCTTCTCTAAGAAATCCCAAATGATGTTGCAGGCGCTTGACACATTCAACACTGCAGTTGTGTCCCCCATATATTACGTAATGTTCACATCACTTACAATTCTGGCCAGTGTCATAATGTTCAAGGTATTGTTCCTGTATCCCTTTTTTTCTGAGATTAACTATATTTTTCTTTAGTTAGTAAGTTAAGTAGGAGCCAAAAATGCAAATTAAGTGCTAAATTTACCAATGATTTCTTGAAGCGGCTGCAACACATTGATAAATGGACCCGCAGTCCATAGTCTGGAACTTTTCAGAAAATGTGCTTTTTTTGCTGGATCTTGTCTATCACTAAATGTCCAAAGTTCCCACCCCATGATGGATTTCATTTTATCACTGGTTAATCGTAATCTTTTTTTTTTCCATGTGCCTAATGTGATGAAATAAATTATGTGGTGACATGTATCATTTTAGGACTGGGATGGCCAAAGTGCAGCAAGCATCATATCAGAAATATGTGGCTTTGTAGTTGTGCTCTCTGGGACTATTTTGTTACACACAACAAAGGACTTTGAGAGAAGTCCTTCTTTCAGAGGTGTGTAGCATTTTGTTGCATTAAACTTATTTTAGTGGACCATGAACTACATTTAATTAATTGTCTGATATGAACTGTAGGTGGCTATTCACCTTTATCCCCTGGATTATCACCGATATCTCCAACACTATCTACGCGACTCTGCAGTGGAAATGGTGAATTGTTGAAGCACGATCAAGATGTGCCTTCTGAGGACTTCTGTAGACAAGAAATGTATTAGAAGTCTACCTCCCAAGAAGAAGTTCTCCGAACTTGTCTAAGTACAGGGCAGTTCAAAGGTTTGAGTTTTGGGAAATCTTGACAAGGGAATGCCAAAACGATTTTAATATACAAGTTATGGGTCAGGTCCAAAAATCTTGACTTGACATCTTAAAAATCAAAATTGATATCGGTTGTTACCGTTTTGCCTCTTGCTTGTGCGCCAATGGAATTTCAACATTGAGATTCCTAGTGGAGTTTTGGCTTAAGATATAGAAGCATCCTTTCCAAGAGCATTCTCTGTACGGTATGTGATATATTGCTGGCTCTTTAAAATTGATTGGTAGGTTGGTTTGACTCATCAAATAAGATGAGATGTTTGTGATGTGGATTCACCTTTCTTGAAAGATGCAGAAGCCTCGAGTCTTGGTGAGGACAGCCGAGGTCCGCTTCTTCAGAAGTATGCGGGACGAGCTTTTTAGACAGAAGATACATCATATAGGGATTCATTTTTTGACAATTTTTTATTTTTCTTTTCTTTCCGAGTTTCACCAAGGAACAAATGCATGTGCCATACTTGTATAACACTGTAAGAGTGATCGAATAGAGCTAATTATCATTGAGAAAATTGTGTTCGGTTCTTCTTTTACTGAGATGCCTGCGCAAAATCAAATTCCAATGCACTGAAAGACAAAAAAATATAAAGCTCTGTCGCTTTCATCTATAAGACGGATGTACTCGTAATATACATACTTATTATTCCTGCTTTAGCTAAACATGACAAAATTTGGATAATATAGCAATGTAAAACCATCAAATACAATTTGGACACGGAATTCAGATATTAAATTTTCTGACTTTATTTAGCATAGAGTTTAAATGAGCTGTGGGTTGAGAGGAAGAGATGTCATTGATATGAATAAGCAATCAGAATCATTAGCAACCCCAAATGCACAGGCAACCAGGGTTTTCACAGATTAAACATGCATCATCGTTGCAGGTTGGAAACTATACCCTAGCTAGAGGAGGCCAACGGACCGTGCCGTGTCGGCCTAGACTCATAAAAAAAAATCTACACATACTCGTGTTTATGCCGTGTCGTGCCTAATTTCTTTTTGCTTAGGCCTGACTCGGAAAACATGTCGTGCCCACATATGTCGTGCTGTGTCATGGAAAAAAAGTTTACTAAACACTTTTTAAAATTTTTTTAAAGAGTATATGTCAAGTCATTGTCTTTTGTTTTAAGTTTATGGACTTTTTTTAATCTATATATTTTTATTCAAATTTAATAAAATCAAAAATTTTAAATTCAAGTCTATATTTAATAATAATAAATTAATAATAATAAGAGAATGTAATATTAGTTAGTAAGTTTGATTCTATAATATTAGAATTCTTTTTTAGTACTTAACAACAACAATAATAATAATATATTTTTTTAAAGGATTAACTTAATTTGTCAACTTAGAACTATATAGAGTCATAGATCATAGTTTCTAATAATATTAATAATATTTATAAAATCATGATATTTATAATTTTATTTATTAAAATCATGATATCAATTATTTATTTAATAAATTATATATAAAAATCAATTATATTTTTTTAAACTAAGAATTAAATCAATTTAAAAAACTTGAAAGATTCAATTTTAAGTTATTTATAAAATTTTAAAAATTTAAAGTTCACTTTCATTAAAAAATGAAACGTGCTTATTACGTATTTTTTTATTTATCGTATTTTAACTCATCTCTAATTATGTCGTGCTTTTAAGTCTTACGTGCTTGTCGTGCCACGTGCTCTATTGAAATGTGTTCATGCATGCTGTGTTGTACAAATACATATTATGCCCATGCCATGCCTTGTGCCGATCGACCCATTGGCCATCTCTAACCCTAGCCCACCCTATCTTTCTCTGTACACTTTGCTGTCACCTCATCACTTCCTATAATCAGTAAACATAAATAAATATCTCTTACAAAATATTAATTATGCGATAATACATCTACGGGCGCGCATTAATTCTGAACAAAGTCGGTAGAAACATTACCTTCCCCCGCCAATGAGTGAAGCTTGCACCATAAAGATAGTCCAGCTAACTCGACAAGATATTTGATTCATCACTATGAAATTCCATTAATTAAATAAAACTTTTAGTTTATAAAAATTGAATTTTAAATTTCAAAGACGGATCAATGATTTTGAAGTGTACGCAACCCTTCCCTTAAGATTTATATTCATCAATGATTTTTGAGCTGTAGCTATCGAGAGATGTCATTAGCAACCCCAAATGCCGATGCAAGCTTGCATTTCACAAAGCCTCTAGCAACTCTACTAACGTTAACGCATGAACTTGAAATTGGTAAATTATAGGTGGCAGAATTTTCCTCTACAAACTAGGTTTTACAAAGAGAATTGAAGACATGATATTAATCCTTTCACACAAAAATTCATCCCAGTCACAAAAAAAAAAAAAAAATGTTTTCTTTATTTTTTTTTCTGTTTTTGTTTTCGTTATCGCAGTGCGCAACAAAGTGTTATAAAAACTATATACAGAAGAATAAGTAGTAAAACTGAAAAAATTTATCTCATTCATTTACTAATAACAACAGTATAGGTATTATTATTATTGTGTTAATTTCGTTATTGTTGTATTTATATATTAATTCATAGTTAATCTTGATACAAATATAGTCATTATGGTGACAAGAGTATATTTATATTCAAATCCTTCCTCTCGTAAGTATGTATGGTTTTTCTTTCTATTCACTTTTTGTCATGTGTGATTTTTAATCAATCATGAAAATTTTCATGTACATACATGTCAAAGAAAGAATGAAAAAAAATATGTTACTTCTGGACTTAATTTAGTATTCTGTAAGATGTTTTCTCTTTATTTATTTGATCTAAAATTGTAAATGAATGAAGAAACATGAACCCAATAATTAATTAAAGAAAAATGGATTTGAGTTTTTACCTGCAATGAAGAGAACAAGCAGCAAAACTGCCAGAGTATACAAAATTAACCTTCATGTTTTTTGCTTGGTGTTGAAGTGTACTCTTCCGTTGAGATTTATGAGGATTTCGATAGGTTTTTAGGGTTTTAATAAAAGAAATGGTTGTAACAAGGTGATATATAAATATATATAAACATATGTGAAAAAATAATGGTTGTATATATATTAGTAAGTTGACGTGATTTGTTTTTCAGCACAGCGTGATTGGTAATTAAATTTCCTAGCCATCAATGTGCAAGTGAAATTTGAACTCCAAAACTCTTATATCAACCAAAAGATTTCACCAACTGATACCCGTTCAAATTGATACAAATTCTTTAAATAATAATGATGTGTTTTTATAATATCTTAAGAGATGTTCATCTAACTAAGTAAAAGGAGCAAATATTCACGACACACTTTAATTGCTTTCTCAATGATAAGAGCAATCATAAACTAAAAAAGATAAGATAAAGCCCTCTTTAACTTCTTAGTTTAGCCTTGTTGCATATGAAAACAGACCGAAAGGGAAAGCATTAATTGATATTCCAATTATATTATCTATTAATTACATGAGTTTTACGTAATTAGGAAATTCACCATTAATTAGTAAAGATCTCCCCAGGATACATTCAACTATGTATGAAAAGTGCGCATCTCAAAAACTTGAATCTTTTAAAAATTAAGATTGTATTCGTTACTTCATTGATTTGAAACCCTTATACGTCGAATGCCAGTTTGTAGAATTAAAACCTTCGACTATTCTAAAAAAATATGATAGAGATGAAACCTATAGAGTGCGTGGACTACACAGTGGTTGAATTGTATTCAATGATTTAAGAAATTAAGTTACATAGCCGCAGCAACGGTGGGCATATATATTTCTTTTTGATTATCTATTACAGGTTGTATATATCAACCATCATATATGGTTGTTCGGTCACCTTGGCCAGCTACTCATAGCTTGTCAGCTCCACAATCGTTGGCTTTTGCTTTCTCGTAAGCTTCTTATCACTTTTTTTTTTTTTTTTTCTACTAGAGGAGTGTAATCAATTGATGTGGATTTAAATTCAGTGCGGATTTTAGATTTGATGCGGTGATAAAGTCATTCACGATTTTAGGGGTTACTCTGAAGTTTGTCAGATTTGTTTTTGGAGTTGCTTGAAAAGTAAATGCATTGAGAAAATCTTTTGCAACATTTTGAGAACAAACGGACATGTGTGGCAATTTAGGTCATTAAATTGTAAGTAAAAAGCATCTTTCACTTTGAACGCCTTATTTACTAATCATTTCTTTTACTATCTATATAAGTAGAAAAAGGAAACAACCTTTTAGAGTTGAATAAATCCCAATCATTTAAAAAAAAAAAAAATTTTCATACTGTAAGTCGAATAACGTGCCAAAAGTGCTAATGTCCTTTATATTAATAACAACAATATAATTGCTGTTATTATCATGCTGAGGCCTATGTCGGATGTATAAAGAAAGTTAATCTTGATACAAATATAGTCACTATTATGATATGATAAAACATTTATTTATTTATTTATTTTTGGCCAATGCTGTAATTATTGACTTATTGTTTTGTTTTATGTTCATTTCCTTTTTTTCTTAAAAATAATCGTATTAATGCTCGATGTTCAATATAATAATAGAAATAAGTGACATGAATGGTAGAAGACTAATGGGAAACTGTAAGCATGTGTTACCATACCCCTAAAATAAGCCCTATAAAAGGTCACGTCTTGCACATTGTTGCATTTGTATAGCAGGTGATGCACGCGCCATACATATATAACATCCCAATTTGGGTTATTGAATTTGAATCCGACTGTCCTTTTTTTCTTTTGGTGAAAAAAAGTAAGACCTAACAGGTGTAAATTTTAAGAGTCATTAGATTTAGCTTCAATTACGATCTTGCACTTTAATTAAATGTAGGATCTTTGGTAAAATTTAATCATATATATGCACGTAAATCCACGACAATATTAAAGATAGAGACAAGTTAAATGAACCAAAAAAACTTACATTTTAATTCATAAAAAAAATTGTATTAGAGTTTTTTTAATTTTTTATCTTTTTTTTGATTAAGGATCCCTGATTGAAAAAAAATTATGATATATATATATATATATACACACACAAAATATGTACAACAAAAATATTATTATATTATAAGATGTACTAATATTTTATATTTACACACACATATATATACCTATAACTAGTTGTTGAGATTTAGGAATTAAAACAAATACTAATTAATATTAGATAACTCATAAGATGTAGATGCGGTATTGGAACTGTACATGTTGTCATTAATTGTTGATGACAACGTTCACACATATACCGCCTGTTGCACAAAATTATTATTTAAATAACAACCTTCATATATGTTGCGTACTTCTAAAACTAAACTGCACGACGCAGTTGCTTATTGTAGTAAATCATGCATGTTGCTAGATCATAACATTTTCTAACGGGAAACGATTTCTTTTTTTTTTTTCTTGGGGGTAATTTTTTTAACTCAAAGTAATATGAAATTGGTAAAAATTAAAACATAAATTGGAGATATTGTAACATTTTTTTTTAGTAAATTATTATCAACTGGAAATTTTAAAATATTTTAAGTAAAAAATCAAATTTCGATAATTCCATTGAGGAAACTCACTTAATTAAAAAAAAACTTATTTAATTAATATTTCCCACCCTTTCATTAATCCCCCCCCCCCCCAAAAAAAAAAAAAAATCAAAAACACCACCAAAAAAGAAAGCTTCTGCGGGACTCGACAATGTAAAAGTAACTCCTTATAAAAATCCTTAGTCAGACAATCATATTTGATTGAGATCTTCATCGTGGTTTTTTCTGAACCATAAGTTAAAGTGAGTACTTATCTGAATGATAAAGATGTACACCTACATACCCGGAACCAGAAGCAAAGTTTAATTAACTAATAATTAATAATTAATTTGTTTCGAATGACATTTATTTTCCATTGTTAGTGAACTTATTACTTCCGGGAACAAATAATTAATGTGATTGATTATAGAAAAATCACTTTTCTATTTTCAGCAAAGTAACATCACTTAGTTATCAATTGCTAATTTTGGAAGTCTAGTTACCAACTTATAGCTGGCAAGCTCTGTCTAAACTCCAGTTAAGAGGATATATAAAGACTTTCAGCTGTTTCATCAAGTCTTGAACAGTCCTCTTGATTTATGCAGAAGGTGCTTATGGCAGATATCGAACAGAATTTAAGTACTAGTGCGAGAACTGCTAGTACAAGATTAATATTGGTGGGTAAGTTTGTGAAAGAGTTTGAGAAATTAAGTCGCGTAGCTGCTCCGATGGTGGGCATTTTTCTTTTTGATTATCTGTTACAAGTTGTGTCAACAATGATGGTTGGTCACCTTGGTCAGCTTCAGCTTGCCAGTGTCGCCATTGCCACCTCCCTCACGAACGTCGTCGGCTTTAGTTTTCTTGTAAGCCTCAATTATTTCTCTTCTATAACTTCTTCTTCTTCTTGAAATAAGTTACGGTTTTGAATTCACGAGAGAGTTAGCATTAAGACTACTTCTTGAAGTTAGGTATGACCTACGTATTGTATTTTGTGGTATTTTCTTAGACATTGTTGTTGTACAAATGACATCAGGCGCGGAGCAGCCATGAACCATCAGTCTGGGGGGCATTCTGTTATGAAAAAGAAGTAATGGGGGTTAAAGTAGAAAATCACTATTTTGAATGTTCAGCTTCTGAAACTAGGGCCATCATTTTGGATTAGGAACAATATACTACTGCTACGTACATAAGACAAAAATGACAGAAAGTTTGAAATGATTTATAAGCCCCGTGTTTTATTTTTGTCTAAGTTATTTTAGTTTTATTTGACAAGAAAAAAAATGAAATGAAATTGTATGTTATCTTCATTTTTTGTTGATAAAAGAAAAACATATTTTAGTCATTTCTGTCATGTTGATTTTATGTCAATGTCGCATGACTGTTACGAACCAAATTATCGCGACAACAACTAGTTGAGGTAAAAAGTTTAATCAAATTTAATGTCAAAGTTCAATTTATAAGAAGATATATTTTTTTATTGTTCATCCTTAATCACTTATTTTATTAAAAGAGAGCAGGAGAAAAAAAAATTAAGAGAGAATTCTTGATCATTTTTTACAAGTCCAGAATTCTCCTAACTATTTCACAAATTTGCCAATAGAGATGATCTGTCACCACTAATGAATTTTAATCTTCTCCAATGCTTTGATGTTGTTAATAACTTGGTTACATCTTGTACGCGGCAATCAGTCGGGATTGGCCGGTGGATTGGAGACATTGTGTGGGCAAGCATATGGAGCGCAGCAATATCAAAAGCTTGGGATCCATACAAACAGTGCCATAATAAGCCTCATCGCCATTTGCCCCATAGTATGTATCCCTTGGATCTTCATGAACAAATTGTTACTTGCGTTGGGCCAAGATCCATTAGTCTCCCACAATGCACAAAAATACTCATTATGCCTAATCCCTGCATTATTTGCAAATGCAATCCTTCAACCCATAACCCGATTCATGCAAACCCAGAGCTTGATTTGTCCCATGTTAATAACCTACTTTTGCATTCTCTGTTTTCACATTCCTGTATGTTGGATTCTAGTGTTTAAACTAAAGCTAGGGACTCTTGGAGCAGCTGTTGCATTTGGCTTATCTACTTGGCTCAATGTGGTATTGGTTTCACCGTATGTGATGTACTCTTCTTCATGCAAAGATACACGTGCAAAATTATCCAAAGAGGCTTTTCTTGCTATCAAACAATTTTTTGCCTTTGGTCTACCTTCTGCTTTAATGCTTTGGTAATCCTTTAGTTATTATATGTTTTGTTATAATTACTCTTGGAATATATTGAATTTTACGCAACTTAAATCTTTTTTTTTTTTTTATGTTGGGGTTGCAGCCTCCGATGGTGGTCCATGGAGATGTTGGTATTATCATCTGGGTTTCTTCCGAACCCTAGGCTAGAAACTTCAGGGCTCTCTATATGGTAAGCCCCTAATTCAACATGTGCTTGAGTAATTGTTTTTTCTCTTGGGAAATGATAAAGAAACTACAAAACGGGTCTGTTTTGGCGTGTTTGTTGATACACGTCTATAAAGAAAAAGAGCAATGATATTTAGACTGAATTCTGACAAAAACAACGGTAAAGCAAATTGCAGGTTCCACTATCACTTCTGAGTATTCCTCTAATTTTTTGCTATAATTGTGATCAGCCTTGCAATCTCTACGCTGCACTTCATAATACCATATGGGATTGGAGCAGCTGCAAGGTATTTTCAATATCTAATAGTTATCAACATTTTCTAAATTTTAGAATATTTCACATATGTAACTATATACTAAAAAGCAAGGTATATATCAATTGCTTATGATAATCGTCTTAATTAATTATATATTAAAAATAATATATCAATTATTTTCTGACATACAGCACTAGGGTTTCGAATGAACTAGGAGCTGGAAATCCAGAAGCAGCTCGGTGGGCCGCTTGGAGTGCTGTGTTTGTTGCTACATCAGAAGCCGTCACAGCCAGCACGGTTCTCTTCAGTTGCCGCTTCATTGTGGGATATGCTTACAGCAATGACAAACAAGTGGTGGATTTCATTGCCACCATGACTCCACTCATATGTTTGTCAATTGTTCTAGACACCTTACATGCAGTCTTCCAAGGTTAGTTTCTAAATTAATGTGTCTTTTATGAATGACATCAGTTGCTGTGGTTATGTGTTACAATGTGAATAAGATCTCTTTGAATATAGGAGTTTCAAGAGGTTCCGGATGGCAGCATATAGGTGCATGCATCAACTTTGTAGCATTTTATTTGGTTGGACTCCCTCTTGGCGGAGTGCTTGGATTTGTAGTTCATTTGCGAGGGAAAGGACTTTGGACTGGCATTGTTGTTGGTTCGGCTGTACAGTCAACACTTCTATGCCTCATTACATGCTTCACAAATTGGAACAAACAGGTTAATTAATTAATTCTATGTATATATGTTCAGTAACATCCTACACTTATCTTGAGGATTGCATGAAGCCCCATTATTGACTTGTTTTCACTGTCACTTTCGACTCTCCTTGCAGGCAGCTAAGGCCAAGGAGAGGCTAAGGGAAAGGGAGGGAAGCTCCACTGTGTAAAATATATGAGTGAAGTGGGAGAAAAAAAAAAGAGAAAAGAGGGGGGGGGGGGGGAGAACTTCCCAATCATTTCTTATGTTGATATCAATGTTGGCTTATTATCGAAATATTTTACTGACGTGTAAATATAAGTTTTTTCCCCCCTTACGTTATACACTTTTTCTATTTCATTAAATCACTTATCAAGCAGAAATTTATGCACATGGGTCCACTAAACAAATACAATTATAATTTACATAGAAGCGATGCATAAACAACGACTCCATGGCCCAATGGATAAGGCGCTGGTCTACGGAACCAGAGATTCTGGGTTCGATCCCCAGTGGAGTCGTTTGCTTTGGTTCATTGTTTTTTTGTTCCCCCAACTTTTTTAGGGCAAAATAGTTCGGGTTCCCCGAACCGGATGGAAAAAATACTAAAGCAAATCCTAATTCCAAATTGGAAGACCTGACACTCAAACAACGAAGAGTCCGTCCGTCCGTCGCTGCAATCCCTAATTCGACTTCATTTTTCCATGCACCGACACCGCGGAGTCTGTCCGTTGTCCTCACTCGTTACGATGCCTCGCTTCCACTTCGGCTGTCCCAAGGTAAATTGTTGAATCGTTGATTTTTGATGTTAAATACAGGCCTCCGTTGATGTTGAATTCTTAATATTTGAGAAAGAACGGATATTTAGGGTTATTATTTTTATATATAAATATATCTGATTGCCTCATTTTGTAGTCTCATATCCTTGTGATTGGCAAGCGATTCACCCAAATCCAGCTAAAGCCTAAATGCTTGGTGACTCTCTCACCGCAATGAACAGAATCGTAAACGTATTACCTCATTGAACACAACCGGATTGAATTTTTTAGGTTGACCCAACTAACAGTTGTTTGGATTTATATAATTCTCCAGCTCAATTAGTTAACTGATTGTCAATTACAGTCAATACGGTGAAGAACGACATCGTTGAACTCTCACAAAGGGTACGGGTGATTCTCATTCTGACAAGGTGGCAAATTTCCCTCACTGAATTGAAACCCTGGCTGGTATTAAGTATCAATATCAGTTTTAATTGCATTTTTCCTTGGCATGGCTTCAAGACTAATTGGAACAGCACCACATGAAGCTGAAAGTCCTTATGAACTCTCTTTAAGGCAGGCTTTTGACGCTCTTGAATCAAAACTAAGACCCCCTTTTGCTTTAATGGTCCCGAATCCACAAGAATACATGCAGCTCAATAGGGCTATTCTTTATGGGGTTTTATGTGAACCTCATTTTGCCAAAGGTCATATTAAGCATTTACATGCTATAGTCACTGATGGGTATGCTTTATTTGTGAGTTTGCTCATTAAAGTTGTTAAGGAGTTGTATGTTAAACTGTTTGATTCTGTGAAGAATCAGTTGATTTGGGTTACGAAGGAGTTGATTAATGTTTCGGCTGTAGGGTTTGATGGTTTATTAATGAGTTTGTTGAGGCAAATTGTTGGTGGAGATTTTAGTGATGGGAATTTGTGGTTGTGTTTTGAGTTAGTGAGCCTGTTTTTGAGTAAATGGGATTGTTTGTTAGAGGAGGAGCCTTTGGTTTTGAGTAGTGCTTTGTATACTTTTCTTCGTTTATTAGCTGATCATTGTAGATTATTGACTAATTCAAAGTTAGATATGTTGAAGCATTTAGAGATTGATTTTTGTGTCAAAATGTTGAGAGAGCAGTTTCAGTTATGTTTGAAGATTGGCAGAGATCTTATTCGGCTACTGCAAGAGTTGGTTCATGTACCTGTATTTCGTGCTATATGGAAAGATTTAATATTGAACCCGAGTGAGTTTAAGACCCTTGGGTTTTCGGATATATCGCAATTGTATCGTTTAAGGACTTCGTCCCGGTATTTCTTAACAAGGATCACTCCTGAAATGGAAACTCAATTGCGGTTTTTACTGACACATGTGAAATTGGGTAGCCAAAAGCGGTATCAGGCATGGTTTGCTAAGAAGTTTCTTTTTGGGCCAGAAAGAGAGACTTTGATAGTTGACATTATACGGTTTATATGTTGTGGACATCACCCCTCTAATGAAATCATTCAATCAGATATTATTCCTAGATGGGCTGTTGTAGGTTGGCTTCTTAAGAGCTGTCAAAAGAATTATGTTGAAACCAATGCGAAGCTCGCACTGTTCTATGATTGGCTTTTCTTTGATGAAAGTGTGGACAATATCATGAACATTGAGCCTGCAATGTTGTTGATGGTATGCTCAATACCAAGATACATTGACATGACTCACACTCTTCTCGATTTTTTATTCCTTCTTGTGGACAACTATGATGTTGACCGAAAGGGTATTATAGCTCGAGGAGTAAAATCAGCTTTTGCTACGCTTGTTCGTAAAGGAGTAGTTCAGTCATTGGATGTCTTGGTCTCATGTAAAACACTTTCTCCTTATCTGAAAGAGAGGCTACAGAAGACTCAGGTTTTGGAAGTTAGAGTTCCTAATGAATCGCATCTGTTACATATTTCTCATCACTCAATGGAAACTTTCAAGTTGCCATCTCCGACACCATGTTTGGAGACAGAGAGGCAACCAGTAAGAATTGGGGAATATGGATTGCCTATTAAATCTGCTGAAGTTCCTATTCCAGTTTCTGATGAATTAGTTATGGCATGCTGTTCATTGTCCAATAATAGTGTACCCATTGAGAGTTCAGTTCAAAATCTTGGATATCTTAGAAATTCTAATAAATTGGCCCTTTCCAAGACCTCGTAACACCATGCCTTTCAAGGATGGATGTACCCAAATCCTGTAGCACAGTGACTCAGTTCTAAGTTTCCTTTACAGCTCAGAAAAGTGGGTGCTTGACAGTTGAGCATCAACTTAAGGACTCAGTTTCACTTCAGTTTACAGTTAAATGTAAGAACGTTGCCTCTTAGAGTTGAGCAGTAAATTATATTATATCAGAATCTTTGCAGGTTGGGTTTTACATATTTAATTGAATTTTTTACCGATAAAATATTTTCTGATGAGTAAACAAATTATTGATCTATCACTAAGGAAAGGAAAATAGTGAGTAAACTTTTGGCTTGGAAAAGCAAGCCAAAATTGGTTTCATTTTGTATTATACCCATGCCTTTTAGTTTTTTCAATCATCTGTAACAGTTAAAATAGTTCTGTCATAGTTTATACAGAACAGTTAAAATAATTCTGTCATACTTTATACGGATTTTCTACTCTATATAATTTTGATTAACTTCTGTCTTATATATTACTGCTATTTTTAAGGGAGTGTTTTCTTCATGGTTTCATTGCCACAAGAAGCAGCTTCACTTTAGGTTTCCATTTTAGCCTGATTTGGACTTGGTTTTCTGCAAGGCAGATACAGAAAAATGATTATTTGTTGTATTAGCTGAAGATCGTAACACCAATAGTACAAAGTCTTTAGAATTTCTGGTGTAATACACTCTTCCAAAAATTTGTTGCTGTGTACATGGAAATGCGGCAACAATTTATTGCTGGGACATATATCCGAAGAGCTTAAGACATTAAGACATTCTGGAGGGAAATATAGTGAAAGATTTTACAATTCTGAAGCAAACAGTTTTGGTTCTGATAATAGAACCTTGTGAGCCATTTGTTTGCTTTTCTGGGAAAAATGATTAATTACATGCTATCTCAATACTAAAGCATCTGAAAATAAAGAGAAATCACATTTTTTTGCAACAGGGCACTGCATTATAACAAAATGGACTGTTGCTTCATTGTTCCAATGCTTGTAATTATTTTTGAGAGTTATAATGGTTGGCATTAGAAGCGAACAATACTATTAGGATGATGTATCTGAAAGAGGGTTAAAATGCTTTAAGATCACTGCTGTTGTATGTCACTGCCAATTTTTAATAGAAGTTTGTTTCCTCCTCTTCCCTGTCTAATTTTGATTCTAATCTTTCGCTTTTTTATCTCCTAGTTTCTGGCTTATATCATCTACCTAAGGTCCCTTAGCATTCTAATGTTAAGTTTGCATTTTGGAGTTTATGGTCTGGGAATTTTCATCTTCTTTGACTTATAATTGACTTGGTTGTTGCATGTCCGGCATTATGGCTTTAAGATATCAGAACCTAGTGCTTTGCTTATTTTAGAAAATAATTCACATCATAGTAAATCATCTAATTATGCCTCTTTCTTAATCTCAGAGATACTGGTTCAGACTCATTGAGGATGCCTCTAGAGCTACTAGGGACATCATAACACTTCGGAATCCAAGCGAAACTGGTACCTTTCCCCTCTTATGTTTTGAAATCTTGAAAATTGTTGAATTGATGAGGTTACGAAGGGAACAACTCCAAGTGGCTTAAGCGTATGTTACACAACACCTGATGGCTTGGGAGCTACATAAGATATGGAGATCAATTTGTTGAATAAGCAAGCAGATTTTTGAAGTGTAGAGTAAATGCTTGAAAAAGTGACAGAAATTTGAGCTGCACAAGATGAGATGGCATGTTAATATTGTTATGGTTAGCAGGGTCTATAACTTTTCTGCAGTCTGAACACTGAAATTTGAGGGAAGAGTGAAGAAGACCTGAAAGGGTATTAAGAAAGGAAATTGAGAGTCAAGAAGTTATGCTGCAGGCCTGCAATCCCTGCTCAACTAGAAAGGACATTGTCAGCAATGAGGATCACTAGCACCAATAGGTATTCTTTTTCTTTGTGAAATATTAGCTGAGATTATGAAAACATAATTCTCAGCTAATATAAGATTATGAAAATCCAGATATTGGCCTTGGCTATGCATTTTTCAGCAACTTGATTAAGCTCAATAGTTGTTTTCATTTTATAATGTAAAAATTTTCAGTCATTTTGTTGCTCGCTGAACAATTTGCTTGGTACTGTGGTGTTATACTTTTAAAGCTTTATTTATTTTTTTCTTATGAGCTTTTATGTGGGATCTCATACATGCATGAATTAGCAAAATATTCATTTCCATCTAGCATTTATCATGCTCAAAAAAGAAAATGAAATAAGGAACGATACATAACATCCATGTAATGAATGGCTGACATAGATGTCTCTTTGCCCATATGGCACAAAGTGTGTGTGTTTTTTGGTGCCTCTGGGGCTCAAAGAAGGCTTCTAGAAATTGGAACATCTATTATCATCAAGTCTCTATAGTTATTTATCTTCAAACTTTTTGAACAATTGCTTGCCCTTGTAAATAGAGTTAGCAACTTAGCATAATCATGCACATGCTGCTAGCTAACAGGAAATATCCTTTGCCATTTGCAATGCACTCATGTCTATGGGGAGCAAATGCGGTGGCTGACATGTTTGCAATATTGCATCTGTACCTTTTTTGAAATGGTAGGATTGCCTAGTTGCCACCAAAGGAGACTCGGACGATGTTCAACTTGGATTGCTAGGGCTTGTCTCACTTATTGCTTTTTTTGACTCTTTGGTCTATGGACGATACTGATGCTAATATTAGCTTCAGAAGGATTTTTCGGAGCTGATGGCTTTTGGTCTGTGTTGAAGTTTTCCCCCGGAGGTGTAGGTTTAAGGGCTTTAGCTACTGGGATTAGCATTTAACATAGAAGGAACACCTAGCTGTTTAACTTCTGGGTTCTGCAGAGGGAAGAGCTGTGCTGCAGAACTTTCATTTCTGCTTGAGAAACCAACCATACACTTGGGATTCCTTTCCACAAGTCGCTTTTTTCTTTGGCAGCCTGAGCATTGTTATTTGGTGTGCCGAGTTTATCTCTGCACAGCAGACTTTATGTGTGGATGATCTCATATTTCAGTAGTCTCTCATTCTGATATGTGTCTTCTTTTGATGCTGCCATTGTTGGCTTACAGAATACTGTGTCATTGGCCGTTCCCACCCCCAGTGAATGCAAAATTGTAAATGTTGTTTTTTTTTTTTTTTTTTCTCTACATCAAACCTCTTAGTGGATGATTTTTCCAATTTTTATAATCTATTACTTCTTTCAATAAAATTAATCTACTCTTTATACTCAGAAATGATCATGGACATTGCATGTCATTAAGGTAAATAATTCAATATAAATAATATCAAAACATTTGTGTTTAGAGCAAAGTATAATACAGCAGCAAAAAAGGCTAGAGATGCATGCATCAAATTCAAATTCATTGACATCTTCTCTTTAGCTGAACTGGAAACCCACCCCTCATCTTAAGCAGCAAAGATAGTTTGTAAGGAGGGTTCATCATCTTCTCTGGAGTCGCACCTCCGTTAACAGCTTCCATCTCAAACTGATGCAACACCACTGCAGCAATCGACTTCATCTGCAGATAAGCCATGTCCTTCCCCAAACACAACCTGGGCCCTCCGTGAAACACCGGAAACTTAAACTGATCACACGGCTGAAACACCCCATCATCATCCAACCACCTCTCGGGCCTAAACTCTCTGCAATCCTGTCCCCACACTTTCTCCATCCTCCCCATTGCATAAGCTGAATAATCAGCAAACCACCCTTTTCTCACCGGCGTCCCATCCGGCCACACATCATCGTCCACCGTCAATCTCGAATCAATAGGCACTGGTGGAAACAGCCGCATTGACTCTGACAGAGCAGCATGTAAGTAGTGCAACTTCTTCAGCTCATCATAGCTGAAAATCCTGGGCTCATTACCCGACAATGAATCCAACTCCGCGCGTAATGCATCCGCACACCTGGGGTGACCGGCGATCAACCAGAAAAACCAAGTCAGCGCGGTCGATGTCGAATCTTTACCTGCAAGAACGAAGCTTATAACAATATCTCTCAGAAACTTCCTCCTCTGTTCTCCATCTTTAAACTCCATATCTGAGCTCGCTACAATGAATCTTGATAACAAATCTTGGTGATTTTTATCATCACCACCACCACTACTAATCTTTAAGCTCCGTTCTTTTGATGCGATGACATCCATAGCGTACTCGTTGATCACATAAATTGCTTCTTTAAAGAGCTTCTCCGGTTCAATGTTGAGCCATCTTTTCACTTTCCAAACGGCAGCAACTGGGGACATGAATCTTTTCCAGCAAATCTCGGTGGCGTCGTTAAATGCTTCAATAAAATAAGAATTTTCCTCCATAGTAGAAGGATCAACACCAAATGCAACGTTGCATATATTATTAAAAGTGAAATCTTCCAACACTTTTTGCAAATCAATCACCGAGCCCTCGTCGCAGTCGATGCACAGTGACGGCAAGAGCCGTTCCGTGATCTCCGATTCGACCACGTCCGATATGAAGTTCTTGAGGGACTTGGTGCTGAACTCGTGGCTGGCGATCTTGCGCTGGAGAGTCCAGGTGGGTCCGTCGGCGTTGAAGATGCCGTCGCCGAGGAGCTCGCGGAGGACGCCGTAGAAGCGGGAACCTTTGACGTAGTTGGGGAAGTTGGTGTGGAGTAAGTGGCGGACATTGGCGGGGTCGGCCGTGGCGACGCCATTGGAGAGGTTGAGGAAGGATTTGACTTGGAGAGTGGAAGATGGGTTTGCGGCCAGCTGCTCGGCGACCCAGTCGTGGAAGCGGTGGCGGTTGCGGAGGAATCCGGGGAGGTTTCCAATTATGGGATGGGATTCTGGAGATGGGGTTTGGGTTTGGGTTTTGGATCTGGATTTAGAAGAGAAGAAGGAGAAAGTGAAGAGTATGAGAGTGAGAAACGTCAGAAATGGCACTACGGCACTGTTTAGGTCCAACATCGTTCTGTTCTGTGAAGTGAGAGGAATTTTGGTCCTCTCTTTGTATGATAACGGGACACCCCAACTTTCAATTACGAAATCTTTCTGGTGACACATTTTTATTTTATTTTGAAGATTTTACTCTATATAATGAACATTTTAGATCTCAACTTTGTTTTGAACCGTTATCAATTTTTAAAGATTAAATGGGTATAAATACAAATGATATTTAATATTTATGTATTTACTAATCAAAAGAAATTAGATCATATAGTTTAAGAAATAAATATTTTTTATATAAATATTTTTTTAATACAATACTTACTCCTCATTTAAACATTTTTTAATTCAAATAGAAATCACGAAAATTGATCTTTTATATTCAAATATAATCATCTGAAAATCAAAATATTGGTTGCAAACAAATCAGCAAGCAAAATTTTTAGAAAAAGCCCAAAATTAGTACAGATTTCAGACATTTAATAAATAAATCCTTAGGAAATTGAGATTTCTCTCTCGACTACTTGAGTTACTTTTATCAATTTTCTTTGGCTATCTAATCTAGGACTAGCTTAGAATTACGGTTAAAATTTAATAAATTATTTATTTTATAATTTTTAATAAAGATAATGTTTGATAAGTTCTATAAAAATAATTTGTTTCTTAATTTTTTCTATTTTGTCAGCAACTTTTAAGCACAGGTATGAGGTTATTTTCATAAGTAACTTATTCAATAAGTTACCACACGTTTTAAAAATTTATATTATAACCCTATATTTTCATAAAAAAGACAATTATATCATATTTATCAATAAATCCTAATATATAAATCGTTAGGTATTACATACTGCTATAATTTAGTTACTGTGATAACCACATAAGTTCACCCTAGTTTTGGTTGGATTATGTAATAAATCATTAGATATCATATTATCACCATAATTTAGTTATTTCTTATGTAATCCATATAACTTTTTATTTTTTTTTGAATTATATATAAATATAAATTTTTATCATATTTTATATAATAGAGTATGAAGTTCTTTAGGTGTTTTTAAATGAGTTTTTTTAAGGTAAGTTTACATATTTAAGAAAAAAGATATATCTAAATAATTTGTTAAATATACTCTAAAAATAAAAAGTAATTAAAACTTATGTTTATTTTGATTATTATATAATAAAACATCATTTTCGTAATAAAACTTACCAAATATTTATACTCTATTTTTCAAACTTACAACAACCGCAACAACACAATTTGTTAATATAAAATTATTTTTCTAATTAACAGCTTATTTTATTTATACAACATAAGTAACTTATTTTGTTAATCTCCGTAAACCCACAATAGCCCATAGTGTGTGATTACACTCTTTAGTTATTGAGAATGAAATGTTAAAAAATTTGTTTCTAATACGTAATCTATGAGGAAGGTGGATGCAACCATTGGTAGAGAATTCACTTTTAGTAGATAATTTTGTGAATAACATTAATATGATTGTTCTAGTTTTTCATCCGATTGAATCATTAATTAAGGCATGGATTTGCAACGCATAAGGGCATCCCAACAGTATTCTTACCCTGTAAACCGATTTCTATGCAACTCGATCAATAACATCTCTAGAGTCCACTCCTACGCCATATTACAAGTGAAACAGAAATTGTAAAGACTACCATTAAAACAATCCAAGCGAGGCTGGCAATATCCATGTGTAATATATTCCTATCTCTATGAGTACGAAGAAATTAATTATTCCTTTACTGTTTCCTAATAAAGTAATAATGGTCAACGACGACCCAACACCACCCTTGGCATTAATAAGTTTATATGATTAAAATTGTTAAACGTTTGGCTGCCTCGGTTGGCTTTGTCATATTTATAGGCTTTTGGGTGCTGGTGACAAGCAACACACATTCGGCATTTGAACCAAATAGAAGCTACATGATATACTTCGCAATTTATAATCGCAGAGATAATATTTAATTATTAGTTAAGTATAAAATTTTTTTTTCAATTAAAAACGTTTGGACGAGATTGACAAACCTCACCTACTAAATAACAACCAACTTATACTTCTATTGACTTGAATTTGAGTTATCGCGAATACAAAACCCATTTACAACCAACCAATATCCTCTGGAGCTGCCTGCACCGTATTGGTGTGTGCACTAAATTAAACGTTCTTGGGAGAGACAGCTTCAAAACAAAGATGACATTGAAATAAACAACAATAATTTGAATAAGAGAGCAAATGTTTTGGAGGCTTTTTACTTTAGCTAACTTATTCTAAAATCTTTTGCCATGTCTTTGCCTCTTGTGAACTTCTGGCGCCTTCACTGAGCATCCCCTTTGGTCTTTTTTTTTTTTTTCCCCAAAAAGCCGAGCATTGGTTAATTTCCTCTCATTCCTGATCACATTTTATATTTACTATGAGCCTTGAGACGGCTATTCTTCTTCACCAACATAATTTCATATGATTACGGACGGTTGGTTTTGTTTTAACGACTTTTTACTTAACTTTCTTTCTCAATTTTCTTGTGTATTCTCAGACGGAAGCACCTTGGCCTCTCTTACAATAGTGGGAAAATCATGACAGAACCAGTGGCGGTTTCTCTCATCTAGTTTGGTACTGGATGGCGAGAACCAGACAGTGAAGCTGTATGAAATGCCATAAAATTTTTAACTCCATCTTGATAGGACAGTAAACATTCCCATGCGCGTACCTTGGGAGATTGTTAGGACGTTGTAAGACAGATAGAGACAGTTCAAATGCTCTCAACTTTCTGATAAAGTAGATACTAGCGCTGAGCGTTTCTTCACAGGACCTGAACTCAACATGACTCCACAGCAAGTGGGTCAGATTTCACAGCCAGTTTTTAACAAGACTGCTATTGAAAATTTTAAAGGGAGCTTGAATTGTTCTCGTGTATTTGAATTGCACAGAAATACAACCCGTAATTACAAGCACCGCAGTTAAACGTCACAACATAGAATTTCACCAAATGAGAAGGTTAATTGCTATGAAATTGTATAAAGAATCCAGAAAGCCAAGATGACCATGAAAGACCAATACTCATGATATTATACTCATACAAACAAGACTTCTAAGTCAAAGGCAAATAATTCTAAGCTTGGAGAAGGGGGAAAAAAAATTACTTGATACACCAAGCTGCTCAATATGACTTTCCACAGTGTATTAAGCTCCCAGCACCCAAGAAAAGACCAAAAATAGCAGCACTACCAAGTGTGGTTTGTCCAATATATCTAATCTTCAGAAGTCCCGGTACCTGCATTTCCCCAGACACAAAAGTTAAATAATTAACTAATGAACTGCCCTGTCACTAAAAATATTGAAAATGCATTTCCCCAGAAAAAAGTTAAATAATTAACTAATGAACTACCCTATCACTAACAATAGTGAAAATTCTTATTAAAAATTTATTGTCAGATATAATCGGGTATTTCAACTGGTTTGGAGGTCAAAGGATCACCTTCAGTTTTCTATGCAAATAAACTAGGATGTTTACCAAGGATAAGAGAACATAGATTTCACACAGATCGTCATTTCCAGCGATGGTGCATATCAACAGTCATTCCTAATGATTGCATTTTGATTATTTTTCTACCATCAAACTAGCAAGACGCCCAAGATGAACTAGAGCCGACTTAAATACTAACAAATCCACATCCAGGTTCAACAAGCACAATTTAGCCAGTGATGCCATCCATTGGCAAATCCATCATCAAGCTGGAGGCTTTTCAGTGTACTTTTACTTATAATGTCCTCAAGAAATATCCCCTCACATTTGGTTAAAAACTAATATCAACTGCAGCATCAGGAAACTGACTCTCCTAAAAAGTACGACCATGGTTCTACATTGCCATATCACGCTTCACCTATTGATCATTACAATGAACAATACTTTTCCTAATTCTTGTCATGTTTGCAATCGGTGTCCATAAACTAGCCACCCTAAATTTGAAGACTTATTCAGAATCATTAACATCCACAGGAAAAAAAATGTAATCATTTCATTAAAAAAACTACAACAATGAAGAAGGAATCTAAAAATAAAAGATAAAAGATGTAGTCATTTCATTAAATGACAACAATAATGAAGAAAGAATCCAAAATTATATGTGTGCTGAAAGTTGCAAGTTGTAAGGGTATATTTGGGATTGGCGTCTAATGGAATGGAATCACTGGCTGTCAAACGTAAGTAGACGAGTATACTAAAACCTTTCTATAGTCACAATGTTGAGACCAAATAAGTTTAATTATTATGATGAGGTTTAACCTTATAGAGGTGTAAATACAAAATTACTGTTTAGACTTCATTGTCGATACAAAGGTAAAATATGCACTAAATTAATAATTACTTAATAGAGCATTTCAAATCCAATGTACAATCATTGATAAAAAATAAACATAGTTTCAAAAACTAGTACATGTATCATGTTGGGAATATGAACAATCATCTTTGAAGTCTAAACGTCTGCCTTCTCTTTTAATGTTTTCCTCTCAATGTAAATTCTATAAATTGTACAAAAATATATGTTATATTATTTAGTAATAACTGTAAAGAAATAGATCACTGGCCCAAACAACTTTTGAAAAATATTTTATTTCATCCTAAACCTTTAATAAAATATAGAATATATTTTTGTAATATGTAGATAATTATTACAATGTGAAGATGAATTCTTTAAGATGGGATCTAAAAAATTACAACTTTTTATCGTGTGGAGATTATTTTAATTTAGAACTGATCGAAATTTAGACCAAAATTTTTCTATTACTACATAGAGGTTTTACCATAATTTGTAAATATTAGAGACCAAGAATATGCTTACTGAATACTTTAATTGTTATGAAGTCGAGCAGAAGCACAAGCTGAAGCACAAGCAGTCCTTAAAAAACTCAATGTTCAGAATCGGGTCAGATACATACCTTATACCTAATTGCTTCATATGTTCCGTACACAGCACCTAGAAGAAAGAACACAAAATCAAGTATAGAAATAATGAATATGCCACTTCATGAATAGAGACAATCAGTATCAATCCCACAACTTTCCAACTAATATCTTCAAATTTCATTGGGTGCATGAAATTCCCGAAACTTCAGGCAACAACATTATGCAAGTCTCACAATGAACAAAGTTATAAGATAACATAACTTAACATAGAATCCGTGTTTTAACAGTTTTTTTCTTTTTTAAAAAACAGTGAATTGCATAAAAGTTTCACAATTTCATTGGGGGTCAATCGAAAATAAAACCCTAAACCCATGTAACAGCTGACTAAAAAGGCGTCAATCGAAAATAAAAATTTTAACTGTCAGTGTTCAGATTAACTAAAAAAGTAATCGATTAACTCCCAGAAAGGAAAAATTATTACATCCTAAATAAATGGTAGTACTAGAGAAGCAAAGCAAATTACGTTGTACGAAGTTTAAAAAAGTTAAAAAAAAAAAAGAAAATTACCAACAGCACCACCAACGGCGCCGCCGACAGCAACACCAGTGGTTACACGAGCCAGACAGCTGTTTTCCCTCGCCATAAAACTGTGCCTTGTCCCTCAGTTTAATTGCTGCGTTTGTGTTGAATCAAAATGGCTTGAATAATTCTTGGCCTGTTGTGTTTTTTGTCTGTTGATTCGATTGATGTATGGAATGGCCGGGCCTTCCGGTGCGTTGCTCTCTAACCCGAATCAAAATGGGCTTTATCCAACGACCCTAGTTTAAATGTTATTTTGTGACTTTGAATATCCACCGTCAAAAATAACGAGGATTTGTATGAGAATAATTTTCGTTCCGGACTTACATATTTAAGTCTGGTTGGAAACAATAAGTTTCAATGCATGACTTGATTGATTATTCAAGCAAAATGCTTAAAAACTACAATTCCGTTGCCGGGAATCGAACCCGGATCTCCTGGGTGAAAGCCAGGTATCCTAACCGTTGGACTACAACGGAGTTATAGTAGCTGCTCTACTTATTTATAAAAATGCTAATAATAGCTAAAACAGACAGTCGCCACAAGTTTTTCTCGAAGTCTAGAGAATAGTTATACATAAAATTATTTTGTTCCTTACTAAGAGTATTACTAATTCAAACTAATAATGTTAATATTGGAATCACCAGCATATATTTCAACTAATAATAAATAAATTATAATATTTGAACACTCTTTTTCACATCTTGGCTTTGTTATAACTTGTTTTAGGTTGGACCGCGTTAATAGAACTTGATTTTTGTTTGAGACTTAGAGCGAAAAGACATTAGACCGCTTTAGTAGAACTTGTTTTAACAATACATTCAATCAAGAGCTTTTGTTTGTTGTGTTTCACAATTGTAAATTTTGTTTGATGCGTTCCACAATTGTCTTCTTTTATGATTTTACACCAGCACGGGCCGTTGAATCAAAAACATGGGCGAAGCAAATTCCGGAATCAAAGGAGTCCAGTTGAATTTCACGGTACCACACGACCGAAGAATTCTTAAGGCAAATAAATTAAAAGCTAAAACTTTCTACTTTCGTTGCCGGGAATCGATCCCGGATCTCCTGGGTGAAAGCCAGGTATCTTAACCGTTGGACTACAACGGATTGTTTGTCGTGTTGCTATTTATTTTCAAACCATCAGAAGTCAAGTAATTTCCCAATTACAAAGGTTAAAGTTTGAGAAAATTAATGCAATTTTATATTAGTACACTTTTTTTTTTCTTCCAAAAAACTTATCAATTAGTCCAACTCATTCTTTTAATACACAAAAAAAGAGCCAATATTTTAATTAATTTGTTCGCTCTAATTCTAATTGATCCAATTCGATTCAATTTTATCTAGTCTAATTTAACGTTTAAAATATGTCCTAAATGGAAATTTACCGTACTTTTTGACATACACATGTCTAATTAGAGATGAGTCAATAGGTGATGCTAATCCCCTAGCTCGTACGGGGATAGCATGGCTCATTGGTTGAATGACACATGGCACATCACGACCCATGGACCAATCGTTTGGTTTGTGTCGTGCTTGGGCATGAAATTGAATGTGTCTTGGCACAGCACAAGTATAAGCCAATTGAGAGCCCAGTGTGTGGGTCGCAAGTTAATTTTTTTAAATTTTTATTGATTTTGTTTTGGGTCATAGGATTTTCAAACTTAACAAGCTAGCTTTTTTTTTTTCTTGTGTTGTTTTGTTATAGCAAATTAAATATAAATTTAAAAATTTAAAGTTTAAACTTTAACAGTGAATTTTGAAATTTTACATTGTAATCTAAATTTTTAATTTCACATTGATAAATATATTAAGTGAGTTATTTAAATTTAATTGAATGACTTGAATCATTATTAATAATACAAATTTTAAAGAATAAATATAATTATTACTCAATTAAATAAAAATACAATATTTGAAAGATAAATGAAATAAAATTCAGAATTATTACTAAATTAAATTAAAATTACAATATTTATTATGTTTGTTGTACTTAGTTGATAACTCCATATAGTTTGAGAGAATCATTACTTAACAAAAGTCAAAAAATGAAAAATAAAAATTGAGGCTCGTGGGCCAGCGCAAGTGGCGAAGGCTGACTGGACCCATATATGCTTACTGAGACTCAAATTTATCTTTTGCGCTTAATACAACTATGCTGTTTCTTAACGTCGATCGGCATAGTCTGATGATCATCTCTATGCTTAATCTTATGGTGATTATTTAAGAATTTAAGGCAATCCAAACATACCCTAATCCACATAAAAATATTAATTTTATTAAGTTTTGAAGGAATTCAATTTACCATTGGTGTTTATAGATTAATCATGATCGAGACTATTATCCCTATTAAGTATCATTTTATAACTAAAGATGAAAAAAATAAGTGATTTTGTTTGGTACACCTTTTCAAGTAAAATTTATTTAAATAGAGTTTTTTTAGTATAATTTTTATAAATAAAGTTTTTATTCTAAACTATTTAGTTGTTTGTTAAGAACTTTTATTAAAAATTTATAAAATTACTTTAATAGACGTATTTTTAAAGTAATATTATGGAAAGAATAAAATAAAATTATTAAATAAGTAGAGAATATTTTATAGATTTTAACATTTAAAAAAAATTTCAAACTCTACTCCCAAAGGTCTAAAATTTAAGTTTTTACTAATAGAGGTAAAACATCGTATTTAAGTTTAAAAAACTCTACTAGTAAAATAACTAAACAATAAAAAAATTATGATAAAAGCTTATTTAATTAAATAAGCACTTATAATCATTAAATAAATTGTATTAAATTGACACTTAACCCTGTAGATTAAGGTTTTGCTTAAGATGCGTTACATCCTAGCTGCTCCCACTTTCTTTATACCTGCGTGCAGCCCAGCTGCCTAGCAACAATCTCGAATGGATTGTGAGATTTATTCTCAAATAATAACTGCGTGTATTTGGAGAGTTTTTTTTTTTTTAATGTGTGTGAGAGTAATGAGTGTATTTAGATTTTAAGAAGTGCGGTTTCTTATTTAATTATTATATTCTAATAAATGTTAGTGGTATAATTATTTTCTCTTGTGCATAATTACCGAACCAAGTTCAATTTCTGTATTCTTTATTTTTTCTGTGATTATTTAGCATATTTAATTCCGTATTCCACTAACAACATGAAGATAAATACAAGAAAACTGAACAATGCCGGCTTGTGGTTTCTTGCGATAATGTCACTGCTTTACCTTTACTCCCTTGAACCCACGCGTCTACCGGAATTCAAGGTGATATCGGTTTCTGTCGATCCGTTTTTGTGTGAATAAGCTCATTCTTCTCATTTGCTACAACTATTACTCCACCTTTCTTTGAAACACAACCAAACAAACAAGACACAGTCCCGATCACCAACAGTCAAACACATACACGAAGTTCACGGAGTAAGTTGGATCCGGCCACATCAATGACTCATCGATACATGTTACACATCGAGCTTCTCAGGCAATCGAATACGAGTCGAGTATAAACGGAGCTGTAAATTTTGATGTCACCATCAGGACTAAAGCATAAATTTCTCATTATGTGCCCGAGCCTGAGAACTCCTGTTGCAGGACGGACTTTGAAATCGGGCATCATGTGACAATTTGGAGGTCAGATTTTTATCAAAGAGCACTACTGGAGTAATGCCGAAAAGGCTCTCTCCCTCACCTTGCAAAATAACCAAGGGCCGGCCACACGCTACAATAGGGTTTTGAATTAGAATTTGGATTCAGTATTGATGACTATTGTTTTTTTTCGAATTTGGATATATTTTTGTTGGAGGCCCATAGAATAATCTAAATTAAGTCTAGAATTTGGTTTTTCTTTACTTTTGCCTAATCTTAAATTCATTGTGAAGTTTGCGGATGTTAATAACATAATTTATATATTTTAAAATTCGTTGAATTGGTTTTGACAGCATTGAATAAACCGCATGATTAGCAGCTAAAATTGCAAAGAGTGCTATTACAAATTTTTGCGGAATAGGTATGACAATGCTTTATATATAAAAATGCTTAACATATGACTTGGTAAGTAATGGATTTGAGAGTTAGAAGAAAAAGGGAAAGGTTTCCATTATTATTTTGAAGTACCCATCGTCCCGTCGGACCTCAAAATCCTTCTTGCATGACAAGAATCCTCCAAACTCTTCTCCTAATTTAATGAGTGGCTAAGATTGAGTTTTAAGTTTTGCTGTTGACAATTAAGATAGTTTTTTTTTCACTCTATTTACATGTTGATCCATGCATGTATATAAGATTTCTGCAAACGAGCCTTACCCAGCAAGAGGTGGATCGAATACTCCAACAGTCATTGGATGCCTTTCCTTGCACTCTAGAGAATCATGAAGCTAAACTAAAAAGCTTTTCGATGCAGTACTATTCATGTCAACAAATTTCCACAAAGATTGCTTTTCTGATTGGGAAACCACATGATGCTCTGAGTCTGCATTGTTAACTCTTAACTCTAAGATAGCGGCAATTCATCTTTTTCTATGTGACTTAAAAGAATAAGGCTCGATCCTCTCCCCATTCTCAATCTAGCTACAATCAGGGTTCTTCCTCAACCCCAGCTCCTTCATCTTTAATCTTATCTTCCTTACTTTATTCCATTTCTTGACAGGTGCGTATATATTTAATAAAATTTAATTAAAAAATATAAATTGATGAATCATCAGGATCTTCTCAATGATCATTTCGCAATTTCTTCCCCAATTATATAAAATTTAATTAAAAAATACCGTGCTTGGCAATCCAGCATCCTCCCCTGATTTCTAGGGTGCTCGGTAAAGTCCCACAAGCTTCACTTAATCTTCAAGTTCCTCCAAGAAGATCAATCAAGCATGAGTAACGCTCATTTCTGGGCATAATACTATACTCGGAAATCATTTGGTTAAAATAGTAACCACCTTCATCAGCCCGTCCAGCATGACTACAAGCTGATGAAAGTAACACTATCAAGTTTTGCATTAGATCGCTGCATTTCACGGAAAAGCTTCGGAGCTACTAAACTCGACCGTGGGACCCATAAGCAGTGGCCATTGAAGTTCATGACCCAAGATCCCGCTCGGGTAATTCATTAAAATCCTTAAATGCTTCATCCACTGCACCACATTTTGCATATATATCGAGGAGAGCCCCCATGACCATCTAGTTGGCTTCTAGCTCACTCGCAAAGAGATTGGATGATTTTCAATCTCTTTGCCCTTTTCTAGGGCTGTACCTGAGCATTAAGGCAACAATATACATTCCAATGGTTGTGTAATTGTAAGTGATAAATTTCTATGCTGTGATCACAGGACATTAATAACAGAGAACTAAATGAATCGGCAGTCATAGACGAAAAGGACTAATTTTAAAATATATCTTGTACCCTCTTCAGAAAATTTGACAAATTTAGCCAATAACTCCTTAGTTGTGTTGGTTAATTGGCACTTTTCTCTTCTGACCTAAAATGCAGGGAATCGCGTCTCCTGATCATTGTGGGACTGATACTAAAAATAAAAAATTGAATACAGCTGCAAATACAATACTAATGCTCTAACAATTAACCTATAGAAAAACCACTGACAAATTGACAAGGACCAAGCTAACTACCCATACTTGATGTGGAAATTAATCCTGTAACGTATAGAACTTATGCTATAGTTAGGATTCCCATGCTACATAGGATTTTACTCAAATAAAAACTACCCGACGGTATATATATTCCTATACCTTTAATACATCCAGCAACCAGCTTTTTCGATCGTTTCTACTAGTTCTTCTGATTTCCCCTTTGTTACATAGTTTCAATCAATTTTTTTTTTTTTTTTGGCTCCAATGGATACATATAAACAGAAGATTAATCCCAAGATACCAAGACTTAAGTGTAGGTATTTTCTCGAGATAATGGTACTGCTTTGCATGGTATTGTTGCTCTTTTTTAAACCCTCAGATCATCTAACAGAAGTTGAGGTGATATCGGTTTCTGTCGATCATTTTAATGTTTCAGCATTAGCAACATCACCGTCACAAATAAGTGCGAATTGGAATATTACTTTGTCTATACGAAATAATGACAGAGACCATAAAATCACTTATGAGCAGTTTGATGTAGACATACTGTATGGACAAGAGTTTCTGTCAGGCGCAGGAATTGAACCGTTTTGTCAGGATGAACAACAGCAGGACTTGGTCTATGCAAACATCAGTGCCTCGTCAATATATGTTGCTAATCAAGCTGCTCAGGCAATCGAATATGAGTTGAGTACAATCGGAGCTGTAAATTTTGATGTGAGTATCAGGACCAAAGCATATATTTCTGAATATGTGCCCGAGCCTGAGAACTCCAGGTGCAGGGTGGATTCTGAAATCCGGGCATTGTGTGACAATTTGGAGGTCATATTTTTATCAGACAGCTCTGTTGGAGTAATGTCGAAGCGTCTCTCTCCCTTTCCTTGCAAAGTGACTAAAGCTTACCTTCCAAGGTACTAAGGGATTAAGGCTTACCTCCCAAAGTACTAAGGGCAATCAATATTAATCGGAGTTGTGAGTTTTTATAAGCTGAATTGTGTATGGAATTTGTTTACTATTTATTTTTGCCCGATCTTGTGCACAAATTATTAGCATAATTCATATATTTTAAAATTCACTGGATTACTTTTGACAGCATTAAGCAACTCTTATCTGATACCAAACATCTCAATAAAGAATCTGGCATGAAATATGCCGTGTGACTTGCATATGACTTGGTAATCACTACTATTCTGTAGTACATGTCCCTTCAGAGTTGTTGGAACCTCCCGGCTTTCAGAGGAAATACTTCTCTCATAATTGCTTTTCAAATGCTACCTTATTGAGGTCCAACATCCAGTGTGTATATAAGATTCCAGAGATTCAAGTACTGTCTCGTCTGCACTTCTGCAAATAAGTCTTGCAGACCAAGAGGTGGATCAAACACTCCATCAGTAGTTGAATGCCTTTCCTTGCCCTCTTGAGGATCATGAAACTGAGCTGTTTATCCATTGAAATCTTCTGGATGCAGTTTTCATGTCAACTGTTTTCCACAAAGATATTGCTTTTCTGATTTGGAAACCACAGGATACCACTAGATGCAGATTTTCCAGCCAACACTAAGATGGCAGCAATTCATCTTTCTCCATGTGACCAGCAAGAATCGCTAGACATCCATACACCATATCAGCCTGTGGATGCAACTTATCTTCTGCGAAGAAAGGCTGGATCCTGTCTCCAATCTCAATCCAGCTACAACCAGGGTTCTTCCTCAACCCAAGCTCCTTCATCTTTAATCTTATCTTCCTTACTTTATCCCATTTCTTGACAGATGCGTACATATTGGATAAGACAATGTAAGTTGATGAATCATCAGGATCTTTCTCAATGAGCAATTTTGCAATTTTTTCTCCCATTTCTATATCTCTATGCAGGCGGCAAGCCGAAAAAAGCGTGCTTAGCAATCCAGCATCCTCCCTGATTTCTGGGGTGCTTTGTAAAATCCCATAAGCTTCCTGTAATCTTCCAGCTCGTCCAAGAAGATCAATCAAGCATGAATAGTGCTCATTTCTGGGCTTAATACTGTACTTAGAAATCATTTGGTTAAAATAATAACCACCTTCATCAACCCATCCAGCATGACTACAAGCTGATAAAAGTGCAAGGAAAGTAATACTATCGGGTCTTGCATTAGATTGCTGCATTTCACCAAAAAGCTTCAGAGCTTCTAAAGCTCGACCATGAGACCCATAAGCAGTAATCATTGAAGTCCATGACACCAGATCCCGTTCAGGTAATCCATTAAAAACCTTAAATGCTTCATCCACCGCACCACATTTTGCATACATATCAAGGAGAGCCCCCATGACTATCTCATTGGTTTCTAGCTTACTCTCAATGACATGATTGTGAATCTCTTTGCCCTTTTCTAGGGCCGCCAATTGCGAACAGGCTGGTAAGACACTAGTAAAGGTTACAGCATCTGGTTTTGCACCAGCTCCTTTCATGTCACTATAGATGGCAAGGGCTTTAAAATAATCTCCAACTGTCACATATCCTGAAATCATAATGTTCCAGTAAACTACCTCTGTCTTGGACATCTTCTCAAAGACATTTTCAGCTGAACTAACACTTCCACATTTGAAGTATAGATCAATGAGTGAGCTGTTTATAAAGACATCGCCCTGTAATTTGTTTCTTATTATATACCCATGCATGACCTTCCCATGTTTAAGTTGGCCTGATCGAGAACAGGACTTTAGTATGCTACTTATAGTGGTCAGGGTGGGTTTAATTCCTTCTTCATTCATCCTCCAAAAAAGTTCAATGCACGATTCGCTATCACCTATAGAACTGTATCCTGCAATCAAAGCATTCCAAGCGACCACACTTTTTAAGACAGTTTGTTCAAAGACTTCTCTAGCCATCTCCAAACAACCACATTTTCCATACATGTCAACGAGAGCCGAGCTAATATAACTATCCGAAACAAACCCTTCTTTGATAAACTCTTTATGAATCTCCTTCCCCCTTTCCAAGTCCATAAGCCTTGCACATGAAGAAATAACGGTCGTCAACGTCACTGAATTAGGCTGAACCCCTGAATCCCTCATTTTCTTAAACAATTCCAATGCTTTCTCAGCTTGTCCATCTTGATAATAACAAGAAATGACCGTATTCCAACTTGCCACATCTCTTTCAGACATTTCATCAAACATCTTAATCGCACAGTCAAAACTATCGCATTTAGCATACATACTTGCAGTAGAGCTAGCAATTACAACATCCGACAAAAACCCAGTTTTTATCAAATGGGTATGTATCATTTTGCCAATACCTACGCTGCCTAATCCCCCACAAGCCTTTAAAACACTGGGGTAAGTGTAACTATCAGGTTTTAAATAAGGGTTTTGCAGTAACATATCAAAGAGCTCAAGAGCGTAAATATACATGTAATTCTTGGTGTAAGAGGCCATAAGGCCATTCCATAAAGAGAGGTCTAATGGGTTGTCTATGGTCCTGAATACAAGCATCGCATAGTCATAGTTTTGGCAGGAGAAATAGAGATCGATGAGGCTTTTGCACAAGGCAATGTTGTTTTGTAGGCCAAGGGCGACAACTTTTTGGTGGATGATTTTGCCTTCTTTTAGTGACTTTGAACCAGTGAATGTTCTCAAAAGAGTTAATATCCTTGTTGTGTTCATCAAGAATGGCGACTTAAACAACCTTTGACCTTACATGGGGAGCATGGGGAGCGGACACTGAGGTTTCATGGTTTACGCATGTAACGCTTTTTGCAACTACTTGCCCTCTATAAGCGCTCCAATTTACAGCCTACCTTCAACAAAAATTTGCGCGGGTTGTCCCACTACGTCAGGCGGCTTAAATATTAGGCTTCTTTTCTGGTTAGAGAATGCTTAAATATCCTACTCACGTTTAAGCTTGAGCTGATTTAGGTATTATTAGTTCAATTATTCGGACTAAAGCGACATATGGTCTACGAACTAGAATTAGTTTTAGCTTAAGCTTGTTTTGTGTATCAAATAAAAAATTTATGATTTATTTAAAATAAGTTTTACGTAAGTTTCAGTTGTTAATTTTTTTTCTTTAATTCACTGCCCAATAAAAATTCAATTACACATCCAATTCTCATCCTTTAATCTATGTCATGATTAGAATTATTAAAATTCTTTTTTTATTGGAATGACAATGGGGTGGGAAATTGCCCCATTTGTAAATTTGATCCCAAATCCGCCCCTTTCCTGAAATCTATTATTTTGGAGATGATTTGAAATATCCCTTAAAATCTGCGAATAAGGCAGGGGATAAAACGAGGGCCTGATCTCTAATCCCACCAATATATAGATTTTCTTTTTCAAAATCAATGTCTGAAGAAATTGTTTAAGTCGATGGATCTTTACGCCGGAAGAAATTGTGTTAACATATTTTCCTAGCATCCAAACACACAATAAATATATTTCAAGCCATTTTCTTTAACTGAATGCTCAAATTCAACCAGGCTTTACCCACTCTATCTCTCGAAAGACAACAAAATATAAAATGATATGGTCCCAATCACTTGACCAATTAAACTACCCTGGCCCTTGGCCTTTTAATGATATGAAAACACATTGAATCAATGCATTTGCATTATGGAAACGGGTAAGTGCAATAATTGCTTTTGCATCTATGGGATTCTACTCTTTCTGCGCTGTTTGTACAAAAAGTCAATTACTGGCCATGGTAGTGGGAACATATGTTAATTATGTTAGGTTTATTTAATTTAAATTTTTAATGATGTGTTACTTAAATATCATGTATATTATATTAATTGATTTTATTATTAATTATTAACTTTTATTTTTTATAATTCATAATAGATTATATATAAAATATTATATTAATAAATATCGTAATTAAAAATCTAAAGCTAGTAAATATAGCAATCACTCAAATACATAAAAACTAGTCATTTTACATATATGTTGAAATTATGGGATGGATTCTCACTGATATTATATTCTTAGTTCAATTGTTCACACTAAAGCGAAATATAGTGTCAAAATTATGATTTGGTATTCGTATGAACTTGAGTTTGCTCTGTGCATCGAATCAACAACCATGATTTGTCTAACATGAATTCCATGTAAGTTTTAATTAATTTCTTTTATCATTAATTCAGTATTCAACACAAATTCAGCTGCATGCCAAATCTATATCCTTAGTCAATGTTATACTTAATATTATTAGGTTCTTTTTTACAGGGATGGCAGCAGAGCGAGTTCTCGATAGGAATCATGATCCCCAGCCCCATGCCCAAGCCCCTCCCAAAGCTGAAATTTGTTTTTCTGTTTTTTGGGATTGATCGGGAATATATGATAGAAAATCCTCAAATGGGGGCAGGGAGACAACGACGGCTTAACGCCCAATCCTATCAATGTATAGAATTTTCTCGGAGAGAGAGTATAAAGAGATAATATTGACGCGTCTTTACATCGAAAGAAATTATTTTTACACATTTTCTTAGCATCCAAACACGCAACAAACACATTCCTGAAAAACACAAAATCCAAAATGACCAAGTAACAGAAAACATACATTTCCAAAATCTACGAGAATCAAAGAATTATCAAACCGGCAACGTAATCACAAAAAATCCAGCAAATCATGTATATAGATGTATTTACATTGTGGGTCTTCCAAAGTTTTGATGCTTTCATTATTTCAAAACTAAAAGAAAAAGAAAAAAAGACAACAAAACACAAGATCAAAGCTAATAATTTTATCTTCTTTCATTCAATTTACTTTCACACCCACGAGAAAGTTACTGAATCAAAGATCCAACCCGACCTGACCTGTTTATGGGCTTTGGCCGAAGCCTTTCGGAGGGTCATACCCCACTCAAATTAACCGGACCTCGCCTTTCGGAGGGTCCCATTACGTGACCGAACTAAACAACCCGGGCCCTTGGCATTAATGAGTCTGCAATACGGAAACGGATGCCGGCCAATAATTAATTGTTCTGACATTATGGCATTCCACTGTTTCAACGCTGCCCGGTCAAACAGTCAACTTGCTATTCCTTGTGATCGGGGGAATTTATGTCAATAATACGACGTTTTGTTTAGTTTGAATTTTGAGTGATGTGTGTGTCCCTTGAATTTTATGTGTATAATATTAATTGATATTATTTATTTATTTATTTATTATTTTTACAACCTACTCAATAGATAGTATAAAATTTCATATCAATAAATATTTAATTAAGAGATTAAGATCCTCCCTTAATTTAAATTTTAAAATATTTAAAATAAAAATTAAGTGTAACATTACTCAGACATATATAATAAAAACTAATAATTTAATATATATATATATATTTGTTTTAAATAAAATTAATAGCTTAAAAAATACAATAACATAATTTATGTTGTATTAAAATTTTTTTTCTCCAAATTATGCTTTAGTGATCTTAAATTAAGCGCAATATCGTAGGAAACATTAGACCAAATTTGGATATCAAGCATGTATAATGGAATGTTTTTCCAGATTGTATCCCGTTAACTAAATAGAAGATAAACTACTACCTAGACGTATTTTTACTACAAATATGTAGCCGGCCCGGATGCCAACAAATAAAATTGACATGTTCAATAAGAACAAGTGATTTAGCTAATGCTACCGATGCATAAAGAAAATTTTGATTTGAACTGAAATTCATTCCACAAAAATACATAGATCGTATCTAATCTGCTTTGCTTTATGCCGTAAAACCGTGTTGTAACGGTGGTAAAGCATTGAAGGCGATAACTTCTAGTTTGACCACAAGGTCAAACTAGGTAGCTTTTGTGATGTTTAATCTAAGCCGGCACACAATGCTTTGGGATGGTCAACTGTCAAGAATGGTGGCGAAGCACTGAGGGCCATAACCTCTAGATAATATCAACAAAATTATTAGCTTTCTTTTGGCTCTTTTTGTTTTTCTCTTCAATAAATCTTTCCCTCGTGCCCTGCAAAGTTTTGCATGGTACCTGAAAAAGTAAAACAAAAAATGTCATCAAAATGGCGGCAATTATTCTCGGTGATTCGGAAAACCCCGGAACTAATTGGTCCGGCGAGGCCTACAGCTCGTGTAATGAAGCAACTATCCAGTTTAGATGACCAACAATGTCTACGGTTTCAGATTCCAATGATTTTCTTTTACAAGAATGATCCTTCGCCTGCAATGCAAGGCAGAGATCCAGTTAAGGTCATTAGGGAAGCCCTAAGCAAGGCGCTTGTGTTTTATTACCCTCTAGCTGGGAGGCTTAAGGAAGTGTCCAATCGCAAGCTAATGGTGGATTGCAATGGTGAAGGAGTCTTGTTTGTAGAAGCTGAAGCTAACGTCAAACTTGAGCAGCTTGAGATTGATGATGCAATTCGGCCACCATGTCCATACTTGCATGAATTATTATATAATGTTCCAGGCTCTGAAGGCATCTTTGGTTGCCCATTGTTGTTAATTCAAGTAAGTCAGCTTCACTAGCAACTTGATTTATAATTGCTTCTGTATAACTTCCGAGACTCTGAAGTAATTACTCAGTTAATCAACGCATTTTAAATAGTTGTTTTTATATTTTTCACATGTTTTCTCATTTAAAATGTTAGGTGCAATTACTATTGAATTAATAACTGTAGGAACGTCTTAAATAATTTTCTAATGGCAAATTTCCTCTTAGTTTCGATGATTTGGAGCAATCAATTACTCATTAGTCTTGTGTAATTAATTGTAGGGAAACTATCTCTTAATTACCTCAAAAATATAAAAAATACAAGTAGTTACCACGAGCTTTTGAAAATATCTCAATATCATAACAAGTTTTAGTTTTATATGAGCTAATTAGTTTTCATTAGCGCTATTAACACCCATTAAAGAATATAAGATAAAAAATTATCTTACACTTAGATTTATCTGAGAAGGTAAAACAATGCTTTGGAATGGTTTAGGGATAAAATATTATTTTATTTAAAGTTATCTAACTTAACTGTGAGTAACAAAGTTAAAAAAAACAAAAGTGGATTAATATGAAACTAAATCTTTAAGTGGTTTTAAGATATTATCAAATACATGTGGTGACTACTTGCATTTTTGATATCTTAAATTGGTTGAAGGATAGTTTTCTTTAATGGTACTTCTGAAATTAATCAAAAGTTTGTATCATCACTTTTATAACTATGAAATTAGACGTTTCATGGGTAAAATGGTATTTTTCTCTAATATATTTTAAAATTCAAACAAATCTTATACACAACCATAAAAATAGGAATAATTAACTAGCTTTTACAGCGATAAAAGAGTATTTATTCATTTTTTTAACTTAGGGACTAAAGAGAAATGTATCTTTATTATATTGACAATCAATATTGAACAAGTATCTTCTTCTTATTTTGACTTCTACTTGTCTTTTTGACATCTAATTATTCATGTTATTCTGAATGAGCTACTTTGAGAGACTGACATGCATCAGCCAAGAATGTCATACACAAAAAGCCAACCATAGGTACACCACAAGGAAGTCCTCTGTCACCCGTTCTAGATAACATCTACCTTCATGGCCATAATTTATTTATTTGTTTTTTTAATTTGAAACACATCCCAAAAATACCAAAGAATGAGACGACACTTCAAACGACAAGCAAAATGTAAAATGCGTGTAGAGGGTACGATTCAATATTAACGTATCACTTAACCTTTGAATTTTGTATTTGTTTTCCACATCATAACATACAGGTGACCCGTTTGGCGTGTGGAGGATTCATTCTCGCATTGCGCTTGAACCACACAATGTGCGATGCATTCGGTTTGTTGCAGTTCATGAAAGCCATCGAAGATATGGCTAAGGGCGCAAATGAACCATCATTGCAGCCTGTTTGGCAACGTGAACTCCTAAGTCCTAGAAACCCACCAAAAATCACATGTACCCACCATGAGTATGATGACCAAACAGATTCCACTTTGGCTATGAACCCAAATGATCATATCATAGACCATAAATCATTCCATTTTGGCCCCAAAGAAATCACAGCATTAAGAAACCAACTCCCGCAACATCTTAGAGACGGCTGCTCAACATTTGAGCTATTAACCGCTTGCATATGGAGGTGCCGTACTATTGCACTACAAATGAACTCCGATGAGATAGTTCGAGTTACATGTTGTGTTAACATCCGAGGCACGAAATATAACATGATGCTACCTAATAGTTATTATGGAAATGCAATTGCAACACCAACAGCATGTTCAAAGGCCGGAGATTTGAGTAAATATTCATTGGGATATGCTGTGGACCTGGTAAAGAAAATGAAGGCTACTGCGAGTGAAGAGTACGTAAGATCTTTGATAGATTTTCTGGAGATCAAAGAGCGACCTATGCCTGCAGTAAAGGGAACCTTTGTTGTTTCAGATATAACTCGAAGTGATTTTGAAGAGCTCGATTTGGGGTGGGGGAAACCTGTGTATGCTGGACCTCCTGAGGCTGTGGTGTTCATGAGCTTCTATATCAAGTATCGAAATAAAGGTAGTGGAGAATATGGGACTTTGGTGCCAATATGCTTGCCATTGGAAGCTATGCAGAGGTTTGAAGAAGAGATAAAGAAAATGACTCTCCGATGACCTCAAGGCCACCTTGACGTAGGAAGACGCACAGGGGTCAAATAAATTAAAAATTATACTTTCTTGAGTATAACTATTTCAGTCATATTATAATTCTATTTAGTTGAATAGTAAAATCCTATGTCTGACCTCCCGAGGCTGTGCTGTTCTTGAGCTTTTGTATCAAGTATCAAAAATAAAGATAGTGGAGAATTTGGGACTTTAGAGCCAATATGCTTGCCAATGAGAGCTATGGAGAAGTTTGAAGGAGAGCTAAAGAAAATGACTCCCCAATGACCGAAGGCCACCTTAATGTAGGTAGAAGCATAGAGGTCAAACAAATTAAAAATTATAGTTGTCCGGCATAGCTATTTTATATATTAATGCGACCTATCTTATTTCAGGACTTATATTTGAGTTAGATTATAATTTTATTTAGTTAATTAGTAAAATACTAAGTTTGTCTTTTAATAAAAACTTTTTGTTTTAAATTAAGGGTCAATTTGAGATTGCAGTAACTAATGAAATAAGTTGCTTATATTGTAAAGATGAAATAAGCTATTGATTAAAAAAATAAGTTTAATAAATTGTGTTGTTAGGATAACTATAAATTTAAAAAACAAATTACATGTGTTTAGTGATTTTATTATGAAAGAGTAGGTTTATTACATAATAACCAATATAAACAAGTTTAAATTGTCTTTTATTTAGGCATTAGAATTTATGAAAAATAAGATATAATTATCTTTTTAGTAAAATATCAAGTTTATATTAAAAATTTTAGAAATGTGTGATGATTTATTTTATAAATTGCTTATAAAAAGTAACTCTTTACTTGCTTTTGAAAGTTATTGTCAAAATAGAGAAACTTATGAGATAACCAAATTCAAAAATTACTAAATATTGCTTTTGTCAAAACTTATGAAATAAGTATCTTACACATTTTAAACTTAATTCCAAAGAGGGATCGATGACTAGTTTGGGATTGCAGTTGTTGATAAACTTCCCATTTTATAAGCTGCTTATTTCAGAATTTTGGACAAAAATAGTATTTGGTGAATTTTATAAAAACTATTTATTTCATAATTTTTTACATTTTGACTGCAATTTTTAAAACATCCTCATCATTAAACTATTGACAATCTTGCTATTAGGTTTTATTCTCTTTGGCTTATTTTTACAATATTATATATATTTGGAAACTCACATATGTCCCATAAAAGTTAATATTGAAAAAAAATTAAATTATAAATTTTTTGGACATTAATAAAATAATTAATATATTAGCTCATTAGTAGAGTGTTAAAAAAATTAATATATATTCTTTCTATTTTATTTTAGGGTTAAATTGATAATTTAATTTTTTATTAATGAAAAAAGAAACATTAATATAAGAGAATAATATTGTAAAAGTAACACTAAGAGTGTTAATAATTTAATGTTAGAAATGTTTTGATATATTTTTAAAATATAAAGACTAAATGGATATTAATATCAAAATATAGGGACTAAACGAACTTTTACCCTAAGATTAATTTCATTACCATGGCTTTTAACATTCAATCTATTTATATATTTTTTTCTTATACTAAAATGTTTATTGCAAGATTTTTAATATGAATGTAATGCATTTTTTTATTTGGATGTATTAGTATGAATTTCTATCATATTTTATGTAGCATATTATGAAGTTCATTACATTTTATTTAATTGATTTTTTGTAACTTTATTATTTTAAAAAGGAAAAGGTATGTCTAAATATTATGAAATATACCTCAAAAAATAAAAGATAATTTAAATTTATGTATATTTAATTATTATATAATAAAAGAATACTTTCAAAATAAAATTTACCAAATGTATGTATACTACTTTTTAAATTCACAACAATCGTAATAATATAGTTTACTAACCACTAATTTACTTTTTTAATTAATAACTTATTTTATTTACACAACAAAAGTAACTTATTTAATCAGCCACTGCAATCTTAAATGGGTTAAAATAAGCTACTTATTTTGTAAGGATAAAATAAGCTCCTGACTAAAATAGTGGATTAGTGTTTGGTCTATTATAACGGTGATGTAATTTTTAAATGCAAAGTGAAAGCATTTAATACATTTTATTATGAAAGTTTTATTTTATTATATAATGATCAGAATAGGTAAATATTTAAATTGCCTTTATTTATATACTTGAGTAAATGGAAAAATAAGATAGTATTGTCTTTTATCAAAATATGAATATTATAATAAAAATTTTAAAAATCTGTGACTACGTATCTAATAAGTTGGTTATAAAATTAACTTTTTACTTACTTTTAAAAGTTTCAATCATAATCAAGGCATTTATGAAATAAATAGCTTTAAAAAATTTACTAAATATTATTTGGACCTCCTTAGGTTACTGTTTTTATAAGTTACAACGAATAAACCCTAGAGTATTAAATTGATTTAGTCCTTTGTATTCAATAAGCTCTACTTGACCGAATAATTCAAGGAGGGGCGCACTACGGGAAGGGTCATTTTAAGTAGAATGATTTCTTTTTATTCTTTATCGATGGTGGTTAGTCATGATATCCATAGCATTGTTTCTTTTTTATTTTTTTATTTTTTGGGCCAAATCTTGATTTCATTTTCCTTCTTCAGGTCATCGAGCCTGAACGACTCGACTATTTTCCTTGCCCCCAGCCTTTCACTATGTTTCGTTCTTGTTCTGTATCATTGCTTGAATGAAGGCACCTGATCGGTTGGACTTTCCCGAATGTCCACCGCCAGCCCTTCTACTTTGCCTCTTCGATTTTAATTTTTACCATGCACAAACAGTCTTAATCATTTGTTCTAATTGTCTATCATTCTAAACAAACTAATTCAGCCAGTTTTCCATTCGTGATACTTTTGGACAAATCAAATATCACCCATTGGATGAGATATTAATAGATTTAATGGTTGAGATTTTTCAGACTATAACTTACGTTGAATGTAACTTAGAGATTGTCATATTATTTTTGTTAGAACTTATAAAATGAGGAGAGTGTCTCAATCTCAATCCAAAATAGATTGTAAATAGAATGATATATAAAGTAATACAATATTGGTAGTTCAAAATATAATTTAGCTAAATATCATAAGAAGTAATATAATTTTTTATGTGCTTGTAAAGCAGTGTGGATGATTTTCTAATAAGGAGGTTGAAATATCTAATATATACTCATAGATTTTAGTGATAATTGAAAAAGAGATTTTAAGAGAATCTTAGAAGGGTGCTAATATCAAGATCTCTCTCTTTTTCTATTTTTTAATGCAAAATAATGATGAAAATATAAAGCATCAAAATTTCAAGATCAAACTAAGCAAAATTTAGATCTTAGAACTAGAACTTGCTTATTTTGATGAAATTGACCATTATAAATATATAAATATAGATTGAAAATTAATATGGATATGTGAATGATGATTGACATTTTTTATTATTTTAAGTCAAAAAAAGAGTATTTTTTATTTTCTATAGCAGTTGTATTTGCAATATCAATGTCAATTAACTATCTATTAGTAAAAATACACTATTTTCTAAGGCAAACACAATTTAAAAAATAAACTACAGTAGAAAAAAATATAAGTCTAATTGATTATGCACTGGGATCATGTTATGTTAGTAGGAATAAATTATATTTATAATTGAATTTTAGTATTTTCAAGAAGTTATTGTTGAAATTCATTTTATTCTACTTCATACATAGTTAAAGTGATCATTTTATTATTGTATTTGGACCAAAAATAAATGAATTGATAGATAAATATAAGGTTGAAACTGATTTTATTAGTTCCCTATTTTATTAGTTGCCTATAAGGGAAAAAAATCAATGAATCAATTGGAAAAATATTATTTTATATATAATTTCAACAAATGCATGTGTAGCTTAATTAAAAGTCAAGTAATACAGCAAAAGCCACATGATGCTGTCACTAATACAATGACTTGGCATATCTTTTACAAATGAATCAATTGACAAATATTCTTTTACAAATGATTCCAACAAATGCATGAACGACTTAATCAAAATACAAGTAATTTATCAAAAGCTACACGACACTACTACAATAACTTAATAATCAATGAATTAATAGATAAATATTCTTTTATAAGTAGTTTCAACGAATCCATGTGCAGCTTAAACAAAATACCAATAATACATCAAAAGCTACACGACACTAATACAATGACTTGGTGTTGCTAAAAGATAAAATCAATATGGACTAATCATTGACAAATACATGAATAAAATAGTACATCAAAAGCTACACGGCACTAATACAATGATATTTTTGATGTTGACAAAAGATAGAATCAATGAGGACTGAGCAACCAAATCCTTGCGAAAGTTGAATACCATAATTTTTTCCTCCTAGGTTCTTAATTCCTTGTATAACAATACATATTTTATACAAAAGATATAATTAAATTAAAGTAGAGCAGCCTTTATAAACAAGAAAATGATTTTATCCTAATTAACATCTCTTGCACTTGTTATAAAATAACTTGTGAATTAAAATCCGATAAAATAAAAACATGATCAATAATAATAATAATTATTCTTACCTGTGAACGATAATGAATTAAAAAAGTCTCTCAGAATAACCCAATAGAAAAAGCTTAGAACCAGCTTTATGAGAGCGAGGCCAACAATAATTGATATCAAACTCAAGAAATTAAACATAATGAAAAAATATAATAAATATTTGAGAGCATCTCCCCACTTCTATGAAGCTTAACTCAAATAATTAAGAAAATGGCCCTAAAATATAATTGAAAGCTTTGGAGAGATGGATAATACAAAAGAAGAGAAGATGAATTTCTTTAGCCTAAATTGATTGATAGAACATTTGTAACATAAATTTTAAATTTAAATGATGAAAGATAAACACAAGTTGAAAATAGATATGTCACAGAAACTATAAAGCTATGTTAGTTTTAATAATTCATAGTTAAGCTGTGTTTCAAAATATAAAATAGATAATTGAAATATTTCTAATTATATGTTAAAATTGATTGTATGGCCGTTCTCAGACAATTAGACTAATTGAATAAACAATGTTACAACTATAATTAAATGTTAATACTAATTATCTAATGTTTTTTAATATATGCAATGAATGTTAAATATGAAGTATATGTTCCATGTTCCACAATTATGAGAACTATTAAACTCTATTTATAAAATTATCACTAGAGCACACTATTTTGAAAATTAGGGAGTCTCCAAATTGATTCAACAATAATTATGATCACTCATAGATATTATTTCTTTAAATGCTTAACTATAAAGTACCAATTAGTTTGATAATCAATCTCAAAATTGATTATTAATTCAATTGAGAATTAAACATTAGAGTTTCAAGTTTGTTCATAAGATTGAATGGGATCATAAATATTTTAGAGTTGTCTAGAACTACAATGTTATTTGGAAGTTGATTGATGTTTAATTGTAAGACACCGTCCATTATATCTATGTTGTAATCAATCAATGGTACTTAAAAATTAAATAACGTAATTCAATTTTATTACTGCACCAAGTAATATAAGGTAATTCAGTTTTATTCTCGCACCAAGTAAAACCTTCACAAAAAAATCAATTCTTTAATAATCATTTAATATATAATTTACTGCAAATTACTTAATTATCAAGTGGTCGGCACTCTCACACATACATTTACATACATACGTACATATTTTGGTTGAGGGTTGAAATTCTGTGTGCATTGTAGAATTTAATTTGATTTTAAATTAAGTACATTAATTAATCATTTATTTAATTATCTAGTTCACGTTTGATTAAAAAAAATACTAAACTAAGAAAAAAAATTTACAATTACTTTTTTGTTAGATGATATCTAATTTTATATTATATTTTCTTACATTTATAGCTTTGGATAGTTTTCTCGACTAACTCTTAGTTGCAATTTAAGAAAAGAAAATCTATTTCTGACAAAAAATTACAATAATTGAATATATCATTTTATTTTTGACGACATTTTTGAAATGATAGAAAATAATTACACATTTCAAATATTTACTTATAGGGGTCGTGAAGATCAATGACACTAAAATTTTCTGCTAAAGTAAATTTATTTTCGACCAATTTTAAAATTATATTCAACGGTGTTCCTTTCATTTGAAAAACTAGATAGCTATTTTAGTTTTTCTCGGTGTCTTGATTTCTACGTTTGAAAATTGTTCTATTACCAACCATCTTTTAACTATCGTAAAAAATGTGTTAGTCGAAAATGACTACTTTTTTTTTTTTTTTTTTGTAAAGTTGCCACAAAAAGAATGTAGCTTTGGACCATCGGGCAGTGACTTGACTATATTAGAATGATAAACAACATTATTTTCATTTGTATTTTTCAGTTTTCAATATTAATATTATTATTCTTCTCTTCAAACTTTCTCTCTTTACAAAACTAAAACACATTATCTTCCTAAAAATAAAAATAACCTATATGAGAATAAAAATAATAATAATAATGCATTTACAAGTAAAATAGATTGGGGAAGAGAGAGAGAGAAGACAAGTAGGGTTAATTATATTTGTATTTGTCCTTAAACACAGCTGTAATAGAATAATGATTTTACGATACTAATGAAGAGGTGAAAACATTACAACTCAAAAATCTATAAATGATCTTTCACGCTCATAGGCTCGGTTCAAATGAGCACCAATTCGAGCAATTTTAAATCTCAGACAAACAGGCCCAATCTTGATCTTTCAAACATGTAATACAAGTTAGAAGAAATATTTAAACTCTATTCACAAACCTTTCTTTCATACATGTATCCTGCTCACACCCCATTGATGATTCACGGGACAGGAATCATTTGCTGAAACAGTGGTTTTGGGTTTTTGGTTTATGGTGTACTTTCATTATTCAAAAATAAAAATAAAAATAAAAATAAAAATAACGTGGGCACATATACATGATAAAGATTTTTACTGAAAATTAGATGTGACTGCAGACGGTCCACTGACCTCTGTTACGTACATACGACCTTATCCTCGAAGCAATGGATGGCAGGGCACAGTTTTCGTAATGTTTATTCACATTTTCATGAAATAAATCAATTATAAGGCGGGAAGAAAAATAAATTCGTTCAATATGAAGTAACTGTTTATTTAATTCTTATCAATACGAACAAAAAATTGAAAGTAGAAAGAAAATAATCGTTTAAAAAAAAAAAAGGAACCAAGCTAGAAACCGAACAATCGGTTGGTTGGGTGGGTTCGGATTATTATCTCTGTAAAGATCGCAGGTTGAATTCGATTTATAACCAAGCCAAACTAAACTACCGTGGATCTTTAGATCCAGTGCTAACCTAAATTGTGTTATTTTATTATTGATATTTTTATATTGAGTAAATTTCTGAATAAGTCACTTGTGAATTGACTATTTTTAGGTTATATCTTTATTTTTTTGAATCTTAGATTCCCCCTTAACAATTGACTGTTGTTGACTTGTTAAAGTTTGCAAACATCTCTTTTCTAACAGTTTTAACACAAAAAAAAGCAGTTTAAATTAACAAAAAATACTTTGAAGTCAAGTTAAAAAGAATAAGCCTTCTTGATTTCATCTCCATAGAATCAAAAGCTCATTAAGCCTGACTGAAATACAGATAATTTGTCGCATGATTTCAATTGGTTATAACAGGGTCGTACATGGGCAAGGGTTTGGTCTTGATGGCCGCGTCGCCAAGGTTTTAGTTGGCCATGGGTGAAATACAGATAATCTGCAAGTAGCCACAGATTTGGTTGCCTTCGCCGAGTGGCCACAGGATTGGTTGTGCGGCTAAGGGTTTGGTTTCCATAATTGCGTATGGCCAAGGGTTTGGTTGCCTTGGTCATAGCTGGCCATGGGTGAGGTTTAGCTGTGTTTGAGTTCTTAGAATTTTCTATGCAATTTGTAATCGATAATTGTTCAGAAGTATTCAAATCTAGAATTTTGACTTTAAAACTTTGGATTAAATTAATTAGATTTTACTTTTACTTTAGTTTTTGTTTATGGATAGTTGATTTGAATTTTTTTATTACGGAAAATTTTGAGAGAGAGAGAGAGAGAGAGAGAGAGAGAGAGAGAGTTGCAATTGTATTGCATTTATTTGTGGGAAAAAAGTGAATTTTATTAGATGAGATGAATGAACAATAAGAAAGTGAGTTTTATTAGATGAAAATGAATAAACAATAATAATAACAAACACATTTTGAGAATTTTGATTTTTTGAAATTAAATTAAATTATGTTAAAGTACATTTTTGCCCTCCAAAATATAAGTAAGGGTAATGGTCAATTTATCTAATAATAAATATATAAGAGTAGAAAAATAGAAAAATTTGACTTCTTTTAGTTAATTGATCGTTTCAAATTATATAGATACTATTTTACCCTCATTACTTTTAAAATCAATGAAAAGATAAAAAATTTTGGAGGATAAGTTGATACTTTTAAGAGTAAAGGATATAATTGGAAATTAATCAATTCATTTGTAGTGATTCAAAATTTTCCCGTTCGTGTAACACATGCATTACTTTAACCCGAGTCCCTTTCTTTCGACTGTAATTTGAATTTTGAGTCAAGCTACTGGGATCCTGTGTCAATGCACCGTTACGATTTGACAGTAATTGCGTGTGGTGGAGACTTGGTACATTGGTAGCCCCAGGCCCTGCTGCACTATAAATACCATATAAACACATAAGCGCAACTGATTAATTACCACACACAGATTCTAAGCCAATTAGCCAGTAACTTTTTTATGATGACCTCGACATTGCTTCAAGAATTCTCAGTTAAACGGCGGGCGCCGGAACTTATTGGCCCGGTGTTGAAGCCGAAAAGTCATGAAGTAAAGCAACTTTCCGATATAGATGACCAACAAGGTCTGTGGTTTCAAGTTCCATTAATATTTTTCTACAAGAATAATCCTTCACCTTCGATGAAAGGGAAAGATCCGGTTGAGGTCATCAAGGAAGCCCTAGTTAGGGCACTTGCGTATTATTATCCTCTTGCTGGTAGGCTTAGAGAAGGTTCCAATGGTAAGCTCACGGTGGACTGCAATGGTGAAGGAGTATTATTTACTGAGGCTGATGCTGACTTCTCACTTGATCAGCTTGGTGATGATGAAATTATGCCACCCTGTCCATATTTGGATGAGCTACTTTGTAAAGTTCCAGGCTCTGAAGGCACTATTGGTTGCCCGCTGTTGTTAATTCAGGTAAGTGACTTTACTTCAAACCGAATTTAAATTATGTATTAATTGATTTTCTTTTTCTTTTCTTTTCTTTTTTTTTTTCCGTAGAAATGTTAACTTTGGTAAAAATGTTGAAAATTAAATTCTGAAGGGAAAATTTAACTTTTAGTATGTTAATTATTTTGCCATCATGTTTTAAAACTCTATAAGAAAAATTTAACTTTCAAATTTTTTTCCAAATGAACTTTCATATCGTTCCTACTTATCCTGAAGTAAGTGATATTACCTAATGTTTGGTATTTTGGATCTCTCTCGTTTAGATTTTATTCAATGAGATTCTCCTTCTTCAGAAATTGCTCTTTTAGATTCTGATGATACCAATGGTTTTCTCTATTGCCGCTTTCTGAAAAATCATATCTAAATTTTCGGTCTCCACTGTTTGTTTTCTAATGAAGGTGACACGATTGGCATGTGGGGGATTCGTACTTGCCTTACGTTGGAACCACACAATGTGCGATGCATTTGGTTTCGTGCAATTCTTGAAAGCCATGGAGGAAATGGCTTGGGATAACGCAAAGGCACCATCCTTGCTTCCAATTTGGCAACGAGAACTCCTAAACGCAAGAAACCCACCTCGAATTTCTTGCATCCACCATGAATATGACCAAATAGACCCCATCAAAGCTACCCTAAGAACCCAAGACCCCAATAACCTAGACTACAAATCACTCTTCCTTGGTCCCAAAGAAATAAAGTTACTTCGAAATCAGCTTCCCCCACATCTTAAGAACTGTACAACATTCGAACTATTAACTGCTTGCATATGGAGATGCCGTACAATTGCACTCGAAGTGGACCCAGATCAGATCGTTCGAGTTTCATTCGCGTTTAATATTAGGGGCAAGCGTTGCAACATGCAGATACCTCAAGGGTATTATGGGAACACATTCGTGTTCCCAGCCGTGTGCTCAAGAGTCGATGCATTGTGCGAGAGTCCATTGGGATACGCTGTGGAGTTAGTGAAGGAGGGAAAGGCCAAATTGAGCGAAGAGTATATACGATCTGTGGCTGACCTCATGGTGACTCGAGGTCGACCGGCGCCCACAACTATGGGAGATTTGTACTTCATTGTTTCGGACACGACTCGAGTTGGATTTGAAGACATTGATTTTGGATGGGGAAAGCCTGTGTTTGCCGGAATTGCTGGGTGTACGTCATTCATTAGCTATTATGTGAATTATCAGAAGAAAAATGTTGGCGAGAGTGGGATTGCGGTCCCAATACGCTTACCATTCACAGCTATGGAGAGGTTCGAAGATGAAATCAAGAAGGTGACTATTTGACCTTTGTAATAGGAAGTCTTCCCAGAGAATTTGGATCGAGTGTTACTTTTAACTTATGTTGATCTTATAAGCATGTTGTGTTATATGAACAGTTATAGCAGCATGCAAAATAATAATAATAATAATAATAATGTGAGACTTGAAAAAAAAAAAAAATTGTTCGTGGTAGTGCTATAAATGTATGCTTTGGGTTTGGGGAAAAAAAATAAATAAAAGCTTGTTCAATTGAAGTATTTTGAAATAAATTAGTGTATTAATCTAATAAATTACTCATATGTGTGAGGTTGAGTTACTGGGGCTAAATAATTTTCTTGTACTTATTTATTTGTTTGTATAATTATTAATGGAGTAGCGTCTGTAAGGCGATTCTGTGGATCGAAATGCTCTTTTCAAAAGCTTTAATTTGCAGGTCTAAATTATTGTTGAGGTACTTTCTGTCGGATTCCATATAAATATCTAAAATGAAGAGAAGATGACAAAAATAATTTAACCTTAACAAAGTATTTCAAAACACAAGTGTGATAGAAAGTGACGGAAAATGAACTGTTTTGGTGAATCGATTTTTAATTTTTGTTTTCATAGATTCCGAAGATATAGAATGCTTGACACATATTTTCATGCGACATGAAATCATAGAGTGTGCCATAAAATTGCTCGGGCAGTTGACCTGACTCTTAACTCACCAAACATACGAATGTGCCAAATTTAAAAGAATTATGGTTTCAAAGCCTGCCATTTGTCCTGCAAGTTCCATGGCTCTAACGTTGTCCAATAATTAACGTTTGTAATTGGCACTATCCTTGATGTTGGGTATTCATTATATAAGCCCAAAACGTGACTGCATGGCTCCAGCGTTATCCAATAAATTAACTTTGTTATTGGCACCATTCTTCATGTTGTCTATTCATCATATGAGCCCAAAATGTCCATTTGTTAATATATATATATATATATATATATATTTGCAAGTTCCATAACATTAGGCACTTGCTGTCATACATTTTAAGGACATGTGTTTGATCCAAGATTAATTTACAATCTTTACTTATTCTTTTTTGAATAAATTGATTAAAAATTAATTTCTGCAAAAATTTAATATCCGCGTGAATCTAAATTTTTTTTTTGAAGAGGTAGAAATTTTGATTCTCTATTTTAAAATTATTTGAATTGTCATTTGTATACGAAATTTTATAATTTTCAATTTTATTCTTATTTAAAACTGAAAGCTCAAACCCTAATATTTTGTTACATCCAATTTTCTTTCTAATTAATGATCACTCTTTTTTATCCTTGATGTTGGGTATTCATTATATAAGCCCAAAACGTGACTGCATGGCTCCAGCGTTATCCAATAAATTAACTTTGTTATTGGCACCATTCTTCATGTTGTCTATTCATCATATGAGCCCAAAATGTCTTTGAAGAGTGACGACATTGACGCTTTGTTAATATATATATATATATATATATATATTTGGTTGGTCCATAACATTAGGCACTTGCTGTCATACATTTTAAGGACATGTGTTTGATCGCAGGCGAGGGAAAGGTGAAAGGAGATTAATTTACAATCTTTACTTATTCTTTTATTTGGTTGGAATAAATTGATTAAAAATTAATTTCTGCAAAAATTTAATATCCGCGTGAATCTAAATTTTTTTTTTGAAGAGGTAGAAATTTTGATTCTCTATTTTAAAATTATTTGAATTGTCATTTGTATACGAAATTTTATAATTTTCAATTTTATTCTTATTTAAAACTGAAAGCTCAAACCCTAATATTTTGTTACATCCAATTTTCTTTCTAATTAATGATCACTCTTTTTTATTTTCTCTCCCATTTTCACCGTTGCTGAGTAGACTATTCATCTTTTTATCATCTTGATTTCAGAGTAACATTGTTAGAATTCATCCCAAAAGAAAAAACAAAAAAAAAAAAAACAGGCATTGTTGAAATGAGATTGGCTACATGTAGAGTAAGACAATTCAGTAAATAGTGTTGCTTCAATTTTTTCCGGTGGATATAAGCGATCAAGTGCCGTAAATTTTCGTGTTATTTTCATTTATGTCGTCACACATGCATTTATTTCTTCGTCACCCAGTTCCATGTACGTACACACGACGTGTGAGTTGAGAGTGAACTGAGGATTTTGCATGGAACACATATTGGTGGGCCATCTGAAGAGGTCCAAAATCCGAATTGGCCGTAATTTCTAAATAGCCCCTATAAAATAACGGTTTTGCTAAAATACATCTCTATAGCGTGCTATTTCCACAGCCGCCCCTAATATGTAGGTCACAACTTCAAATTTCAGTCAAGAACCAGCACCGCCCTCTTTCTTTCTCTGTCCCTCTTCGTCAAGCCACTGAAACGGCGAAGCCTCTACCCCAAAAGAAAAAAAATAAAATAAAAATGTAAGTTTTCACTTCTCAACTCTCTTAATTAATTAATTTCTTTTTTATTTTCTTATTTCTTTTATTAAAAAAAAACGGAATTAAACTTGAATTTGTTCGGGCGATTTTGAATGTACAGGTCGAGAATTTGCGTGAAGAATTTACCGAAATACGTGGCGGAGGATCGCCTGAGAGATGTTTTTTCTCAGAAAGGAGAAATAACTGACGCCAAACTTATGCGCACCAAGTAATTTTTGAATTTTTTCGCTTTTTAATTTTGCTGCAATTATTATTTTTAAAAAATTTTTTAACTTAGTTATAATGCAGTGTTTTCATTTTTGTTTAGAGATGGTAAGAGTAGGCAATTTGCTTTTATTGGTTTCCGTACGGAGCAAGAAGCTGAGGAAGCTATAAAGTACTTCAACAAATCTTATCTTGACACCTGTAGAATCTCTTGTGAGGTCGGCTTTTGTTACCACTCTGTCTTATTTTATTGATTTTTAATTTGAAGTTTCAGAGTTGGTGAATTTTACATGCTTTTAGAATTAATTGGGAGATTATTGAGTGAAAATTAACTTAAGGGATTTAGTTATCACTTAAGTGACTTCATGAATCTGAAATGAATTTGATGTATGCCGGGGGGCTAATATACTTATGGGATGTAAAGGGTTAGTAATTTTGCTCGGTCTGATTAATGTAGATTTGGTTGATTAATATATGGTTTGCTGATTACATTTTGTTGAGTACCCAAGTGTGCATAAAAATAATTAAAGACTCTATAGCTTGTTTCTAGATTGCTCGTAGAGTTGGGGATGCAAATATGCCTCGTCCGTGGAGTCGATATTCTTTGAAGAAAGAAAAAGGAATGTCAGAAGATGAGAAGAATCCTGTTATTGCTGCTAAAAGAGGAGAGAGAAAGACCATTGAAAAGGTTAGCGGGAGTGATGATCCTCAGCTTCAAGAATTTCTTCAGGTGATGCAGCCAAGGGTCAAGTCAAAAATGTGGGCAAATGATACCTTGATTGGTCCCATTGCTGACCAGAAGGCCAAAGTCACTGAGAACACATCACAAGCAATTGAAGGAGGGGACAAACCAATTACATTGCATGTTCAGTCTGATAAATCCAATGTGATGACAGATTGCCAGGCATCTAAGAAATCAAAAAATGCTGCCGCTGATGAATTCATGTCAGATATGGATTATTTTAAGAGTCGAGTAAAGAAAGATTGGTCAGATTCAGAAAGTGAAGACGATGCTGCTGGTGATGATGAGGAGGAGGATGAGGAAGAGAATGACCACAATGGTGATTCTAATGAAGAATTTTATGGTAATATAAATGATTCACCTCTTTCTGGGATTGGAGAAGAAGATGCCAGTGGTGAAATTGTTGATCCAGGAAATCCATCACCAAGCTTGGAAGATGAGCAGCAAGAAGTTTTGGAAAGTGGTCGTCTTTTTGTCCGTAATCTTCCATATACAACAACGTTGGTACCTTACTGTGCCTTTTTCATATTTGTCATATAAATGACTATAAATATACTTAATATAAACCTTTATGTAACAGTGAAGATGAGCTGAGGGAGCACTTCAGCAAGTTTGGCAATGTCTCAGAGGTCCACATTGTTGTTGATAAGGATACGAAACGGTCCAAAGGGATAGCTTATGTTCTTTATGCAATTCCAGAATCTGCATCAAGGTACTTGTGTTTGGGTTAAAGGTTAAATTAGTATGTTTTCTGTTACAACTTCTTGGTGTTGCTATGATACTTTTAAATTCATCTGTGGATTATTAGGAGATCTCTGAAACTTGTCCTTAACTGAGAGACCTCATAAATATGCTCTCATACATAACTTGTGAATAAGAAAGAAAGTTGGAACACATATACTCATAGTTTTCTTATTGAAAAAGGGGAAAAAAATGTTGGAGATATGGTAGTTCATAGGAGAGAGCTAGGAAACATTGGATTTTTGCCGCTTCCTGGGGCACTAATCTGCAGGAGGCTTTTGTGTTCTCTTTTTTGGGCTAAGACAGGTGCCATCACATTTGTGTTTCTTATTGCATCCCTAACCATTTTAAGCTTTCAATTTCTGTATATGGTTTGTTGACATGGTCAAATTGCAGTGATAACTGACCCATGTTAGCCTTTCGTCCTTTTCTTGCATACTTAATTTTTCTCAGAATACTGTTGATTGTTATTCTTTCCTTTTCTCCCTGCATTTTTCATAGTTATTGGTTCTACTAGCAATTTCATGTTGGCTTCTGGTTTGATGCATTGCAGGATGGATGTGCTGTTTGAGTCGGTTTTGGATCTCATCCTGCACTTGTTTATTTATCTTCCTTCCTGTTTTTGTTCAAGTTATCGATTACTTGGTTGTATTTGCAGGGCCATAGAAGAACTAGATAATTCAATTTTCCAAGGTAGATTGTTGCATGTGATGCCAGCAAGACACAAGAAATCCTCAGACAAAGAAGAGTGAGTTTGCTTTTGGATTCCATGCATCAAGGTTTGTGGCTTTACTTATGTATGATGGAACTTGACACTGGTTTCTTTCTAGGCTTAACAATTCTACAAGCCAGGGTACAAAAACGTTGAAGGAACGGAGAGAGGAAGAAAGGAAGGCATCTGAAGCTAGTGGAAATACAAAAGCATGGAATAGTTTGTTTATGCGCCCTGATACGGTATGGTAACCTAAAGGGGCGGGGGGGACATGGTTCCCCCACACCCTCCCCCCCCCCAAAAGAAAAAAGAAAAAAAGAAATTACTTTTTCAATGATGATTTGTCTTTTAAAAATTCATAACCATTTCACCAATCTCTATCTGATGAATTATTTAGTCTATCATAAATAAGGCTCTTTTGTTGTCCTATTTTTGCCAAATATTTAAAGCAGCTGCATTGTCATGTCTGTGGTTATGATTAATGTAAAATTTTCTGTATGAATTCTGGCCTCATTTTGTGTTTCATCTTGCCTGTTAATAGGTTGTAGAAAACATTGCTAGAAAACATGGTGTTAGCAAGAGTGATTTTCTTGACCGAGAGGCCAATGATCTTGCTGTGCGTATTGCTTTGGGTGAAACTCAAGTTATTGCAGAGACAAAAAAGGCTCTTACAAATGCTGGGGTGAATGTTTTGTCTTTGGAGGAATTTTCTGCTGGGAAAACTGACAGTCTGAAAAGAAGCAACCATGTATTTTTAGTGAAGAACTTGCCTTATGATTCTTCTGAAGGTGAACTAGCTAAAATGTTTGGTAAATTTGGGAGTCTGGACAAAGTTATCCTCCCTTCAACCAAAACATTGGCCCTAGTAAGCATCCTTTTCAGATCTTAATTATTTTCCATGTAGCCTGTTTTTGAACAGCCACAGTTTGTGTCTTAAGACTACTTGTATGTAGAATTGATGCCTCGATTCTCATGACTAAGTTGTGAGTGATTTTCATCGATGTTGTATGTAGCTGACTAAGGATGCTCATTTTCGTGAGGATACAGGCTGAACATGTATAAATCTGGGATTATACCGGGATGTTAAATGTGGCTCTGTATTAAACTGGGATTATGTTGTTTGGTGCGATGAAGACTATTTAATAAAGATGGCAAAATGGGCATGACTTCAGACTGTTGATGATGGTCGTAAAGGCATAATTGGCTTGTTATTTAACAGTGTATCTGCCACTTGCAGGATGTACATCTTGTAGTGGCATTTTTTGTTTTTGTTGATAAACTCTAGGCAAGGCTTTTTGTTCAAGTGATACTGGTGGCTTTTGATTGATGCTTATCTTTGACACAAGTGAAATTTGATGCAACTCCAATCATTTAGAGGCTTAACTTACTATTGAATATTGAAACATAGCGTTTGATTGCATTTGTCCTGTTTTTCCTCTTAGGGAGCAATCTGATTATTGTTGGTGTGCCTCCCGCGTCTAGTTTGGACATTGGTTTACATAGTTCGACTTGTATTTTTTTTTTTCCTTTTCTTTTTGCATTTTTTTTACCCTTTGGTCAGTCGCTTTGAAAGTTGAAAGAGTGGATAGATAAATAGTATGTTTAGTTTCCATTCATGATATTTCCATTTGGAGTATTACCTGTATGATTCATTTTAGATGTATTAATAATGATTGTATCAATCTTGCTTCTAGAAATGCCGATCTTTGAGGGTTAAATACTTCAGACTTGACTGATTTTTAATTTACCTAACCATATATGGAGAAGATGCTGCTCTAAAGAACCACAATTGCGATACGCCTGAATTAATGGTGTTGTGTAGCCTAATAGAATTAGTATTACATTTCAGGTTGTTTTCCTTGAACCTGCTGAAGCTGCTGCTGCTTTTAAGGGTTTAGCATACAAGCGTTACAAGTATGTATATCTTTGTTTCTTTTAAGGCCATTGATTGAGCCTCTTACAAAAGATATGGACAATCAATTTTCTATGTGAAGTCTGACCAAAAGACTTCAGTTTCTAGATTGGAACATGGACTTGACATAGTAACTCTATATTAAATATTCAAGAAAAGATTTCTTAGCTAAAACTTCAGCACATTGGTGTGACTTCACACAGCCTGAGAACTGGATTCTCCTATATATGTGTGGTCAGCACACCCACAAACAGTAGATATGTGTGCCGGTTAGATGCAATTTTATTTGTTTTTCCATCCTCAGCAATACATCAGCTGTTTATGCTAAGAAAATATAGATCACTTTTGATATGAACTATGAACTACCATTTATGATAGCAGATTAGATAGGTTTGAGCTGGTCATTAAGGTAAAATAAGCTTCTGCTGATGACTTTTTCCATACCTTTTCTTTTTCAAAGTTTTCATGTTTATAGGTATTTAAGGAATAAATGAAACATAGCTGTAAAAAACTGTAAGAGTTCTTTCCTTACCTGACATTGCAGTAGAGATGAAAAAAATTGCGATGCCCTTTATCAATATCAAGTAGAATAATGCTAAGAATACAAACTCTCAAAGACTATTACCTACTAATTGATATGGCACAAAATTATTATCTACTATTTGATATGGCACTATAGTATGATTCCCATGTGGATTATATTTTTTGCTCTTATTAAATGGATTGACTTTGTATTTCCAAAAAAAAAAAAAAAGGATTGACTTTGTTTTTCTGTCCAGCCAATATTTTAACATCAAATCAGTTTGTATGTAGTATGTTATTCCAAGAGTTTGTGTCTGTAGCATCTCTCTATTGAACAAGAGGCATATAACTGCTACTTAAGCAGTATTTTGTCTGGAGATCTCAAGTTGTTCCCTTGTATTAATAATGAAGGGGTGTTCCATTGTATTTGGAGTGGGCTCCTAGCGATGTCCTCAGTCAAAGGTCTACTTTCAAGGGTAAACAAAAGAATTATGCTGTGGTTGGTGAACATGATGTCAAGAGGGCTCTTCTAGAGCAACAACTGGAAGGAGTAACAGATGTTGATATTGATCCTGATAGAGTTGAGGTTTGTCATATTAATGAATTCTTCTCTTGCTCTTTTTCCCTGTTCTGCTTCATGCTGTATATTTATTTATATTAATTGTTTCCGAGATTATGCCTTGTTTTTATCTTGTTCCTTTATGGTCCTTAAACATGTCAAATGTATTCTTTCAAGTTGCTGTTAGTTTATTGGCCGTAAGGTGGCTGTAGATGATTACAATTCCTCTAGTCAATACCTTTAGGTCATTTTTCTTTGTTCATCATTTATATGCTGGTGCACATTGCAAAAAGATTTTTGTCCATTTGTCCATTGCTTGTTGATTCGAGATCAACAACAATGTCAGCATGAATCATGTTAAACCACTGCATTTGTGAGGTCTTTTCTTTGGATTTATTGCCATCTTTTACTATTTTATTTTTATTTAGATGTTATGGATTTCTGGCGATCTTGGATTTGTGTTGTTTCATTATCTTTATTTTTTCTAAGTTCACACCCCAACCCCAACACCACCACCCAAAACCGCAAATCTGTATGTACTCATTTTATTGCAGCATCTTGTTTTTCTTATGAATTTGACTGCTCATCAAAAACAAAGGAAAATGGTGAATGCTTTCCATATGCTTGGATTCAACAATTTCAGTTGTGAAGCACTATTTGTTCTATCTGTAATTTGAAAAGGAGGTTGATACATATTATATAGATTGTGCTGCATCGCTTTTCTCTTAACTGCATTTTTAATGACATAAGATTGCTTCTAGAAAAGTCATGTTATCATTTTTCTTAAATCATAAAGTGAGAAGACTAAATCATATGCTTACAGTGCTTCGATAAATACTTTCTAGCTGTATGGATTTGCAGTGTCTTTGCACTTTGTTTCTGTTTGTGGATTTTTCATTCATTTCTGTTTTTGCCTATCATGTTTCAGTCAAGATCTTTATTTGTCAAGAACTTGAATTTTAAAACTTCTGATGAGAATTTGAGAAAGCATTTTGGTGAACACATGAAGGAGGGAAGAATTCTGAGTGTCAAGGTAATTATCTGGACACTTCGACGATCATGTATGATTTTCTTGATTCTTTAATTCACTGATTTTATGGTTCTGTTCCACCCTGTTGCAGGTAAAGAAGCACCTGAAAAATGGAAAGAATGTTTCTATGGGGTTTGGTTTTATAGAGTTTGATTCTGTGGAGACAGCAACAAATGTATGCAGAGATTTACAGGTGATTACCAGATGCTAAGTTAGGTTAATATCTCTAGAATATAGCTCAAAATTTTGGAAACTGATGCATCGTCGATAATGTCTTGTCTTCTTTCTAGGGAACTATTTTGGATGGGCATGCTCTAATCTTACAACTATGTCATGCCAAGAAGGATGAACAAGTGGTGAAAAAGGCTGAGAAGGATAAGAGTTCGACAAAATTACTTGTGAGAAATGTTGCTTTTGAGGCAACAGAGAAAGATCTGAGGCAGCTGTTTAGCCCATTTGGCCAGGTGGGATGAGTAATGCTGCATTTCATTAAAAATGCATAGTAAGTAAAGGAAGGAACAGTACCATGGAATCTAAGACAAGCTGAAAAGAGTTATTGCTATATTACATCAATATTAAAGTATTCTTTGATTAACCAGATGATGAGACAAAAATAAATGTTATATGTAGGATAATAGAAGCAGTGCATGGTCTAATTCTGTTAGAAAGTTTTCAATTAAATATCTAAATTTGTTGCAAGATTGCTAGTGCACAGGTATAATCCCTTCTCCAAATATTACCTGCATTTAAGTTCATCTGAGTGAGGCCGAAAGGCTTGTATCTGAACTTGCTGCACATGCTTTTTCTGTTGTTGACTTCTATGTTTTCATATATTTATATATATATATATATTGATTGTAGATTAAGAGCTTAAGGCTGCCAATGAAGTTTGGAAATCATAGGGGATTTGCGTTCGTAGAGTATGTAACAAAGCAAGAGGCGCAAAATGCACTTGAAGCACTTTCAAATACCCATCTCTATGGTCGGCATGTGGTAAGCTGTCTACCAGTTCTTATAGATATTCTCTGTTGCGAACGATCAGATAATAGCTATAATTGCCTCCACATATCAGGTGCTGGAGAGAGCAAAGGAAGGGGAGAGTCTGGAAGAATTGCGGGCTCGAACTGCTGCTCAGTTTACCGATGAGGTAAATGGGTTCCAAAATTCAACTAAGTTGTCTAAGAAGAGGAAGCACATGACAGTCTTGGATGAAGGTAGAATGAAGTTTGAAAGGATTGCTGAGTAGAGCGCTTTATATGAAATTTTCTTGTGTATTGAGAGAAATGAGGTTTGTCTTGTAGTTAATTTTAAGGTTTATTTAATTATATTATAAGTTATGTTGGCTCCATTTTTGTCTGTTGGGAGTCAATATCTGTTTGTAATTGTTTTCTTGTAGGTGAGGGAACAAAGCATATTTTGTAGAATTTCTTGATGTAAATCATCTAGATATTCATAGAGGAGTTAAACTTGTCAGAAATTTCTTATTCGTCTACTCCACTGTTTTCTATTGTTTAATGCAAAAGTTTTGATTGCCTCGTCTAATTCACTTGGGATTTAGTTCCCTCCTAAACAAAATTTCAGTTGGATGCAAATGGGTTGTATGAGTTAAGAAAAAAAAAAAAAAATCAGATGCTAGCCTTCATTGCTACAAACCAAGATTAGCTTCCGTTTCATTGATGTTGGTTTTGTTATTATCAATACTTCCCAGCAAAAACTGGTTTCCCCCACCCCAAATCAATTCTATCATATCCGACCTTGCTTAAATCGGATACAATGTAGTTCCCCTTAATCGGGTACCTCGGCCTTTGCCCTTTGACCTCCATAGGATCCGCCGCAGATCTTAAACGCTCTTTGCTTATTTCCGCCTTGATTTTTTTCACTAGTGCAACAGCATACCCTAGTGGGTTGTTGCATGAAGCACCGACTTTTAAACGCACAGCTGGGAGTGCCACTGCATTACCATAATACCCAGAAGAAATATCCGTGTTACAATCTTTTGCTCGAACGTTAACTAGACGCGAAAATTGAACAGTGTCTTTAGGGTAGTTGAAGTGCAATTGTTCTACATCTCCACATACAAGCAGCTAACAATTCAAATGTTGAACAGTTTCTGAGGAGCATGCAAGTTGATATTTTTGGACTCTCACTTCATTGGGACCAAAGTAGTATGATTGATGGTCCATTTCATTTGAATTGGTAGCTATTAAGGTATCTGAATTGTTATTTATTTCTTCGTGTTCTAAGTGAATACTTGTTACTTGTGTTCGATTTCTAGCGCATAAGCGCTCACGTTGCCAAACAGGGAGTAGAGAAGGTATGTTTGAACCTCTTGCCATCTCTTGTGGCATTTTTTTTTTTCCCCGGATCTAGATGCGGGTAATATCCGCTCGGATTGCAGGTGGATATTTTAAATATTTGAATCCCAAAAAAGTAAATTCAATAATTTAAAATTCAGCAATTTGCCTAACAATATCAAATAAAATCCAATCGCAATTTAACAATAAAAAATTTAATATATAGAAAACAAAAATAACACAACATAAATCAAACATCAAGAATAACATAAATCCAAGTCTAGCATTATCACAAATCCACATAAAATAATGCAGATCCCAATATATTTCTTAATTTAATTTAACTTCTATTTTTTTAATTAATCCTATTATGTTTTTCATTTAACTTATATATTTTTTCATTTAAGTTAATTTTAATGAATAATTTAATTAAAAAATAATGCAGATCCCAATATATTTCTTAATTTAATTTAACTTCTATATTTTTTAAATTAATCCATTATATCTTTCATTTAATTTATATATTTTTATTTAATTTTAATTTAACAAAAAACTAATGCAGATTTGAATATTTGATTTTCCGGATGCAAATCTAGATTCGGATATGCATGGATCCTAATTTTAAGGATCTCTATCTATATTTTTTGATGTATTGATATGACTTTTTTCAAATCTAGATCTTCTGTATTTTTACATATTCAGACCATATCAAGATATTTTTGCCATTTTGTACCAACAATGTTGATTAAAAATCTAACAGCTATCGAACTCTCAAGAATTTGCAACTACACTCAAAGCTTAATTATAATCATTACTGCATTTATGATTTACTCAGAAATGAAAAATATTTTTTTTTCAACAATATGTCTTCATTATCTCCTTAAATGAATGCAATGCAGCATCAAATAAACAAATGGAATGCAGATTAGTGATGTTCCCTTGCCATTTATATCTTTCTTTTCAAATTTGATTCGCTAATTGATATTTTGGCGGGTCAATATCTAGAGACAAATTCAAAGAAAGATATAAATGGGAATAGGCAGATTAGTGATGTTCCCTTGCACTTGCAATCTCGGCATTGCATACTCGGCTGGAACTTTAATTTTATAATTCAAGCTTGAAGGGAATTTTAACCTTTGCAATCTCAGAAATAACAGTGGAGAATTAATCATTGTCTAATCTTGTCTGTTCATTCCCATCCATGATCAGATAATTATTGCCAATCGACGAGGTAAATGGGTTTGAAAATTCGACTAAGTTGTCTAACAAGAGGAAGTAAATGACAGTCTTGGATGAAGGTAGGATGAAGTTTGAAAGGATTGCTAAGTAGAGCGCTTTATATGAAATTTTCTCGTGTATTGAGCTAGAGAAGCGAGGTTTGTCATGTAGTTATTTTGAAGGTTTATTAATAGTATTATAAGTTATGTTGGCTCCATTTTTGTCTGTTGGAAGTCAATACGTGTTTGTAATTGTTTCTTGTAGGTAAGGGAACAAAGTATATTTTGGTTAATTTCTTGATGTAAATCATCTGGATATGTCATAGAAGAGTCGAAATTTTCAGAAATTTCTTGTTCTTCTACTCCACTGTTTCTATTGTTTAATTCAAAAGTTTTGATTGCCTCTTCTAATTCACTTGGTTTTAGTTCCCTCCTGAACAAATTTTATTTGGATGCAAATGGGTTCTATGAATTTTATTTTTTAAATTCAATTGTTAGCCTTAATTGCTAGAAACCAAGATCAGTATCCGTTTCATCGATGCTGGCATTGTCATCACAAATACTTCCTGTCCTTTAGTTAAACTGACTACAATTCAACAGGGTTACACTTCTTCCTTTAAATGTTAGCCCTCAGTGCTAGAAATCAAGATTAGTATCCGTTTCATCGATGCTGGCATTTTCATCACAAATACTTCCAGTCCTTTAGTTAAACTGATTACACTTCTTCTTATGTTTGAATATTGTAAAGATCTATTTGTGGTATCAAACAAGTTTCTAGGGTTAATAACTGACCTCATGTGATAGTAGATTATATTTAGTTGATCAATAATATTAAGAATCTCAACATTAGAGTTCTAACTTATATAGTAACTTATTTGTAACTGTAATATTGTTATGTGGTAATAACTGACCTCATGTGATAGTTATAGAAAAATTAATGCACCAATTAGCTCGTCATTCACTCTCAAATTAAAAATGTTGCATAGACAATATGTTATCATTTCATTTGAAATCAAGTTTCCAAAGGTCAACTGTGGGTGTCCCATACATTTTTTTTAGGTCATCATTTTGATAATGCCTTATGTTATCTGAAACTTTTGGGTCTATACTCGTTATGTTAAGGTAGTGTATCAGGTCTAATTTTTCTTTTATTTAATTAAAAATTTTGGGTGTAAGTGTAATTATTCATATCGGCCCGTTTTTTGCTTGGGCAGGATTCGGATATTAAATACTAAAACCCATATGCGCTCATAAACCCGTTTGATTATTTATTTTTTATTAATTTTAAATGCTAAAATTGTTAATTAATAACTAAATCTAAATATTAAAACCCTAAAAAATTAAAACGCGAATAAATAAAGTTAGTGGCTTTAAATTTGAATATTTTAAAACCCTAATAATTCCAAAAGTCGATAGTTTAAAGCCCAGAAGTAATTAAATAAACGAAAATGTCAACCATTAGCAAAGGAATATGGAAGAAAAAAAAATAAAAAATATACAGAAAAGAGGACAACGTGGGAGTGGTACTGATTTGAGGTAGACAATCAGACATACATGCCGTTTCAAACTCAAAGAATAAGGATGATGTGCCCAATTTCAATTTTGATTACTCCAATATTGACTAAAAGATGACCGAATTTCTTTCCAAAATCCTTCATCTTGGATGTCCGGATTCTTCTAGACTTGATCTCATAGGGAAGAAAATAGATTTATAGATGGAATCAAATATGCAGTATTTATAGACAAAAGTGTTCATTTACTCGGAAACAATCCATATACTTGTAATAAAAAATCAATTGAAATTCTTAACATCATTCGTCAGTAGTCAAGCATCAATCACCAATATTTCGTATGATATTTCTTCATTAAATTACTAAAAATCTCCTTTTTGTGATTTGTTTGTGGTTTTTTTATTTTTCCTCTGGTAATTCCCTCATCTATTCATTGTTCTCAAGCTAATATGTTGTTGTGATTTGTTCTTTTTTTTTTTTAATATAATCTTGTGGGTTTAATATGTAGATACATATTTTTTTTTATTTAAATGAATTTAGTATTTCTATTTAAGAATATATTAACTAAAATTGAACTTGATAATCATTAAATTAAAATTTAAGGGGGGTAAGGGATAGGAGAAGGGGACAAATATACATATTTTTTAACGAAAAATCCCAACCCATTCTCAAACTCATAATAAATAACAGTTGATAATGAAGATATCTACTATTAAATAAGTACGGGTACGGATATTAGCATCACCGCATAATGCCGGTCTCGTTGCCACTCATGGGAATGAATTATGAATGATGTAGAGGGGAAATGAATTCCTTGCTTATATACTTCAAATTCTCTTTTTCTAATTTTTATTTTTATTATTATAAAAAAATCAGTGGGCGCCAGATGATGGACCTTTCGGCGCCTGCCTCCTCAACAACTAAACAAATGGCATCCCATCGTAACCATAATATTTTCACTTTTGATTCATTAATTGAAATTCTGGTGAGTTAATTAGCTTCGGCGCCCACTTAGTCTACAATAAACAAATGGCATGCCGCCGTAGTCTTAATCTTTGGAGTTTTAATTATCTAATTGATACTTTAGTGAGTCAATAGATATGGACAAAGCCAAAGAAAGATAAAAATGGAAGATAGACAGATTAATGAAATTAAGGGTGGTAAGTGAATGAACGAATAGAATAATTAATGAATTGGGTTAAAATTTTATTGATCTAGATTTGATTTGTTTAATAAATAAATTAAAATTTCAGGATTTAAATTTAATTAATTTATTAAATGAATATTCGATTTGATTCGTTTAATTTATTTAATAGAATTGATAAATGAATTAAATTGAATTCATATTCATTTACTATTACGAATCCTTAACAAATCGAATGGAATATGAATTCGTTTATATTTGTTTGTAAATTATAATATTAACCTTCAAATTAAAAATTTTTTAAAATAAATTTAAAGACAAAGAAATAATTTAATTAAATAAATTTTAAACGAATGGACTATATTTGATTTGTTTATGGCTCATTTATTAAATGAATCTTAAATGAATAAATAAATTAATATCTTCAAACTCAGATTCAATTTGTTTAATTAACAAATCGAATTAAATTTACTTATTTATTAAACAAATTAATCTTTTCAAATCTAAATTTATTTAATTTGTATTGAATCGAATAAATAAATTCTAACCAAATTGCACCACTATTAATAACGGCCCCTTACACTTTCGGTCTCTACATTTCATGCGGGGCTCGAACGGATCATTGTCTCAGGATTATCAGAAATAATAAGGTAGAGAACATCATTGTCTAATCTTGTCCGTCCGTTTCCATCAAATTAGTCCTAGCCTTGCGCTCGTGTCATCTGTCTACTTCAGTTAGACTGTGAGAACGGGATGTCCAAAGCTAAAATCACCGCATGTTGTTTTCAATAGAGTGCATCCTGCACTCCGCACTCAATCAATCCATTCTTTCATTCATTATTTTAGTAAGTAGTACTATACAATGTTGAATTTTTTCATCTTAAAAAATTATTTTACATAATATAGTACTAATTAATTAATTAATAAAATAATACAATTAATTTATTAAATTTTATAAAAAAACTATCAATTACTTAATAAATTAGATAAAATTTAAAATAAAAATTTAAATAGCGTATAATTACTCTTATCCCAATTTAATAGAGCTGTGTAGACCCTTGGAAAATTAAAATTACTTATTTTAATATATTTTGCACGAGGATTTGATAAAGGCTCTCTCATGTTCATGTGTGCCTTCTAGTCTATGGACTTGTTACTACTAACTACTATAAATAAGGGACGAAAGATGCTCCTTTGGGCAACCAATTACAGATCTACTTCAAGAAACTCACAGTCCCTAATCAATGGTGTCCACATTTTCTCAAGGTCTCTTGGTTAGCCGGAAGGCACCAGAACTAATTGTTCCGGAGAGGCCAACGCCACGAGAAGTGAAGCGACTTTCAGATATAGATGACCAAGAAAGCCTGAGGTTCCAGATACCACTAATATTCTCTTACAAGAATGACCCTTCACCTTCAATGCAAGGAAGAGACCCTGTTAAGGTCATTAGAGGAGCGATAAGTAAAGCACTTGTGTTTTACTACCCTTTAGCTGGCAGGCTTAAAGAAGGTTACAACAGCAAGCTTATGGTGGAATGCAATGCTGAAGGAGTCATTTTTATTGAGGCTGATGCCAACTTCACACTTGAGCAGCTTGGAGATGATATTCAGCCACCGAGCCCCTATTTGAACCAACTGCTTTATGATGTTCCAGGCTCTGAAGGCATTCTTGGTTGCCCTTTGTTGTTAATTCAAGTGAGTCTCTCTCTACTTTATTTTGTATGTAACTTTTAAGTAATATTTTTAATGAACTACACGAGTTTGAATAATTTTGAGGGAAGAAAGGGTTAGAAATATTAATTTGGACTTTCTTTACTAAAGAAGAAATTAATATTAAGCTTAGATTAAAAAAAGTATAAATTTCTATAAATACGTGGATTTTTTTTTAAAAAAACTCTAAATTTAAACTTAATATAATTGTTGATGATACAAATTCATTCATTTAATAATTATATCAAATGTAAATAATTTTAAAATATTATGTTGCATCAGTTTATTGAGTTTGCACGTTTTTTCAAAATTTATTAGCTTTTATAATAATGACAAGAAAGATGCAAAAAAAAAAAAAAAGAACTAAAGAGATCTTTAGTAACTTTTATATTAGGTAATAACTTTTTGAGGTATCATCATAATTAAACTTTGCATAATTTTATGTTCATAGGTGACGCGTTTGACATGCGGAGGATTCATTTTTGCAATACGTTTCAACCACACAATGTGTGATGGTTTCGGTATGGTACAATTCTTAAAAAGCATAGAGGACATGGCACGTGGGGAACATTCACCAACTTTATTTCCAATTTGGCAACGACAAATCTTAAATGCCAGAAATCCCCCACACGTAACATGTATCCACCATGAGTATGATGAAATAAATACCAATGAGGTTCCAAGTGACAACATGGCTCACAAATCGTTCTACTTTAGCCTCAAAGGGATCAAAGCTCTGAGAAATCAGCTGCCTTTTCACCTTAAAGATTGTTCAACATTCGAGCTATTATTAGCGTTTATATGGAAATGTCGAACAATTGCACTCAAGCTGCAACCTGAAGAGATTGCTACACTTTCTTGTATCGTTAACGTACGAGGAAAACGTTATAACATGGATATTCCTCCAGGCTATTATGGCAATGCATTTACATTTTCTGCTGTATGTTCAAAAGCTGAAAAATTGTGTAAGAATCCAATAGGATACGCCGTTGAATTGGTGAAAAAGGCAAAGTCTCAAATGAACGAAGAGTATATAAGGTCTGTGGCGGATCTTATGGTGATCAAAGGGCGACGAATCAAGTTCTCGACTAGTGGAAATTTCATTGTTTCGGATCTAAGGAATGTTGGACTTGGAGGTGTTGATTTCGGGTGGGGGAAACCAATTTTTGCAGGAACTGCTGGGGCTGTAGGATTGATTAGCTTCTTTCTTAATTACAAAAACAAGAATGAAGGGCCTGGAATTCTTGTACCAATATGCTTGCCGCAGTCAGCTATGGAGAGGTTCCAAGAAGAGCTAAAGAGATTGATGATTCAAGGATCTATGGAGGATTTATGCAACTTTAACGAGACTCAGATTTTCAGCAAGCTCTAAGGGATGTATCTCCTCAGTTTACGTAGTAGCTTATTTTGTTTACAAACCAATAATGCAAGTTATGCATCCTCTCATGTTATGTCTAAAACTAAATATTGTAGCCATTACCTCAAGTTTTTAAGACTCTCATGCCACGTATACTTGAAAAATGATATGCTAGAAGTTTGCATATCAAATAAGGTTTTATGTATTTGGTATTTGCAGCACTAATGAATAAATGACGTTAAGTTTTACATCATTTAGAATGCAAACTTTGCATTCCAAATTTGTAAGCATATTATTATCGTGAAAGTTAAAATGAGTGGAAAATCTTAGTTCAAAATGAAAATAAAAATTTCATGGGTCTGAACAGAAATATAAATATTCATTTCACTATTATCGTATATTTACTAATTGGTAACTTAAATGAGCTAGAATCAAATGGAGAATAAAAATTAAAATAAAATATTTATTTAAACAATAGGAATCAAAATCGAAATAACTTACATTATTATCTATGTATTTGTTTTTGTCTTGAAATTGGAATATTGTTAATATTGTCAATAATCATCATCAGCATCACTACGTTGGAATTTATTTTAAACTCATTGTCGATAAATTAAGTTGTTTTTCAGCATATATGCTGTGCTAGTTTTCATAATTGAGAGCCCATTATCTTAAGGTTAAAATAAAACAAAAAAGCGCAAAAGTTACTAAAGACCTAAGCCATTTCTTGTCACTGGTTGTTGTAGGTTCACAATCTGATCCTACATATACGAAGGCTTATAGAGGAACAATTACAGAACTGGACGTCAGACATCATAGCTGAAGCGAACTCTTTTAAGATCCCTGAGATCTCCTGCTAGTGAGGTAAGCGTTATATATACACCAGCCTCATCTTGCTCAACTCATTCATTGTCATTGCGAGATTCACCTTCTTTCGTTCTGCTCCCATTTCTGGTTGGCGCTTCCAACTGGCCTTGATTGGAGCCATGATTACTGGCAGTGCTGGATCCATTAGCGAGCAAAAGGTTGTTTGATCCATCTGTGTCCAGTTCTTAAGCTGCTGTTTGACCACCTAGCCGGTCAATTGAAGCATCGACACACCTATGGAAGCTGGACTGGAACTAAAGGAAGTAAATGTCGGTGATTTGATGCTCCGTGCTGTTCCTACTTGCAGTCTCTCAGCCATGTTGTTTAACTATTCAACAAGAAAAACAAAGGCATCATCAATATAAAGTGCGATTAAATTGTGAGCACAGTCAGTAAAACTAATGAATCTAATCACCATCTAGAATTAAACATCATGGTCTGCAGATACAACAACGGAGCTAATTAGATCCTTATTTTGATGCCACTTGCAAATAATTCCATAAGACATAATACTAATGAAGAAAGAAAACTGCCTTACTTTGGCATTCAATTACTTAATCACTTCCTGTGCTGCTTTGCATTTTGCAGTCTCTTCCTCTGCAATTGCTATTGCCTCCTTCAACTGTTTTGCTGTCTTTTCCAACTCAACCTCTCGAAGTTGAGCTTTCCGAGTAAGATTCTCTACCTGCGATAGATAGAGAGAAATCAGCATTCTGCCAAAACAGAAAAAGGTAAAGTATAAAATGGCTATGGAAAAATAAATAAATAAATAAAATAAAGATTTTACTTAACAGCCTGCCTGCCCTAGGGATTACGCTGAACAACTAGCTGCAAAATGCAAATTACAATATTTAAGGCATTAAATATTAAACCGTTCGTCATCTTGAGGTCTACTTTTGACGTGGTGCGGAAATAATATTAGATTTTATTCTAGTATATATTTTTGGAAACTCAAGAAAAATAGCTCTTACAAAGGAAAAAATATCTCAATTGAGAAATACTAAATATTATTGATAAGAAACTCCTGTATATTCCATGTGAAAAAATATCTCAACCTAAGAGGGGAGTTAATTAAGATTTTAAAAAATTTAATGAAAAAAATTACAAAACAATTAAATCTATTACCTTAATAAAATCAAGAACAATAAGTTTAACAATGGTAAAAAAATAAAAGAGTAGGGAAAGAGAGAACAAGCATGAATATTTTTACGTGGTTCGGCAAACCTCGCCAATGTCTACACCTTCAAGCTAATCAAGCTCAAGGATTTCACTATTCAAACCTCATAAGATTTCAAGTTCTTTACAATTGATTTCTAAGATGTTAATAAACTTTTACAATAAGAGATTTGTTGAGTGTTAGAAAGTGTATATTTATAAAGGAGAAAATCGTCATTTTACACTTTAAATCTCACTAACATTGTTACTTTTACTTATTTAAGTATTTTATTATTTAATTATATGTGTTTTATTATAATTATGTATTTTATGTATTTTAGGAATATTACGATCGTTTCACAATGAACGAGTGATCAGACAGCAAAACGGACGTCATATTTGGACTCAGGATGGTCGAAAACCTTAAGAGGAGCATTAAAGGAAAAAGTCACTGTTCACATATACGGTACTGTTCATACGTACGGTACTGTTCACCAAAGTGCTCTATTATAACAGTTTCATTTCTAATTATTTCTGCCATTTTAATTCACAATTTAGGATAAAATTATCATAATTTAATTATTCTCATTAAAAGAAAATTAATTCTGCACATAATTAAAATCAACCACCTCGTGGGATCGACACTCGTCACCATTAATCTATTCTACAATAGATTCGTGCATTTGCGAGTTCAATAAAATTTGTACAACAAGTTTTTGGGGCCGTTGCTGGGGAGGGAAGTTATTTTGATTTGTTGAATTAATTTTTTTGTTTTCTTGTATTTTTTCCTTATAAAAAAATAATTCTATAATTTAAATTTTTGTAATTTAAATTTTTGTAATTTAAATTTTTGTAATTTAATTTTATTATGTGATTTCTTTAAATTTCTATACTTTAATTTTTACTTTATTTTTCTTTATAATTTATTTTATTTATCTCATAATTTATTTTAATTTATTCGTAGAATTAATTCATAAAATTAGCTTTTTTTAAGTAAATTTTTTTTGTTATTGCTTTCTTAAAAAATTATAAAAAAATTAAAAAAAATTAAAAAAATTTAAAAAAATTAAAAAAATTAAAAAAATTTAAAAAAAGTGAATCTGTAATTTAATTTTGGTAATTTAAATTTCTTTAAATTTCAATAATTTAATTTATGAGTTTTGTTTTGTAATTTTGGTTTATTTTGTTAATTTATTAATCTATAGAATTAATTTTTAAGTAATTTTTTAGTTGTTTTCTTTTAAATCTTTTTTCTATAATTTAATTTCGTTTCTTTTTTTCTTCTTTATATTTCTGTAATTTAATATTTCATTGTTCATAGTAAGGTTATAACAACGTCACAAGGTTAGTATTATAATTTCTCTCTCCTCTTTATTTTTATTTGTTATATTTTCATTTATTTTGTTCGTTGCATGCATGGTCGAAGGTGATTATCACCTAATCTTGAACCTTTAGACCTTGAATTAGAAAAACACTTCGCACGCACAAACACATTATTTTTCAAGAGAAATTTAAAATGGATTTGCAAAATCAGTAATCAGAACCACAAGAGAGGCCATTTAAGAATTATTTTAGTCCTTTAGCTAATTTGATCACATCATGCATAAGGTACCCAAATGTAGCTGATAGGAGTTTTGAATTAAAACCTAGTGTGCTAAACTGTCTCCTCACATTCTATGGCCTAGAAAATGAGGACCCATATAATCATCTGAATGATTTTCATGCTATTTGTCAAACTTTTAAATACGGGAAATTTTCAGATGATGATGTTAAACTTAGATTATTCCCATTTTCATTAAAAGATAGAGCTCGTTCATGGTTTAATACAATGCCTGCTAATAGCATTATATCATGGGAATAGTAACTAAATTTTTAAATAAATATTTTCTAGTTCATAAAACCAATGCTATTCGCAGGGAAATTTCAGAGTTTACTCAAAGAGATGACGAGCAGTTTTTTGAAGTGTCCACATCATGGGTACGAGAAATGGCACCAATGTTAATATTTTTTTGGAAGGATTATTGCCACATATGCAAGAATGACTAATGGCAACCAGTGGAAGAGAGTTAATGTCCAAAAGCGCATTAGAGATTTGGGAATTTTTCCAACGGCAATCGGATAATTCTCAACAATGGAGTCGATCACTCAGAAATACCAGGAGAATTAAGGGAGTGAATGAGGTTAACATTGGCGAGTCAAGCTCAGGAATTAAAGAAGTCAAAGAGATGGTTGAAGGCCTTGCTCGACAAATAGCATCTTTGACAACTGCTAAATCAACAGAGCCACATGACAATGACTCATATTCAGATCAAGCCAATGTCATAGGTGTCATGAGAAAACCATCAAACTACAATCCTTACTCCAACACATATAACCCTGGATGGAGAGATCACCCCAATTTTTCATGGTCTTAAGGATTCCAACAAAATGGACCATCAGTTCCACCTCCACCGATGCAACCAGTTCCTCAAATGTCTCAAGCCTCTCAACCACCATTTATTTTTAAAGTTAATGGTCAGAAAAGTAAAGTCATATCACGAATACCAACCATGTGGAGAAAACAGTACAAAATACTGAAACGACCTAACATTTTTTTTCGTTTCCTTTCGATGATTTAAAGTTTTCTTTTATATTTTTAATTATGTCTGTGAAAGTGTGTCTGTTTAACTTTTAAAATTTTATTTTTTTATCATTTTCCTCATGAATATGTCAACTAAAAAATATCTCTTCAGCATTCTTAGACAGTTTCGACGTATTCAATCTCATCTCAGAGATCAGATACGATTTTGTAAAACACATCGTATTTACCAGCTACAACCACTAGAGTTAGTAGCTCATGTTGAGGATTTGGAAAGCCAACTCTGAGAAATTGAGAGAGGTGTCTACAACATCCAATTGGAGCTTGAGGTAAATTCAATAAGAGGACGATTTTAGTTTGTTTTGTGTGTTTTAATTTATTTTCTTGTTTGTGTGTTTTAGTTTACTTTGTGTGTTTAAAGTTTGTAACCCCAGTCAAGTGGCGGATAACGGTACTCCGTGACAATCAAGTCGGTCACTTCAGTTTCCCTTAATAACTGATTTTCTGAGACGAAGGCATGAAAAGAGACGAGATCTTAGCAAAACTTCACAAGCGATTTCCTTCACTTCCTCAGAATGCTCTTCTCACCATTTATAAAGCTCGGTCCGAACGCATGCGATTGCTTATAAAGAATAACATCTCTGCTGACATTCGTTGGTTAATCGAGGCAAAAGTTCACTTAGCAGGTGAGTTACCTCCTAAATTTATTGCATACATGCCTGGTTGTGGTAAAGAAAATTATGCGAGAAAACGACGAGCTCGAAGACTTTCTGTTGCTTGTCATAAATGTGCCAGAATGATATGCAATAAAAAATCATGTTCTCTAGGAATGTTGTCTGATAACAGAGAAGATAAGATTCAATTCATTATGGAGGACTTGAATAAGGAGTCAGTGGATGATATCCTTTTGTCTCTTGAAACGCATCCCAGTGGATACGTCCAAAAAGCAATACTCCAATTATGGCCATTATTTCAGAAAGAATGTGCAAACTATAGTCTCGAGAATCTGACTATAAAAAATCCTATTTGCCAGTTTATAAGAAAACTGGATGGGAAGCCTATCCTCAACCCATAGAGGGCGTTCAAGCCGCTTCTGGATGTAAAAGCAGAGGAAGATGTGAGCCACAATCACAACTATCTGTAAATATCCTTTTACCTCTCTGTTCTTTATTTCACTGTTATTTTACTATTTGCATTATAGTTTTTAATAATTTCATTTACTTTTTTTCTTTTTACTATTTTCTTTTTTACTTTTGAGTCATGTGCCTTACACATTAATTGAGATAATGTCCCATACACAGCTGTAACCAACTGTCACCAAGATTTTTAAATATGAATTTTTTTTACTGAGCACTCACAAGTTATTTTTTAGCAGTATTTTAATGGCAACTACTTCTAGTAAATAATTCAAGAACATTTGTGTGCTTTCTGGGTTTCATTATGGCAAATATAAAGAGTTCATGGAGGCAGCCATAGATCTTAGTCTAAGAATAGCAAAGAGAAAATTACATTTGGTGTATGGAGGAGGTGACCGAGAGTTATCCAAAATGGTATCAGAAGCTGCTTTTGTCAGATAGAGCCAAGTGTTAGGTATCATCCCTCAAATCCAAAAACCTTTGGGTTATTTGTCTCATTCACCAACTGGAGAAGAGTTAGTCGTCTGAAGTATGCAAGAGCGAATAACTGAAATGCTCAATCATGCCGATGCTTTTATTTTCCTTCCAGGCGATCTTACAACTCTTGAGGCACTAATGACATTAGCATCTTGGTCCCATCTGAACATTCATCAGAAATCCATTGGTTTGTTAAATGTCAAAACTTTTATGATGGCTTTCTCGCATTTCTTAACCATGTAATAAAAAATTATTTCATTCCTTCCTCAGTGAAAAAAATCTTTATTTGTGCACACACCGCTAATGCGCTACTTGATTTGTTACAAGCTTATCAACCAGAGCCAGATCCCAGGGCTATTGTGTTGGACTGTTCAAATAATGACGATAATAGTAGTGACAGTAAGAAGTACAAATTAGATTTAACTCTTCGCTTGTAAATATTTTTTTCTGTATTACAGCACCCAGGTGATGTCTTCTAAACTATACTTTTTTCCTTTCAAATATTGAGGACAATGTTTCGTTCTGGTTGGGGGGAGGGAATAGTTGACAATTGTGGAATGTTGAACTAATCATGACTAAATTTTGGAGTAGAAGATGACTGAATATGGAGTGTAGTGACTCTAGAAAAGTATCTTCTTAAAAAAAATAAAATAAAAAAAATTTTGTGTGTGTGTTTTTTTCCAACCTTTCATCTTTCTCCTTTATAAATATATGTTTTAAGTTTTTAAAGTCGAAGATGGCTGAATATATTGTGTAGTGACTCTAGAAACGCATCTTCTTTAAAAAAAACTATTTTTTTTAATTTTTCTGCATGTATATTTTTTTTTTATGTTTAGAGTAGGTTGGGGGAAAAGAATTCAGGTAAAAAAAATCTGTGTGAGTTTTTATTGGATGATATGATGACTTTTGAATTTTAGTATTTGTATTATCTTTGGTCTTGAGTGATGTTACACCATGTTTGTTATTCTATATGTTGATGTTGTGGACAAATATGAGTTACTTGAAGGAATGTACATGTCATAATAAATTCCAAATGAGTTTTTGAGACTATCAATTTTTCTTGGAGAGTAACCCTTTTTGCCCAATTTTCTTGTAGCTTAGCAGTTTATTATTTCATACATGATCTCTAGATTTTCTTTGAATCAACCCGTTAAAAAAAAAAAAAATATATATATATATATATATATATATATCTCTCTGTGTGTGTGTGTGTGTGCGCGCGCGTTACTGCATCTAAATGCCCACTTAATTAGTAGATATGGAAGATTATTTAGAGTCCTAAAAGACGATAGAAGGCCATTTTTGACCCGTTTGAGCTTTTCTAACCATCCCTATTATGTAATATCCATAGTTAGTCCTTTTGAGCCTTTTATTTAAAAAAAATATTTTCTTTATTAACTTATCATTCTCACCCACTCCAATTTAGAGTATTACCCGATATCATACAAGTTCCATCTACCTATTCATGTTTGAGAAAAAAATAAATAATTATTTTGTTCAGCGAAGTTGTGCTACATAAAAAAAAATTCAAAAAAAAGAGAAAAGAAAAAAAACAGAAGAAAAAAAAGAAGAAAAAAGATATACAATAGCAATAAATAAGCAAAATACATCTTGTAATTTTTAAAAGTTCTTGAATTTTTTCTCAAACATATATATTTTGTTTCCCTATTTTTCTTTCTTTGTTAGCCATGTCCCTAACCTACGTGACGTCCTAATAAAAGTCTTTCCTAATTTTAGGGAACTATAGTCTAAAATAAAAGCTAGTTATATGGGTAATTAAGATATAGTGATGGAAAAAAAAAAGAGAGAGAAAAAAAATGAATACATTAGGTTGATTAATACTTTATTTGAGATAGTATTATTTCTAAACTATGGACATATTTTTTTCATCTTGGTGAGAGTGTATGATATTTCTTTATTATTTTCTCTCAATTTACCATTTATTATAGTGACAAAATTTTATTGGGATTAATTTTTTTATGAGAGTGTCACTACAACTGATGAGATTTTGGGGTTCGATATGTCATTCTTGAAAGTGGCCTGATTACTATTGCTATAACAAAGTCTACTGGATTGATGCATATGGATGGTTGATGTGGGTGTGATATTCCTTTAGACTGAAGATAATTCTTGTACTTTTATTTTATTGCTATCATTAATCTGATTGAATAAACACATGTGTTTATTTTCAAAAAAAAATTTTGAATTTTATCTTCGCTTTATTTGCTAGGGACTAGTAATAAACTGGTTGGGGGGTGTGTTGAGTGTTAGAAAGTGTATATTTATAAAGGAGAAAATCATCATTTTACATTTTAAATCTCATTAACATTGCTACTTTTATTTATTTAAGTATTTTGTTATTTAATTATATGTGTTTTATTATAATTATGTATTTTATGTATTTTAGGAGCATTACGATCGTTTCACAATGAACGAGTGATCAGACAGTAAAACGGACGTCATATTTGGACTCAGGACGTTCGAAAACCTTAAGAGGAGCATTAAAGGAAAAAGTCATTGTTCATATACTACATCGTCATTTTGTTCATACGTCAGTCATTTTATGATCTTGTTCTGATCGTATTCATGATCATCTTTTTCACTTTAATCGCTCATATATACAGACCAATGATGTGGCAACTACCTATGACGTGGCAGTATCTGATTAGACGAATTTGTGGTATTGACTATTTATGTGGCGTTGATCGATGACGTGGCAGCGACAGATGATGTGTCACGATCTTATTGGACTAAATTTCTTATGTACTGTAGATCGATGACGTGGCAATATCTCAGTGGAGTAAAAATTGTGTGTACAGTACATACGTATACATGAGATTTTTTACTATTCAGACGGCGTTACTGTGCAAATATTGACTGTTGACGGTTGACTGATGACGTGACGTAATCCTGAGCATCCGAACTGTTTTTAATCTGATGGTCACGATTCACTCAATGTATTTATAAAAAAGGGGCTCTCCCCCCTAATTTGACACCCCTGAATTCATTTTTAAGCTTAGATTTCTAAAATTTCTTCTCCTTCTTGTAGTTTCTTTGTATTTTAATAAAATTTCCTCTTTTATCCTTAGTTAAAATATAAGTGACTAATTCTCTTTTAAGCTTGGGTTGAAGGTGAAGTCTCAACATGTTCCATGGGCTTAATTTGGTAAATTTACTTTCTCTTCTCCTTTAATATTTGTGGTTGTTTTGACTTTTCGTCGACAAATAATAATAGTCTTGTCTAGATATAGCCTTGGTTAAACTGGCACCCTAGTACAAGGTTATTATTATTTGGCACGATAAGCCCTTGGCACTATACTTATTGGAGAGTGGTTCATGAGGTGTGAAATCCCCCTTATGATTTAATTGATATAAATATGGAATATTTAGCCCATGGACCATGTTGATGCGGATCCGGATACCTAAGTGCTCTATTATAACAGTTTGATTTCTAATTATTCCCGCCATTTTAATTCAAAATTTAGGATAAAATTATCATAATTTAATTGTTCCCATTAAAAGAAAATTAATTCTGCACATAATTAAAATCAACCTCCTCGTTGGATCGACACTCGTCACCATTAATCTATTCTACGATAGATTCGTGCGCTTGCGAGTTCAATAAAATTTGCACAACAAGATTATTCCTTAATCTCTTTACTCAGGTATTTTTCACACTTAAATACTTACAAAGTTTATAATAAATTTGAGAAATACAATAAATACTCTTTATCTAGAGTTGATATTGCACAACAAGCTCAATAAAGATATAATCTATGAAGATTTCCAAATTAGAATCTCAAAATATGACGTATATACTTGTTTGTGCTTGCTCAAATGAGAAGAAATGAGTCTAATTTGAGTTTATATAGTTTTGACTCGAAAAATAACTGTTATATGTAAATTCCAGCTTCGAAGTGGCTAGCCTCTATATTCTGACGGTTAGCTGCTTGTTACAGTGAAATTACTATTAAATTTGAATTTTGTTATAGTAATATTGTTCACAAAATTATATTTTACCCATAACTTTTTATAATTATACTATGACCTAAAAATTTGAAGTTACTACAGTACCATTGTTCACAAAAAATATTTTTATCCAAGATATTTTATAATTATACTATAGCTTAAAATGTAAAAATATTTACAAATAAGTTTAATTTCAGAATTTCTAAATAATACTTTTCATTCTCTCAACCTTATGAAATTATGGTATGGCTAAAAATATTTTTAATTTTACAAATAAATCTAAATTCATAATTAATAATTCTTATTAAAAACAAAGATTATAAAACTTTTTTATTGTAGTCCATATTTTGAAAAATAATTAATTTGTATAAAACACTTAGTTTATAATTGTAAAATCTTAGATTGATGAAAAAATATAATTAATTAAATATCATTTTGAGCTTCACAGATGCTAAATCATACATATATTAAATCATACCAGCTTTATAAGAATTTTTACATATTGAATTCATCGAGTTCTAAGCTTTATTTTTGATTGAGTCATTATCCATTGGGTGTCTTGAACTTGATTTTACTTATATAAATATTATCCTTCAAGAAGTTAGTAAAAATGTGAAATACATTACTAATTAAAATAATTAACACACATGTTTGTTATTATTAAAATTACATTATATGTAGACTTTAGGCTTATAATCTCTCCCTTTTTTATGACGATAAATATCTCATATATTTTGACATTTATACTCCCCCTCAATACATTGCACACATGAATTAACATATTAAAATAAACTTCTCATTAATATAGGGTCGATAACAGTTTATAAAACTCTCTCTTAATATTTCAAAAATATATATAAACTCCTCAAGATCAAAATACGTATTACCTATCTTTAAAAATTCAAAATATATAATTTTTCCCTCTTCATCATCAAAATTACTAATAACATATGCAAAGACCAATAAACACAAATGGTTAATCAAGAAATATATAAAACTCAAGCATGAAATTAACCATAAAGTTATAAAATCTATGATTTCTTAAACAGTTCTTCGATTTGCTAGTAGTGTGTAATAATTATATAATTGGTTTTCTAGATTCCTTAACTATCTAGTTTCTGGCAGCATGTTTGTTGTTTTTCTTAACTAGTTATCCAATAGCTATAAGTGTGTGAGAGTCAATCAAATGGTATATCAGTTGAAATAATGGCTATCTAGTTTCGTCCAGTATATAAAAATTACTTAAGCGATTTACTAGTTGGTTTTAATTGGTATGCTGATTATCTTAAAAAAATTTTTCTTACTTATAACTATTAAATTAATATTGACCACACTAATTTAATATTTGGCCCAAAAGAAAATTGATTAAATTTTAAATCATTTAGTGATTTAAAACTTATTTAATAAGCCATATTATGCAAGAAAAAGAGTAAATATAAGAACAAACATATTAGAAATACCAATCAATAATTTCATTAAAAATATCAAAACACATATAAGAAGCAACAATCATCATTCTAAGCTCTTGACTTATTTTATTAAACTGTTCTTCACTCAGGAGTTTTGTGAAGATACTTATAAGTTGATTTGCAGTAGAAACAAATTCAATCATAACATTACATTTTTTAATACGATCTCTTAAGAAATGATATCTAATCTTTATATACTTAATTTGAGAATGCTGAATGAGATTCTTCAACAAATTGATAGCACTTGTGTTATTGCACTAAATAGGAATTTGATCTAGTGTAATGCTATAATCCCTAAGAGTTTGTTTCATTCATAAAGCTTGTGGACAATTACTACTGGTAACAATATATTCTACTATAGTGGTTGAAAGTACAATTGAGTTTTGTTTTTTTATTAAACTAAAGACAAAAGAGTGTCATAGAAAATTACATATTCCACTAGTGCTTTTCTTATCAACTTTATATTCAGTGAAGTCAGCATTTGAAAAATAGATTAAATCTATATGCGTTCTCTTAGGATACCAAAGACAAGATCAATAGTGTCAATTAAATATCAAAAAATACATTTAACAACAAGTAAATGAGACATTTTTGGACAAGATTGGAACCTAACACATAAGCATACACAAAGTATAATATCAGGCCTACTAGTAGTTAATTAAAATAAAGATCCGATCATACCTTAATATGTTTTGATATCAACTTCTTTACTTTTTTTTTATCTTTATCTATCTTGATGGTAGTACTCATTGGAGTGCTTTTTATTGTTCCATTTTTATAACCAAACTTTTTAAGCAGGTCTCTCACGTGGCTTGATTTATAAAAATTCATTCTTTGTTTTATTTTATTTGCAGTCCAAGAAAGTATTTTAGTTCTCCCATCATGTTCATATCAAATTTTTTACTCATACAAGATAAAGTTCCTTATATAATATATTATTAATAGATCTAAAGAAAATATCATCAATATAAATTTATACAATGAGAATATCTTGATTTTTATGCTTAATAAAGAGAATTGTATCAGGTTTACCTATTGAAAAATTATTTTTTAATAAGAAATTTTTAAGCCTATCATACCATACTGTAAGTATTTATTTTAGACCATATAATACTTTAGATAACTTATACACATGATCTAAAAATCTTTTATTTTTAAAATCATGAGGTTGTTTCACATAAACTTCTTCGATAATATAACCATTTAAAAATACACTTTTGACATCTATTTGATATAAGATGAAATCATTATGACAAGCATATGTTAGTAACATTCTAATTGATTCTAATCTAACTATTAGTGCAAAAGTTTCACCAAAATTAATTTTTTCTTTTTGATTTTATCCTTGAGCCACTAATTTAGCTTTATTTTCTACAACCACACTAGACTTATCCATTTTATTTTTAAATACCCATTTAATACTTATAATGGATTGATATTATGGTTTAGGAACTGATTCCTTTATATTATTTCTCTCAAAGTGGCTTAACCTATATTATGTATCCAATAATCTTGAGCGTGAAGTTGAAGTTGATGGTAATGAAAATGAATTGCCAACAATTGTCACCAATGGAAACAAGAGGAAAAAGTCTTCGTCATCCAAGCTGCCAATGCCAAGGAAAAATATGACTCTAAGATCAACAGTGTGGCAACATTTCACTATACTACCAAATAATGATCAAAAGTGCAAATGCAACTACTGTGATAATGAATTTGAATGTGGCTCAGTAGGGTGCGAGAATAACACTTTGAGAACTCATTATCAAGAAAGGTGTCAAAAATACAAGGACTTTTGGAAAGATCAAATGACTTTAACTCAAGATGTTAGTAGTGATAAAAATATAGTAAGAGGTTTTAGTCAAGATGCCTGTAGACGAGCAACTATGAAGATGATTGTTCTTGATGAATTGCCTTTTTCTATTATAGAGAATTCAAGTTTTAAGCATTTTTTCATAGATTTTTTTTTCCATTAGGAAAAACTATTACAAGTGATACTCTAGATATGTATGTTGAGAAAAAGGCTAAGTTGAAGAGCTTATTTATTGGGAATAAGCAAAGAGTATCTTTGACCACTAATACTTAGACTTCAATTATTATAGTTAACTGTATGATCGTTACAACTCACTTTATTAACAAAGATTGGAATTTACAAAGGAAGATTATCAGCTTTAATACTGTTAATGATCTTGCACAGGAGACAATTGGTAAGTAAATTGAAAAATATTTAATTAACTGGCATATAGAGCAAGTATTTACTATAACTATTGACAATGCAAGTCCAAATGAGGGTGCTCTTAGGTACTTAATTGATCGACTAAAGACTTAGAAGGATGGTGCCTTAGTATTAAACGAGGATTATTTGCATCTTCGTTATTGTACGCATATATTGAATTTAATTGTTATTGATGGTTTGAAGAAATTGGAGCCGAGTATAGTTAGTGTTCAAAATGCTATGAAGCATGTGAGATCCTCCACCCTGAGGTATAAGCATTTCAAATTCATGTATAGTAAAAGAAGATTAATTCTCAGAGGAAGTGTGATTTTAGATTGTCCTACTCGAGAGATTCTACATATTTCATGTTGAGTACAACATTAAAATTTAAACCGGCATTTGATCAGATGACACTTAAAAATAAGCTTTATGATGCTTATTTCAATGAAAAAGTGGGTGGAAAAAATGGAGGGGCCACCACTGTACAATGACTAGAAGGGTACTTGTTGCTGTTAACATATACATGTTTTGGCAATTGATTTTGATGATAACAAACAATGAATTTTAAGTTGATAAATGTGTTTTAAGACTTACAATTGTTTCAAGTATTCTTTTAAGAGTCAAAACTATGTAGTAGTTAACATTTCTTTGAAAGAACTAGAACAATTTTTAAGTTAAATGAAATTCTGAGTATAAACGGCTAACCGATTATATTAAACAGTTAACCGTTAGTGAAGTTGCCTTAAAACTATAAAAGGTTAACAGTTTAAGCCTTAACCGATAGACATTTTGTGAGATATTGGAAGTAATTGGCAAACTGTTAACATAAAACAGCTAACCGATATCGTGAACTCTTTAAAGTTAAAAGGTTAACAGCTTAAGTCTTAACCGATAGGCATTTTGTGAGATACTGAAAGTAATCGACAAACCGTTAACATATAACGGTTAACCGATAAGTCTCAGAATTGACATTCTTTGTTAACCCTTAACCGTTTAGAGAAAACGGATCAAGTGTTTTTGTTATGCAGGTTTCTGGAAGTTAACGGCGAAAGGGTAATGATTAACGGTCAACCATTTATTTGAAATCATGCTCAACGGTAACATTGACCAAAGAAAAATGGCTAACCGTTAACATTTAATGGCAAATCGTTTTCTGTCAGATAGAAGAGTAACGACTAGTTTTCAGCTCCAACTATAAATATGCTCATCCAATTCAAATCAAGGACCGACGACAACACAACTACTGAGCTTATATACGAGTTTACTAACTACAGAAAGCTTAAAATAGATTTGTACTTCATTCATTCACACATTGTACTTTAACTTGTAACCCTGAAAGATTGTGTGTGAGATAAATCAATCTGTATTTCTCTGTCTTGAGTGACTGCAAGTGTGGGGATACAGTTGGGTTAAGAGATTGGGAATAATCTCTTGTTGTAAAGGTCCATTGACACCTGGGAAGTCAATTGAAAGTTGTTGAAGCCTTGAAGGCTTGCATAGTGGAATCCTCAAGCCCGGAGTGCTTGGAGGCGTGGACGTAGGCGAGGATAGCCGAACCACGTAAAAATCACTGTGTTTACTTTCTTTCCCTATCTCTTAATTTATTTATCACTATCTATTTATTTATTCAATTATTTCAAATTTGTTAAAGAGTAATTGAGCGATTTATTTTCATAGTTATAAAAAACCCAATTCACCCCCCTCTTGGGTAGTCTAGTTAGAATTTCAGTTGCATAGTTAAATTATTGAAGACTTTTTATGATGCAACTTTGTAATTTTCTTTAAATGTAATTTCAAGTCTTTATTATGCTTTTTAATTTTTAATATATGATATGGAATTTATTTTAGCTTTATTAACATTATTTTTTTCTTTTAGGCAACATCGAGCACTTGTTATAATTTGATATGTCAAATGAACAATCTTTGAAGTCGTTGTTTGCTAGTAATGATAACCTTTTGGGTTTGATGGCTATTAAAACAAAGAAGAAATTTCATAAGTATTGGGAGGGCTGTTTCAGGATAAATAAATTGTTGATTGTTACTTTTGCACTTGATCTACGAGGAAAAATGAAATTTGCAACACATTGCTTTGAAAAATTATATGGCAAGGATAGTGTCAAATGTGTTGAGATGAAGGAAATGATGAAAGATTTTCTGACTAATCTTTATGAGTCTTAAAATGCACAATATAAATCGAGTGGCAGTGAGAGTACAAGTGGAAATGGAAGTAGAAATACAAGTGGAAGCTAGTCTTTAGTTATTGGAAGTGGAATTGGTTTAAATTTTTGGGATTTAGGTGATGATGATGGTATTACGATTAAGAATCCTTTTTCTGAATTTAGTAAAGCGGTTGTGCTTAGAAAAGGTGGCTTAGAATTGTCAAATGAATTATATCTTTACTTGATAGAGAAGACTAAAAAATTTGTAAAAGGTAATTTGGGCACTAAATTTGATATTTTATTATGGTGGAGAGTGAATAGTGCTAATTATCCAATTTTGTCAAGCATAGCACAAGATGTTCTTACTATTCCAGTGCCTACTGTTATCTTCAAGTCTACCTTTGGTACTGGAGGTCATATTCTAGATCAATATAAAAATTCTTTGACTGTAGACATGGTTGAAGCACTAATATTATTATAGAATTGGTTGTGATCTTCTTTTTTTGGAGATACAACAGCTAACTTAAATAAGGTAGTTGAAGACAACAAGCTTATAAATCAACTTGCAGAACGTATATCTTGTTTAATTTTAATTTTAATTTACTTTTAAAGAATTATGACCTCATATAATTTTTGTAATTTTATTTTTTAAAGTAATATAAGTCTTATTCAATTTCTTAATTTTTCTTAATATAGAACTTTGTAAATCAACAACAACTGACTAACTTGGTAGATCAACATGGAAACTATAGTCCAACATAAATAATTTGTAGGCAATAAAATTTATATTTATTTATTTGTTATTAAGTGTCATCTCATTTTAATTAGTTTAATTATTTGCTTTGGCTTACTTTGAATTGAGGTCTAGGTGATATAGATGATGGATGTAGCTGTGGCTTGTTTGTTGTTGTGAATGTAGTTGTGGCTTGTGACTTGTGATGTAGCCATGACTTGTGTTAGGGTGAAGTTTTATGGAACATTGATGCATTATTATGGATTTATCATTTTTTTTGTAATGGACTTATAATTTGTAGTACATTTTTAGTTTTAAGTGTGTTTATGAATTACAACTAATTTATATTGGAATTTCTATTATTTTACTTTTAATTTGAGGGTTTTATACTTGTTTATTCAAATATAGGGTTTTATACTTGTAGAGTGTAATTGAAAGTTGCTGGAAGTGCCAACTACAAAATTTAAGTAAAATTAGGTGAAAAGTATAAAATTTAATAATATAAGGTAAATTTGTAAAATTAAGAAAATTAAAATTTTGAAGTGAATCAAATCGAACCAAAGTATTTCGGTTCAGTTCCTAAATTCGGTTCTATATCTTAAAAACCAGTTGATCTTGGTTTGGTTCAATTTAGGCCCCAAACTGAACTGACTATTACTCACCTTTAGTGATAAGATACTATGTATTTTCTTGACCTTTACTTGTGTCATTGCATGCTAGTAAAAATAGATCATTTTCAGTATTTTTCTCTTCGACATAATTCACTCTCTTATCAATTCTAGCACTTGGAGCTCTATATTTTGAAGCATAGCATCTAAAGTTTTGACAATTATAGCATTGTACTTGAGATTTGTCATACTTTGTTCTTTGATTGCCTCTGCCTCGTCCTCTGGTTAAGCTTTCTTTCTTTTTTTTTTCCCATAATTGGAGTTATTGTTGAGTTCCAACCTTGTTTATGATCACAACCTCTACCTCGTCCTCGACCTTTACCTCGGACATCATGTCTTCTTTGGTTGTCAAAGTTTTTTTTTTCCTTTTCTTTGGATTGACCTCCATCTTGTGGAGTTGCTCTTTGATCCCATATTTTTTCTTTTGCTTTTCTTTGTTAATTTGGAACCTTCTTTGAAGTTACTCTCGTCATATCCTCCAAATCTTTTATTTCTTCAATAGTCATGATAATCTGATCAAACCTCAAATCCATCGGACAAAATATCTTCTCAATAATTCTTACTTCATTTACCTCTTCATCATTTCTTTTTAATTAATTAGCAACACAGTCGTAACTTTTTAACTTCATATGTAATGACTTAAACTATTCTATTAATATTTAGAGACAAAACTTTTTAACTTGTTCTACTCCTTTATAAGAGATCTTTAGTTTCTCTTATATTTCTTTCGAGGAGGTTGCATTAGCAATCTTTTCAAAAGCATTTTTATTTAATAATTGATAGAGGAGATACTTCGCTTTGTTCTCTTTCTTTTTAAGGTTCTTTAAATTTTCTTTCTACGCCACAATTAAGGTTGCTTCATTCTCTACTGGAGTAAAACCTTTCTTCATGACTTCTCATATATCATGTATACCTAATAAAGACTTCATCTTGATACTTCAGTTGTCAAACTTACTTTTCTTTTAATTGTAGAACTTAGAATGACATCATTCTATCATTTGCCATGACTCACCAATTGAGTGAGAACTTAAAAATTCTGATTGCACAAATGAATTCAAAACATCGAAAAACCTTAGGAGAGACTCGATCAATGGTTAATGGTTGGGTTGGGTTCGGCTTGGCTAGATTGACTTGGTTCAGCTTGGTCTGGCTTGGTTTAGTTCTGTCTGGACCAGTTCAGTTCGGCTCAACTCAACTCAGTTTAATTTGGTGACTCAACTTGGTTTAAGAACAACAAACTTCCACGGTAATTGTGTGCACGTTCGGACTTCGATCAGGCTGATTTTTGCAACATTGTGTTCCTTTCGTCGAGATTCGATTTGATATACTATATGACTATATATTGCATCAAACATTATCTCTGATACCACTTTATTGGAGAATTTTTTAAAATCAAACACTAAAAAACATACTATTTTATTTATTCAACAACATTTTTTAACTACAACTTTTATTTTCATTCTCTGTAACTTAGAGATTTTACTACTTTACTTAATGTTTAAACTCAATACATGAGGTGGTATTTATACATATTACAAATCAATCAAAACCATTCATTTATTCAAATACAAAATAAATCCTAACCATTCATCAAAACCTGACACTCACCAACCACACCTACCAAAAACATAAATAATTCAAACCTCACCAATCACACAAAACTTTTATTAAATGGGTTTAGATTTCTCAAATTGGATCAAGTTTATTATGCAGCAGGAATTTCACAACTCCTTCATTCTGTTCTCCACTTTCGGTGATGATTAAGAGAAATTAATGCTTTTAATCCACTAAACCATACCTGATCTTTAGCTTTATCTTTGCAAATCTAGTAATAAAATTCAGATCACTAAATTGCGATAAAACTTCAATAATCGAATAAGCTTTAAACCATCAGTACAAACACAATGAGAACATGTTACAGTAGGAGGATCTTGTCAACAAGAAAATAACTAGCAGAAAAATAGTTATGGAAAGTAATGGAAGGCCATTTGGCCAGGAGGTTATTTTGTTTTGATGATTAACGATGCATTTTAATAAAAATGCATAGCAAGTAAAGGATGGAACAATACCACGGAATCGAAGATAATTTGGAAAGAGTTATTGTTATATTACATCCATATTAAACTATGTTTGATTAACCAGATAACAAGACAAAAATAAATGTTGCATGCAGGATGATAGAAGCAGTGCATAGTCTAGTTCTGTTAGTAAGTTTTCAATTAAATATCTAAATTTGTTGCAAGCTTGTTAGTGCATGGTTATAGTCCCTTCTCAAGTATTACCTGCATTTATATTAACGAGTGATGCCGAAAGTCTTATATGTGCAACTGCTGCACATGCCTTTTCTCTTGTTGACGTCCATGTCTTTTTTTTTTTTTTTGGGTAGATTAAGAGCTCAAGGCTACCAATGAAGTTCGGAAATCATAGAGGCTTTGCATTCGTTGAGTATTTAACGAAGCAAGAGGCGCAAAATATACTTGGAAGCACTTTCAAATACCCATCTCCATGGTCGGCATCTGGTAAGCTGTCTACCAGTTCTTATTGATATTCTCTATTGCACATGATCAGATGATCGCTATAATTGCCGCCACAATTCAGGTGCTGGAGACAAAGGAAGGGAAGAGTCTGGAAAAATTGCAGAATTGCGGGCTCGAACTGCTGCTCAGTTTACTGATGAGCTAAATGGGTTTCAGAGTTCAACCAAGTTGTCTAAGAAGAGGAAGCACATGACAATCTTGGATGAAGGTAGAATGAAGTTTGAAAGGATTGCTGAGTAGAGAGCTTTATATGGAATATTCTTGTGTATTGACAGAAATGAGGTTTGCCATGTAGTTATTTTGAGGTTTATTAATTATATTATAAGTTATGTTGATTCCATTTTTGTCTGTTGGGAGTCGATATCTCTTTGTAATCGTTTCTTGTAGGTGAGGGAACAAATCATATTTTGTAGAATTTCTTGATGTAAATCATCTAGATGTGTCATAGAAGAGTTAGAATTTTCAGAAATTTCTTGTTCTTCTACTCCACTGTTTTCCATTGTTTAATGCTAAAGTTTTTAATTGCCTCCTCTAATTCACTTGGGAATTAGTTCTTTCCTAAGCAAAATTTTAGTTGGATGCAAATGGTTTATATGAAATTAAAAAAAAAAAGAAAAAAAGAAAAAAATCAGATGTTAGCCTTCATTGCTAGAAACCGAGACTAGCATCCTTTTCATCGACTAAAATACTCCCAGTCCTTGGTTATACTGACTACAATTCAAGAGGATGTCGTTTATGCTAACTTCTTCTCAAGTTTTTAGATTACAGAAGTCTATTTGTGGTATCAAACAAGTTCCAAGGGCAAGGTAAAAAGATGTGAATTCCTTTTTGCTATTCCCCAGTTTCACCAGCTGCAAGGTAGATTATATTTATCTACGCAACACGTTAGGAATCTTAACATTGCAATCCCAATAGATAAAATAGCTTATTTACAATTGTCACATCCTAATGTGAAGATTTATACAAGAACACAATTAATGATAAATCTTCTCAAGTTAGACCTAATGTTAGTCATATGTCTAAAAATAAATGAATGACTAATTAAATTATGCACTGGCGTTGCCTAATTAAAAGCCCGAGCTTGAACTCAGCGCCTAATTAAATTATTATTAGCCTAGTAAAATTGATTTAATTTGAAAAAAAAATGCAGAAGAAGGCGATTAGAAGATCATAGCTATCCCTCATAATAACTTTTTAATTACACAAAGATCTGACAATTACCTATCATTTTCACAACTCCATTGTTCTCATTTCTCGATTGCTCGAAGGTCATTATCTCACTTCTTCGTCGTTCGATCTCTTAATTTTGCAGTTGATTTCTTTATTTTTTTAATTAATTTAAGGTTAGATTTAAGTTGTTTTGGATTAGTTTATGATCTCCATCAGCTGATGAACTTTAGGGTTCTAATCAGAGATCTCTTCACCTTGCTCAACAAACACATCGAATGATCTAAATTCAAACAAGTCATTAAAATCGCCGATCAAGGTCCAATTTTCATCTGATTTCAAACGCATCGATTTACTTTTTGTTCTTTTGGGTCTCTTTCTAATTTCAACGGAGTCTTGAAGCTGTTTGTTGAAATGCCCGATAGAAAAAGGAATGTTATTTAAATACGGTTGGGGCTCAGTCAGTAGATATTAAACTATCAAGTTCATGGAGACTATAATCCTAGTATATAATTACAACTTGGCAGCATCATTTTTGCATTTATTTAATATTATTTTTTTCAGAAATAATATTGATTACTCCATTTAGTTTATCAAGAATCATGTTAATTAATTATCAATGCATACATGTTTATCATCTCATGTTATTAATTAGTAGTATGGCATAATTTAAGCAAAAAGGATAGGACATAGCATAAGCTAATTAAGATGACTCGAGAATCAGGAGTGGCAGCGCATTCTTGATTTTTAGAAACTAATTAAGAATCAAATTCAGCAGGGAAGAATAAGAGAATAACAACGAAAAGAAAAAAAAAATATTTAATCAGAGAGCATGCCGAGCTACTACTCCATTTTTAGTTTGTATTTTGCTAGTTATTGTATTTAATTTTACAGAGCATGTGCTGCCATTGTTTATTTGCTTTCATGGTAACACCTGTATGTAACATAAAGCCTCTGAAAATACTTTCCTTTCAGGTATACAGGGACTGTAGACTCTGAAGATTTGTCCAATTTTTGTTTTCTTTATTGAATTTCTTAGTTCATATATGGGGACTGTGGACTCTGCTATCAAATTGAAGAGTAAAGGAGCACATGCTGTAACCGCTGGAGAATTTAATAACAGTGTTCTTTATCTGAGAGTGTACAATGTGGCTGAAATTATGGTAACTAACAAATAACTGCTTAAAATCTCGAATGAGTTTTCTTTTATTTCGTGTTTGGATTCTAGTTACTGCATATTATTTGAGTCTACATTCAAAACCATGCATGCTGAGTATTGATAATTAGGAAAATAATACTACTATGTTTAAATTTTATATATTTATATATTCTGGGTTAATGTATATGCACATATAATTTGACAGTTAATGAGTTCTCAATTGAGCTAGTTGAAGGGCTTGCTTTTGTCCCTGTTTATGATGATGAATCCAAACTCTTTATGGTAGTTTTACTCTCTTTCAAGGTTTGTGAACAATTTATGGTTGATGTGGTTGATTCTTCAAGTAGCAATTATTTCATGCTCATTGTTTGGCATTCTTTATTGTATTATAGTTTCTGGAGAAGGAAACGAAGAAGTTGAAAAGAATAGTGAAGCTCGTACTTGGGAACTCAGGTGCACAAGAATCATCTCTTATGTTACAGATTGTTAATTTTCATTTAGTTTCAAGCTTTTTTTTTTTTTTAATTTTTTTCACTTTCTAATCTATAGAAGCTAACCATAACAGGGTTTTGTAACTGACAGAGCAGATTATTGCAAGCACATAAATCTTCTAATGGCTGTGTTGCATTTTTCAGCCTCTCTAAACTTGTGTAAGGACTAATGTCCAAATTTATAGGTTGGTAAATACTTGCTAAATTTAGAATCCAACTCCTGCTGTTGACTCTAAATATTAGCATATTTGCTTATTGATACAAAAAATTGCTCTAATGATTAGTACCCATTGCTCCAGTCTCATTTTTTGGTGGGCTTCTTAAGCATATCTTGGATATAATACTTATGCTCAGTTCTATTCAAAGTGATTGTCGAATATAACATACCATTATACTAGTTAATGATTTGACATTTACTCATTAATATTTCTTCGTTCATCTAGGATATTATTTGGTCTACAAATGATAATATGGGGATGGAGCAGATTCATATTTCTTGATTCATATAGGATATTATTTGGTCAAATGAAGATGATGATGGGAATGGAGAAGATGAGGTAGAGGCAAACGTACGTCTCAGAGACTGAAGAACACGTGTTGGAGGATGCTTGAAATAATTCAAGCCATGAAATCATATCGTGTATACATTTGTGATGTTTTTTTTTTAAAGATAAACAATTAAATTGATTATGTTGTACTTTTGATTGGTGAATGTGATTTCTATAAATTTTTGAAATTAATGAAGCTACATTTAATGTGTTTTGTGTCTTACTATTGCTATTTTGTTGATCATGTTGCATTGGTATTATAGATACTTTAAAAAAAATAAAAATAAAAAGCATATGAAATAATAATATTATATAAATTAAATGGGTCGCTAAATAAAAAAGTAGGAGCATATTTCCGACGTGTTTCTTGCATTTTCAAGGGTAAATTATAGTTGGAATAGTAATCATTTGTGTTAACCAACCTCATTTCCAAGGGCAGTTAATGCAATTTCCAAGGTCAAATGCAGTTGGAAATATGTAATTTTGGGTTTTGTAGGTATTATTTCCGAGGGCATCTGATGTCATTTCCGAGGGCACTGCCATTGAAAATAATTTTTTTCTCCGACGACCCATCGGAAATTCTGTTTTTCCGATACAACTTAATACGACGATGGTCGACGGCATGACTTTCTCGGAAATGAATTTTTTTGAGAGCGTTTGTGTATTTCCGAGGGTATTTACCCTTGGAAATAACTTTTTTTCTTGTAGTGTGTGGTAATAACTGACCTGATGTGAGTTACAGATAAATCGCCACACCAGTCAGCCATTAATTCATTCTTGAATAAAAAATATTGCCACAGATATTATTTCGCTTGAGATCATGTTTCCAAAGTTCACTTTGGGTGTATCAATTATCAAGAAGTAGCTTGATAAAGCCTTAACAAATCCACTACCTACAATCAAATTTTTTGCATATCTTCAGTCGAAGATTGGTATAATTGGTCAGCGGCTATAATTTTTAGATAAGAAATGTAAGATTGTAAATAGACGTGGACATCTAGGAAATTAAAGGAAAACAAGATGCGCCATCATGAAAACGAGATCTCTTTGTTATCTCGTTGTTGGTTAATTCTAGGTCTTCGAGTACGTAGAGTATGACCAGTCGCACAATTCATTGGATATCGAACATACATAACAAAAACCTCTCTTATTTTTCTAGGTGATATAATTAGTAAATCTACTAAAGCTTGCAAGCAATCTGACGAGTCTCCGTGATGTCAAATAAATCTTCGATTGATCCTTGAATCATTCTCTTTAGCTCTTCTTCAAATCTCTTCATACTCGGCGTCGGCAAACGTATGGGTATGAGAGTCCCAGTCTCCCCATCTCCTTTTTGGTACGCGTTCAAGAAACTAAAACAAGACTTAGCACCAGCAATCCCAGCAAAAACTGGTTTCCCCCACCCCAAATCAATTCTATCAAATCCGACCTTGCTTAAATCGGACACAATGTAGTTCCCCTTAATCGGGTGCCTCGGCCGTCTCTCTTTCACCGCCATAAGATCCGCAGCAGATCTTATATGCTCTTCACTCATTTCAGCCTTTGCTTTTTTCACCAATGCAACAGCATACCCTAATGGATTGTTGCATAAAACACCAACTTTTGAATGCACAGCTGGGAATGCCACTGCGTTACCATAATACCCGGAAGGAATATCCATTTTATAAGCTTTTGCTCGAGCGCTAACTAGACATGAAAATTGAACAGTGTCTTTAGGGTCTAGTTGAAGTGCAATTGTTCTACATCTCCACATACAAGCAGCCAATAACTCAAATGTTGAACAATTTCTAAGGTGCAATGGAAGTTGATTTTTGAGGACTCTAACTTCATTGGGACCAAAATAGAATAATTTGTGGTCCATTTCATTTGGATTGGTAGTTGTGAAGGTATCTGAATTGTTATTTATTTCTTCGTATTCTAAGTGAACGCTTGTCACTTGTGGTGGATTCCTAGCACAAAAGCGTTCCCGTTGCCAAACAGGGAACAGCGAAGGTGTAGTTGCACCTCTTGCCATCTCCTCCATGGTTTTCACAAATTGTACCAAACCAGATGCATCACACATCGTGTGGTTGAAACCTATCGCAAGAGTGAATCCTCCACACATCAAACGAGTCACCTATATATATATATATATGACAAACAAAGAAAACCATGAAATTAATTGTTAAATACTTAAAAGTAGAATTAGGGAATATATAGAAGCGAGAAACTGAGAATGACCTTTTGGACCCCAATATTTTTATATATTTTATCATTTAGGACCTCTTTTTAATTTCTCATGATATTCGACAATGTAATTTTATAGAAAATTACTAATGATTTACTGAATTTTTATCGAAAATTTCAAAATAGTTAAAACCTTCCAAAATTATTACTTGTCTACGTAAGTCTTGGAATCGTATTAATGAGCCACGTTTTTGGGAACTTGTGGATTAAAGTGCTGAATTTAAAACTGGGACTGTAAAAAACGGCATCGTTTTTGGAATTGATTTACACGAGCTGATCATGTGCAACAATTTAGTTCGAAACGGCAACAGTAAAAAGCGTTTTGAGCTGAGGACAAGTGAGTCACGTAAGACAGCATGTGAGGAAGGAATCAAGGTTGTTAGATGGTCGTTAGAGACGCGGTGTTGTTCTATGCAATCTGAAAAACAGATCACTTGGTATAAAGCAGAGGATGAAGGTAGTTCTGAGGATGGAGGAAATCGAATGAGCATGAGAGGTTTTAGAGAGAGAAAAGTGAATTCTTTGTTCTTGTAAAACAATCTCAGAATGTGCTCTATATTCCCAACTTGAGTCAGAAATAAAATCTCTCTCTGGTAGCTTTTCCCGTGGATGTAAGTTGTGCTTGCAGCACAACTGAACCACGTAAATTCTGTTTCTTTCTTCTTCCTGTCTGTGTGTGTGAAATATCTGTTTTGATTTCTTGATCTTAATATATTGAATGTGTTCTTGCTGGAAAGTAATTTCAAAGCATTGTTAATTTCGGTTGATGTTGACAATTCAGAGGGTCTTACACTCACTTTAGATCAGTGTTTTGGTTGCTCTGTTTTCTTAGAGTTATCAAAGTTCTAACAAAACTGAATAAGATAAGTTAGTGTATGTTCCCCTCCCCTCCCCAAAAAAAAAAAAAAAAAAACAAAAGGACTACTAAAAGTAATGTTCGCTTAATACGCTCAACTTCAAGAACCCAAAAATATGCGTTTTCTATTTTATAATGCTATGATGTAATAGGTAATTGAAAATTTTATATATAAGCCTACCTGACTGATAGAAGTGACGCATTTAGAGACCTGAATGTATCCTCTCATTTATAATATAAAATGTTGAAAATACTTATTTCGAGTATTCATGTGAAGTAAATTCAATTTCAGTTATGATAGACTTACTTGAATTAAGAGCAATGGGCAACCAAGAATGCCTCCAGAACCTGGAACATTATAAATCAATTGTTCCAAATAGGGGCATGGAGGCTGAATAGCACCACAAAGCTGCTCAAGTTTGAAGTTAGCTTCAGCCTCGAGAAATAAGATCCCTTCACCATTGCAATCCACCGTAAGCTTGCGGTTGGGACCTTCTATAAGTCTACCAGCAAAAGGGTAATAATACACAAGTGCTTCACTTATAGCTTCCTTGATGATCTTCACGGGATCTTGTTCTTTGGGTACAGGAAGTGATGATGCAGAGTTATTCTTGTAAAGGAATATTACCGGAATATGAAACCTGAAACTTTCTTGATCATCTATATCGGAAAGTTGCTTTAATTCACGCGGTGTTGGCCTTGCCGGAACAATTAATTCCGGTGCCCGCCGGGTTACTGACAAAACTTGAGAAAATTTTGGGGCCATTTTAAAATTTTAGCGTTAGTTACTAGTTTAGCTGTTTTGGTAAGGCTTGAACCGTTTCGCTGGTTGCTTTGCCCTCCAACATTTTTCTTTTATATCTGAAGATAGAAGAACGTGTGTAGCGAGCACGGAAAGTGACTGTTGCCGAATAAAGCGAATTGCCATTTCGTAATATTGGACGATATAGACAAATCAAGACCAATGGAACGTGATACACAATCTTTTTATTCAACTTTAGCAAAAGCATTCTTGGTCGGTTAGGGGTAAGATGATTTATATGCATTTGTTTCCAACTTGATTAGTTTCGAAAACAATTATAATCTGCACTAACGGCTTGGCGGAGTGGTTGTCAAGCCATTATAATCTGCACCAACGGCTCGGTAGTTGGTATGGTGACTTTGAAACACTGACCCGTCACATATGTTAGCATTTCAAATTTAAAATAAGGCATTTCAAATTGAAAATAAGATCAAATTTGAAGAAAATACAGAAAGATAATGCCTCTTAGAGTACCCCAAGACTCTACCGTGTGTTGAACATGATGATAAGGGCGTGTCTTGTAAAATTAGGACCTTATTGAATATGTGGTGAAAAAGTGGCGTACTGTAAATTAGGAGGCAAATTTTCCTTCCAATAATCCTCGCAACACTTGGCTAATTGAGCTTGTTCCCCTAAATAAATGGAAGTCTTTGCCGTATAAACTTGCACCACCGAATTTGAAAGTTATTTTAACTTCAATAATATTAGGCAGCAACCTGCTTCTGCATGCCTTAGATCATTTGCAGACTTATCTCTGAACTTTTCTAAGAGGAGGATTAATCTATCTGAACCCATTCACTAATTATTTCAAATTGTTATTTTGTGGTAGTAGATAGTTGTCGACGGAATAATATTTATAGTACAACTTAGGAATTCATCGAGAATGGCTCAAAATTCTACTTTCTCTAGCTAATATAGGGATGATATGTCCATATCTATTCTACATCTTGTGGAAAGCAAATAAAGAATTCCCTTGTAAGCTCGAACTGATGAGTCCACCATTAAGCTATTGTTCATAGGATTAGGTGGAAACCAATGAGAAGTGAAAATAAACGTACTTCTAATGCAGGAATTTGTAGTCAGGATATAATCCTTTAGTTTTATTTTGTTATGCAATAATAACTCTTTCGATTTTTTTAATATTTTATTTAGGAATTAAACCCTTTAGATTACCAAGCTGAAGCAATATTTAGAAAAAAAAATTAAAAAAAAAGGAGAAAGAGTGCAAAAACCACACATTAAAATCCCCTATCTTTTTCACATCTCCTTACCAAGCATCAGATCAAGAGTGGGTACGCTTTCATTAAATCGTGGTCTATGATGCTTAGGCGGTTGGATTCTTCTCGTTTTTGGATAGGAACCATTGGATTCATGAACACACATTGGATTCTTCTCGTTACACGTTTTTAACGTTTAGTACTATGATTGGAAAGTTCACGTAATTTTAAATTATTAAATTTTATTTTTATTCAAAGTGATAGAGGCGCTCGTATTAACTTGCGTTCTTAAATTTCCATTTGATTGCAGTATAAGAAAATGAGTATCACATGATATATTGATATTTGTCATTATTTTTTTAATTACATGAAATTATTTCTTAAGATTATAATTTATATTATATGAGATTATTGTTGGGAAAATATACTCTTTAAAAGCATATTGGTTTATTTAATTGTAATAAATTTTTTTCTGATTAATAAAATAATTGAGGTATTTTATTTAAATATCTTATTTGCATTAATTTTTTATTAAAGTCCATTTAATCATATTATATGTATTTATGTGATCACTATGTAGTTTCACAGAAGACATAAATATAAGTTATCTTATGATTTAATAAATTGAGTTCGCAGTTGATAAATAAAGTTAGACATTTTATTTAGGTATAAACTATAATAAATTCATTGAATGATTTGTCTTAATCATATATGAATTTATTGATGTAGTACGACTACATTGAACAGGATCGCATATGAGATTTAATTAACTTTATAATAACTGTCAAACTTATTAAATCTCATGGCGATTGATTTTTTCTTGTAATTTTAATCTTAAGTTAGTTATAATTTCATGATTGTGGTTGTCATTCCATTTGAAGTTCTAATCAAGGCACCACACATCTTCAGAATAAGATTACCCAAAGATATCTTGGTGGGAAAGAATTATAAGTATTGAAATTATAGATTAACAATATGAAATTTGTCAGACAAACACATCTTGATAGGTTTGATCTTGATCATAAAATTCTTCCAGCCAGAGTGGATCGACATATTTAATATGTTGAAAATGATCATTTAGAAAACCAGAAGTAAGTATCGAGAATAAGATGTTATTAAATTGACGATTGAGATATCAATTTAATTAACGATGTGGTCAGGATTATGCGAAAAAAGAGATCGATGTGGGCAGGATTTAATTATTATTCGAAAGATACTGATTATGGAGGTCGGTTTCAATCTTATAGTGGAATAGAATTGGAATTAAATAATTGCCTAATTTAATTACGCGCTTAATTATCAGAAAGCCACTATTGTATGTTTCAAATAATCTCAGGTTGCTATTTAATTTAATCGACCGCACCATTTCTTTGACTAAAAAATAATAAAACTGGCATATTAGGTGATAAACCTAAATATAATATTTGTTAAGGCCCTATGTTTTATATTTAAATATAAATAGAGCCTTGTGATATTTTACAAGGTGGGCCCCAAAATTGTTACACCTTATCTCTACTTTTACGTAAGTGGAGATGAAAAATATTAAATATAATATATTTAATATTTTGAATTATTATATAATAAGGACAACACAAATTAGGGTTTTAACTAGGGTAATATTATATATAAGTGTTCTTTTCTCTTTAAAAGAGAGAGACGCCTTTTGAGAAAAATACTGAAAAAAAGAAGTTAGGGATTTTTAGGAGTGGTGAAACGAATTGGATGACGAATTTATTACTTGCTGTCGTTTATCTTCTCAGATTATCAATGTATGATTTTCTGGATTACGAATTTCTTATATATTATATGGGATCGGTCCTAAAAATATTTTTTATGAGAAAAATTATGATTTTCACCAACATCTACATCATAAGGATGCTAAAACACAAGTGCTTTGCTTACTGCGCTTTTAATTACCTTGACAGGGTCTCTTTCCTGAACCGAAGGTGAAGGATCATTATTGTCAAGAAAAATTATTGGTATCTGAATCTTAGGCTTTCTTAGCCATCAATATCTGAAAGTTGCTTAGCTTCTCCTGGTGGTAGCCTTGCCGGAGCAGTTAGTTCCGGTGCCTTCGGGGTAACTGATAGAACTAGAGAAAATTTGGATGCCATTTAGGGACTGAGTTACTTAACATTTCCTGCAAGAAGGTGTTCCATTTATAGGCGTTTCAAGACAGCACGAGAGCCTCTTAACGCTTTCAATACCATTTTTTTAATTATTATTATTATTATTATTAATTCACGCATCGAATTTGGATCGGAGTCTTAAAAAGACTTATTTATTATTGGAATCAGGCCTTAGTTCACTTTATAAAAAAAAAATTTATATTATGGTTAAAAATCATGCGTTGCACCAGACCACTAGTTTAAAATGGGGATCATCTGTCTGCCATTTCTTTGTCTTTGTCTCTCGTTTCGTCACTTCCAAACCGCAGAACAAGTTATGACAAATAGAGTCAGCAAAAATATCTCCATTTGTTTTGCAATTTGAATGGCTCAAATTAAACACAGTACAATGATGCTTGTAACCAGCAACAATGCTTGTAACCAGCCCCACCTTTGACGTTGTGATCACTCTCCCTCTTGCCGCCGACAATCAAAATCTCTCTTAACTTGGCCTCAGTTGCTGTCTTTATGTAAGTAATGACATAAGTGATAATGTAATGAAAGATGTTGTAGAAATATTTTATAATTTTAAAAATTACTAAGATATTTATGAAACGATAAGTCTCTACATTAATCAAGAGCGAGGGCGGCAAAATCTTGTCAGCCATTGGCTTTAGAAAATTCTATAAATATCCCTAACTCTTTCATTTTTTAAAAACCTTAGAAATTCAATTATCTTCTATTCTAAGTTAAAAAAGAAATTCTCAAGTTAGAGAAGTTTAAAAAAGTCAAGAAAAAAAGATAAGTAACACTTCAACTACAATATAAAGATAAAGCTATTTTTATATTTAAATTATTATTTAAATAATCATTTATCTTGTGATGGCAAAGTTTCTAAGAAGGACAAGTCCTCAAAGCTAAATAAAGAATAATCTTTTTGGAGAAAACGATACATAATGTCCAAAAGATCAGTGACTAAATATGGCTCAAGGGCAAATTATTTTAAAAAATGAAACGTGTCAATTTTATAGTATAGCATACCTAAGGTCCTAACATGATTTTATATTTCTTTTAAAGACTTACTATTTATTAAGTCATCCATGTGCATATTGTATGTTAAGTCATTAGCTCACGTAATCCTTACATCGCAGGAAATAATATATAAGGGAAGCTCACACTAAATTTCAACCGAGACAAAGTGCATATGGACATGACGGACTTTAGGTGTGTGATGGACTCAATTGTGTTTCTATCCAAACATAAATATCACAATTTAATTTATGCAACTACAGAGTCTTTTTGAGATATATATAGACACACACACACACTAAGGAATCCTTATATTTTGTAACAAAGATTTTATGTAACAAACTTTTTATATTTTATATTTATAAAAATATTATTTTAAAATCTATTTTTATACTAAAAGTGTTGTTGTTCCACATTTTTTTAATAATAAATCACCTTAGTTAAAATTATAAATGTGCAGTGTTACAACTAAGATGGATTTACAAAATAAAACATAAAATTTTAAATTTTAATTATAGGCCTGTGAAGTAAATGATTTAAAGAATTTTTTGGTGGGTTTAAATAGCTCCATCTAAAAAAAAAAAAAAACTGCAGGTTCTAAATTCCCAAACTATTGTGGTTAGAGTAAAACTAAGATGAGAAACCAAAAATCTTCTTAAACTACATGATAAAATTTTATTAATTTCATCCTAAATAATAATGTAGTTTCACTACTGAAAGAATTTAAATAAGCTGCCGATTTTTTTTAAAAAAATTAATTTGGTGAATTCTTCGTTACGAAATGAACTAATTGAGTTTTCTGAGGTTTTTACAAACTGGGGAAGAAGAAAGAGCTTACAAAATTAATAGTAAATTAAAATTTAGCTCTAAATATACTTGAATGATATTTGTTATAAGCCTCTAAAAAAAATTCTTAGAAAAAAATTAGATTACAACAGAATTTGAATGCATTCCGAGGACTAAATTTCCCTAAGCATCTAACTTGCTGACAAGCTCCATAAAGAGAGAAGTGGCCCCTCATCAATTTTCGGAGGCACATGGGCTTTCATAAGTTGAAAAATGTATGGTTGCGATGCAGTCCATACATCGCAATTTGGGTGTAAACAGCGCGGCCTTTAATGCATGAAAAGATAGTACAATAATGTAGTGCAATTTGTGTGGCTAAAATTAAACATAGTACAATAATGCATGCAAACATAGTACATATTGTATTGCAGTTTGGGTGGCTCAAATTAATCATAGTAGAACAACGCATGCAAAGAGCGCGGCCTTTAATGTTAGGATCATTTATTGGCGAGAAAGACGACATCTTCGTGCAAAAATATGTCACATTCGGGGTAAAATATAGATTTATTTTATTTCACAAATGAACAAATGAAAAACGTGCGGTTGAGATGCTTGTCAATTTTTGTTTTCAGTTATTACAAATTATTGATATACTACGGTTGGAGATCTATTGAGAATAATAATTTATAATGTAATATAGAGACCTACTAAATATAACTAACTAGTTTATTCCCACTAAAGGTATATCATATTCTGTGTGGTATGGTAAGAAAAAAGAACTCTCATAAAAGCTCCAACAAAATTTCCTATTTAATTTGTGTGTGTGCGTGTGTGTAGAGGATTTGCGATCTTGCATTTTTGTTAAGAATATCCTGCCGACAATATTTGCTGCATATGATGGGACAATAAATTTCAATTAAAAAAAGAAAAGAATCAGAGAGCCCTGAATCAGGACCCCCATTGTTATATATATACAAGAGTTAACTTGTGCTACGAAATTCTGCACTGTAATTAAATTGCGAGATCCCAACATAATTCAGTGTAAAAATTTAATTAGGGTAAGTTTTCTTATGTCCATTGTTCAGTTTTCCAGTTATTTGACCGTCTTGGCTAACATATTCAGACTGTACTATTAGAAAGCTCATATAGCATAAGTTTGTGGGAAGTCAAAGTCCTATTGGTCTCAAATAAATCTTCGTTGATTCTTGAATCATTCTCTTTACCTCTTCTTCAAATCTCTTCATATTTGACAACGGCAAATGTATGGGTATAATAATCCCACTCCCTCCTTCCTATTTTTGATATTTAGCAAAGACGCTAAGCATATATGTAGCCCCAGCAACTGCAGCAAAAATTGGTTTCCCCCATCCCACATCAATTTTATGATCAAATCCAACTTTGGATAAATTGGAAACTATGAAATTTCCTTTATTCAAATACATTATTCGTCTCCCCTTGATCAACATAAGATCATTCATCATCAAATGATCTTTTGTACTCTTCGCTCATTTTATCCTTTGCCTTTTTCACCAATTCAACACCGTATCCCGATGAACTTTTGCTTGAACACACAATTGGGAATGCCAATGCGTTACCATAATACTCAAAAGGCAAGTTCGTGTTTTAATATTTACCTTGTGCGTTAACTAGACATGAAAATAGAATAGTGTCTTCACGATCTAGTTGAAGTGCAATTGTTCTACTTCTCCATTGACGATGCAGAAACGAAAAGATTAAAAGATAAGAGAAATTAGGTTTTTGAATACTAAATTTTATAAAAAAAAAATCCAAATAAATAGGACTAAGTTTTGGCCTCTTTTTAAAAAATATTAAATATCGTGAACTTATAAAAATAAATAAATTCTAATATTATTTTATAATCTCTATTCTAAATAAGCAAATCAAAATAAACTGTAACTAAATTTGATATCTAAAAAATAAACATCTGAAAGTAACAAGAAAATATAAAAACAACTTAACATTAAAAAAATGTCTGGGGAAAAAAAAAAATTCCTGGACAGAATCGTGTAAGCCAAGAATCTAGTCATTATGATGGTGGTGTTTTAGGGGATGTTTTATCTGGGGGAAGGCACAGGGGATGGAGTTTTGGGTAGTTGGCTTAATGGAGTCTGAAGTTGTTTTGATGTCGAAATTGGTTCTTTATTGCCTCAGGCTTTGGAATCGACAGTGGTACTCGATGTCCAGATCATTCCCTGTAATGGACGAACGCTCTGCCTTGTAACCAGGCGAGGAGAAATTTATTCCTGGGGAGATGAGTCAGGAGGCAGGCTTTGTTAAGACGGTCCAGACCACCTCGCCCAACAACACCGACCCTTACCCTCGGAAAAACTCCGCGCCTAAAATCGTTGTGGATGATGAAAAAAGGACTAGCGATAGTCTTAGCCAGGAGGTTATTAAACTAAGAGCACAGGTATTTGATGAGTGAACTTTCGAAAATACTTGCATTATGCATATTAATAGCTTGAGCTAATAGATGCTTTACATTGTTATCTCTTGATTATTTAAATTCGATTTTAATAGTAGTTTTAGAGCCAAATTTCATTAGCTAAATATATGAAACAAATGCTTAACACAAGTTATAGATGTCTAGAACCCACAGGGTGACCAATGAGAATAAGCGAATGAAAATAACGCAGTCATTACTCGCTGTTCATTGCCTATGGCATTGCAAACGTAATAGTTTGGGAATTCAATCTGTTTGACCTTCATGAAAATTTAGTGGTTAGAAGCTTGTGTAGAGATCTTCTTTTCCCCTTTAATTTTATTGGTGCAATTTCATGAGCCTTTTATGTGATGCTAAATCCTTTATGTCAAAGAAAGAGGCTGCTGTAATTATAGAAGAACCTCTTGATTTGAACAAAGAAAAATTAAAGAGTGCTGCAGCAAAATTTGGCAAGGAAGAAGAAAGAAGAAGGAAGAAGAAGAAAGAAGAAAAAGAAAGAAGAATGAAGAAACTTTGATAGCAGAAATTCAAAGGCGGTGAGAAAAAAAATATTTTTTAATAGCCAAACTTTGGCTATAAATGGACCCCCTCATTTCATTAATCCTAATTTTTGAGAGATAATTCAATTTTGTTAGATAATTTTGAGTCTCTAAAATAAACAACTTCATAGAGACTAATGTGTGAGAGATTTAATGTATTAAGAATTTGGATAGTAGAATAAAATATCACAATACTTGTATATTTTACATTACTAATAAAATTATTTTCTTTTATCTTTATCTGTAGATATAGGATAAAAACTGAACCATATAATTTTTACTTGTACACATAAACTAAAAGTTGAACCATATAATTTTTTGTATCTTATACGTGTATTCATTCTTTATTTTTTTTCAATTTTATTTTAATTGTATCTCTATTTCATTCATCAATTTCTTAACACTTTAGGCTTTTTTTTTTTTTTTTTTTGTTTAGAAGTTGTAAGCTCTGGAAAATTATGGAATGGATGGCATCCAGGCATCAAGATCCCAACAGGTTACTATTTAATGCCTTAAATATTTTTATTTGTATTCTGGAGCTAGTTATTGGGCGTTATCTCTAGAGCAGTTAGGCTGTTAAGTAAAGACTTCAATTTTTTTTATCCTTTTTCCCCCAAATACCATATTAAACCTTAACTTTTTCTGCTTTGGCAGAATGCTGATCTCTCTCTCTCTCTCTCTCTCTCGCAGGTGGAGAATCTTGCTCGGAGCTGGTAAGTACAACTAAACAGTTGAAGGAGGCAATAGCAATTGCAGGGGAAGAGACTACAAAATGCAAAGCAGCAAAGGAAGTGATTAAGTAATTGAATACTCAAGTAAGGCAGCTTTCTTTCTTCATTAGTATTATGTCTTATGGAATTATTTGTAAGTGGCACCAAAATAAAGATCTAATTAGCTCCTTGATTCTGTTCTAAATTCATTTGCGAAAAGGTATCTGCAGACCATGATGTTCGACTCTAGATGGTGATTAGTTTTACTGACTGTGCTTCAATTGACCGGCAAGGTGGTCAAACAGCAACTCAAGAACCGGACACAATTGGATCAAACATCCTTTTCCTTGCTAATGTGTCCAGCACCGGCAATAATCTTAGTTCCAAACAAGGCCAGTTGGACGAGGCAACTAGAAATGGGAGCAGAACGAAAGAAGGCCAATCACCTAATGACAATGAATGGGTTGAGCAAGATGATCCTGGTGTGTATATAACACTTACCTCACCGCCAGGAGGTCTCAATGATCTTAGCTTCCGGTATGATGCCTAACGCTCAGTTGTGTTATTGTCCCTCTATAAGCCTCCGTATTTGTAGATCAGATTGTGAACTTACAATAACCAGTGATAAGAAGTGGCTTAGGTCCCATTTAGTAGCTTTTGCGCCTTTTATTTTTAAACTTACAATAATGGGCTCTCAATTATGAAAAATAGCACACAGCACATATGCTGAATAACAACTTGATTTATCGACAACTAGTTTAAAATAAATTCCATTTAGGCATCCTTATATGGACAAGCTCGAGCCCTTCCACACGGGACTCCCGGATCACTATGGCCGACTTTCGTCTCTGTTCGACCAGTCGGTCTCACAGTCAGGCAGGCTTATACCATTACGCTCACGAGTAGAATCTTATTGTAAGGCTCTCAATTATGAAAAATAGCACACAGCCCATATGCTGAATAGCAACTTCATTTATCGACAATTAGTTTAAAATAAACCCCGTTTAGGCATCCTTATATGGACAAAGCTCGATATCAGTATTCCGACAAGTGTTTAGAGTGCCTAGTTGCCTTGGTCCCCTTGACATGTAACAGTCCCTCAGGCTATCTTATTGTGGTTCTAAGAATGGTTGCACTTTTGATAATTGCAGAAATAATTTTTTTCCCCTTCCATCTTTTCTGTACTGTCGGAAGCGGCTTAGTGAAAAACAAGCAGAGCAGTGGTGGGGCAGAGAACCGAGCAAGAGTATATGAACAATACAACGTACGCATGATTGATAAGTCAGGTGTTGGTGTTGGAAGTGAGGACTTTGGTCAGTAACGCTTGGAAAACAATCATATGTAAATGTAACGATCCGTGCACAACTCTGCTCCATTTAGATGGAGTTTCACATTGATCAATTAGATTTGGTTTCCATCTTTTATTAAAATAGAAAAAAAAAAAAGAGGTTGATGGAAACGAGAATTGGTATAAAGAGGATAAGAGATATCGAGGGGCTTGATTGTGCTTTTCTTTTTCACCTATTGATTTTTCTATCTTTTGACCTAATTTCTTTTTTCCCCTAACTAGTACCTCGGCTGAGGTTTTGGTGGAGGGTGAGAAATATAAATTCCTATTAGATGTTGATGGCTCTTATTAAAAGCTGCTGCCATGTAAACTCTAATCAAGTACTTCAACAGATACTATGTTGGTTCTAATTTAGTTCAGGATTGTTCAAACAAGTTGCCGTATGTACATTAGTGTTACGTTTAATTATCACTAATTAGAATGAAAATTAAGGAATGAAAATTAATAATTTCTTTCTAAAGTTCAGACATAAATTTTAGTTTCTAAATAATGTAACACTTAATGTGTCATTTATTTTTTAGTGTTACGGATATTAAATACATCACAATTAATGATTAGTAGCACATCATTTGAGATATAAATTTTAAACAAATCATGATTCTGAAAATATATATCTAAATGATAAATGATTAATAAAGTATTTATCTCATGATTCTGAAAATATATATCTAAATAATAAATAATTAATAAAGTGTAAGTGATTTAAAAGACTTAAGAACTTAAAGTTGTGGGTACAATATTTAGTTTTAGACTTAACTTGAGAGGATGCATAACTTGCATCATTGATTTTTAATCAAAATAAGCTGCTACGTAAACTGAGGAGATATATCCACTAAAGCTTGCTGAAAATCTGAGTCTGATTAATGTTGCGTAAATCCTCCATAGTTCCTTGAATCATCATTCTCCTTAGCTCTTCTTGAAACCTCTCCATAACTGACTGCGGCAAGCATATTGGTACAAGAATTCCAGGCTCTCCATTCTTTTTTCGGTGCTTAACAAAGAAGCTGATCAATCCTACAGCCCCAGCAGTTCCAGCATAAATTGGTTTCCCCCATCCAAGGTCAACCTCTCCAAGTCCCACATTCCTTATATCCGAAACAATGAAATTTCCCCTAGTCGGGAACTTAATTCGCCGCCCTTTGATCACCATAAGATCCGCCACAGACCTTATATATTCATCGTTCATTTGAGCCTTTGCCTTTTTCACCAATTCAACTGCGTATCCTATTGGATTCTTACATAATTGTTCAGCTTTTGAACAAACAGCCGGAAATGCAAAGGCATTGCCATAATAACCTGAAGGAATATCCGTTTTGTAACGTTTTCCTCTTACGCTAATGGCACAAGAAACCCGAGCAATCTCTTCAGGTTCTAGCTTGAGTGCAATTGTTCGGCATTTCCATATAAACGCTAATAATAGCTCAAATGTTGAACAGTCTTTGAGGTGACAGGGAAGCTGATTTCTTAGTGCTTGGGTCTCTTTGGGGCCAAAGTAGAACGATTTGTGAGCCATGTTGTCACTTGGAACCTCATTGTTGTTTATTTCATCGTACTCATGGTGGATACATGTCACTTGTGGGGGATTTCTTGCATTTAAGATGTGTCGTTGCCAAATTGGAAACAAGGTTGGCCCGCGTTTCCCACCGACCATGTCCTCTATGGCTTTTAAGAATTGCACCAAACCAAAACCATCACACATTGTGTGGTTCAAACGTAATGCAAAAATGAATCCTCCGCATGTCAAACGTGTCATCTATAGATATAAAATTATTCAAAGTTTATCATGACGATAACAGAACATGATATATATACCTTAAAAAATCATTAGCTAATTTCAAAGTTACTAATGATCTCTTCGATGATCTTTTTTCGTTTATCATTATTACCATTATTAGTAAGGGTAGTAATTTTTTATAATAACTGGGAACTCAACACAAACACAATACAAAATAATAGAAACTAGCTGCATTTTACATGGTCATTAAATAGGCGAATTTGGATCACCCATTAAATAATCATATTCAGTTTAAATTTAAAGTTTTCAAAAAAAAATATTCATGTATGTGTCGGAACTGATATATTTATTTATTTAAACAAAGTTCAAATTGATGTTTTTAATCCCTTTCTTCCCTAAAGATTATTCAAAATTGAGTAGTTAGTCAAATAATATTATTTGAAAACCACTCGCCTTATCACTAAATCAATCTTCAGCATAAATTACTATTATTTAAAAAAACATTATAATATCACAAAATAGACTTACATACTAATTAAAGTAAAGAAAGACTCACTTGAATTAACAACAAAGGGCAACCAAGAATGCCTTCAGAGCCCGGAACATCATAAAGCAGTTGGTTCAAATAGGGGCACGATGGCTGAATATCATCTCCAAGCTGCTCAAGTGTGAAGTTGGCATCAGCCTCAATAAACAAGACTCCTTCAGCATTGCATTCCACCATAAGCTTGCGGTTGTAACCTTCTTTGAGCCTTCCAGCTAAAGGGTAGTAAAACACAAGTGCTTTACTTATTGCTCCTCTAATGACCTTAACAGGGTCTCGTCCTTGCATTGAAGGTGAAGGGTCATTCTTGAAAGAGAATATTAGTGGTACGTGGAACCTCAGGCTTTCTTGGTCATCTATATCGGAAAGTTGCTTCACTCCTCGTGGTGTTGGCCTTGCCGGAGCAATTAGTTCCGGTGCCTGCCGAGTAACAGACAGCACTGGAGAAAATTTTGATGCCATTGATTAGGGACTGTGAGTTTCTTGAAGTTGATCTATAATTGGTTGCCTCAACGGTGCATGCTTCATCCTTCATTTATAGTGGTTAGTAGCAACAGGACGATAGAAGAGAAGACACGCGTCAACACGACAGCCTCTGTCGAAACATCGTAATAAATTTGATAAACGGGTAATTTTAATTTTTTAAGGGTCTATATGGTTGGGATCAAAGTAATAATTTATATTTTCAAATTTTAAATGACATATGATTTATTAAATAATTTACTTATTTTTATAAATTTTATGTGTCCTAATAATAATTTATTTTATTAATAAATTAATAAATATTATATGGTAGCTACTAAATTATATTTCACGTAACTTAAAATTGATAATTCAATAGGTGATGTTGAATTGAAGGAAAAAAAATATATTTATTTGATTGAAATAATTAAGATGATAGATAATAATTTATATAAATTGTAAGTTAGAGAAATTTATATTATATTATTTAAAATATTTTTTAAAAAATATAAAATTTAAGATAGTACTCCTCACTGACATACAGATTGGATAGACTGCAACCTGCATCATGTTCCGCCCAAGTTCATCCGACTTACACCGATGACGGCATGAGTGTGAGGGTAGGATTAATTGGATGGATATGGCTGGACACAGTGATTAATTCTCCACCTTTCATTTCTGTGATTGCGAACGTCCTTAAATTCCCCTTGGCTTGAATTGTGACATTAAGTTCCAGCTGCGTGTACAATGAGGAGACTACAAGTGTAAGGGACCTTCATTAATCTGTCCATTCCCATTTATATCTTTCTTTGACTTTGTCTCTAGCTATTGAATCTAAAAGATTATGGCTGTGACGGCATTCCATTTGTTTACTTCATGCAGGCATCTTCTTCAAAAATATATGTTTCATTTAAGAGTAAATTACAAATGTAATAATGATAATAATTAAGCTTTGGGTGTAGTTGCAACTTCTTTGGTGTGGAATAGACGGCAAATTTACTCCTTCATGTGAGTGATAGTTGATTGGTGCTTTGTTCCTCAAGCATTTGCCGTCATAAATCAAATCTTTCGGTCATTGGGCTTTTTATGATAATGAGGGCATACAACACAATGAAATTAATCAACATTTAACAAATCAACATATGAAAAAAAGTAAGGTTGGAATGCAAGTCAATTTTTTTTTTAATTTTTATTTAGAAATACAACATACTGAGAGAAAATAATTTGAGATCTATAGAAAATAATTTGTAATATATATAACTCTACTATCTATCCAACATAGTTTGAAAATCTGCTTCCAGTGACAATTAGAGAGGATGTGCTTCCAGTACCAATTAGAGAGGATCTAAATTTCGTAGCAAGCATAGAGAACCCCATAATAGCTCGACCTATTTCTTATTAATGTATATATATGGATGCTTTTTTTTTTTCAATTAAAGAGTCCTGGATTAAAAATTAAAATGCCACCATTTATCTATTTATGGTATGCTCCGCCATATACAGTCAATAGTTTAAAAAGAAAATTGGATTAGGGAAACTAAAAGCTTCTATTGGATATTTGAAAATACCAACATTATTTATTTATTTTAACTTATTGCATACCAATCTGTTTGACCTTCATGAAAATTTAATGGCTGGAAGTTTGTGTAGAGATCTTCTTTCCCTCTTCAACTTTATTAGTGCAATTTCATGAGCATTTTATGTGATGCTAAATCCTTTAGGCATTTTTTTTTTTTTTTGGTTTAGAAGCTGTAAGCTCTGGAAAATTATGAAATGGATGGAATCCAGACATCAAGATCCCAACAGTTTACTATTTAACGCCTTAAATATTGTTATTTGAATTCTGGAGATAGTTATTGAGCGTTATCTCTAGAGCAGGCAGGCTATTAAGTAAAGTCTTTAATTTTTCAAATCCCCTCCCCCCCCCCCCCCCTTCCCAATAGCCATATTAAACCTTGCCTTTTTCTGTTTTGGCAGAATGCTTCTCTCTCTCTCTCTCTCTCTCTCTCTCGCAGGTGGAGAATCTTGCTCGGAAAACTGGAGGTTGAGCTGGTAAGAACAACTAAACAGTTGAAGGAGACAATAGCAATTGCTGGGGAAGAGACCACAAAATGCAAGCAGCAAAGGAAGTGATTAAGTCATTGACTGCCCAAGTAAGGTAGCTTTCTTTCTTCGTTAGTATTATGTCTTATGGAATTATTTGTAAGTGGCATCAAAATAAGGATCTAATTAGCTCCTTTGTTCTGTTCGAAAACTCATTTGGGAAAAGGTATCTGCAGACGATGATGTTTGATTCTAGATGGTGATTAGTTTTAGTGACTGTGCGTACACTTTAATCACACTTTATATTGATGACGCGTTTGTTTTTCTTGTTGAATAGTTGAAGGATGTGGCTGAGAGACTGCCAGTAGGAACAGCACGGAATATCAAATCACCGAGGTTTACTTCCTTTAGTTCCAGTCCTGCTTCCATCGATGCGTCGAATGTTTCAATTGACCGGCAAGGTTGTCAAACAGCAACTCAAGAACCGGACACAATTGGATCAAACATCCTTTTGTTTGCTAATGTGTCCAGCACTGCAAGTAATCGTAGCTTCAAACAAGGCCGGTTGGAAGCGGCAACTAGAAATGGGAGCAGAACGAAAGAAGGTGAATCACGTAATGACAATGAATGGGTTGGGCAAGGTGATCCTGGTGTGCATATAACACTTACCTCACTGCCAGGAGGTCTCAATGATCTTAAAAGAGTTCGCTTCAGTTATGATGCGTAGCGCCCAGTTGTGTTATTGTCCCTATATATGCCTCCGTATATGCAGATCAGATTGTGAACTTACAACAACAAGTGATAAGAAGTGGATTAGGTCCAATTTAGTAGCTTTTGCGCCCTTTATTTTTAACCTTACAATAATGGGCTCTCAATTATGAAAACTAGCACACAGCACATATGCTGAATAACAACTTGATTTATCAACAATTAGTTTAAAATAAATTCCATTTAGGCATCCTTATATGGACAAGCTCGAAATCAGTATTCCGACAAGTGTTTAGAGTGCCTAGTTGCCTCGGTCCCCTTGAGATTAATGTAACAGTTCCTCAGGCAATCTTATTGCAGTTCTTGGGATGGTTGCACTTTTGATAATTGCAGAATTAATTTCTTTCCCCTTCCATCTTTTCTGTACTGTCGGAAGCGGCTTAGTGAAAAACAAGCAGAGCAGTGGTCGGCAGAGAACAGAGCAAGAGTTTATGAACAATACAACGTACGCATGATTGATGAGGCAAGTGTTGGCGTTGGAATTGAGGACTTTGGTCATTAACATTTGGAAAACAATCATCTGTAAATGTAATGATCCGCGTACAATTCTACTCCGTTTATATGGAGTTCAATATAGATCAATTAGATTTGGTTTCCATCTTTTATTTATTTATTTATTTTTGAACAATTAGATTTGGCTTCCATCTTTTATTCGTTTATTTTTATTTTTATTTTTTCGAGAAAAAGAGGTAGATGGAAACGAGAATTGTTACCAAGAGGAAAACAGATATAGAGGGGCTTGATTGTGCTTTTCTTTATCACTTCTTGATTTTTCTTTCTTTTGGCCTAATTTCTTTCTTTCTTCTGCCCTAATTAGTAGTTGGGTTGAGGGGTTGGTGGAGGGTGAAAAATGTAAATTCCTATTAGAGGTTGCTGGCTCTTATTAAAAGCAGCTGCCATGTAAATTCAGAATGAAATACTTTAGCAGATCTTTATGTTGGTTCTAATTTAGGTTAAGCTTGTTCAAAGAAGCTCCCATGTACATTAGTGATATGTTTATTTATCAGTAATTGGAATGAAAATCAAAGAATGAGAATTAATAATTTGTTTATAAAGTTGAAATATAAAATTTACATTCTAAATGATGTAAAACTTGAAGTGTCATTTATTCATTAGAGATACGAATACTAAATACATCACAATTAATGATTAGAGCTACGAATATTAAATACATTACAATTAATGATTAATTGCATATCATTTCAGATACAAATTTTAAGCATATCACAATTATGAAAATGCATATTTAAATCATAAATGACTAATATAGTATAGATATAATATTTAGTTTTAGACATAATTTGAGATGACGCATAACTATGTCACAATATATTATAGATAAATATGTAACAATAATAATTAGTAGCATATCATTTGAGATATAAATTTTAAACATATCATGATTATGAAAATATATATCTAAATAATAAATAATTAATAAAGGGTAAGTTATTTAAAAGACTTAAGAACTTAAAGTTATAGGTACAATATTTAGTTTTAGACTTAACTTGAGAGGATGCGTAACTTGCATCATTGGTTTTTAATCAAAATAATCTACTACGTAAACTGAGGAGATATATCCACTAAAGCTTGCTGAAAATCTGAGTCTGATTAATGTTGCATAAATCCTCCATAGTTCCTTGAATCATCATTCTCCTTAGCTCTTCTTGAAACCTCTCCATAACTGACTGCGGCAAGCATATTGGTACAAGAATTCCAGGCTCTGCATTCTTTTTTTGGTGCTTAACAAAGAAGCTGATCAATCCTACAGCCCCAGCAGTTCCAGCATAAATTGGTTTCCCCCATCCAAGGTCAACCTCTCCAAGTCCCACATTCCTTATATCCGAAACAATGAAATTTCCCCTAGTCGGGAACTTAATTCGCCGCCCTTTGATCACCATAAGATCCGCCACAGACCTTATATATTCATCGTTCATTTGAGCCTTTGCCTTTTTCACCAATTCAACTGCGTATCCTATTGGATTCTTACATAATTGTTCAGCTTTTGAACAAACAGCCGGAAATGCAAAGGCATTGCCATAATAACCTGAAGGAATATCCGTTTTGTAACGTTTTCCTCTTACGCTAATGGCACAAGAAACCCGAGCAATCTCTTCAGGTTCTAGCTTGAGTGCAATTGTTCGGCATTTCCATATAAACGCTAATAATAGCTCAAATGTTGAACAGTCTTTGAGGTGACAGGGAAGCTGATTTCTTAGTGCTTGGGTCTCTTTGGGGCCAAAGTAGAACGATTTGTGAGCCATGTTGTCACTTGGAACCTCATTGTATACTCATGGTGGATACATGTCACTTGTGGGGGATTTCTTGCATTTAAGATGTGTCGTTGCCAAATTGGAAACAAGGTTGGCGCGCGTTTCCCACGTACCATGTCCTCTATGGCTTTTAGGAATTGCACCAAACCAAAACCATCACACATTGTGTGGTTCAAACGTAATGCAAAAATGAATCCTCCGCATGTCAAACGTGTCATCTATAGATATAAAATTATTCAAAGTTTATTATGACGATAACAGAACATGATATATAAACCTTAAAAAATCATTAGCTAATTTCAAAGTTACTAATGATCTCTTCGATGATCTTTTTTCGTTTATCATTATTAATATTATTAGTAAGGGTAGTAATTTTTTATAATAACTGGGAACTCAACACAAACACAATACAAAATAATAGAAACTAGCTGCATTTCACATGGTCATTAAATAGATGAATTTGGATCACCCATTAAATAATCATATTCAGTTTAAATTTAAAGTTTTCAAAAAAAAAACTCATGTATGTGTCGGAACTGATATATTTATTTATTTAAACAAAGTTCAAATTGATGTTTTTAATCCCTTTCTTCCCTAAAGATTATTCAAAATTGAGTAGTTAGTCAAATAATATTATTTGAAAACCACTCGCCTTATCACTAAACCAATCTTCAGCATAAATTACTACTATTTAAAAAAAAAAATTCTAATATCACAAAATAGACTTACATACTAATTAAAGTAAAGAGAGACTCACTTGAATTAACAACGAAGGGCAACCAAGAATGCCTTCAGAGCCCGGAACATCATAAAGCAGTTGGTTCAAATAGGGGCACGGTGCCTGAATATCATCTCCAAGCTGCTCAAGTGTGAAGTTGGCATCAGCCTCAATAAACAAGACTCCTTCAGCATTGCATTCCACCATAAGCTTGCGGTTGTAACCTTCTTTGAGCCTTCCAGCTAAAGGGTAGTAAAACACAAGTGCTTTACTTATTGCTCCTCTAATGACCTTAACAGGGTCTCGTCCTTGCATTGAAGGTGAAGGGTCATTCTTGAAAGAGAATATTAGTGGTACGTGGAACCTCAGGCTTTCTTGGTCATCTATATCTGAAAGTTGCTTCACTTCTCGTGGTGTTGGCCTCTCCGGAACGATTAGTTCTGGTGCCTTCCGGGTAACGAAGAGACCTTGAGAAAATGTGGATACCATTGATTAGGGACTGTGAGTTTCTTGAAGTAGATCTGTAATTGGTTGCCCCAAAGGAGCATCTTTCGTCTTTTATTTATAGTAGTTAGCAGTAACAAGCCCATAGAATAGAAGGCACACATCAAGACGACAGAGCCTCTATCAAATCCTCGTGCTAAATACGATGAACGAGTAATTTTAATTTTTCAGGGATCTGTATATTTGGGACTAATTGGTATTTTAAAATTTTAAACAATATATCATTTATTAAAAATTTCATAATTGTTTTATAAAAAATAAGTAAATTAATTGTGTTATTTTATTAATAAATTAATAAGTATGGTATCATTTAAAATAATTTTTAAAATATAAAATTTAAGATATGTAGTACACCACATAATGATTGGATAGACTCCGCGCAAACGTGCATCATGCGCAATATTGTGAAAAACATGTGGTGAATTGGAGATCACGTTCCTCTCAAGGTCAACCGACGTACACCGATGACGACATGAGTGTTAAGGGTAGGATCAATTGAATGGATATGGATGGACACAGTGGTTAATTCTCCACCATTCATTTCTGGATCGTGTGACATCAAGTGCCAGCTGCGTATACAATGAGGAGACTACGAGTGGAAGGGACTATCATTAACCTGTCCATCACCATTTATATCTGTCTTTGACTGTCTCTAGCTATTGATTCACCAAAATATAAATTGGTTCATCAAATTTAAAGGATTATGATTGTGATGGCATTCCGTTTGTTTATTTGATGCAGTCAACTTCTTAAAAAAATATGTTTCATTTCAAAGTAAATTATAAAATGTAATAATGATTATAATTAAGCTTTGGGTGTAGTTTCAAATTCTTTACAGTCGAATAGCCAGCAAATTTACTCCTTCATGCGATTGATAGTTGATGTTCCTCTAGCATTTGTCGTCATAAATCAAATCTTTCTGTCATTGGGCTTTTCATGAGAATGAGGGCATACAGCACAATGAAATTAATCAACATTTAACAAATCAACATATGAAAAAAAGTAAGGTTGGGATGCAAGCATTTTTTTTTAATTTTTATTTGGATGTAATACAACATACTGAGAGAAAATAATTTGAGATCTATAGAAAATAATTTGTAATATATATAACTCTATTATCTATCCAACACGGTTTGAAAATGTGCTTGCACTAACAATTAGAGAGGAGTCTACTATATTCTAAATTTCGTAGCAAGCAAAGAGAATAGCTCCACCTAATTTTTATTAATCTGCATATATAGATGCTTTTTTCTTTTCAATTAAAGAGCCCTGAATTATAATTAAAAGGCCACCATTTATCTATGTATGGTATGCTCCATCATGTACAGTCAATAATTTAAAAAGAAAAAATGGATTAGGGAAACGTACAGCTTCAATGGGATATTTGAAAATCCCAACTCTTTTATTTATTTATTTATTTTAACTTATTGCATACCAATTGGGGGACACCATTTTATTTGAATACTTTTTTAATCCGAGATTTCCGAATTGAGACACACGCGCACTCTCACGTTTCCAGGCTCTAGCATTAAACAATTGTTGTTAGCAGCATCCCTAATGCATTTATCACAGGCCCAAAGCATTGACTAAATAGAAAAGAATATATTGGTTGTGCAAATTTTAATGAACTCGTAAGCGCACGAATCTATTGTAGAATAGATTAATGGTGACGAGTGTCGATCCCACGAGGAGGTTGATTTTAATTATATGCCGAATTAATTTTCTTTGTAATGGGAACAATTAAATTATGATAATTTTGTCCTAAATTGCTGAATTAAAATGGCGAGAATAATTAAAAATGAAACTGTTATAATAAAGCATTTGGGTATCTGGATCCGCATCAACATCTTTCCACGCTAAATATTCCATATTAATACCAATTAAATCATAAGGGGGATTCCACACTCATGAACCACTCTCCGATAAGTATGGTCAGGAGGCTTATCGTCTTAAATAATAATAACTCAGACATCTTAGGGTCTTAGGTTTAACCAGAAAACAGAATTCAGACAAGACTATTATTATTTGTACCTAAAAGTCAAAACAACCACAAATATTAGAGGGGAAGAGAAAGTAAATTTACCAAATTAAGCCCATGGAACATGTTGAGACTTCACCTTCAACCCAAGCTCAAAAAGAAATTAGCTACTCATATTTTAACTAGGGATAAAAGGGAATTTTATTAAAATACAAAGAAACTACAAGAAGGAGAAGGAATTTGAAATCTAAGCTTAGAAATGAATTCAGGGTGCCAAATTAGGGGAGAGCCCTTTTTATAGATACATTGAGTGAATCGTGACCATCGGATTAAAAACAATTCGGATGCTCGAGGATTGCGCCGCGTCATCGATCAGCAAATCAGCGATCAGCAAATCAACAAATCAACATTTTGCGATACAAGAACGCCGCCTGAATAGTAAATAATCCCATGTAAGCGCATGTCATCGTATACCGATTTCTACTCCAATGAGATCTTTGCCACGTCATCGATCTACGAGACATAAGAAATTTAGTCGATAAGATCATGACACATCATCGGTCAACGCCACGTCGTCGTCGGTCAATGCCACATAAGCGATCAATCCACATAATTCGTCTAATCGACATCGCCACGTAGGTAGGTAGTTGCCACATCATCGGTCCGTATACATGAAAAGATCGTAAACGATGATCGTGAATGCGATCTGCACGTATAAAGCGATCAGTATGTGTGAGCGAGAATTTTTCCTTTAATGCTCTTCTTAAGGTTTTCGACCGCCGTCCGAGTCCAAATATGACGTCCGTTTTTTTTGATCGATCACTCGTTTATTGTGAAACGATTATGATACCCCTAAAATACATAAAATACACAATTATAATAAAACACATATAATTAAATAACAAAATACTTAAATAAATAAAAGTAGCAATGTTAGTGAGATTTAAAGTGTAAAATGATGATTTTCTCCTTTATAAATATACACTTTCTAACACTCAACACACCCCCCAACCAGCTTATTGCTAGTCCCTAGCAAATAAAGCGAAGATAAAATTCAAAACTTTTTTTTTTTTTTTTAAACACACGTGTTTATTCAATCAGATTAATGATAACAATCAAATAAAAGTTTAAGCATTATCTCTAGTCTAAAGGAATATCACACCCACATCAACCATCCATATGTATCAGTCCAGCAGATTTTGTTGTAGTAATAGTAATCAAGCTACTTTCAAGAAAGACATATCCAACCCCAAAATCTCACAGGTTGTAGTGACACTCACTAAGAAATTAATCCCAATAAAATTTTGTCACTACAATGAATGGTAAATTGAGAGAAAATAATAAAGAAATATCACACACTCTCACCAAGATGAAAAATATGCCCATAACTTAGAAATAGTACGATCTCAAATAAAGTATTAGTCAACCCAATGTATTCATCATTTTTTTTTTTTTTGATTTATGCATCACTACATCTTAATTACCCATATAATAACTAGCTTTTATGTTAGACTATAGTTCCTAAAATCGGGAAGGACTTTTATTAGGACGTAACGTAAAGGCTAGGGACATGGTTAACAAATAAATGAAAATATGGAAACAAAATATATATTTTTAAGAAAAAATTAAAGAACTTTTTACAGGATACATTTTGCTTATTTATTACTTTTGTACATCTTTTTTTTTCTTCTTTTTTTTTCTTTTTTTTTCTTCTTTTTTTTTTATATGGCACAACTTTTCTTGAACAAAATAATTATTTATTTATTTTTTTGTAAAAAATGAATAGGTGGATGGAACTTATATGATATCGGGTAATACTCCAAATGGAGTGGGTTAGGATGATAAGTTAATAAAGAAAAGGATTTTTTTTTTTTTTTTTTTAAATAAAAGGCTCAAAAGGGAGTAACTATGGATATTAAATAATAGGGATGGCTAGAAAGGCTCAAACGGGTCAAAAATGGCCTTCCATCATCTTTTAGGACTCTAAATAATCTTCCATATCTACTAATTAAGTGGACATTTAGATGCGAGAACACACACTTTTTTTTTTTTTTTTTTAAAGGGTTGACTCAAAGAAAATCTAGAGATCATGTATGAAATAATAAACTGCTAAGCTACATGAAGAATGGGCAAAAAGGGTTACTCTCCAAGAAAAATTAATAGTCTCAAAAACTCACTTGGAATTTATTATGACATGTGCATTCTTTCAAGCAACTCATATTTGTCTTCAACATCAACATATAGAATAGTAAACATAGTGTAATATTACTCAAGACCAAAGATAATACAAATACTAAAATTCAAAAGTCATCATATCATCCAATATCAAGAACTCACAAAATTTTTTTTTTTTAAATAGAATTATTTCCCCCCAACCTATTCTAAACATAAAAAGAAAACATACATGCAGAAAAATTAAAGAAAATGATTTTTTTTTAATTTTTTTTTGTTTTTAATAATTTTTTTTTGTTTTTTTTGTTTTTTTTTTTTACAAAAGGAGATGCGTTTCTAGAGTTACTACACTCCATATTCAGCCATCTTCGACTTTAAAAACTTGAAAATATATATTTATAAAGGAGAAATTATCCTATTCCCTCCCCAACTGCGTAGGAACGAATCATTGTCCTCCATGTTTTAAAGGAATGATGTAGAGATTAGAAGATATCAGCTGGGCATTGCAATCTGAAGAAAATATTAATAAGTAGTAGTTGATCGTGGCTCACATCTTTCCTCGGTTTTACGTCCGTAAACGGCTTGAACGCCCTACATGGGTCGAGGATAGGCTTCCCATCCAGTTTTCTTACAAACCGCAAACAGGTCTTTTATAGTCAGATTCCCGAGACTATAGTTTGCACATTCTTTTTGAAATAATGGCCATAATTGGAGTATTGCATTTTGGACGTATTCACTGGGATGCGTTTCAAGAGACAAAAGGATATCATCCAATGACTCCTTATGCAAGCCATCCTTAATGAATTGAATCTTATCTTCTCTGTTATCAGACACCATTCCTAAAGAACATGATTTTTTTTTTGCATATTATTCTGGCACATTTATTCAAAAAAAAAATTAATAATAATAGGTAAACTTACAAAAACATAATTAAAAAAAAAATTTAAATCACCAAAAAGAAACAGAAAAGAAAAAAATTCAGGTCACTTCAATGTTTTGTGCTATTTTTTCCACATGGTTGGTATTCGTGATATGACTTTACTTTTCTGACCATTAACTTTAAAAATTACATTGTTCCTTGGATTCTTAAATTTAATGGCTCCATGTGAAAAAACAGTAAGATTAGTAGATGAACCAGACCATCGAGAACGTAACTTACTTGGAGAAACGTGCCATTGAGAATTGAAAGAAAATACTTTCTGACCTGGTGTGAAAGATTTTCTAATGCTCCGCTTGTCACGGAGGATTTTTATTCGCTTTCTGTAGTCCTTAGCATTTTTGTTGTTACGAATCTCCTCTGGTTTTGCCAGTTGTATCCTCCTTTTTGAACCAAAAATGGGGTTAATGATATCTGTGTTCTTTTGTTCGTAATCAGGAGAGGATGGGATGATTTCTGACAATATTTCTTCTTCCTCCAAGAATGTAGAATTCAAAGGGTCGAGTGAAGGTTTGAGCTCAATTTCTAGTGGTGATTCTGATGATGGGATGAGATTTTCTTTTAATGGTGCCAATTGCTTTATCCTTGTCTTCCACTTATCAATGTCCATGCATGGAGATGAATCCAATAAGATATTAACCTCATCAATTGATCTGTCAATATTAAAATCCAAACCAAAGTGAGTTAAACATGTCAGTAAAGGGTCATCACTAAGGTTTAAAGGAAATGTGTGATCAATTAATTCATCAATTAAATCCACATCTACAATTTCATCATCAGTACTGTGAGGTTGTTTGGCAATGTTAAAAATATTTAGTTCCATGGTCATATTGCCAAATGACAACTGCATATTTCCAGTCCTACATTGAATGTGAGCATCGGCAGTTGCCAAAAATGGGCGACCCAAGATAATGGGGATATGCTTCCTTGAATCTTGCACTGGTTGAGTGTCAATTACAATGAAATCAACAGGAAAATAAAACTTATCTACCTGGATAAGCACGTCCTCTACAATACCACGTGGTATTTTCATAGATCGATCTGCAAGCTGTAACACCACTGGAGTTGGGTGTAATTCGCCCAGTCCAAGTTTCACAAATACAGAGTAAGGTAACAGATTTACACTAGCTCCTAAATCCAACAAAGCATTCTCAATTGTGTGGTTCCCTATACTACATGAGATAGTGGGGGAGCCTGGATCTTTGCATTTTAGAGGCATTTTATGTTGGAGTATAGAACTAATATTTTCTGTTAGAAAGGCCTTTTTCTGAACATGAATATTTCTCTTTTTAGTACAAAGGTCTTTAAGAAACTTGGCATATGATGACACTTGTTTTATAGCTTCAAGTAAAGGGATGTTAACACTTACCTGTTTGAAGATTTCAAGAATCTCACCTGTGGATTTTCCTTTCTTCCCTTTAGCTAACCTTTGAGGAAATGGAGCTTTAGGAACATATTCTCGTGGGTTGGTTTCCTCTTTCTCCTCTGATGATGATTCCTCAGTGTTCACAGGTACAATCTGAGTTGATTTTGGCATCTCCACTTTGTTGTCGACTTCTTTTCCTTTTCGCAAGGTCATCACTGCTTTGACCTCCCCATGCTGCTTTGTGGTGAACTAGAACTTGCTTCATTCACGCTTTAGGATTGGCCTTTGGTTGACTTGGGAATTTGCCTTTTCAACGGTCATGGCCAAAGTTTGAATCTGAAGAGGCAAGTTGTCCCACCATTTTCTCAAGGTTAGAAATTGATTGGGCTGTGAGTTGAAGCCCGCTCTCATCTCATTTCGTAACTCATCAATGGTGCGGTTTCATTTGCTCGATCTTGGAGTTAGTAAGATTTTGAAATTTTGGGATGTCTCCTCCCATGGTTTAGGTTGAGAATGGTTTGGGTTCGATTGTATGGTCTAAATGGTGGTTGAGAGGCTTGAGACATTTGAGGAGGCTGGTTGCATTGGTGGAGGTGGGCGATGGTCCGTTTTGTTGAAATCCTTGAGACCATGAAAAATTGGGGTGGTCTCTCCATCCGGGGTTATATGTGTTGGAGTAGGGGTTGTAGCTTGATGGTTTTTTCTCATGATACCTATGGTATTGGCTTGATCGAATATGAGTCATGGTCATGTGGCTCTGTTGATTTAGCGGTTGTCAAAGATGCTATTTGTCGAGTAAGGCCTTGACCATCTCTTTGACTTCTTTAATTCCCGAGCTTGACTCGCCAATGTTAACCTCATTCACTCCTTTAATTCTCCTGGTATTTACGAGTGATCGACTCCGTTGTTGAGAATTATCCGATTCCGTTGGAAAAATTCCCAAATCTACGATGCGCTTTTGGACATTAACTCTCCTCCATTTGGTTGCCATTAGCCATTCTTGCATATGTGGCAATAATCCCTCCAAAAAGTATTGGCATTGGTGCCATTTCTCATACCCATGATGTGGACACTTCAAGAGTAGCCCATTAAATCGCTCCCATACTTCGAAAAATTGCTCGTCGTCTCTTTGGGTAAACTCAAATTTCCTGCGAATAGCATTGGTTTTATGAATTTGGGAAATATTTATTTAAAAATTTAGTTACCATTTGTTCCATGATGTAATGCTTTATTAGCGAGCATTGTATTAAACCATGAACGAGCTCTATCTTTTAATGAAAATGGGAATAATCTAAGTTTAACATCATCATCCGAAAAATTCTCGTATTTAAAAGTTTGACAAATAGCATGAAAATCATTCAGGATGATTATATGGATCCTCATTTTCTAGGCCATAGAATGTGGGGACAGGTTTAAGACACTGTAGGTTTTAATTCAAAACTCCTAAAGCAGCCTACGTTTAGGTGTACCTTATGCATGATGTCTTTCAAATTAATTAAAAATGACTAAAATAATCCTTAAATGGCCTCTCTGTGGTTACAGTTCTTTGATTTTGCAATTCCATTTCAAATTTCTTTTCAAAGGCAGTGTGTTTGTGCGTGCGAAGTGTTTTTTCCAAATCGAGATCTAAAGGTTCAAGATTGGGTGATAATGACCTTCGACCATGCATGCAAAAAACAAAATAAATGAAAATAAATGAAAATAAAACAAACAAAAATAAAAGAGAGAGAAATTACAATACTGCTTGTGAAGTTATTCTAACCTTCAAAATGAATATACACTCAAATCTTTAAAAAGAAAATACAGGAAATAGATTAACTAAAAAAATAAAATAAAAAGATAAATTACAATGAAAAATAAAAAATTAAATTACAGGAATATAAAGAAGAGAAAAAGAAACAAAATTAAATTACGAGAAAAAAATTACTTAAAAAAATTTAATTCTATGGAATAATAAATTAACAAAATAAATAAAAATTACAAAGAAAAATAACTCAGAAATTAAATTATTGAAATTTAAAGAAATTTAAATTACCAGAATTAAATTACAGATTCACTTTTTTTTTATTTTGTAATTTTTTTTTTAATTTTTTTTATAATTTTTAAGGAAAGCAAAAAAAATTACTTAAAAAAAAACTAATTCTATGAATTAATTCTACGAATAAATTAAAATAAATTACAAGATAAACAAAACAAATTAAAAAGAAAAGTAAAGCAAAAATTAAAGTACAGAAATTTAAAGAAATCACACAATAAAATTAAATTGCAAAAATGTAAATTACAGAAATTAAATTACGAGTAAATTTAAATTAAATTAAATTAGAAATTAAATTACAAAAATTTAAATTACAAAAATTAAATTATAGAATTATTTTTTTATAGAAAAAAATATATAAGAAAACAAAAAAATTAATTCCACAAATTAAAATAACTTACATCACTGCAAAAACAGCGCCAAAAACTTGTTGTGCAAATTTTAATGAACTCATGGCCTTGCACGAATCTATTGTAGAATAGATTAATGGTGGCAGTGTATCCCACGAGGAGGTTGATTTTAATTATATGCCGAATTAATTTTCTTTGTAATGGGAACAATTAAATTATGATAATTTTGTCTAAATTCTTTGAATTAAAATGGCGAGAATAATTAAAAATGAAACTGTTATAATAAAGACTTGGGTATCAGGATCCGCATCAACACGCTCTTTGGGCAAATTTAAATATTCCATATTAATACCAATTAAATCATAAGGGGGATTCCACACTCATGAACCACTCTCCAATAAGTATGGTCTTGAGAACTTATCGTGCCAAATAATAATAACTCAGGGTAGGGTTAGGTTAACTGAGCAACAGAATTCAGACAAGACTATTATTATTTGTTTCGTAAAAAAAGTCAAAACAACCACAAATATTAGAGGGGAAGAGAAAGTAAATTTACCAAATTAAGCCCATGGAACATGTTGAGACTTCACCTTCAACCCAAGTTCAAAAAGAAATTAGCTACTCATATTTTAACTAGGGATAAAAAGAAATTTTATTAAAATACAAAGAAACTACAAGAAAGAGAAGGAATTTCAGAAATCTAAGCTTAGAAATGGATTCGGGGTGCCAAATTAGGGGAGAGCCCCTTTTTATAGATACATTGAGTGAATCGTGACCATCGGATTAAAAACAATTCGGATGCTCGAGGATTGCGCCACGTCATCATCAGCATCAGCGATCAGCGATCAAGCGATCAACATTTATACGAAAGAACGCCGCGCGAATAGTAAATAATCCCATGTAAGCGCATGTACTTTGTACACCCGATTTCTACTCCAATGAGATCTTTGCCACGTCATCGATCTACAAGATATATAAGAAATTTAGTCCAATAAGATCATGACACATCATCGGTCACGCCACGCCACGTCATCGGTCAATGCCACATAAGCGGTCAATCTACATAATTCGTCCAATCGATCATCGCCACGTCGTAGGTAGTTGCCACATCATCGGTCCGTATCATGAACAAGATCGTGAACGAAGATTATCGTGAAGCGATGCAATGCGTGCGTATGAACGATCAGTATGTGTGAGCGATCTTTTTCCTTTAATGCTCTTCTTAAGGTTTTCGACCGTCCTGAGTCCAAATATGACGTCCGTTTTGCTGTCTGATCACTCGTTTATTGTGAAACGATTATGATACCCCTAAAATACATAAAATACACAATTATAATAAAACACATATAATTAAATAACAAAATACTTAAATAAATAAAAGTAACAATGTTAGTGAGATTTAAAGTGTAAAATGATGATTTTCTCCTTTATAAATATACACTTTCTAACACTCAACAATATTCATATTGTTGCATAACAAAATAAAACTAAGAGATTATTTCTTTACTGGAAATTCATGGCAATACAAAGACTTTGCTTTCATCGGTTACAAAAGAAGTAAAAAAGTAATGATGAATATAGAAAAAATTAAATTCTCTTTCAAATTATTGAACAAAAGAGAGATTCTTATTGAAAGATATTCTTATTTCTATCGAAAGGGCTTATTCATTGTTTGCCATGAATGAGACTCTTAGCTTGATTTTCGGTATCGGGTTACCATCTTACTACAAGAATTATTAAATTATAACATTTTACCATCTTACTACAAGAATTATTAAATTATTTTATTAAAAAGATAACAATTTTTTATTTTTCCGTTTCCACTATTAGTCAAAAAACAATATCAAGATTGCCTTCATAGACGTGAAATTGAACGCTGCGTCAAAACTAACCCAACAATTAAAATATTTACCAAAATCAAAATCAATACTTACCAATGATGGAAATTTGAAAGTTGCGACTTTCTTACGTCCACACATTGGAAAAAGTCAACTACTTTCACAGATGCCACTCTATCTTCTTAATTTTTTATTTTTTTTATTTTTTTTCATCCAATTTCATAATTTTATTTATGATATATACAATTTAGTTTATTTTTTATTACATAATTGTAGTTTTGCGCCAAGAAATAAAATAACAATAAATCAATGCTTTGACACAAATATTAACTTTTTTTTTCTCAATTTTTAAGAAAATCAAGATATCGAAGCTAACAATGAAGATAAACAGATAACAGATTAATGACTAAAGTTTAATTATACATATCTATCTATCATGTTTCAAAAGAATTGAGCTTTATCACATTTCATGATAATTTATGATAGATATGTATGCTACGTTTGCATAATTAAACTGTAACTGTTAATCTGCTATCTATTTATCTCTACTATAGGCTTGACTACTTGAATGAGTACATTTACCATATTAATTCTTACGGCTAAAGCAAAAACTTCTCACTCAACTACTTGCTCTCATAATTTTTTGATAATTTTAGCTACCCGGTAATTATATAAGGGATTTTGATAATTTTAGCTACCCTGTAATTAGATTATGTGGGTTCAAACTTTATTGAGTATAATTAGTCGTATTTCATGTTATCAGTAATAATTATACCATTCACTTGATTAAAAGGATCCATGAATGAGAAATCAACCTGTGGATGTTAACGATATCGGATTTGAATGCCATTACTGCGAGTGGAATAAACAAAACCTATTTTCTTTATGTATTATTATGATTTTACACATGATAAAACATGTTTGTAAATGAATTTTAAAGGCTTTGATTTAATGAATTTATGAAAATAGATTTTATCTACATAATGGTATTTATTATCGAAAATGTGTACGATTAATAATTTTATTCTCGATTTTGAATATATACATGATAATAATATTTTAGAAAAAAGAAAATGAATTTAAAGTTTGTTTAATAAAAAGGAAATGAGATTTAGGATTTGATGAGATGAAATGAGATGAGATGAAATGAGATGAGATGATATGAGATATAGGCTTTTAGGGTCTGCATTAGTACACACAGAGGCTTTGGGTCGTGTGCATGGACGTTTTTGTCTTTTGAGAACTAGTTATACTTGCATAGATACGATTAAATATAATAAGATGTGATGAGATATGAGATGATTTTTTCCTGTCTATCTGTGTAGTTCCGGAGTATAACAGTTTTTAGACTATCCATCTATCAAAGTCCGGATATAATGATATATGAGATGATATTTTTTTATCTATCTGTATAGCTTCGGGGTATGATGGTACCCTGATTGCCCATTCATCGAGGTCTAATTTATTCGTGTAACTTTGAGGCATGATGGTTCCCTAATTACTTATTCGTTGAGGTTCGAGTATAATGAGATTGTTTCCCTTGGCTATTTATTTAGTGACAATTTGAGATTGATATATTTTATATAATGCTATGATATGAGATTCCGTGGACATTTCATTGATATAATATATGAGATCCCATTGATATAATATATACTTTGGCATACAAGATTACAAATTAGGTAACACCTCTTGTTGCTAATAGAGATAAGTTTTGTCTCAATCAGTGTCATAAGAATAATTTTAAAGGAAACAAATGCAAAAGATTTCTTATGCGCTACCAATAAGAATTCTGATGTATGTTTAGGCTTGTACGTGACTAGATATTACATATGTTATTGAGATATTAGGTAGATATTTAAGTAATAAAAAAGCATACTATTAGAAACAAGTAAATGGCTCATGCAATACTTATAGAGAACAAAAAACTATATGCTCATACATCGAATGTTGGATCAGCTTGAGATCATTAGATTTACTGATTCTGATTTTACTGGATGCTAAGGTAGTATAAAATCCACTTCATATTACATCTATCCATAAGTTGTGGGCGTCGTCTCTTTAATAAGTGCTAAATGGTCTCTTATTGCCTCTTTTACGATAATAGTAGAGTTCATAACATATTATGAGACATGCAATCACATATTATAGTTATGAAATTTGGTTATAGAGATGGGTTTAGTAAATGATGTTGAGAGACAACTAAAGTTATTTTATGACAGTAAGTTAGTATTGTTGTATTCTAACAAAATGAAAGTTTGATAAAGTCGAAGTATATAAACATCTACAAAGAGAGTTTAGAGTAAACAGTTATCTATACAGCACATTGGCACAAATTCTATAATTATGTAACTATTTACTAAGGTATTGCCACCTAAGATGTTTCATGAGCACATTGCTCTTATGAGTGTTGTGTCATTAAAAGATATTTAATTTTAGTGTGATTCTATGATTTCAGATGTTTTTATGTTATAGACATTTTTTAGTTATTTAAGTTTATAGATATTTGATGTTATTTTCTATAGAAATAAAGTTTTTTTTGTTTAATCATTAATCATACTCTAATTTTAATATGATTTGGTCTCACTAAGATTTTAGGTGGATTAATTAGAAATAGATATGTTAAGTTGATATTCCATGAAATTTTCATGCTACACATCTACTTCATGATCCATGTCATTCAATTTATTGGTATAATGACTATCGATAGGCAGAGTTATGATAGTTGTAACGAAGACCGCTTCAATCTTATATTAGTTTGATTTATAAACCAAATTAATTATAGATGTGTTTCAGTAATGACAGTAAGGTTGAGCTCATATGCTTATTTTTGCAAAATATAATTATAAGTTTACATATATAACTTAAGTGGGAGATTATTAGATTTTTCAATCTAACATTGATTTTTAATCCAACAAAGGGCTTTTATGAGAAAAATTATGTATTACGAACTGTTATATAATGTTAAAACACAATTAAAAGTGATTTATTAAGGTTTTTAATAATTTAGGCTTTAATTTAATTAATAGGTTACGGATTTCTAATGTATAGAGGCCTAATATTATTCCAATTCCGTAATAGGTAGAATTAAAAATATCTAATGATAATAGAAAAAAATTATCTATATAAGTAGTTATAGTCCTTAATTTATACATAACTTTCTATTCTTTTTGACATCCCATCATCAAATAGAGAGTACAGAGAAAATTAAAGAACTTTTTAAAAATATATATTGATCTGAAAGACCAACTATACAATTTTAAAGAGCAATTCTGTCACTACCCGTCCCAAACCCTGGAACGAATCGTGACTGATCCTCGAAATTCGACTAATAACTATTCTAATATTAATAAAAATAATATTTCTACTAAAATTTCTGTAGAATTTCTCTATATTTTTGAAATTTCCAATCCTGCAATTAATAAGATAACACTCCCAAAATAATTTCCATATACAACCAACTCCGTCAATCAATATCTCAATAAATACCAAATATCATCTGAAATATTTTAATATCAAACACTGTAAGTTATTTTTAATTGTAATATCATACAACCCAAAATATTCTACACAAACTCTACAATTCCTAAAACAAATACGTGGCCAATTACACATAACTATCGTTGCTGAGTCAACTGTTGTACCTGCAAGTCTCCTGTGGGGGAAAAAATATAATAAAACGAAAAAGAATGGGGGTGAGTATAAAACCTAATGAAGGTCAGTGAGTGGATAATAGTTTTTCCGAAAATAATTTTATTCTTAAAATAACTGTATCAACTTTAAATACATAATTCCATTAAATCATAAACGAGAAATATCAATAAATCACTTCACATTTATAATCAAATCACTAACTTCAAAAACTTATATAATGCATGTGAAATAACCAAGGAAGAATATGTCATAACATCGTATAAATACTCAATGTGAAATCATCACAAAATATTGCGTAAAACCGAAGAAAATTCGCAACATATAATATCAATTTCGAATACTGAAAACTTTCACCAAACGAGTACCCGGGGAAATAATCTCATCCTATCTGGACCTCAACGGCGGCAATCAAGAAACCATCATGCCCCGGAACTATCCAGATAGATGGGGAAATAACATCTCATATGTCGTCTCATCTCGACATATCTCATCATCATAATTATGCATGCATAGTCCCCAAAGGACAAAAGCGCCCAAGCACACGGCTCAAAGCCTCTATGTGTACTCCGACGGGCCCCAAAGGCCTATATCTCATATCATCACATCACAGTGTACAAGGAAGGGTACTGTCTAATGACTTGAAAACAATCGAAAGTATATATATATATAAACATCCGATAATATCCGAAATCACATTCTCATTTATTTTCAACAACATGTAAAATCTATTTTCTTTTCTTTAAAAATATTATTAATACGCATATATTCAAAATCAGAAATAAAATCATTTATCATATACAATTCCGATAATAAATACCATTATGCAGATAAAATCCATTCATCATAAAATCATTTAAATCAGGCATTTAAAAATTCATTTGCAATCATGCTTTATCATAATTAAAAATCATAGTAATCCACGGAGAAAATAAGTTTTGTATATTCCACTCACAGTGACGATGATCAAATCCCGATGTATCGTCGCGTCCCACGGTGGGTTGGTTCGTTCATGGTCTCCTAATAAAATAAATAGCATAATTATTACTAATCACATACAATACAATTAATTGTACTTAATAAAACCCGAATTCACATAATATAACTCCAAAATATTTAAAATTATTAAATTATCCTTATGTCCAAAATCACCAATGATCTCCATATCAAACTTTATTTAATTGCCCCCAATAATATATTTATTAATTTATCCTTAAAATTCTTAATTTCTGAAATATCCTCAAATCCTTTAAAATTACCAAAATGCCTTGAATTCAAAATTATCTAAATATCCCAAAAATCATAATTTATCAATTTAACCTCAAAATCATAAATTACCAACCTATCCTCAATTTTATCAATTACTAAAATACCACATATTAGAAATTATAAAATTATCTCTGAGGTGTAAAATTATCAAATTACCTCCAATCACTTAAATTACCGATTTACCATCGAAATTTTAAATTACCTAACTATCTTTATTCATAATTATCAAATTACCCATAACTTTCAAAAATTACAGAATTAACCCCAAAATTATCAATCTTTAATGAATTGTCCCTCACCGGTCAACGGTGACCAAACTTCAGTCAACGGTGACGGGAAGCTTAGATCTTGTAGTTTCGGCCTCGGTGATAAAGATAAAAGAAAATAATTTTATTAGTGATATAAAATGTACAAGTATTGTGATATTTTATTCCATTATCCAAAATCTTAATACACTCAATCTCTCACACATTAGTCTCTATGAAGTTGTTTATTTTAGAGACTCAAAATTATCTAACAAAATTGAATTATCTCTCAAAAATTAGGATTAATGAAATGAGGGGGTCTATTTATAGCCAAAGTTTGGCTATTAAAAAATAATTTTTTTCTCACCGCCTTTGAATTGCTGCTATCAAAGTTTCTTCATTCTTCTTTCTTTTTCTTCTTTCTTCTTCTTCCTTCTTCTTTCTTCTTCCTTGCCAAATTTTGCTGCAGCACTCTTTAATTTTTCTTTGTTCAAATCAAGAGGTTCTTCTATAATTACAGCAGCCTCTTTCTTTGACATAAAGGATTTAGCATCACATAAAAGGCTCATGAAATTGCACCAATAAAATTAAAGGGGAAAAGAAGATCTCTACACAAGCTTCTAACCACTAAATTTTCATGAAGGTCAAACAGATTGAATTCCCAAACTATTACGTTTGCAATGCCATAGGCAATGAACAGCGAGGAATGACTGCGTTATTTTCATTCGCTTATTCTCATTGGTCACCCTGTGGGTTCTAGACATCTATAACTTGTGTTAAGCATTTGTTTCATATATTTAGCTAATGAAATTTGGCTCTAAAACTACTATTAAAATCGAATTTAAATAATCAAGAGATAACAATGTAAAGCATCTATTAGCTCAAGCTATTAATATGCATAATGCAAGTATTTTCGAAAGTTCACTCATCAAATACCCGTGCCCTTAGTTTAATAACCTCCTGGCTAAGACTATCGCTGGTCCTTTTTTCATCATCCACAACGATTTTAGGCGCGGAGTTTTTCCGAGGGTTGGGGTCGGTGTTGTTGGGCGAGGTGGTCTGGGCCGTCTTAACAAAGCCTGCCTCCTGACTCATCTCCCCAGGAATAAATTTCTCCTCGCCTGGTTACAAGGCAGAGCGTTCGTCCATTACCGGGAATGATCTGGACATCGAGTACCACTGTCGATTCCAAAGCCTGAGGCAATAAAGAACCAATTTCGACATCAAAATAACTTCAGACTCCATTAAGCCAACTACCCAAAACTCCATCCCCTGTGCCTTCCCCCAGATAAAACATCCCCTAAAACACCACCATCATAATGACTAGATTCTTGGCTTACACGATTCTGTCCAGGAATTTTTTTTTTTCCCCAGACATTTTTTTAATGTTAAGTTGTTTTTATATTTTCTTGTTACTTTCAGATGTTTATTTTTTAGATATCAAATTTAGTTACAGTTTATTTTGATTTGCTTATTTAGCATGAAGATTATAAAATAATATTAGAATTTATTTATTTTTATAAGTTCACGATATTTAATATTTTTTAAAAAGAGGCCAAAACTTAGTCCTATTTATTTGGAATTTTTTTTTTTATAAAATTTAGTATTCAAAAACCTAATTTCTCTTATCTTTTAATCTTTTCGTTTCTGCATCGTCAATGGAGAAGTAGAACAATTGCACTTCAACTAGATCGTGAAGACACTATTCTATTTTCATGTCTAGTTAACGCACAAGGTAAATATTAAAACACGAACTTGCCTTTTGAGTATTATGGTAACGCATTGGCATTCCCAATTGTGTGTTCAATCAAAAGTTCATCGGGATACGGTGTTGAATTGGTGAAAAAGGCAAAGGATAAAATGAGCGAAGAGTACAAAAGATCATTTGATGAAGAATGATCTTATGTTGATCAAGGGGAGACGAATAATGCATTTGAATAAAGGAAATTTCATAGTTTCCAATTTATCCAAAGTTGGATTTGATCATAAAATTGATGTGGGATGGGGGAAACCAATTTTTGCTGCAGTTGCTGGGGCTACATATATGCTTAGCGTCTTTGCTAAATATCAAAAATAGGAAGGAGGGAGTGGGATTATTATACCCATACATTTGCCGTTGTCAAATATGAAGAGATTTGAAGAAGAGGTAAAGAGAATGATTCAAGAATCAACGAAGATTTATTTGAGACCAATAGGACTTTGACTTCCCACAAACTTATGCTATATGAGCTTTGTAATAGTACAGTCTGAATATGTTAGCCAAGACGGTCAAATAACTGGAAAACTGAACAGTGGACATAAGAAAACTTACCCTAATTAAATTTTTACACTGAATTATGTTGGGATCTCGCAATTTAATTACAGTGCAGAATTTCGTAGCACAAGTTAACTCTTGTATATATATAACAATGGGGGTCCTGATTCAGGGCTCTCTGATTCTTTTCTTTTTTTAATTGAAATTTATTGTCCCATCATATGCAGCAAATATTGTCGGCAGGATATTCTTAACAAAAATGCAAGATCGCAAATCCTCTACACACACACGCACACACAAATTAAATAGGAAATTTTGTTGGAGCTTTTATGAGAGTTCTTTTTTCTTACCATACCATACAGAATATGATATACCTTTAGTGGGAATAAACTAGTTAGTTATATTTAGTAGGTCTCTATATTACATTATAAATTATTATTCTCAATAGATCTCCAACCGTAGTATATCAATAATTTGTAATAACTGAAAACAAAAATTGACAAGCATCTCAACCGCACGTTTTTCATTTGTTCATTTGTTAAATAAAATAAATCTATATTTTACCCCGAATGTGACATATTTTTGCACGAAGATGTCGTCTTTCTCGCCAATAAATGATCCTAACATTAAAGGCCGCGCTCTTTGCATGCGTTGTTGTACTATGATTAATTTGAGCCACCCAAACTGCAATACAATATGTACTATGTTTGCATGCATTATTGTACTATGTTTAATTTTAGCCACACAAATTGCACTACATTATTGTACTATCTTTTCATGCATTAAAGGCCGCGCTGTTTACACCCAAATTGCGATGTATGGACTGCATCGCAACCATACATTTTTCAACTTATGAAAGCCCATGTGCCTCCGAAAATTGATGAGGGGCCACTTCTCTCTTTATGGAGCTTGTCTGCAAGTTAGATGCTTAGGGAAATTTAGTCCTCGGAATGCATTCAAATTCTGTTGTAATCTAATTTTTTTCTAAGAATTTTTTTTAGAGGCTTATAACAAATATCATTCAAGTATATTTAGAGCTAAATTTTAATTTACTATTAATTTTGTAAGCTCTTTCTTCTTCCCCAGTTTGTAAAAACCTCAGAAAACTCAATTAGTTCATTTCGTAACAAAGAATTCACCAAATTAATTTTTTAAAAAAAAATCGGCAGCTTATTTAAATTCTTTCAGTAGTGAAACTACATTATTATTTAGGATGAAATTAATAAAATTTTATCATGTAGTTTAAGAAGATTTTTGGTTTCTCATCTTAGTTTTACTCTAACCACAATAGTTTGGGAATTTAGGACCTGCAGTTTTTTTTTTTTTAGATGGAGCTATTTAAACCCACCAAAAAATTCTTTAAATCATTTACTTCACAGGCCTATCATTAAAATTTAAAATTTTATGTTTTATTTTATAAATCCATCTTAGTTGTAACACCGCACATTTATAATTTTAACTAAGGTGATTTATTATTAAAAAATGTGGAACAACAACACTTTTAGTATAAAAATAGATTTTAAAATAATATTTTTGTAAATATAAAATATAAAAGGATTGTTACATAAAATCCTTATTATAAAATATAAGGATTCCTTTGTGTGTGTGTATCTCAAAAAGACTCTGTAGTTGAATAAATTAAATTGTGATATTTATATTTGGATAAAAACACAATTAAATTTATCATACACCTAAGGTTTGTCATGTCTATATGTACTTTGTCTCGATTGAAATTTAGTGTTAGCTTGCCCTATATATTATTTTCTGCGATGTAAGGATTACATGAGCTAATGACTTAACAAACAATATGCACATGGATGACTTAACAAACAGTAAGTCTTTAAAAAATATATAAAACCATATTAAGATCTTAGGTACTCTTTATTATAAAATTGACACGTTTCATCTTTTAAATTAATTTGTCCTTAGGTCATATTTAGTCTATGATCTTTTGGACATTACGTATCGCCGTCCCAAAAAAAATTATTCTTTATTTAGCTTTGAGGATTTGTCCTTCTTACAAACTTTGCCATCACAAGATAAAATAATTATTTAAATACTAATTTAAATATAAAAATAGCTTTATCTTTATATTGTAGTTGAAGTGTTATTTATTTTTTTCTTTGATTTCTTTAAACTTCTCTAACTTAAGAATTTCTCTATTATTGATGTTTTGACTTAAAATAGAAAATAATTGAATTTCTAAAGTTTTTGAAAAATAAAAAATTAGGGGAGAGTGATCACAATATTTTTAAAATTTTAAAATATTTTTATAATATTTTTTATTATATTATCACTTATGTGATTATTTAGGTAGAGAGAGTAGCTGAGGCCAAGTCAGCATAGATTTCGATTGTCGGCGGCAAGAGGGAGAGTGATCACAACGTCAAAGGTGGGGGCTGGTTACAAGCATTATTGTACTGTGTTTAATTTGAGCCATCCAAATTGCGAAACAAATGGAGATATTTTTGCTGACTCTGTTTGTCATAACTCGTTCTGCGGTTTGGAAGTGACGAAAAGAGAGACAAAGACAGAGAATGGCAGACAGATGATCCCCATTTTAAACTAGTGGTCTGGTGCAACGCACGATTTTTAACCGTAATATAAATTATTTTTATTTTTTATAAAGTGAACGAAGGCCTGATTCCAATAATAAATAAGTCTTTTTAAGACTCCAATCCAAATTCGATGCGTGAATTATTAATAATAATAATAATTAAAAAAAATGGTATTGAAAGCGTTAAGAGGCTCTCGTGTTGTCTTGTAACGCCTATAAATGGAACACCTTCTTGCAGGAAATGTTAAGTAAAGTAACTCAGTCGCTAAATGGCATCCAAATTTTCTGAAGTTCTATCAGTTACCCTGAAGGCACCGGAACTAACTGCTCCGGCAAGGCTACCACCAAGAGAAGTTAAGCAACTCAGATATTGACGGCTAAGAAAGCCTAAGATTCAGATAACAATAATTTTTCTTTACAATAATGATCCTTCACCTTCGGTTCAGGGAAGAGACCCTGTCAAGGTAATTAAAAGCGCAGTAAGCAAAGCACTTGTGTTTTAGCATCCTTATGATGTAGATACATGCAAAAGCAGTTATTTGCAGGTATTTTAGGACTGCCACTTTTCTTTTGCAGGTGTTTCTTGCATCTTCAATTCAGAAAAGAACTCTTCCTCTTGTGTAACTACGGTTGGGACAAGGTTGTGGTCAGCTCGGCTTATTTTCATTTATATATATATATATATATATATAAATTGATTTTTTTTATTTTATTTTTGAAACCGAATCTATTTGAGCTAAACTATCACATCTGTTCGGTTCGCTTTTTTTGGTGACCCTAACTATACATTATAGTTACTTGTAATATACGCCTGACTCAGTTACAGTGTTAAGGAAGTCCACCTAACACTGTAGTTAGGTCAGGTACACGTCGCAATTAACTATAACATAGCCGGCTCCTAAAAATTAATATGATAAATATATTTATTTAAGTAGTAAAGTCTATAATAAAGATAAATAGGTAATAGATTAACGGCTATAGTTTAATTATACGAATGTAATATACATTTTTATCATAAATTACTATGAAATATGGTAAAATTAAATTCTTTTGAAACCTGATAAAGATGTATAGTTAAACTATAGCCGTTAATTCGTTATCTATTTATATTTGTTGTCGGCTTGATTATCTTGATTTTCTTAAAAATTGAAAAAAAAAATTGAGTGTCAAAATGTTGATTTAATATTATTATGATTCAACTTTTTGGCGCAAAACTACAATTACTTAGGAAATCAATAAATTAAAATTGTACACATCATAAATAACATCATGAAAGTAGTTGAAAAAAAAAATTTAATAGAAGGTAAACTGGTATCTACGAAAGTAGTTGAATTTTAGCAAGGTATGGATGTAAGAAAGTAGTAAGTTCGAATTATCTTTCATTGGTAAATATTTTAATTATTGGGTTAGTTTTGATGCAAAAGCCAATTTGACGTCTATGAAGTCAATCATGATTTTATCTTTTGACCGATAATGGTAACGAAAAAATAAATAAATAGTTAATAAAATAAAATGTTATAATTTAATAATTCTTGTAGCAAGATAGTAACCCGTTATTGAAATCAAGATAAAGGTCTTGCTCATGGTAAATATTCCATAAGTTCTTTCGGTAGAAATAAGATTCCCTTTTAGTAAGAATATCTCTTTCGTTCAATAATTTTAAAGATAGTTTAGCCTCGTCTATATTCATCCTTCTTTTTTTTTTTTTTTTTGTAACTGACGAAAACAAAGTATTTTCATTGCCTTGAATTTCTAACAGATGCATTAAGGATGTTACTTAAGAACAATTGTTTAATGCTGGAGATGTAAGAGCGTGTGTTGGTGTGTATCTGTGTATACATAGGCGGTTTTACAGTTCTTGAATTCATATCCAAGGTCACCAATTGGTAGATAATAAATTTTTAAAAAAAAGTTGGAATTTTAAGATTCCCTCTAGGACTGTTGAATTCGCCCAACTCATTTTTTTTTTTAATTTATTGACCGCATATGATGGAGCCTGTTATATATAGATAAATGGTGGCCTTTGAATTTTTAATCCAGAACTCTCGGATTTTAAAAAAACACCCATAGATATTATGAGGTTCTTTCTTTTCTTACCATAAAATGTAGAATATGGTAGATTTCTTTCTAGTTGTTAATGGGAGTAGATTTTCAAACTATGTTAGATAATAGAATTATCCCTTTCAATAGATTTGAAATTGAAATATATCAAGATATTTTTGATTTGCTGAATGTTGATTAATTTCATTGTAGTATGCACCGCCCTCGGTCTCACAAAAAACAAAATGAGAGAAAGATTTAATTATGACGGCAAATGCATTAAGGGTTGAGGAACAAAGCACAAATCAACTATCAATCCCATGAAGGAGTATATTTGCGGCTATTGCACGCTATGGAATTTGCAACCACACTCAGATTAAGGCTTAATTATAATCATTATTACATTTATAATTTTCTCGGAAACGAAACATATTTTTTTAAGTCTTCATTATCTTCTTAAATGAATGCAATCCAACATCAAATAAAAAAATGGCATGCTATAGCAACCATAATCTTTTAAATTTAATTCATTAATTGATATTTGGGGAGTCAATTGCTAAAAACAAAGTCAAAGAAGGATGTCAACGGGAATAAACAGATTAATGTGGTCTCTGCATTGCAGGCGCGGCTGGAACTTAATTTCACAATTCAGGCTTCAAGGCGACCTTCAGACAGAAAAAAAAAAAAAAAAAAAAAGGTGGAGAACTAATCACTGTCTAATACCGTCCGTCGATTTCCATCAAATTAATCCTAGCCTTACACTCACGTCATCATCTGTCTACTTCAGTTAGACTGTGAGGAACTTCATCTTTAAAGCCAAGCTCATCACATGTGTTTTACAAAAATGATGCACGTTGCTCGGAGTCTTAAATATCACTTAAAATTTTTTAGTTATCAATCATCACTACCAGCGTAGAGTCTTAGAAAATTCAAATTATTCGTTTATCATATTTAGCATCATGATTTGATAGAGACTCTCGCGTTGATGTGTGTCTTCTACTACGTCTCCTTGTTACTACTGACAACTACAAATGAAGGACAAAATATGCATCTTTGAGGCAACCAATTACGGACGTAACATGTACCCAATCAATGGCATCCAAATTTTCCCGAGTTCTGTTTGTTATGCGGCAGGCACCGGAACTGATTGTTCCAGCGAGGCCAACACCAGTAGAAGTGAAGCAACTTTCAGATATAGACGACCAAGAAAGCCTAAGGTTTGAGGTACCAGTAGCATTCTTCTATAAGAATGACCCTTCACCTTCAATGCAAGGAAGAGACCCTGTTAAGGTCATTAGAGGAGCAATAAGTAAAGCACTTGTGTTTTACTACCCTTTAGCTTAAAGAAGGTTACAACCGCAAGCTTATGGTGGAACGCAATGCTGAAGGAGTCTTGTTTATTCAGGCAGATGCCAGCTTCACACTTGAGCACCTTGGAGCTGATATTCAGCCACCATCCTGTGTTTGAACACATCATAAATAACATCATGAAAGTAACAGCTTCACACTTTATGATGTTCCTGGCTCCGAAGTCATCCTTGTTGTCCTATATTGCTAATTCAAGTGAGTCTTTCTTTAGTTTAATTAGTATGTAAATTTAGTTTCTGATTTTAGAATTTTAAAAAAATAGAAGTAATATATTCTGAAGATTGGTTTACGTGCTAAGTTCAGTGACTTTTAAAATTTTTTTTAACCAACCATTTCAATTTGAACAATCTTTAAGTAAAAGGAGCTAAAAATATCAATTTGAACTCTACTTACTAGAGATGAAATTAATATTAAGTTTAAGTAAATGTATCAATTCCGACACATACATATATTTTTCTTAAAATTAAAACTCTAAATTTAAACCCAATATGATTATTGAAATAGTGATCTAAATATATCCATTTAATAATCGCGTCAAATGTATCTAACTTTAATTTATTATTTTACTTTGAGTTTGTCTCGAGTTTGTAACTCTTATTAAGTTACTACCCTTACAACTAATGATAATAATAATACATTTAAAAATCATTAAAGCGATTTTAAATTAGATAATGATTTTTTAAGGTATATATATCATGTTTTGTTATCATCATAATCAAACTCTTGAATAATTCTATATTTATAGCCGACACGTTTGACATGCTGAAGATTCATTTTTGCATTACGTATGAACCACACAATGTTTGATGCTTTCGGCTTGGTACAATTCTTAAAACCCTTAGAGGACATGGTGTGTGGGAAACATTCACCAACCTTATTTCGAATTTGGCAACGACACGTCTTAAATGCCAGAAATCCCCCACAAGTAACATGTATCCACCTGAATACGATGAAATAAACAACTACGAGGTTCTAAGTGACAATGTGGCTCACAAATCGTTTTACTTTGGCCCCAAGGAAACCAAAGCACTAGGAAATTAGCTTCCCTTTCACCTCAAAGGCTATTCAACATTTGACCTATTAACCGCTTTTATATGGAAATGTCGAACAATTGCACTCGAGATAGAACCTGAAGAGATTGCTCGAGTTTTTAGAACCTGAAGAGATTGCTCGAGTTTCTTGTATCACTAACGTATGAGGAAAACATTATAAAATGGAATTCTTTCAAGCTATTGTTGCAATGCGTTTGATTTCCAGTTGTATGTCCAAAAGCTAAACAATGTTGTAAGGATCCAATAGGATACGCCATTGAATTGGTGAAAAAGGCGAAGGCTCAAATGAACGAAGAGTCTTGTGGCGGATCTTATGGTGATCAGAGGGCGACAAATCAAGTTCCCGACTAGGGAAATTTCTTTGTTTCGGATATAAGCAATATTGGATTTGGAGAGGTCAATTTTGTGCGGAGGAAACCAATTTATGCCGAAATTGTTGGGGCTGTAGCATTGATCAGCTTCTTTGTTAAGGACCAAAACAAGAATGAAGAGCTTGGAATTCTTGTACACATATGCTTGCTGCAGTCAGCTGTGGAAAGGTTTCAAGAAGAGCTAAAGAGAACGATGATTCAAGGATCTATGAAGGATTTATGCAACATTAACCACACTCGGATTTTCAACTACCTTTAGTAGATATATCTCCTGCTTTAGTGGATATATCTCAGTTTACATAGCAGCTTATTTTGTTTATAAACCATTAATGCAAGTTTACATAGTAGCTTATTTTGTTACAACCCAATAATGCAAGCTATGCTTCCCCTCAAATTAACGTCTAAAACTAAACATTGTACCTATAAAATTAACTTCTTGACAGTTAAGACTATGACACCACATGTTTCTTATTAATTATATAGGACCTATATATTTTCATAATAATGATACGCTTAAGGTTTGCATTTCAAATGACGTATTACCGATTATTTACTATCATGTATTTATATCTGTAGCAGTAATAAATAAACGACATATCAAATTTTATATCATTGGAATATTAACTTTGTTCTTAACTTTGTAAACATATTATTACTCTAAAAGCAATGATAAGTAGAAAATCTTACTCCAAAATAAAAGTAAAAATTCCATGTGTTTGACATCAATGTAATAACCCAATGAAGTTTAGCAACAAAAGTATACAATAAAAATTAAAAAGGAAAATTAAATAAATATGAATTTCCCTAGTATATTCTAGGGATGGTAAAACTTAGGTTAGGCCTGAGCATAGAAATACTCGAACTCTGTCTAAATATACTTTTAAACACGCACACTGGATTTTCTAACTCGGATTTTTATGTTTGGATTTTATATTTTATAATATTGTATATGTGCACTTTTTTAATTTTTATAATTTTTAAATTTTTAAATTTATTTTAATTAAATTGGACCAGAAAATATGAATTTCAAATATTTAAAATTTTACATATATATATATAATAGATGAGTTAAATAAATATAATTATTTAAAGTAGTATATATTTTATAATTTTTTTAATAAAATTCTAGTTTTGGATCAAATCTTGGGCTTATTAAATAATATATGGGACTGGCCTAACTTTATTTTTTGTCAGATGTGTATTTTTTATACCCCTAATATATTTACTAATTAATAATCGAAATGGAATGAAATTAAAGTGAGAAATAAAAAATAGAATGAGACATTTACTTGAATAGTAGAAATCAAAATCAAAATGATCTATTTTATCATTTATGTATTTATTTTTATCCTAAAATCGGAATATTGTTGATATTGTTAATACTAACCAATAATAATAATAATAATAATAATAGTCACCAGCACCACCTCCTCCCGCGATCAACAGTGGCAATGACAAGGCGGCGACATGGGAGGACAAGCGACTATCTGCTGCATTCGACCAACAACGTTTTGCCGCAACAACCGACGACGATCTACTGCGTTCTAGGCACCAATGATGAGCGATTCGCGACGACTGGCAATGAGAGCTGCGTTCACTCACGTCTGTTACTTCTAATCGAGGTTACGGTTTTGCTATTTTCAAATGAGTTTTTGCATTTTATTTTATTTTTTTTATTAATTTTTCAATTGTGAATGCAGTGGGAATAATGAAACTTTGGTGCAGTTAAAAATGTCGGTTGGGGAATAGAATTTTAATTCCAACTCCTCCATGGAAATCAAAACTCCCAGCAACAATTCCCAAATTAGTAAACTTCAACTTTAATTCTCATTTCTCCCCTTATTTTGGAAGTAAATAAATTATTGATTTCCATTTTTTTATTCTCATTCCAGTTACTGATAAGTAAACACACCTATAATGATACGTAATTGAAATTTCTTAGAACAAACCTGAACTGAATTAGAACCAACAGAAAAATCTGCAGAAGCATTTGATTTTGAATTTACATGGCAGCTGTTTCTAACAAGAGCCAGCAACCTCTACTATGAATTTACATTTCTCACCGTCCACCACCATCCACGCAAGGTACAAATTGGGGAAAAAAATTAGGTTAAAAAAACAAAAATCAAGTGTAAAAAAAAAAAAAGCACAATCAAGCCGCTCTACATCTCTTTTCCTCTTTATACCAATTCTGGTTTCCATCCACCTCTTTTTCTTCTTTTTTTCCCCCCAAATAAAAGATGGAAACCAAATCCAGTTGATCAATATTGAACTCCATATAATCGGAGCAGAATTTTACAAGATCATTACATTTACAGATGATTGTTCTCCAAGTGTTAATGACCAAAGTCCTCACTCCCAACACCAACACTTGACTTATCAATCATGCGTACGTTGTATTGTTCGTAAACTCTTGCTCTGTTCTCTGCCCACCACTGCTCTGCTTGTTTTTCACTAAACCGCTTCCGACTGTACAGAACACATGGAAGAGAAAAAAAAAATTATTTCTGCAATCATCATAAGTGCAAACATCCCTAGGACTACAATAAGATAGCCCGAGGAACTGTTACATTAATGTCAAGGGGACCAAGGCAACTAGGCACTCGAAACACTTGTCTGAATATTGATTTTGAGCTTGTCTATATACGATGCCTAAATGGAATTTATATTAAACTAATTGTCAATAAATTAGGATGTTATCCAGCATACATAACGTGTGCTAGTTTTCATAATTGAGAGCCCATTATTGTAAGGTTAAAAAATAAAAGGCACAAAAGTTAAAAAATAAAAAATCACTAGTTGTAAGTTCACAATCTGATCTACATATACAGAGGCTTGTACAGGAACAATAACAAAACTGGGTGTTAGACATCATACCTGAAGCGAACTCTTTTAAGATCCTTGAGACCTCCCGGTAGCGAGGTAAGTGTTATATATACACCAGGCTCATCTTGCTCAACCCATTCATTGTCGTTACGTGATTCACCTTCTTTTGTTCTGCTCCCATTTCTAGCTGTTGCTTCCAACTGGCCTTGTTTGGAACTACGATTACTGGCAGTGCTGGACCCATTAGCAAGCAAAAGGTTGTTTGATCCTATTGCGTCAGGTTCTTGAGCTGCTGGTTGACCACCTAGCCGGTCAATTGAAGCATTTGACACATCGATGGAAGCAGGACTGGAACTAAAGGAAGTAAACGTCGGTGATTTGATGTTCCGTGCTGTTCCTACTGGCAGTCTTTCAGCCATATCCTTCAACTATTCAACAAGAAAGACAAAGGCATCATCAATATAAAGTGTGATTAATGTGTAAGCATAATCAGTAACACTAATGAATCTAATCACCATCTAGAATCAAACATCATGGTCTGCAGATACCTTTTTGCAAATGAACTTAGAACAGAATAAAGGAGCTAATTAGATCCTTATTTTGATGCCACTTGCAAATAATTCCATAAGACATAATACTAATGAAGAAAGGAAGCTGCCTTACTTGGGCAGTCAATGACTTAATCACTTCCTTTGCTGCTTTACATTTTGCTGTCTCTTCCCCTGCAATTGCGATTGCCTCCTTCAACTGTTTAGTTGTCCTTTCCAGCTCAACCTCTTGAAGTTGAGCTTTCCGAGTAAGATTCTCCACCTGACACAGAGAGAGAGAGAGAGAGAGAGAGAGATCAGCTTTCTGGAGAGATCAGCATTCTGCCAAAGCAGAAAAGTAAGTTTAATATGGTTATCGGGGGAAAAAACATAGAGATTTTACTTAACAGCCTGCCTGCTCTAGAGATAACCCTCAATAACTAGCTCCAAAATGAAAATAACAATATTTAAGTCATTAAATAGTAACCTGTTTGGATCTTGAGGTCTGGATTCCATTCAGTCATAATTTTCTAGAACTTACAGTTTCTAAAACCAAAAAAGATGCCTAAAGGATTTATCATCACATAAAATGCTCATGAAATTGGACTAATAAAATTGATCACGTAAAGAAGATCTCTACACAAACTTCTAGCAAACAGATTGAATTCCAAACTAATACGTTTGCAAAGCCATAGGCAATGAATGGAAAGGAATGACTGCATTGGACTTTTATTTCATTTTGTTTATTTCCATTGGTCATCGTCTGGATTTTAAACAAAATTTGTGTTGAGTTATATCTCCTTAAATACGGTTATGATTTTTGATTTCCAGATACTAAGGAGCATTGCTACATATATTGAGCTAACGAAATTTGGCTCTGAAACTAATATTAAAACGGAATTTAAATAATCAAGCAGATAACCATGTAAAGCACCTATTTGCTAAACTTATTATTAATGCATAATGCAAGTATTTAGAAACTTCACTCAATAAATCACTCATAATTAAAGAAAAGCAAATACCTGTGCTCTTAATTTAATAACCTCTTGGCTGAGAATATCACTGGTCCTTTTTGCATCATCCACAACGATTTTAGGCGAGGTAAGTCCCCCAAGAGTTGGGGTCGGTGTTGTTGAACGAGGTGGGCTAGGCCGTCTTGATATTGGCGATGTTGCTCGTGATACAATTCTCGACCCAGGAACTGAAGCTGAGAAGAACTTCTTGGATGATCCAAACATGGGATTGAAAGATTTAGAAATATTGAGTGCTCCCCATTGTGAGCTTCCATTTGGAATAGGTGAAACTCGACTGCTATTAAATTCTAGTTTCTTGTTTCTCTTGGATCTGCCTTCTGATTGCTTAAATGATTCCATCGAAGAAAATCTTGTAAGTTGTGCACGAGACCTAGAATCCAACTTCTCATCTTTATCAATAAATTCATTAGGACCCGGATTGATGCTTCCTCTTCCTACTTATAGAGGAATGTGATGAACCATCAGTGTCAAAGGCTTTTCTTAGTTTACTAAAACAATTATCACACACGCGATAAGGCTTGTTGGGATTTGGTGCCATTGAAGCCTTTAGAGACTTCCTACTGCTGCATGAATGACAAAAAACCAGTCCACAGTTATAACAATTATGACGTTTTCTTTTGCAATTATTAAATGGTAGGCGACAACCAGAGCACATGGACTGATCAACACCAGAGACCCACTTATGAAGGCAGATAGCTGCAGTAAAATTAGTACCACAAGCAATACTTTTGACTTGCTTGTCTTTCAGAGCTTCTACCAATGAAGGAGAATTTCTGTCATCAGTATCCCCATGACCAAGTCGACCATTGGCTCCCTTTCCCCAAGTATATACTTCAGTTTTAGAAGTCAAAACTGCAACATGATAAGAACCACAAGCAATTTCCTCAACAAAACTCTTAGAGAGCTTTCCTTCAACACGGTTTGGAAGCTTTCCATCAGCCTGTGGGTTTCCTAGCTGACCATATACTGGACTGCCCATAGTGTATACATGACCTGATGTTGTAAGTGCAACTGTCAGACTATGTCCACAGGCAACTCGACAAAAGTTTGGTTCAACAAGAGCAGCAACACAAGTAGGGACAAGTTTTGCTTCCTTGTCACCATGCCCAAGTCGACCCTTATCTCCACCTCCCCAGGTAAATAGCTTCCCTGAAGAGCAGTTGCTGGAACTTGAATTCCCCACCATGACTTCCACAACAGCAGCAGTATGCCAAACACCACAAGCTGCTCGAACAGTTCTGAGCCCCTTCAGAGATTCCACTTCCCTTGGAATAGAGACACTTTTCCGATCTCCATGGCCCAAAACTCCAAATGTACCATCCCCAAAGGTAAACAGTTGCCCAGCAGAGGTTACAACAGCTGTGTGCCATGGTCCGCAAGAGATAGAAGAGACATGTATGCCCTCCAAGGGTCCATTTACTCTTTTTGGAACCCAATGACTTACTTCATTTCCATGTCCAAGAAGACCAAAATTGTAAGTCCCATCACCCCATGTATACAAATCTCCAGACAGTGTTACTGCACAAGTATGATACTCACCACAAGCAACAAGCTCAATGTTCATATTACTGAGGGCATCAATAAGTTTTGGATGCAAAACATCAGAGTCCACACCATGCCCAAGCCTGCCTCCTGACTCCTCTCCCCAGGAAAAAATTTCTCCTTGCTTGGTTACTAAGGCAGCGTGTCGTCCACCACAGGCAATGTTCTGGACATCAAGTACCACTGCTGATTCCAACGCCTTGGGCAATAAAGAATCCATTTTGACACCAAAACAACTTCCAACTCTATTAAGTCCACCACCCAAAACACCATCCCCTGTACCTTCACCCCAAATAAAAACATCCCCCAAAGCATCGCCATCATCATGACCGGATCCTTGGCTTGATGAGCTAACAGCACTTGATAGGCTGACCCTAAAAGCATCCATTGCCATTGCCTTCATGTGACCATGTACACTATCTGAACCTCCAGAAGAAAGAGAATGAACAGAGCCACTAGCCGTATCTGAGGGGAAGAAAGCTTTGGAGGGAACAGCATATAATAAAACATCTGAAAATGTTTTATCCAGACCATTTTTAGGGGGACTGTCATAGGGACTATGAAGGCGAAGGTGATCTCCCCCATCCTGTGTTAAGAGGGGTAAAAGACACTCAATAATACAGTCTTACTGAAGGAGGAAATAGAAAGATTAGGTAAATCATTATACCTTCTGCAAGCTATCATTGCTACCAAATGGAGAATTCAAAGGAGAGCTTCTGCGGGTGTATGTTCTAGGACTGTTTGCTTCAGATGGAATTCCATCACTCCTTGATTCTGTTCTCCACTTCCGATGATGACTACGTGAAATTAATGCTTTTAATCCACTAAACCATACCTCAGTTCATCTTTATCTTTGCAAATCTAGCAACAAAATTCAGATCACTAAATTACAGTAAAACTTCAACAATAAAACAATCTTTATACCATCAATATAAACACAACAAGAACAGGTTACAGTAGAAGGTTCTTGTCAACAAGAAGATAGGCAGAAAAAAAATAATGGAAAATAATGGAAGCCATTAAGTACAATGGAGAATGCACTTACCAAATCCAATGACCTGTCATTATAAATGAGAGAAAATGACTGGTATTCCTTCTCAGGTCTTGGATACCTTTGAAAAATAGGCTGGAAGATATAATGGATACTTAATCAGCTTGTAGCATACCACCACCACCACCCCCCCGCCCCCCCAAAAAAAGGGGGGAAAGAAGAAAAAGAGAGTAAAGCATCACATTATGAAATATGCTACAGAAGTCAACCACAAATGCCCCATGACTCTAATACTCAAAGCAAGAACAAACCAATTTAGCCACCGAAACTTGAAAGATAATCCAAAGATGTACATACGAATCAATCAAGGTGCAATGTCAAGGGTCTGGCAACAAGTCCCATGACTTGTGAATTCTTGGGACAAAGTGAAGTTTTGGGACTTCCTATGTGGCTTCTATTACTGCTGAGTTTAAAGATATCTCTTTCTTCTTTATTTGCTTAATTGGGAAGCAGTTCTATCCTAATAGGAAGTTCATTCTTTTGAGCAATGTTGTTTTTGGAGGGGGTGTTTTGGGCTATTTTATCTTCTGTAGATTTTTTTGGGACTTCTCGTCCTTGTTTTTGTGGATTTGTAGTTCCACCTATACTTGTATATCCCCTTTCTAGTTCAATATACCTTTTTGTGTTTCTTAGCCAAAAAAAAAAGTCCCAAGACTTGTGGAGGTACCGAATGCACATAGATTACTAGCGGTGATTAAAGGGCGAAACTACAGGCACAGGATTTTTAAACTTTTCCTCATTGAAAAGCATACTCACCCGCTGCATTATTTTTTTGATCCAAATTTTTTTCATTGTTATATTTGTCTTCTTCTTTAGCTTGATTTATCCTCTTATTTTTACAGGACTCCTAAACCACATCATTATTAATAAAATTAAAAGACTCTAGTTTCAATTTCAGTGAGACTGGCATTTCCCCATGGCCTTCTGTGGCCAAGTAATAGTTAACAAAATCAATCATCAGTTTGAAATACTTACAGTGCGTTGTCCAGAGATGATTCGAGACACATGACCTACTTTAAGGTGCTTCTCCTCTTTCCCTGAGAACCATATTAAAACAGACTCATCCTGAAAGGAATGACACAAATGAGCTATTCAGAAACTAGAATCAACTCATCCTGAAAGGAATGACACAAATTAGCTATTCAGAAACTGGAATCAACAGTCAGCAGCACTAAAAATGGGAAATACTCTAACGAATTAAAGACAAATTATTGATCGGTGGTGCAAACTGTTATTCCTTCAGGTTATTATGGCAATGCCTTTGCATTTCCGGCTGTTTGTTCAAAAGCTGAACAATTATGTAAGAACCCAATAGGATACGCGGTTGAATTGGTGAAAAAGGCAAAGGCTCAAATGAACAATGAATATATAAGGTCTGTGGCGGATCTTATGGTGATCAAAGGGCGGCGAATTAAGTTCCCGACTAGGGGAAATTTCATTGTTTCGGATATAAGCAATGTGGGACTTGGAGAGGTTGACCTTGGATGGGGGAAACCAATTTATGCTGGAACTGCTGGGGCTGTAGGATTGATCAGCTTCTTTGTTAAGCACCGAAAAAAGAACGGAGAGCCTGGAATTCTTGTACCAATATGCTTGCCGCAGTCAGTTATGGAGAGGTTTCAAGAAGAGCTAAGGAGAATGATGATTCAAAGAACTACGGAGGATTTACGCAACATTAATCAGACTCAGATTTTCAGCAAGCTTTAGTGGATATATCTCCTCAGTTTACGTAGCAGCTTATTTTGATTAAAAATCAATGATGCAAGTTATGCATCCTCTCAAGTTAAGTCTAAAACTGAATATTGTACCTACAACTTTAATTTCTTTAAGTCTTTTAACTCACTTACACTTTATTAATCATTTATCATTTAGATATATATTTTCAGAATCATGATATAAATACTTTATTAATCATTTATCATTTAGATATATATTTTCAGAATCATGATATGTTTAAAATTTATATCTCAAATGATGTGCTACTAATCATTAATTGTGATGTATTTAATATCCGTAACGCTAAAAAATAAATGACACATTAAGTGTTACATTATTTAGAAACTAAAATTTATGTCTGAACTTTAGAAACAAATTATTAATTTTCATTCCTTAACTTTCATTCTAATTAGTGATAATTAAACGTAACACTAATGTACATACGGCAACTTGTTTGAACAATCCTGAACTAAATTAGAACCAACAGAGTATCTGTTGAAGTACTTGATTAGAGTTTAAATGGCAGCAGCTTTTAATAAGAGCCAGCAACATCTAATAGGAATTTATATTTCTCACCCTCCACCAAAACCTCAGCCGAGGTACTAGTTAGGGGAAAAAAGAAATTAGGTCAAAAGATAGAAAAATCAATAGGTGAAAAAGAAAAGCACAATCAAGCCCCTCGATATCTCTTATCCTCTTTATACCAATTCTCGTTTCCATCAACCTCTTTTTTTTTTCATTTAATAAAAGATGGAAACCAAATCTAATTGATCAATGTGAAACTCCATCTAAATGGAGCAGAATTGTGCACGGATCGTTACATTTACATATGATCGTTTTCCAAGCGTTACTGACCAAGTCCTCACTTCCAACACGAACACCTGACTTAGCAATCATGCGTACGTTGTATTGTTCATATACTCTTGCTCTGTTCTCTGCCCCACCACTGCTCTGCTTGTTTTTCACTAAGCCGCTTCCGACGGTACAGAAAATATGGAAGGGGAAACAAATTAATTCTGCAATTATCAAAAGTGCAACCATCCCAAGAACTGCAATAAGATTGCCTGAGGAACTGTTACATTAATCTCAAGGGGACCGAGGCAACTAGGCACTCTAAACACTTGTCGGAATACTGATTTCGAGCTTGTCCATATAAGGATGCCTAAACGGGGTTTATTTTAAACTAACTGTCGATAAATGAAGTTGTTATTCAGCATATGGGCTGTGTGCTATTTTTCATAATTGAGAGCCTTACAATAAGATTCTACTCGTGAGCGTAATGGTATAAGCCTGCCTGACTGTGAGACCGACTGGTCGAACAGAGACGAAAGTCGGCCATAGTAATCCGGGAGTCCCGTGTGGAAGGGCTCGAGCTTGTCCATATAAGGATGCCTAAATGGAATTTATTTTAAACTAGTTGTCGATAAATCAAGTTGTTATTCAGCATATGTGCTGTGTGCTATTTTTCATAATTGAGAGCTCAATATTGTAAGTTTAAAAATAAAAGGCGCAAAAGCTACTAAATGGGACCTAAGCCGCTTCTTATCACTGGTTATTGTAAGTTCACAATCTGATCTACATATACGTGACACTCCAGACTCATCTCCCCAGGAATAAATTTCTCCTCGCCTGGTTACAAGGCAGAGCGTTCGTCCATTACAGGGAATGATCTAGACATCGAGTACCACTGCGATTCCAAAGCCTGAGGCAATAAAGAACCAATTTCGACATCAAAACAACTTCCGACTCCATTAAGCCAACCACCCAAAACTCCATCCCCTGTGCCTTCCCCCAGATAAAACATCCCCTAAAACACCACCATCATAATGACTAGATTCTTGGCTTACACGATTCTGTCCAGGAATTTTTTTTTTTTCCCCGGACATTTTTTTAATGTTAAGTTGTTTTTATATTTTTCTTGTTACTTTCAGATGTTTATTTTTTAGATATCAAATTTAGTTACAGTTTATTTTGATTTGCTTATTTAGAATAGAGATTATAAAATAATATCAGAATTTATTTATTTTTATAAATTCACGATATTTAATATTTTTTAAAAAGAGGCCAAAACTTAGTCCTATTTATTTGGAATTTTTTTTTTATAAAATTTAGTATTCAAAAACCTAATTTCTCTTATCTTTTAATCTTTTGGTTTCTGCATCGTCAATGGAGAAGTAGAACAATTGCACTTCAACTAGATCGTGAAGACACTATTCTATTTTCATGTCTAGTTAACGCACAAGGTAAATATTAAAACACGAACTTGCCTTTTGAGTATTATGGTAACGCATTGGCATTCCTAATTGTGTGTTCAAGCAAAAGTTCATCGCGATACGGTGTTGAATTGGTGAAAAAGGCAAAGGATAAAATGAGCGAAGAGTACAAAAGATCATTTGATGATGAATGATCTTATGTTGATCAAGGGGAGACGAATAATGTATTTGAGTAAAGGAAATTTCATAGTTTCCAATTTATCCAAAGTTGGATTTGATCATAGAATTGATGTGGGATGGGGGAAACCAATTTTTGCTGCAGTTGCTGGGGCTACATATATGCTTAGCGTCTTTGCTAAATATCAAAAATAGGAAGGAGGGAGTGGGATTATTATACCCATACATTTGCCGTTGTCAAATATGAAGAGATTTGAAGAAGAGGTAAAGAGAATGATTCAAGAATCAACGAAGATTTATTTGAGACCAATAGGACTTTGACTTCCCACAAACTTATGCTATATGAGCTTTCTAATAGTACAGTCTGAATATGTTAGCCAAGACGGTCAAATAACTGGAAAACTGAACAATGGACATAAGAAAACTTACCCTAATTAAATTTTTACACTGAATTATGTTGGGATCTCGCAATTTAATTACAGTGCAGAATTTCGTAGCACAAGTTAACTCTTGTATATATATAACAATGGGGGTCCTGATTCAGGGCTCTCTGATTCTTTTCTTTTTTTAATTGAAATTTATTGCCCCATCATATGCAGCAAATATTGTCGGCAGGATATTCTTAACAAAAATGCAAGATCGCAAATCCTCTACACACACACGCACACACAAATTAAATAGGAAATTTTGTTGGAGCTTTTATGAGAGTTCTTTTTTCTTACCATACCATACAGAATATGATATACCTTTAGTGGGAATAAACTAGTTAGTTATATTTAGTAGGTCTCTATATTACATTATAAATTATTATTCTCAATAGATCTCCAACCGTAGTATATCAATAATTTGTAATAACTGAAAACAAAAATTGACAAGCATCTCAACCGCACGTTTTTCATTTGTTCATTTGTGAAATAAAATAAATCTATATTTTACCCCGAATGTGACATATTTTTGCACGAAGATGTCGTCTTTCTCGCCAATAAATGATCCTAACATTAAAGGCCGCGCTCTTTGCATGCGTTGTTGTGCTATGATTAATTTGAGCCACCCAAACTGCAATACAATATGTACTATGTTTGCATGCATTATTGTACTATGTTTAATTTTAGCCACACAAATTGCACTACATTATTGTACTATCTTTTCATGCATTAAAGGCCGCGCTGTTTACACCCAAATTGCGATGTATGGACTGCATCGCAGCCATACATTTTTCAACTTATGAAAGCCCATGTGCCTCCGAAAATTGATGAGGGCCACTTCTCTCTTTATGGAGCTTGTCTGCAAGTTAGATGCTTAGGGAAATTTAGTCCTCGGAATGCATTCAAATTCTGTTGTAATCTAATTTTTTTCTAAGAATTTTTTTTAGAGGCTTATAATAAATATCATTCAAGTATATTTAGAGCTAAATTTTAATTTACTATTAATTTTGTAAGCTCTTTCTTCTTCCCAAGTTTGTAAAAACCTCAGAAAACTCAATTAGTTCATTTCGTAACGAAGAATTCACCAAATTAATTTTTTTAAAAAAAAATATCGGCAGCTTATTTAAATTCTTTCAGTAGTAAAACTACGTTATTATTTAGGATGAAATTAATAAAATTTTATCATGTAGTTTAAGAAGATTTTTGGTTTCTCATCTTAGTTTTACTCTAACCACAATAGTTTGGGAATTTAGAACCTGCAGTTTTTTTTTTTTTAGATGGAGCTATTTAAACCCACCAAAAAATTCTTTAAATCATTTACTTCACAGGCCTATCATTAAAATTTAAAATTTTATGTTTTATTTTGTAAATCCATCTTAGTTGTAACACTGCACATTTATAATTTTAACTAAGGTGATTTATTATTAAAAAAATGTGGAACAACAACACTTTTAGTATAAAAATAGATTTTAAAATAATATTTTTATAAATATAAAATATAAAAATTTTGTTACATAAAATCTTTGTTACAAAATATAAGGATTCCTTAGTGTGTGTGTGTGTGTGTGTGTGTTGTATATATCTCAAAAAGACTCTGTAGTTGCATAAATTAAATTGTGATATTTATGTTTGGATAGAAACATAACTGAGTCCATCATACACCTAAGGTTTGTCATGTCCATATGTACTTTGTCTCGGTTGAAATTTAGTGCGATCTTGCCCTCTATATTATTTCCCGCGATGTTAAGATTACGTGAGCTAATGACTTAACAAACAATATGCACATGGATGACTTAACAAACAGTAAGTCTTTAAAAGAAACATAAAACCATGTTAGGACCTTAGGTACGTTGTACTATAAAATTGACACGTTTCATCTTTTAAAATAATTTGCCCTTGAGTCATATTTAGTCACTAATCTTTTGGACATTACATATCGTCTTCTCCAAAAAGATTATTCTTTATTTAGCTTTGAGGACTTGTCCTTCTTAGGAACTTTGCCATCACAAGATAAATGATTATTTAAATAATAATTTAAATATAAAAATAGCTTTATCTTTATATTGTAGTTGAAGTGTTACTTATCTTTTTTCCTTGACTTTTTTAAACTTCTCTAACTTGAGAATTTCTCTACTATTGATGTTTTAACTTAGAATAGAAGATGATTGAATTTCTAAGGATTTCAAAAAATGGAAGAGTTAGGGGATATTTATAGAATTTTCTAAAACCAATGGCTGACTAAGATTTTGCCACTCTCGCTCTTGATTAATGTAGACATTTATCTTTTCATAAATATCTTAGTAATTTTTAAAATTATAAAATGTTTCTACAACATCTTTCATTACATTATCACTTATATCATTAGTTACATAGAGACAGCAGCTGAGGCCAAGTTAGCAGAGATTTTGATTGTCGACGGCAAGAGGGAGAGTGATCACAACGTCAAAGGTGGGGCTAGTTACAAGCATTGTTGCTGGTTACAAGCATCATTGTACTGTGTTTAATTTGAGCCATCTAAATTGCGAAACAAATGGAGATATTTTTGCTGACTCTATTTGTCATAACTCGTTCTGCGGTTTGGAAGTGACGAAACGAGAGACAAAGACAAAGAAATGGCAGACAGATGATCGCCATTTTAAACTAGTGGTCTGGTGCAACGCATGATTTTTAACCGTAATATAAATTTTTTTTATTTTTTATAAAGTAAACTAAGGCCTGATTCCAATAATAAATAAGTCTTTTTAAGACTCCGATCCAAATTCGATGCGTGAATTATTAATAATAATAATAATTAAAAAATGGTATTGAAAGCGTTAAGAGGCTCTCGTGTTGTCTTGTAACACCTATAAATGGAACACCTTCTTGCAGGAAATGTTAAGTAAAGTAACTCAGTCCCTAAATGGCATCCAAATTTTCTCAAGTTCTATCAGTTACCCGGAAGGCACCGGAACTATGTCACGACCCGTCCCAAACCCTGGAACGAATCGCGACTGATCCTCAAAATTCGACTAATAACTATTCTAATATTAATCACAATAATATTTTTACTAAAATTTCCAATAGAATTTCACTAAAATTCTGAAATTTCCAATCCTGCAATTAATAAGATAACACTCCCAAAATAATTTCCATATACAACCAACTCCGTTAATCAATATCCCAATAAAATACCAATTATCATCCGAATTATTTTAATACCAAACACAGTAAGTTATTTTAAATTGTAATATTATACAATCCGAAATATTCTACACAGAACTTCACAAATCCTAGGACAAACACGTGGCCAAATACACATAACTAGCGTTGCTGAGTCAACTGTTGTACCTGCAAGTCTCCTGTGGGGGGAAAAATATAATAAAACGAAAAAGAATAGGGGTGAGTATAAAACTCAGTGAAGGTCAGTGAGTGGATAATAGTTTTTCCGAAAATAATTTTATTCTTAAAATAACTGTATCAACTTTAAATACACAATTCCATCAAATCATAAACGAGAAATATCAATAAATCACTTCACATTTATAATTAAATTACTAACTTCGAAAACATATATAATAACATGTGAAATAACCAAGGAAGTATATGTCATAACATCGTATAAATATTCAATGTGAAATCATCACCAAATACTGCGTAGAACCGAAGAAAATTCGCAACATATAATATCAATTTCGAATACTAAAAACTTTCACCAAACGAGTACCCGGGGAAATAATCTCATCCTATCCGGACCTCAACGGACAGGTAATCAAGCAACCATCATGCCCCGGAGCTACACGGATAATCCGGACCTCAACGGACGGGCAATCAAGCAACCATCATGCCCCGGAGCTACACGGATAATCCGGACCTCAACGGACGGGCAATCAAGAAACCATCATACCCCGGAGCTACACAGATAGACGGAAATAATATCTAATATTTAATATCATATCTACATATCTAATAATAATAATTATGCATGAATAGTCCCCAAAGGACAAAAAGCGCCCAAGACACGGCCCAAAGCCTCTATGTGCAGATCTCGACGGGCCCCAAAGGCCTATATCTCATATCATCACATCACAGTGTATAGGGAAGGGTACTGTCTAATGACTTGAAAACAATCGAAAATACACATATACATAAACATCCGATAATATCCGAAATCACATTCTCTTTTATTCTCAACAACATTTAAAATTTATTTTCTTTCTTTAAAAATATTATTTATACGCATATATTCAAAATCAAAGATAAAATCATTTATCATACGCAATTCCGATAATAAACAATATTATGCCGATAAAATCCATTTTCCACAAAATCATTAAATTGGACATTTAAAAATTCATTTGCAATCATACTTATCATAATCAAAAATCATAATAATCCACAGAGAAAATAGGTTTTGTATATTCCACTCACAGTGACGACGATCAAATCCGATATCGCCGACGTCCGTGGATTGGTTCTCGTTCGCGGATCTCCCTAATCAAATAAATCGCATAATTATTACTAATCACATAAAGTACAATTAATTGTACATAATAAAACTCAAATTCACATAATATAACTCCGGAATATTTAAAATTACTAAATTATCCTTATCTCCAAAATTACCAAATTATCCTTATTTCCAAAAATTACCAAAATACTCTCGATATCAAACTTTACTTAATTGTCCCCAACAATATATTTATTAATTTATCCTTAAAATTCTTAATTTCCGAAATATCCTCGAATCCTTTAAAATTACCGAAATGTCCTTGAATTCAAAATTATCGAAATATATCAAAAATCATAATTTACCAATTTAACCTCAATATCATATATTACCAACCTATCCTCAATTTTATCAATCACTAAAATACCCACATATTAGAAATTATTAAATTATTTCTGAGGTGTAAAATTATCAAATTACCTCAAATCACTTAAATTATCGATTTACCATCGAAATCTCAAATTACCTAACTATCCTTATCCATAATTATCAAATTACCCACAACTTTCAAAAATTACAGAATTAACCCCAAAATTCTCAAGCTTTATCAAAATGCCCCTCACCGGTCAACAATGACCGGACTTCGGTCAACGGTGACGAGAAGCTCAGGTCTTATAGTTCGGCCTTGGTGAGTCCAATGGTACCGGCGGTGTCCTCCCACGCGCGGTGACGGAGCCGGATCGAGTTTCCTAAGGCGCGGGTTGAAAGTTGCCGTTCATCGGCAATCCGGCCGATTCGGACGGACCCGGTCGGAAATGGAAGCGGAGGTGAGAGCAATGGAACCCGGTAGGTGGCGTGGCCAAACTCCTACGGTGAATCGACGGCGGCAAGACCGGGTCGTTTGGCCGAAACTGGCGCGCTTTACCGGCGGCGGTCTGGGTGTTTTCCGGCAGTGAGCAGGGCACGGAGACGACCAGCGTCTCGCGAGCTTCCAAGCGGGACCACGATCGTCCAACACGGTGGCCGAAATTGAGAGATCCTAGGGTCTATTCGTGGGTCGCGGCTCGGGTCGGATCCGGGTATCTCTCTCTCTCTCTCTCTCTTTCTCTTTCTCTTTCTTTCTTTCTCTCTCTCGACTTCTCTCTCTTTATTAAAATATAAATAAATATATATATATATATACGTAAATATTACAATCCTCCCCCCTTATAAAAATTTCGTCCTCGAAATTTACGTGCGTAATAAGAAATTGTGAGATATTGAACTTGCATTAAGTCCTCGCATTCCCAAATAGCTTCTTATTTTGCATGGTTTCTCCATATCATTTTTACTAACGGAATGATCTTTGAATGTAAAACTTGATGTCTCCTTTTCAATATTTCCACTAGCTCCTTTTTATAAGTCAAATCTTCTTTTATTTTTTTAAACTCAATTGGTTGACTCAATAACACATGATTCGGATCATATATGTTCTTCCGAAGCATCGAGACATGAAATACCTTATGAATCATAGATAACTCAAGTAGTAGAGCTAATCGGTAAGCTAATGAACCAATATGCTTCACGATCTCGTATGGCCCAATGTAACGTGGGCTTAACTTCCTGCATATCCCAAATCGAAGTACTCTCTTCCAAGATGATATCCATATAAATACCTTGTTATCAACTTTGAATTCAAGTTCCCATTTGTGCTTATCAATATAGCTTTTCTTCTTTTTTTTTTTCAATCTATCTTGGGCTAGCTTTAATCTATCCCGAATAAATTATATCTTCTCATTCATATCCTAAACTAATTCGAGACCAATTAGTCTTTGCTCACCAACCTCATCCCAACACACTGAAGTTCTGAATTTTCAACCATGTAAGCCTCATATGGTGCCATCTCGATATTAGCTTAAAAACTGTTATTGTATTCAAACTCCATCAAGGATAAATAATTGTCTCAACTATCCTTAAATTCTAAAATACATGCTCGAAACATATCCTCCAATGTCTAGATAATACACTTTGATTAACCATCAGTCTGTGATTAAAAATAATATTAAAAATCAATTGAGTGTCCAAAGCCTTCTGCAAACTGATCCAGAACTTAAAAGTAAACCGAGAATCTCTATCTGAAACAATCATCACAGGCACTCCATGACGTCAAACTATCTCAACTATAACAATACTCCCTAATTGATCCATCGAATAAGTGGTCTTATATGGTAAAAAAAACGTGTCGATTTCGTGAGTCGATCAATAATCACGCAAATACTATCATGTCCACTCGGAGTATGAGAAAGTCTCGCTACAAAGTCCATATATGAGACATAAAGCCCTTGATGTAATTGGACTTATAAAAATATCTCTATATTTTACACACGTGTGAAAACAGTAAAGTAATTATCATCCATAACGTGTTTGTATTTATTGTAGCTACTGACGTCGTAATGATTATAACCCGTAAACTATTGGTGAATGTGAACAAAGTCATGATTGGCCTTTATGAATGACAACAATTCACGTAGACTTCTTTAGCTAAACATAAAGCTTATGGACTTGTAGTCCAGACACCTAAAGATGTCAAGTCCGTTATATCTAAGTGAATATTTTTCAAGAAACGAAATGAGCACAATGAAATCACCAAATACTGATTGGATAAAATTTATTGAACAAGGTTTCCTGCAGTGAACTGGTATCTATTAATAAAGTATCCATTCCCCAATGATAGACAATATGACGTTTTCGATTTTGAACAATTTTCACGCGGCTTAGAAAAGACTTAAGACGCATCTCATGCATGTAGCGACAACATATCTGCATGGCTCACTTGGTCATAATATTTTACATAAAAATCCCTTAAGAATTTACTATGCCTGAAAGCATATAAATCAAATGATCGTAGTCTTTTTCCATCAAGCCACAATAATCCTCGTAAGAATTGAATCAATCTAAACATACGTGGTCTAATTCTTGAGTAAAAATTTAGAAGGATATAAAATTGATTCTATCTACCCATTATATCCATTATAAAATATGATCGAGATTTGTAACTGTCGCATCTTATGCTAATGACATGAGATTAATTAAAACTCCTGAAGAGTCTAAAAATTACTGAATATTTCCAAGAGAAAATTTGAAATGAGACTTTTTCTTGAAAATGAAATATGATTTCGACTTAAAGATCAAGCATAAAATAAATAGATTCATTATCCATCAATCAACTTATATGGAAGAAAGTATGGATAATGCTCAAGTACATCATAAAGGAGATAGAGAAGGAAGAGGAAATTAAAATTACAGGTGAAGACTCAAGTCTAATATTTTTCGCTTTTTATCTCCATCATTTTTCTCATCTTTATTGCCAGACTTCTCTCCATCATCATCTTTTTTCTCCTCATTTGGCCTAATCTGAGAATTGATTGAGTCACCTTCAGGCTTATATGCCTCTAACAAGTCAATCAGTTCATTGGCACTACTAGCATGGACAAAGATTCTTCGTCTTTGAAGAAGGAAGAATGAATGCACACAATGAGCATCCAAGAAAAATAACAATATACTATAGAAATTATTTACATTTAGTAAACCAATAGGTTTCTGATACCTGTTTTGTTGAGACCAGGAAGCAATAGTAAAAATTTCTTCAAGAGTTTTAAATCCACCCGGTAGAGCAATAAAAGCATCAACATTATTGCTCAAATTTAGAAGCCGTTCATGCGTGTTAAAAGCAATCCCGTGTCTAGTTTTGGGAATAATTCCTATTTCACTGCCCATAAACCCAATATCACCACTACCAACTGTTAAACGTATCTTCCGCTTGCTCAATACCTTTCCCAGATCCTTTGCAGCATTCACAAAGTTTGGAATATTTCCACAACTATTCTCACAAAATACACCAATATTTTTGAGCTGCTGTGCTTTAGACTCAGCCATTATTCGTGTGAAAGCCTTAAATTTTTTTTTTAATACTGCAATCTCTAAAAGATTTATACCAATGAATCATACCACCTTCTTCTTATATACACAATTGTCCGTTATGCTACACATCTCGATATTTTAGTAACAAGGACTTCTTAATTCGATATCTACAACAGACAAATGTTGTCTGTAAAAGTACATCTTCTTATCATGATATCTTTGACAATTGCATGGTGATTACGCCATATACAAGTATAATTCAAACCATATCTTGATTTTTATTTGGAACTAATCGTTTTTTCTTTCTTTTTGCCTAGCTGAAGATTTCTTGAGCAGATAAATTTGACGTGATTGTATATCACGATGTATTTCCCATGATTAAAGGAGAAAAGAGACGAAAGGATAAGAAAATTAATCTTAAGCAGATACGTTCTCACTAATCAGATTTGTCGTATCAAGACTTGGGAATGTTATGAATAGTAAATTCATCATTATACCTATCTGTAAAATTAATATAGTACCCTCCACATTAACTATAAATATATGCATTATTCAAAAGATTGAAGCATCTTGCGGCCATCTCCTATTGCATTTTGCTTTTCTCTTTTGTTGTGGTTTGCTCCATTCATAAATGCATATAATAATAAATAATCTTGTAATACGTTACCAGCAAGATTAAGCCCTTATACAACCGTATAATATATCAAAATAAACTTCTCGGCAAGTTGAACAACTGCTATAGAAATCGTCTTGATCGAAGCTCAAATATATCTAGAAAGGATACGAAAAATTCTGATTATAAAATTAAGGATCGAATCCAAAAATACGTCGTAGGTAGGTCAAATAAACCCAAATATGGAACTAGTCACTGTTCGCAAATTCGGCCACCTCGCTAGCCATAGAAGGCATCATCAAAACAAAAGAAAATTTGTCCTTCTCTGTATATCTCATCATATAAAAACATATTCTAATTTGATAATTCACGATTTTGCCTTCGATAGATTTTCAGAACTATTAAAACTCTTAGCCACCCCTAATTTTCACACGTTCAATAATAATTGTACGATCAGTATGTGCCAAAGTTCAATTATATACTACTGTAATCACAATTTAAGCTAGCATATCAATTAACTGTTCAATATTCAGAACACTTGTTGGTAGCTTCAGTGCAACCCCATGCATTAAAGATCTAACTATTCTCTTATCCATGGGTTCAATTTCCCCCGCAGGTACAATGCCTACAGTCAACTCAGCTTTTATGAACCTAAAAGGATGACGACTATGGCCACATCTACTGCTACGAGAAAGCATAATAATGCCTTAAAAAAAATATCAACTCCGACTTTAATAATAGTACCACTTGTTCTAACTTAAAACCATAAAGTCTACAGAATCTAAAACCATGCTCTGATACCAACTCTGTCACGACCCGTCCCAAACCCTGGAACGAATCGCGACCGATCCTCAAAATTCGACTAATAACTATTCTAATATTAATCACAATAATATTTTTACTAAAATTTCCAATAGAATTTCACTAAAATTCTGAAATTTCCAATCCTGCAATTAATAAGATAACACTCCCAAAATAATTTCCATATACAACCAACTCCGTTAATCAATATCCCAATAAAATACCAATTATCATCCGAATTATTTTAATACCAAACACAGTAAGTTATTTTAAATTGTAATATTATACAATCCGAAATATTCTACACAGAACTTCACAAATCCTAGGACAAACACGTACTAAAACACATAACATAACTAGCGTTCTTTGAAAGTCAATCATTGACACTGCAAGTCTCCTGTGGGGGAAAAATATAATAAAACGAAAAAGAATAGGGGTGAGTATAAAACTCAGTGAAGGTCAGTGAGTGGATAATAGTTTTTCCGAAAATAATTTTATTCTTAAAATAACTGTATCAACTTTAAATACACAATTCCATCAAATCATAAACGAGAAATATCAATAAATCACTTCACATTTATAATTAAATTACTAACTTCGAAAACATATATAATAACATGTGAAATAACCAAGGAAGTATATGTCATAACATCGTATAAATATTCAATGTGAAATCATCACCAAATACTGCGTAGAACCGAAGAAAATTCGCAACATATAATATCAATTTCGAATACTAAAAACTTTCACCAAACGAGTACCCGGGGAAATAATCTCATCCTATCCGGACCTCAACGGACAGGTAATCAAGCAACCATCATGCCCCGGAGCTACACGGATAATCCGGACCTCAACGGACGGGCAATCAAGCAACCATCATGCCCCGGAGCTACACGGATAATCCGGACCTCAACGGACGGGCAATCAAGAAACCATCATACCCCGGAGCTACACAGATAGACGGGGAAATAATATCTCATATGTCATCTCATATCGACATATCTCATCATCATAATTATGCATGCATAGTCCCCAAAGGACAAAAGCGCCCAAGCACACGGCCCAAAGCCTCTATGTGTACTCCGACGGGCCCCAAAGGCCTATATCTCATATCATCACATCACAGTGTATAGGGAAGGGTACTGTCTAATGACTTGAAAACAATCGAAAATACACATATACATAAACATCCGATAATATCCGAAATCACATTCTCTTTTATTCTCAACAACATTTAAAATTTATTTTCTTTCTTTAAAAATATTATTTATACGCATATATTCAAAATCAAAGATAAAATCATTTATCATACGCAATTCCGATAATAAACAATATTATGCCGATAAAATCCATTTTCCACAAAATCATTAAATTGGGCATTTAAAAATTCATTTGCAATCATACTTATCATAATCAAAAATCATAATAATCCACAGAGAAAATAGGTTTTGTATATTCCACTCCACTCACATTGTGTGACGATCAAATCCGATATCGCCGACGTCCGTGGTGGATTGGTTCTCATTCGCGGATCTCCCTAATCAAATAAATCGCATAATTATTACTAATCACATAAAGTACAATTAATTGTACATAATAAAACTCAAATTCACATAATATAACTCCGGAATATTTAAAATTACTAAATTATCCTTATCTCCAAAATTACCAAATTATCCTTATTTCCAAAAATTACCAAAATACTCGATATCAAACTTTACTTAATTGTCCCCAACAATATATTTATTAATTTATCCTTAAAATTCTTAATTTCCGAAATATCCTCGAATCCTTTAAAATTACCGAAATGTCCTTGAATTCAAAATTATCGAAATATACCAAAAATCATAATTTACCAATTTAACCTCAATATCATATATTACCAACCTATCCTCAATTTTATCAATCACTAAAATACCCACATATTAGAAATTATTAAATTATTTCTGAGGTGTAAAATTATCAAATTACCTCAAATCACTTAAATTATCGATTTACCATCGAAATCTCAAATTACCTAACTATCCTTATCCATAATTATCAAATTACCCACAACTTTCAAAAATTACAGAATTAACCCCAAAATTCTCAAGCTTTATCAAAATGCCCCTCACCGGTCAACAATGACCGGACTTCGGTCAACGGTGACGAGAAGCTCAGGTCTTATAGTTCCGGCCTTGGTGAGTCCAATGGTACCGGCGGTGTCCTCCCACGCGCGGTGACGGAGCCGGATCGAGTTTCCTAAGGCCGCGGGTTGAAAGTTGCCGTTCATCGGCAATCCGGCCGATTCAGATGACGGGACCGGTCGGAAATGGAAGCTGGAGGTGAGAGCAATGGAACCCAGCCGGTGGCGTGGCCAAACTCCGGCTGAATCGACGGCGGCAAGAACGGGTATTTTGGCCGAAACTTTCGAGCTTTACCGGCGGCGTTCTGGTTGTTTTCCGGCAGTGAGAATGGCAAGGATACGACCAGCGTCTCGAGAGCTTCAAATCGGTACCAAGATCGTCAAAAACGGTGGCCGAAATTGAGAGATCCGGCCGGGTCTATTCGTGGGTCGCGGCTCGGGTCGGATCCGGGTATCTCTCTCTCTCTCTCTCTCTTTCTCTTTCTCTTTCTTTCTTTCTCTCTCTCGACTTCTCTCTCTTTATTAAAATATAAATAAATATATATATATATATATATACGTAAATATTACAAACTAACTGCTCCGGCGAGGCTACCACCAGGAAAAGTTAAGCAACTTTCAGATATTGACGGCTAAGAAAGCCTAAGATTCAGATACCAATAATTTTTCTTTACAATAATGATCCTTCACCTTCGGTTGAGGGAAGAGACCCTGTCAAGGAAATTAAAAGCGCAGTAAGCAAAGCACTTGTGTTTTAGCATCCTTATGATGTAGATACATGCAAAAGCAGTTATTTGCAGGTATTTTAGGACTGCCACTTTTCTTTTGCAGGTGTTTCTTGCATCTTCAATTCAGAAAAGAACTCTTCCTCTTGTGTAACTACGGTTGGGACAAGGTTGTGGTCAGCTCGGCTTATTTTCATTATATATATAAACTGATTTTTTTTATTTATTTTTGAAACCAAATCTATTTGAGCTAAACTATCATATTTGTTCCGTTCGCTTTTTTTGGTGACACTAACTATACATTACAGTTAGCTGGAATGTACACCTGACTCAGCTACAGTGCTGAAAAAGTCCACCTAGTACTGTAGTTAGGTCAGGCGTACATTGCACTAGCTGTAACGTAACCGGCTCCTAAGAATTGATATGGTAAATATATTTATTCGAGTAGTGAAGTCTATAGTAAAGATGAATAGGTAACAGATTAACGGCTATAGTTTAATTATACGAATGTAATATACATTTTTATCATAAATTACCATGAAATATGGTAAAATTAAATTCTTTTGAAACCTGATAAAGATGTATAGTTAAACTGTAGCCGTTAATTCGTTATCTATTTATATTTATTGTCGGCTTGATTACCTTGACCTTCTTAAAAATTGAAAAAAAAAATTGAGTGTCAAAATGTTGATTTAATATTATTATGATTCAACTTTTTGGCGCAAAACTACAATTACTTAGGAAATCAATAAATTAAAATTGTACACATCATAAATAACATCATGAAAGTAGGTGAAAAAAAAAATTTAATAGAAGATAAACTGGTATCTATGAAAGTAGTTGAATTTTAGCAAGGTATGGATGTGAGAAAGTAGTAAGTTCGAATTATCTTTCATTGGTAAATATTTTAATTATTGGATTAGTTTTGATGCAAAAGCCAATTTGACGTCTATGAAGTCAATCATGATTTTATCTTTTGACCGATAATGGCAACCAAAAAATAAATAAATAGTTAATAAAATAAAATGTTATAATTTAATAACTCTTGTATCAAGATAGTAACCCGTTATTGAAATCAAGATAAAGGTCTTGCTCATGCTAAATATTCCATAAGTTCTTTCGGTAGAAATAAGATTCCCTTTTAGTAAGAATATCTCTTTCGTTCAATTATTTTAAAGATAGTTTAGCCTCGTCTATATTCATCATTTTTTTTTTTTTGTAACTGACGAAAACAAAGTCTTTTCATTGCCTTGAATTTCCATCAAGAAACGATCCTTTAGTTTTATTTTGTTATGCAATAAAATGAGAAGATTCTTGTTTATTTATCAAATGCTTTAGGCCTCTAACGGATGCATTAAGGATGTTACTTAAGAACAAATTGTTTAATGCTGGAGATGTAAGAGCGTGTGTTTGTGTGTATGTGTGTATACATAGGCGGTTTTACAGTTCTTGAATTCATATCCAAGGTCACCAATTGGTAGATAATAAATTTTTTAAAAAAAGTTGGAATTTTAAGATTCCCTCTGGGGCTGTTGAATTCTCTAACTCAATTTTTTTTTTTAATTTATTGACCGCATATGATGGAGCCTGCTATATATATATAAATGGTGGCCTTTGAATTTTTAATCCAGACCTCAAGGATTTAAAAAAAACACCATAGATATTATGAGGTTCTTTCTTTTCTTACCATAAAATGTAGAATATGGTAGATTTCTTTCTAGTTGTTAATGGGAGTAGATTTTCAACCTATGTTAGATGATAGAATTATCCCTTTCGATAGATTTGAAATTGAAATATATCAAGATATTGTTGATTTGCTGAATGTTGCTTAATTTCATTGTAGTATGCGCCGCCCTCGGTCTCACAAAAAACAAAATGAGAGAGAGATTTAATTATGACAGCAAATGCATAAGGGTTGAGGAACAAAGCACAAATCAACTATCAATCCCATGAAGGAGTATATTTGCGGCTATTGCACACTATGGAATTTGCAACCACACTCAGATTAAGGCTTAATTATAATCATTATTACATTTATAATTTTCTCGGAAACGAAACATATTTTTTTAAGTCTTCATTATCTTCTTAAATGAATGCAATCCAACATCAAATAAAAAAATGGCATGCTATAGCAACCATAATCTTTTAAATCTAATTCATTAATTGATATTTTGGGGAGTCAATAGCTAAAAACAAAGTCAAAGAAGGATATCAACGGGAATAAACAGATTAATGTGGTCTCTGCATTGCAGACGTTGCTGGAACTTAATTTCACAATTCAGGCTTCAAGGCGACCTTCAGACAGAAAAAAAAAAAAGGTGGAGAACTAATCACTGTCTAATACCGTCCGTCGATTTCCATCAAATTAATCCTAGCCTTACACTCACGTCATCATCTGTCTACTTCAGTTAGACTGTGAGGAACTTCATCTTTAAAGCCAAGCTAATCACATGTGTTTTACAAAAATGATGCACGTTGGAGATGATATTCAGCCACCATCCTGTGTTTGAACACATCATAAATAGCATCATGAAAGTAACAGCTTCACACTTTATGATGTTCGTGGCTCCGAAGTCATCCTTGTTGGCCTATATTGCTAATTCAAGTGAGTATTTCTTTAGTTTTAATTAGTATGTAAATTTAGTTTCTGATTTTAGAATTTTAAAAAAATAGAAGTAATATATTCTGAAGATTGGTTTACGTGCTAAGTTCAGTGATTTGTAAATATTTTTTTTAACCAACCATTTCAATTTGAACAATCTTTAAGTAAAAGGAGCCAAAAATATCAATTTGAACTCTACTTACTAAAGATGAAATTAATATTAAGTTTAAGTAAATGTATCAATTCCGACACATACATATATTTTTCTTAAAATTAAAACTCTAAATTTAAATTCAATATGAATTATTGAAATGATGATCTAAATTCATCCATTTAATAATCGTATCAAATATATCTGACTTTAATTTATTATTTTACTTTGAGTTTGTGTCGAGTTCGTAACTCTTATGAAAAAAGTTACTACCCTTACAATATGATACTCATAATACATTAAAAAATCATTAAAGAGATTTTAAATTAGATAATAATTTTTTAAGGTATATATATCATGTTTTGTTACCATCATAATCAAACTCTGAATAATTCTATATTTCTAGCCGACATGTTTGACACGCTGAAGATTCATTTTTGCATTACGTGTGAACCACACAATGTTTGATGCTTTTGGCTTGGTACAATTCTTAAAACCCATAGAGGACATGGTGTGTGGGAAACATTCACCAACCTTATTTCCAATTTGGCAACGACACGTCTTAAATGCCAGAAATCCCCCACAAGTAACATGTATCCACCTGAGTACGATGAAATTAACAACTACGAGGTTCTAAGTGACAATGTGGCTCACAAATCGTTTTACTTTGGCCCCAAAGAAACCAAAGCACTAGGAAATTAGCTTCCCTTTCACCTCAAAGGCTATTCAACATTTGACCTATTAACCGCTTTTATATGGAAATGTCGAACAATTGCACTCGAGATAGAACCTGAAGAGATTGCTCGAGTTTCTTGTATCACTAACGTATGAGGAAAACATTATAAAATGGAATTCTTTCAAGCTATTGTTGCAATGCGTTTGATTTCCAGTTGTATGTCCAAAAGCTAAACAATGTTGTAAGAATCCAATAGAATACGCCATTGAATTGGTGAAAAAGGCGAAGGCTCAAATGAACGAAGAGTTTTGTGGCGGATCTTATGGTGATCAGAGGGCGACAAATCAAGTTCCCGACTAAGGGAAATTTCTTTGTTACGGATATAAGCAATATTGGATTTGGAGAGGTCAATTTTGTGTGGAGGAAACCAATTTATGCCGAAATTGTTGGGGCTGTAGCATTGATCAGCTTCTTTGTTAAGGACCAAAACAAGAATGAAGAGCTTGGAATTCTTGTACACATATGCTTGCTGCAGTCAGCTGTGGAAAGGTTTCAAGAAGAGCTAAAGAGAACGATGATTCAAGGATCTATGAAAGATTTATGCAACATTAACCACACTCGGATTTTCAACTACCTTTAGTAGATATATCTCCTGCTTTAGTGGATATATCTCAGTTTACATAGCAGCTTATTTTGTTTATAAACCATTAATGCAAGTTTAAATAGTAGCTTATTTTGTTACAACCCAATAATGCAAGTTATGCTTCCTCTCAAATTAACGTCTAAAACCAAACATTGTACCTATAAAATTAACTTCTTGACAATTAAGACTATGACACCACATGTTTCTTATTAATTATATAGGACCTATATATTTTCATAATAATGATATGCTTAAGGTTTGCATCTCAAATGACGTATTACCGATTATTTACTATCATGTATTTATATCTGTAGCAGTAATGAATAAACGACATATCAAGTTTTATATCATTGGAATATAAACTTTGTATCTTAACTTTGTAAACATATTATTACTCTAAAAGCAATGATAAGTAGAAAATCTTACTCCAAAATAAAAGTAAAAATTCCATGCGTTTGACATCAATATAATAACCCAATGAAGTTTAGCAACAAAAGGATACAATAAAAATTAAAAAGGAAAATAAAATAAATATGAATTTCCCTAGTATATTCTAGGGATGGCAAAACTTAGGTTAGCCCTGAGCATGAAAATATTTGAACTTGGTCTAAATATACTTTTAGACATGCATACCGGGTTTTTTAACTCGGATTTTTATGTTTGGATTTTATATTTTATAATATTGTATATGCACACTTTTTTATTTTTTATGATTTTTAAATTTTTAAATTTATTTTAATTAAATTGGACCTGAAAATATGAATTTTAAATATTTAAAATTTTACATATATATATATATAATAGATGAGTTAAATAAATATAATTATTTAAAGTAGTATGTATTTATAATTTTTTAATAAAATTCTAGTTTTGGATCAAACCTTGGGCTTATTAAATAATGCATGAGACCAGCCTAACTTCATATTTTGTCAGACGGGTATTTTTTATACCCCTAATATATTTACTAATTAATAATTGAAATGGAATAAAATTAAAGTGAGAAATGAAAAATAGAATGAGACATTTACTTGAATAGTAAGAATCAAAATTTAAATGACCTATTTTGTCAGACTAGTATTTTTTATACTCCTAATATATTTACTAATTAATAATTGAAACGGAATGAAATTAAAGTGAGAAATGAAAAATAGAATGAGACATTTACTTGAATAGTAAGAATCAAAATCGAAATGGCCTATTTTATCATTTATGTATTTATTTTTATCCTAAAATCGGAATATTGTTGATATTGCTAATAATAACCAATAATAATAATAATAATAATAATCACCAGCACCACCTCCTCCCGCGATCAACAGTGGCAATGACAAGGCGGCGACATGCGAGGACTAGCGACTATCTGCTGCATTCGACCAACAACGTTTTGCCGCAACAACCGACGACGATCTACTGCGTTCTAGGCACCAATGACGAGCGATTTGCGACGACTGGCAATGAGAGCTGCGTTCACTCACGTCTGTTACTTCTAATCGAGGTTACGGTTTTGCTATTTTCAAATGAGTTTTTGCATTTTATTTTTTTTTTTTAATTTTTCAATTGTGAATGCAGTGGGAATAATGAAAATTTGGTGCAGTTAAAAATGTCGGTTGGGGAATAGAATTTTAATTCCAACTCCTCCATGGAAATCAAAACTCCCAGCAACAATTCCCAAATTAGTAAACTTCAACTTTAATTCTCATTTCTCCCCTTATTTTGGAAGTAAATAAATTATTGATTTCCATTTTTTTATTCTCATTCCAGTTACTGATAAGTAAACACACCTATAATGATATGTAATTGAAATTTCTTTGAACAAACCTGAACTGAATTTGAACCAACAGAAAAATCTGCAGAAGCATTTGATTTTGAATTTACATGGCACCTGTTTCTAACAAGAGCCAGCAGCCTCTACTATGAATTTACATTTCTCACCCTCCACCACCCTCCACGCAAGGTACAAATTGGGGAAAAAAATTAGGTTAAAAAAACAAAAATCAAGTGTAAAAAGACAAAAGCACAATGAAGCCCCTCTACATCTCTTTTCCTCTTTATACCAATTCTGGTTTCCATCCACCTCTTTTTCTTCTTTCCACCTCTTTTTCTTCTTTTTTTCCCCCCAAATAAAAGATGGAAACCAAATCCAGTTGATCAATATTGAACTCCATATAAACGGAGCAGAATTTTACAAGATCATTACATTTACAGATGATTGTTCTCCAAGTGTTAATGACCAAAGTCCTCACTCCCAACACCAACACTTGACTTATCAATCATGCGGACGTTGTATTGTTCGTAAACTCTTGCTCTGTTCTCTGCCCACCACTGCTCTGCTTGTTTTTCACTAAACCGCTTCCGACTGTACAGAACACATGGAAGAGAAAAAAAAAAATTATTTCTGCAATCATCATAAGTGCAACCATCCCTAGGACTACAATAAGATAGCCCGAGGAACTGTTACATTAATGTCAAGGGGACCAAGGCAACTAGGCACTCTAAACACTTGTCTGAATATTGATTTTGAGCTTGTCTATATAGGATGCCTAAATGGAATTTATATTAAACTAATAATCAATAAATTAGGATGTTATCCAGCATACATAATGTGTGCTAGTTTTCATAATTGAGAGCCCATTATTGTAAGGTTAAAAAATAAAAGGCATAAAAGTTAAAAAATAAAAAATCACTAGTTGCTGTAAGTTCACAATCTGATCTACATATACAGAGGCTTGCACAGGAACAACAACAAAACTGGGTGTTAGACATCATACCTGAAGCGAACTCTTTTAAGATCCTTGAGACCTCCCGGTAGCGAGGTAAGTGTTATATATACACCAGGCTCATCTTGCTCAACCCATTCATTGTCGTTACGTGATTCACCTTCTTTTGTTCTGCTCCCATTTCTAGCTGTTGCTTCCAACTGGCCTTGTTTGGAACTACGATTACTGGCAGTGCTGGACCCATTAGCAAGCAAAAGGTTGTTTGATCCTATTGCGTCAGGTTCTTGAGCTGCTGGTTGACCACCTAGCCGGTCAATTGAAGCATTTGACACATCGATGGAAGCAGGACTGGAACTAAAGGAAGTAAACGTCGGTGATTTGATGTTCCGTGCTGTTCCTACTGGCAGTCTTTCAGCCATATCCTTCAACTATTCAACAAGAAAGACAAAGGCATCATCAATATAAAGTGTGATTAATGTGTAAGCATAATCAGTAACACTAATGAATCTAATCACCATCTAGAACCAAACATCATGGTCTGCAGATACCTTTTTGCAAATGAACTTAGAACAGAATAGAGGAGCTAATTAGATCCTTATTTTGATGCCACTTGCAAATAATTCCATAAGACATAATACTAATGAAGAAAGGAAGCTGCCTTACTTGGGCAGTCAATGACTTAATCACTTCCTTTGCTGCTTTACATTTTGCTGTCTCTTCCCCTGCAATTGCGATTGCCTCCTTCAACTGTTTAGTTGTCCTTTCCAGCTCAACCTCTTGAAGTTGAGCTTTCCGAGTAAGATTCTCCACCTGACACAGAGTGAGAGAGAGAGAGAGAGAGAGAGAGAGAGAGAGAGAGATCAGCATTCTACCAAAGCAGAAAAAGAAGTTTAATATGGTTATCGGGGGAAAAGAACATAGAGATTTTACTTAACAGCCTGCCTGCTCTAGAGATAACCCTCAATAACTAGCTCCAAAATGAAAATAACAATATTTAAGTCATTAAATAGTAACCTGTTTGGATCTTGAGGTCTGGATTCCATTCATTCATAATTTTCTAGAACTTACAGTTTCTAAAACCAAAAAAGATGCCTAAAGGATTTATCATCACATAAAATGCTCATGAAATTGGACTAATAAAATTGATCACGTAAAGAAGATCTCTACACAAACTTCTAGCCATTAAATTTTCATGAAGGTCAAACAGATTGAATTCCAAACTAATACGTTTGCAAAGCCATAGGCAATGAATGGAAAGGAATGACTGCATTGGACTTTTATTTCATTTTGTTTATTTCCATTGGTCATCGTTTTAAACAAAATTTGTGTTGAGTTATATCTCCTTAAATACGGTTATGATTTTTGATTTCCAGATACTAAGGAGCATTACTACATATATTGAGCTAACGAAATTTGGCTCTGAAACTAATATTAAAATGGAATTTAAATAATCAAGCAGATAACCATGTAAAGCACCTATTTGCTAAACTTATTATTAATGCATAATGCAAGTATTTAGAAACTTCACTCAATAAATCACTCATAATTAAAGAAAAGCAAATACCTGTGCTCTTAATTTAATAACCTCTTGGCTGAGACTATCATTGGTCCTTTTTGCATCATCCACAACGATTTTAGGCGAGGTAAGTCCCCCAAGAGTTGGGGTCGGTGTTGTTGAACGAGGTGGGCTAGGCCGTCTTGATATTGGCGATGTTGCTCGTGATACAATTCTCGACCCAGGAACTGAAGCTGAGAAGAACTTCTTGGATGATCCAAACATGGGATTGAAAGATTTAGAAATATTGAGTGCTCCCCATTGTGAGCTTCCATTTGGAATAGGTGAAACTCGACTGCTATTAAATTCTAGTTTCTTGTTTCTCTTGGATCTGCCTTCTGATTGCTTAAATGATTCCATCGAAGAAAATCTTGTAAGTTGTGCACGAGACCTAGAATCCAACTTCTCATCTTTATCAATAAATTCATTAGGACCCTGATTCATGCTTCCTCTTCTACTTATAGAGGAATGTGATGAACCATCAGTGTCAAAGGCTTTTCTTAGTTTACTAAAACAATTATCACACACGCGATAAGGCTTGTTGGGATTTGGTGCCATTGAAGCCTTTAGAGACTTCTTACTGCTGCATGAATGACAAAAAACCAGTCCACAGTTATAACAATTATGACGTTTCCTTTTGAAATTATTAAATGGTAGGCGACAGCCAGAGCACATGGACTGATCAACACCAGAGACCCACTTATGAAGGCAGATAGCTGCAGTAAAATTAGTACCACAAGCAATACTTTTGACTTGCTTGTCTTTCAGAGCTTCTACCAATGAAGGAGAATTTCTGTCATCAGTATCCCCATGACCAAGTCGACCATTGGCTCCCTTTCCCCAAGTATATACTTCAGTTTTAGAAGTCAAAACTGCAACATGATAAGAACCACAAGCAATTTCCTCAACAAAACTCTTAGAGAGCTTTCCTTCAACACGGTTTGGAAGCTTTCCATCAGCCTGTGGGTTTCCTAGCTGACCATATACTGGACTGCCCATAGTGTATACATGACCTGATGTTGTAAGTGCAACTGTCAGACTATGTCCACAGGCAACTCGACAAAAGTTTGGTTCAACAAGAGCAGCAACACAAGTAGGGACAAGTTTTGCTTCCTTGTCACCATGCCCAAGTCGACCCTTATCTCCATCTCCCCAGGTAAATAGCTTCCCTGAAGAGCAGTTGCTGGAACTTGAATTCCCCACCATGACTTCCACAACAGCAGCAGTATGCCAAACACCACAAGCTGCTCGAACAGTTCTGAGCCCCTTCAGAGATTCCACTTCCCTTGGAATAGAGACACTTTTCCGATCTCCATGGCCCAAAACTCCAAATGTACCATCCCCAAAGGTAAACAGTTGCCCAGCAGAGGTTACAACAGCTGTGTGCCATGGTCCGCAAGAGATAGAAGAGACATGTATGCCCTCCAAGGGTCCATTTACTTTTTGGAACCCAATGACTTACTTCATTTCCATGTCCAAGAAGACCAAAATTGTAAGTCCCATCACCCCATGTATACAAATCTCCAGACAGTGTTACTGCACAAGTATGATACTCACCACAAGCAACAAGCTCAATGTTCATATTACTGAGGGCATCAATAAGTTTTGGATGCAAAACATCAGAGTCCACACCATGCCCAAGCCTGCCTCCTGACTCCTCTCCCCAGGAAAAAATTTCTCCTTGCTTGGTTACTAAGGCAGCGTGTCGTCCACCACAGGCAATGTTCTGGACATCAAGTACCACTGCTGATTCCAACGCCTTGGGCAATAAAGAATCCATTTTGACACCAAAACAACTTCCAACTCTATTAAGTCCACCACCCAAAACACCATCCCCTGTACCTTCACCCCAAATAAAAACATCCCCCAAAGCATCGCCATCATCATGACCGGATCCTTGGCTTGATGAGCTAACAGCACTTGATAGGCTGACCCTAAAAGCATCCATTGCCATTGCCTTCATGTGACCATGTACACTATCTGAACCTCCAGAAGAAAGAGAATGAACAGAGCCACTAGCCGTATCTGAGGGGAAGAAAGCTTTGGAGGGAACAGCATATAATAAAACATCTGAAAATGTTTTATCCAGACCATTTTTAGGGGGACTGTCATAGGGACTATGAAGGCGAAGGTGATCTCCCCCATCCTGTGTTAAGAGGGGTAAAAGACACTCAATAATACAGTCTTACTGAAGGAAATAGAAAGATTAGGTAAATCATTATACCTTCTGCAAGCTATCATTGCTACCAAATGGAGAATTCAAAGGAGAGCTTCTGCGGGTGTATGTTCTAGGACTGTTTGCTTCAGATGGAATTCCATCACTCCTTGATTCTGTTCTCCACTTCCGATGATGACTACGTGAAATTAATGCTTTTAATCCACTAAACCATACCTCAGCTTCATCTTTATCTTTGCAAATCTAGCAACAAAATTCAGATCACTAAATTACAGTAAAACTTCAACAATAAAACAATCTTTATACCATCAATATAAACACAACAAGAACAGGTTACAGTAGAAGGTTCTTGTCAACAAGAAGATAGGCAGAAAAAAAAAATAATGGAAAATAATGGAAGCCATTAAGTACAATGGAGAATGCACTTACCAAATCCAATGACCTGTCATTATAAATGAGAGAAAATGACTGGTATTCCTTCTCAGGTCTTGGATACCTTTGAAAAATAGGCTGGAAGATATAATGGATACTTAATCAGCTTGTAGCATACCACCACCACCACCCCCCCGCCCCCCCAAAAAAAGGGGGGAAAGAAGAAAAAGAGAGTAAAGCATCACATTATGAAATATGCTACAGAAGTCAACCACAAATGCCCCATGACTCTAATACTCAAAGCAAGAACAAACCAATTTAGCCACCGAAACTTGAAAGATAATCCAAAGATGTACATACGAATCAATCAAGGTGCAATGTCAAGGGTCTGGCAACAAGTCCCATGACTTGTGGATTCTTCGGACAAAGTGAAGTTTTGGGACTTCCTACGTGGCTTCTATTACTGCTGAATTTAAAGATATCTCTTTCTTCTTTATTTTGCTTAATTGGGAAGCAGTTCTATCCTAATAGGAAGTTCATTCTTTTGAGCAATGTTGTTTTTGGAGGGGGTGTTTTGGGCTATTTTATCTTCTGTAGATTTTTTTGGGACTTCTCGTCCTTGTTTTTGTGGATTTGTAGTTCCACCTATACTTGTATATCCCCTTTCTAGTTCAATATACCTTTTTGTGTTTCTTAGCCAAAAAAAAGTCCCAAGACTTGTGGGTACCGAGTGCACTTAGATTACTAGTGGTGATTAAAGGGCGAAACTACAGGCACAGGATTTTTAAACTTTTCCTCATTGAAAAGCATACTCACCCTCCGCATTAGTTTTTTGATCCAAATTTTATTCATTGTTATATTTGTCTTCTTCTTTAGCTTGATTTATCCTCTTATTTTTACAGGACTCCTAAACCACATCATTATTAATGAAATTAAAAGACTCTAGTTTCAATTTCACTGAGACTGGCATTTCCCTAGTTTCAATTTCAGTGAGACTGGCATTTCCCCATGGCCTTCTGTGGCCAAGTAATAGTTAACAAAATCAATCATCAGTTTGAAATACTTACAGTGCGTTGTCCAGAGATGATTCGAGACACATGGCCTAGTTTAAGGTGCTTCTCCTCTTTCCCTGAGAACCATATTAAAACAGACTCATCCTGAAAGGAATGACACAAATGAGCTATTCAGAAACTAGAATCAACTCATCCTGAAAGGAATGACACAAATTAGCTATTCAGAAACTGGAATCAACAGTCAGCAGCACTAAAAATGGGAAATACTCTAATGAATTAAAGACAAATTATTGATCGGTGGTGCAGATTGGAGCATATAAGTAGGGAGAAAAACATTTAAAGACACGGGAATGGAATTATAAGGTTGGTAAATGATTCCCAATTCTAAAACCCTTACACAGTTTTATTGATGATTTCAGTAAGTTAATAACAATCACATGGTAAAGAGGAAAAGATAAGGAATGCATAACGAGCTTTTATTGACAAAAAAGTGGAAAAATATAAAGATGAAGAAGCATGACTCCTGTAATTTTGGACCAAACTTACATTGGAAAGTCGGAAAGGACAAAACTTCGGCTTTCCCCTTCTTCCATATTTGAGCAGGCATGCCCCCTTTTTAAGAGCAGTAATAGCCTGTTTAAAAGATCATCCAATATCAAATCTTAAGCATATGCCTCAAATTTGGGGGCAAAGAATAAAACTTACAACAAAGAGGTAGAGACAATGCCTAGAGGAAGTAAATGAATAGAGAACCCTAAGTGCATATTCAATGATATGAAGATGACAAGATTTCAGCAGTAATCAAGAACTCTAATATATCTACAATGCCAGTACACATAATATTAAAGCAAAGCACAGCATCTGAAGTATGAACCACTTAATATCTTGAAACACAATGCCCGCAGCAATTTTCATTACAGGTTCATCCCCTTTATTTCTTTTCTTAATCAACAATAAATCACAAGCAGCCTACCCTTACACAGCACCCGAGTGTCAGTTCCGACACTTGCCTAGTTAACATCCAAACTCCAAGCTACGCTTCGATGGGTTTTGATTATACCAGATTGCCAACAGAATAGGGTAATTTTGTGCTCCAGGAGAAGAGGACTGCATTAGAATACCATATTCCATTGTACAGTTTCCCATCATTACTGTGTCATCTAATGTCCTAAAACCTCAAATTCTTCAAATGAAGTTTCTCTAACTTGGCAAGCAACAATACAGAACTTTCCTAGCTTAACTCCATGAAGAGCATATTGTCCAACAATGATCACAATGCTTCAAAAGGAGAAATGAGAATAACTCATCCATTGATTCTCTGTAACCGAAATGAGAACAATATCGTTCCACGACAACTAAGCTAACAACTATTGTATCAGTGGAGGCCGGGCAAAAGAAAATTGCAAAGCAATCTTACTTCTCCTGCACATCCCTCACATGGCCTAGGTTACCCTCCTTAAGAAGCATTGTTGAACGCCTAGGTTACCCTCCTTAAGAAAATAACAGTTGAGGAATATGAATACAACATCATGACCAACAACTCAACAAGTGAATAGATCCACATTTTATTTGTCCTAACCACTAGTATATTTCTCATTGTATTAAAGATAAGATATAGGAGACATAATGTTGGAGTTTGAAAACCGATTTACTTCGATATTTTCATCTTAAATTAAATTTTCATTGTCTTCAAAATCCCAGCTTGGTCCCAATGCAAGGGCCCATTTTTAGCAGAAGAGCTTAAGAACTTATGTCATTAGCACTATTCTTCTTTTCCTCTGTTGCCTTCTTCATCTTTTGATACAGAAAACTAGGAGCCCAAAAACTATCTCCCATTTTATTCCTCATTTTAATTCCCATAGGGCTCAATTCTTTACTTAAATAGTGATCTTCCACACCCTGGCGTGACATTTCAACAAACAAATCTCAATTATAACACACCAAATACGGACTTGTCAAACATATAACTTTCAATCATAAGGATTCTACGACATCTTCTATTACTGTCATGAGCATTGCCAATAAATCAAATAATTAAACTACAACTTCTAGCAGCACAATAGCCGAATTCAAATACTAGAACTTAGTTTTTTTTCCCCACCTAAACTAAAACAGGCAAACTTTCTCTCGCCCTTATCACTCCCTAAATTGTCACAAAAGCACTGCATAGCCAATAAAATCAAGTCACAGCCCAGCAAGACAACGTAAAATAAAGACACAGAATTTAAACACTATTATGTTACAAGTCACTGCAAAATGATCAACAAATTTAACTATATCACATACAATACTTTCTTCTTCGTAACTGATTTCACAATTACAGCATGTAAATCAATTAAGAAGAAGACGATTAAATAGTACCTGTTCAATGTCCCTTTCAACGGAGCCGCCGGTTCGGCTAAGATCCGCAGCCATTCTATCGGTCCTTGACATTATAAGAAAAACTTGTCGAAAATCCCCGCCAAAAAAAAAAAAATTCAACAGCACTAACAATCTTTAACTTTCAAGCTTGACTCATCCGTTCTCAAAACCGAATCCTTGCTCCATTCATCAACTTATTTCCTCTCAAACTAAACCCTAAATTCACTCCATCATTAAATACATCCAAATCTCCCAAATTGCTTAGCTCAATCATCACGATCACTCACTCAATTGGACCACCTGTGAAGTAAACTGTAGCTAAAAGCTGCAATAAAGTGCGAGTATTTCAGCTCGAGAAGAGTAAGGAGGAGTAAGTTTAGCGGGAGAATCGATCGGGAACGCAGTGTGAAAGTGAAAGCCTTGTAGGGGCCTGTTTGGTTAGCGAGAAAATCGGGGCGAGAAAGTGGGAGAAAATCTATGAGAAAATTTATATCATACGATCTGATCAGTTATAGTAGCAGCAGAACAGAGTGAGAGAGAGAGAGAGAGAGAGTTAATAAAAATATAAAAACAAAACAAAATTAAAAAAAAAATAGTAATAATATCAAGTGGAGGAGGGAAAAAGGAAATGGAAATAAAGAGTGTAGAATAGGCTGATTCTGGCTTTTGAGCAAGGAATAGGATAACGCTCGTGATAATATTTGGCCCCCTTTATATTTTTATTTATCTCAAATGAGAATATAATTTTTTTTTAATTTGCTTCAAATAATTCCCTAATTTTGTTTCTTCCTTCTAAATTATCAAATTATCCTTGTGCATTGCCCGGAGGTAACTCACCTAGGATGATAATTTGATAAACAGATGTTGGTATATATGGATATACTCATAGGTATTTGACTAGACCACTCCCATTAGGTAAAATTTAGGAAGTTTGATTTAGTATATAAACATTAAACTTATTATGAATTTGGTATAGGTGTAGATACAATAAAATATTTACATATATTCATTACACACACCAATATGTATTTAACTTTCTTAAATATATACTTCGTGTTTAAATTTTTACTAAATTTTTATTGAGTTTGGGAGTTAAATTCATTTATACTCTTATTTAAGAAATTTTAATGGTTGTTCGATATAGATTTTTATTCGCTTAATTTTCATTTTATAATAACATTTAGGCCTTGGCAAGAATGTATATTTTTTATTTCTATGAAAATAAGTCATAAAGCTTTATTGAGGAGACCCATCACTACTTTTGTAAAATAACTACATAAAAGTTGCAGGTTTCCACTATTGTTAATGCTCTTTTGCCTCTCTCTTTTTTTTTTTTTTAATTGTTTCTAATATTGTACCTTCTAAATATAATTACAAATAGATTTATTAAAAATTTAAAATTATGTTATATTTTTTTCACTAAATTTTAACATACCTATATAACTAAACAAATAACCAAGTATATTTTTAAATACAATTTTAAAGATACACTAACAAATGTATTTTTAAATTCACCAAATATTAATCATATATATTATAAAATGGCAAAAAATATAAAAACATCATCACTTGAAAAATAATACCAAATGCACCCAAAGGTATGGGAGAAGAAATTCTCACGTGATTAATTGAACTTATCTTAAAGATCCTCAGAAATTTTATTATTGTAAATACTAGTAGATTTATAATAAAATATTCTGAGAAAAACGTAAAGAAAAAAGTACAATGGTAATTTTTCCAGTCAATTCAACGGGGCTTAAAGGGCCTTCATGACATATATGTATGAACTGCGTCGTTGCTTTGTTCTTTATAAACTTTAGGGAGCTATATGATAATATCCGAACAATTTTCTTTATTCCTCCCTTGTAGCATGCTGTCACTGCCGTAATTTTCTATTTTCCTATTTTCGTGTCTTCTTTTTCAGCTGTTTCGTGACGCAGAAAAGGAGAAACTTGTGAGACGTGGCACTGCAGCAATATTTGTGAGATATAGGCATACTGGGTTTTAATTCCAACTTCACATTCAAAATTTAGATCAATTTAAAAATTGCAAGAATTGAATTGATTAATCGTGGTAGCCTATACATTTATTACCAATGTTTATTTGATTTATTTAAATATTACTAAATTAAAAACGAATTCATAGGAATTTGAATTTGTTATGTTTATCTAGAATTAGTGAAATACAAATAAATTTATTTTTTCTACTACCAAAGAAAATTTATAACTCGAGCTTAAAGATACGAGTATAAATAAGGATGACAAAATCTTTGATGAATTTAGGGTTTTACAGGATCCACCCTAATAGAGTGAATTTTAAATAATCTTGAGAGAACAGAGTGAAGAATGAGAAAAAAATAATCCTTAAATTCTTAATGAAACAGAGTTTAGTTTTATATTCTCCACCCACTCCCACCCTAATCCCTATTATATATAAAATTTTTTAATTTTATTTAATAAATTTTATTTTATCAATTACAATATTAGTTAATAATTTTTTTATTTTTATTTGATATAAATGAATTATAACTAAAAGAAAACCATACAATATAATTTTTATTCTATCTTAAAATATTATTATATTTTCTTTTCTCTCTTAAAAATTACTATCTTCGAACATTTTTCAATTTTGATATTATTTCAAGATATTATTTTAAACATTTGAAAATTTTTTTAAAATAATTTAAGTATTTTATAATATGGTAATAATTTTATTCAAATTTTTAATTTTTAATTTATTAATATTATATATATATATTATAAAATGAAAAATGAGATGGAAATGGAGAGCTCATTCACCACGTGAAAATTCTCTATCTTCATCTCACTAAATTTAGTAAAAAATAAAATAGGGAATTGAGGATGGAGTGAGGAGTCGGGTAAGCCTCTCCACACTCACCCCATCCCACCCCATTGCCATCCCTAAGTATAAGTTTCATGGGCTCATTTCCTTTGCATAAAGATAGACATCAATCAAAATATTAACAGGAGCAAATTCATAAGTAAATATTTGATACGCTTCTATAACAAACTACAAAATTAGTGTATCTAAAGTATCTGTAGATTTCAAATCATAATATATTTTTGGACTATATCAGTTTTGTTGTATATATTATTTAAAGATAAAAAATTTTGAATAATTTGTGAATCTAAATTAGGACATTATTAACTTGTGAAACTAAGTTTTATATTTTCTAAGTTGTATTATACATTTGTTCTTGGATTTATAACATGTATAATATATTTAGAAAAATCATATATTTCATTTAACTATTAAAAAATGAAAAAGAAAAATGAACTAACAAGCCATATATATTAGGAAAAGTCACATTAGAGAATTAAAACCCACCTGTTAATTCAAGAGATAATTTGGCAAAAGTGCATGTGCAATGTGGGTTGAATCCTCACGCACAAACCTCCATTGTGGCCCCCAAAGCAAAGATTACACGTTCTTTTACAACTCCGATTGATTAGGACCAACACTATGAGAATTGCACTTTTTATGATAAAAAAGTAATGGTCCCAAAAGCCTAATGGTCCTAACTTGTAATTTGCTTTCAATCAACAGAAGCCCATCATCGTCTCTGCCACAAAAACATTTAAAAAGGTCAAGAGACGAGTCTCTTTCCATCTTTATATATTTGCATGCACGTCATTGACTCTCATTGAAGATTATATTCTTTTCAACGTAGTCTTTTTTTCTTATTAGCCTACCAATAATGCAATCCCTCCAATCTGATATATGGATTAGGATTTCCTTTTCATTTGAGTTCTCTTAAATTTTTAAAAAATTTTTTATGACGAATGATTTTTTTTTTAATTTTTTAACCATCAATCCCGACTTGAATTTTTACTTAATACAAAATTAGATCAATGATCATAATCCTTAATACATACTCTTGTGAACTTTCGATTTTAACCTCAGTCAACAGTTAAATTTTAAAGCAGCAACAACCCATTAAAAAAAAAAAAGAGAAGCTTTTTTAACTAATGTTTTAACCCCCAGATCAAAGGCCAGAAATACGTCCATGCATGTGCATCGGGTTCACGGTGTATGGCCCCCAGTTTAACCTCGGTCAATTAAGAGATAATAATGAATCCAAGCGGTACAAAAATTCAACGAGGGGAGTAAATTGACATTGCACTTTTAAAAATAACATTCCCCTAATAGGGAAATAGAAAAAAGAAAAAAAAAAGAAGCTTATAAACTAGCTTAAAATTAGGAAACCGACTAAACTAAAACTACATTAATTGTTTCCTAATCACATTCTGAGAATACTGAACGTACATTCCTACTCTGCTTAGGAAATATACGAATAGCCTTTTTGCTAGTAATCACAACATGTTCAAAATAATGAAAAAAGAAAAAATGGCGTCAACAACGGGAACGGAGTTCATAATGAACGAGCTGGAGATTGCTATTCTAAAAGCTGAGTTGTTCCACGGACTCGGTAACTGCACTCATTCTCATTACTCAACTTTTGAATTTGATGATGTATCATATTATCAATATGAATTTGAAAGATTAGAAACGATGACAAGGAAGTTAGCCACGTCGCGAGCGCTCACCGACCAAAAGGATTTCAAGACTGCGTTAATGGAGGTGGAGCTGCGGGTTTCGATTCATCTCGCAAAGTTGTTGGAACCCACAATTGATCCGGCGCTTGCGGGCACAACAACTTCAAGTGTTCGCGATGATGAAGACGGCAATGCTGGAATTTGTGGGGTTTGTCAAGAAGAGATGGAGGAAGGAGACGAAGCAAGAGCCATTGAGGAGTGCATGCACGTGTTTCATGATTCTTGTATTCTGGAGTGGCTCAGGATAAACCGTACATGTCCTTTGTGTAGAGCCGCATGCAAGCCTAAGAAACTGCAATTTCAAGAGATCAAGATATAGTCGTTTTATCGCGTGATTTTATTGTACCTTTTTTAGTTTTAATTTTTTGGGTTTGTTTGTGGCCTTTCTTATATTGTAAATACACACTCTTTCTCTTTGTCAATAACATTCATGGATTCACCAAGGGAATGATTATTTCCTAGAGAATGCTTAGCGGACAAGAGGGTAACAGAGTTGTCAGCAGTCTCATGTTAAGCAAGTAAAGTATTAACGTTATTTTTATTGTCACCATCTTATTTGATTTTTTTTTTTTTGGTTCATATATAAATGCACTTATTTTCAATCAGAGGAAATATAAAATAACAATATGGTGATTTAGCAAGATTCCTCTTTATATTAAAAACTGATCGTAAAGACCCCTAAACCTCAAATTACAGGGTGTATGACAGATACACCTTTTTCTTATACATTTTATATATAAACACTCTTGTGTCTTTTTTATCTCACGTAGCCTCTTTGCCGCTCAACATGAGAAAATGCGTTTTCAAAAGAAACTTTTGTTTTTTTTTTTTTTTTTGGTTTCTGAAGAAATCTTGGATAAATAATACAAAATCTTGACATGTAATTTTGCGAATTGGCATGGACGCTTAGTCACAAATTAAATTCGCGAAACTTCTAAAATTGATGCATTTTTGCAAGCTCTCATTTTTCTTCTGGGTTCTTTTGAAGTACACAAAAAGGGGTAAAAATTTAAAAAAAAAAATCTTAACGGCCATAGAGATGATAAGCTGACTGGAGAAGAATGTACAGAACTAATCAAATTTAACATGTCTCATAATTATTTTTATTTAAGCCTACAAAATCCGTCCAATTGCTTTTCTCTAACAAATGGTTAGAACTTGATCTGAGTTCGAATCCTATTGAGAGGTATACTAAAGATCAGAAATTGTTGAAAACCAATAAGCTTACGTCACTTGCTCAGATGGGTCCAATTCTCATAGTCAAAGAACAAATAATGACTGCTTAGTCTTTTTCTTTTTATCATAACAACAATACGATTCACTCCATTTTGATGTATGAATCAAGATCTTCTGCTGATCTAAATTTTCTTGAGTTTTTAAAAATCTTTTGTCATATATTATTTATTAGGAATATATATGTAAGATTTGATTTTTCAATTTTTTTGTAGGGGTTCTTGAAGTAACTTTTGGCGGAGTACCAAAGCTACTCCAACGAACCATTAAAAAAAGCTTTTTTGTTTTTGTTTTTTATTTTTTAAAAAATAAATGCATTAATGCGAAGATCAAAGGCTAGAAATATGTACGTACATCGGGTTTATGGCATACGGCCCCAATTTGCGGGAGTGTTTATGTTTACAACCCCCTCACGTGTTACATTTATTATGTTCTAGCCCACTAAAATTTATAGCTTCTCTAATATGGACTGCATATTGTTCCCCTTCTCAATTTTACTAATTTTATGTTAACCTACCCAAGTTTATAACTTCCAAATTACACCACCCCTCCTACTTAGAATCCCATTGAAATTATAATGAAGCCAAGTGATGAAAAAAAAAAAAAAACAAAGAACTCAACGAGGGCAGCAAAGTAACATTTCACTTACAACAATAACATTTGCCCTCATAGAAAATAATAATAATAAAAACAATAAGCTTATAGAGTAGCTTAAAATTAGGAAACCGACCAAACTAAAAACTACATTAATTGTTTCCTAATCACATTCTAAGAAATACTAGACGCACATTCCTAATCTGCTTAGGAAATAATAAAATTATAGCTATTTTATCGTGGGATTTTATTGTACTCTTATATTTTTATATGCAGATTTTTTTTTTCCAGTTAAAAATTGGTCATAAAGAACCCAAGGCATAGGATGTAAAATAGCTAAACTTTTCCCTTGGAAATTTTATACATAAACAGTCACGTATTTCTTTAATCTAACGTGGCATCTTTGCCGGTTTTTAGCATGAGAAATAAGCCATTAAAGAAACATTTTTTTTTGTTTTTTATAATTTCTGGGGAAACCTTGATGCATTTTTCCAACCACCCTTCTTGCTTTTGAGTTCATTTGAAAAATGAAAACTTTATAGACAGAAGGGACTGATTTTTTGTCAGCCCATCTCAGATTTGAATAACAAATAATAATATTTTAATTTAATTATATTAAAATAATTTAAAAATAAAATATTTCTTTATAATTAAAATTTAAAATTATAATAAATTTTTTATTATTTATCATTTTATATATATAATTAAAATTCGTACTATATCATAAATCAACCCCTACCTATCCATAACCTAACTATTTATACAATATTGACTGGATTAAGATGTACTTGAAAAAACGAAAAAATATAATAATAATAATAACGCTCCGTCGTCTACTTAGTCCTATCATTAAACCCTGCTGGCGAGATTTTCCATCAGAATGAAATTTGAAAATTCTCCCCGTCGACTCAAAATAAAAAGAAACGGCTTTATACATATGTAATAAACAGCTTACAATTACAAAGGCAAAACCAAAATGGCTGCCACAAAAATTAATTTGAATCTGTTCCTGCTTATAAAGTTAACTAGAGGAGCTTTCCATGTTAGAATGTTAGAAATATGAAACACATTCTGCAACTGTACAACCCCATTGTGATCTGTCATATGTATAAGCATTGAGGAGGTGATCTTTAAGAGCACTACTATGCTACCATCAATCAACCGGCTATTGCTCATTCCAGAGAAGAACTTGTTTCGGCTGTTTCATCTTCACTGAAGCTAGATGGCATTTCTGCAGTAGATCTAGATAAAGCATGATGAAGTCAGAAGGTTTCCAGAGCTGTTCACTAAATTCTTAGTTTGAAAAGAAACCATAAAATTCAATGCCAATTCATTATGCCAGATTCATACTCAACATGTAAAAGAAATAATAATTAGGCAAGTCAACATCCCAATTAGTTACACAAGGGGGAAAAAAAGTGCATCCCAATTAGAAATTACAAGAGTATAGAACCACTTCCGAGTGTCCACGCTACAAAATTTGAAGACATACCCAATACCAATTTTTAATAGAAAATCTAGAACTGCTAGCTAGCCCAAGAAATCATACACATTTTATGACTTATCTAAGGACACGTAATTTACAGAGACGTCATCTTAAACAATACGCATCAGAACAAAGGCCTATCAAATATCGAAGTCTACACAGAATCTTAAAAAAAAAAAAAAAAGTGAATGATCTCTAATTCAGCCACATAAAGAAAACAGTTGCAAAATGTATGCACTATGCAGACAACATGATGGTGGATGCACCCATGCAAAAACAAAGGTACATTTGTGAAAAAAACAATGATAATGACCAAAAAAAAAAAAGATTAAATAGTACACCGACCCTTTAATTGGATTTCTCCATCTCGGGATTTCAGCATATGATGCTTTGGCTATATAATCTCGCTGAGGAAGTTCACCTTTTAATCTTTTTACAACCTTCAATTTCAAGTTTAAACATGGAGGGGGTATAAAAAGCAGAAAAAATAATTTCATTGACAAATTGATATATAAGAGTGACAGAATGTCAATACTAGCCTCAACTTACATTCATTTCATTATTCAGATGCGCCTTGATGCTCACAGGATCATGAAGCCCTTTTATCGCCTTCTTCTCTCTGCAAAGTTTCTTAACCTGCAAATATGCATCACATGATTAAAATCCAGAGCAAACGATATAAAGAAGATTGGCTAAAGGATGAAGCAAAAGAGGAAAAAAAGGGAGTAACAAAAAGACCTTTGCCTTCTTCGTAGAAGTCGCTCTATCCTTGGCATCAAGAGACTTGCTAATCCCAAGTGTAAAATTTGAAGGCCTAGCGAAGTAATTACTATTTCGGGCCACCTTACTGCTAACAACATGATTGTCATTCAACAAAGGCTTAGCTTCTTCACTATTAGTTTTACCACGATAGGGCTCATGATGGTTCATAACAGAGTTTAATTCCATCCATTCAGCATCATGCTTGGAACCCAAACTGTAATAGTGGTTGCCATCATAAACAGGAGTAGAATCTTCATATGCATTCAAGGAAGAATTCTGGTGAGGGGAGAAATTAGAATAATGGAGAAGAGGAGACTTTTGTTTCAATTGATTATGAGATTTGGGGCCCACATAATCAGATCGCTTGCTATTAAGGTTTTCCTCAACATATGAATCTTGGAGGTCCATCTTGGAACTATCGGCTTCATATCTCTGTAAGGGCATGATTAAAAAAAATTCATGAAACTGTCTTACATGCATATAGCCCTAAAAAAAAAAAATGATTCTTTCACAATCACTATTGTAATTGGTATTCTTTCAATCTGACTAAAAATTGAAATGAGGGAGAAATGGCATCCTAAGAGCTTTTACGGTGTCTATGATTCTCTTAATAGTTGAATCTTACGTTGAATTCAATTATTTTATTCTTGCAATAAAAATGTAGAGGCAATGCAGTCATTTTCTCCCTTTTATTTAGCTCTGGTTTACAATAATCTGATAGATTCAAAGCTGTATTCTGTATGAATCATACAAAATCAAGTTTACGCGAAGTGACTCTATCTATTTCTGAGGCCGTCAAACAGGATCATATATGTGTAAAACAATAAGATAAAGGCAGCAATTTCAGAAGGTTCACTTACAGTGCCAAGCTCGTGTGGCTTATCAATTTCAGGTACATCCAGAGAATTGGACCACCTGGAATTCCCAACATAGAATGGCTCTGCCATGTTGTTTAACAAAAGAGACATAAGAATTATACTGCAAAAAGATTTGAGACATTTACATAACCAGAAATATTATTTAAAAATTTATGCAAGCTCTTTTAACTGAAGAAACGAATGATATAATAAAGAATAAATGTGCTGGTTCAAAATGATTCATTCCTTCATGTTTTCCGACACAAATATTTTCAAATGTACAAATTGGGTTTGGGACCTATGCATATTCAGGGTCTAAGAAACACAGTGCATCAATTGTTTTAGGGTCTAAAATTTTTATAGCTGCTCCACCTTGGAGTGGAGAGTTGATTGTGAACTTGAGTGTAACAACAATTTGAGTTTTTGTTTACTCTGGTGGACAACTGGTCCACTTTGGTTAATGATTCTTCATTTTTAATACATCTTTAAGTTTCTTGTTTTGTTTTGCCTCTTTTTTTTTGGGGGGGGAATCAAATATCTTCTTTCCAACCTAATACGCCCCAAACATATTGGTTCGAGAATTCAAGTCTTAATTGCAGGAACTAACAGAAACAGACTAAGAGTTGGATTTACATTCATCCACATTTAAATCTATAAAGTTGTTTTTGGGTTATAAGCGTCAGCTTCTGACTCTAGGATGTACCAACTACACATCCATGAATGAACATATACATCATTCTAAATACATCCGAATAAGCAAGCATACAAATCAAAATAAGTTTCCCAACTTATGAACTATAGAGAATCATGAGTTCGAGAAATGCAGACAAAAAGCTAAAAGACTCAAACAAAAAGATGTCAGAAACAAACAAATAAGGAAAGTAAAAGATAAACCCAAACAATCAGAAGGTTGTCAACTAAAATAGGTTCTAACATAGTAACACCATGAAAATACAAAAACAGAAGAAACAATCCCATAAATGAATGAAAAGCATAATATTTTGCAACATTGGATAGAAAAAGTGAAAAAAGAACGGCTATCCGGTTAGGAAGTTCACACCTAAATATTTTACATTGAATATATCTAGTAAGAGCTGAAGATTAGGCAAAGCGGAGCAACAACTTAAGGTCTTAAACTACTGGCTTTGCATAATGCGCCCCCCCCCAAAAAAAACAAAAAAAACCCCCCCAAAAAAAAGCTCATATTACATAATAGCTCAGACTCAAGCTCACATACTGTCAACTCCAATTTGTTTCTGTCCGCCCACATGCAGACGTTTGTCCATATTGCATCACCAAGTACAAGTGTCTGATATTGTAAATAATTAATTCCAATAGAATTTACATGTTGAACCTAAAGAGAAGTGACTAAAAATAAAAAGACTTCAGCTGCATGAGTTAAACATAAAACATGAATCCTTATAAAAAAAGATAGCCATAAAACTTGACAGTGGCCTCTGTAAAGAAATGCTCTAGAAAAAGCATGTTAGGCTTTTCCCCTTTCATGTATCATTCAATTCAGAAGAATATCAAGGAGAAACGACCTCCTTATAATGCAACAGGAACAGCGCACTTCTACAGTTCTACCACAAAACATTCCTTGAAATTGTGAATTTCTTGTTCCTCAAAAGCACATCTCATTCATCTCACACTATGTTCACTCAGCTTGTTTTTGTCACAGGCCCTTGGTTATCAACACAAGAGATGATATATTGTTATTAAACTCCTTTGCTCTTGGCAGAAAAACAAATAAATAAACAACCTCCTAAAAATAAAAGATGAAAAGTTTAGACATCCCATTCTTCCAGTAGCTATTGCACATCGATCATGACATATGCAATAGCCTGAGTACCAAAATTTTGACCCAAAAGAGATTAGGCATCCCATTCGTATAGCACCAAATGAAAATTGTTAGTATCACAGTTAGATACAAGCACGATGACTTACCATTAGCTGGATCACCACTTGGAGACTCAAATGCACCAGGAGGAAGTGGATCAAATTCAACACCAAGTGGTGGACCATCCTCCCGGTAATGTCTCCCTAGTTGCCTCTTAACAGCACTAATAGCAGTATTTTCAGACTCACCCTTCACTTTCAAGTATCCTGACGGCTTATATTCCTTACTTGTGGTGATATTGCAACGTACAGGTGTTATGTCTCCATTTTGTCTAACGAATCTTGAAGTTTCATTAGCAAAAGGTTTGTCGCTTTCAGAATAAAGCCTATCTTGCAAGAATGAGCTGCTTTCTGAAGATGTATCATCCCTTCCACTAGCATGTGCTGCATACTGACTCCTATCATAGGCAAGGTCAGTTGCGGGAAAATCATGACCATAGAGCATTCGACTTTGAACCTCCCTTGGATCAATGCTCCTATAATCTCCCTGCTTAGTGCTTCCACACGAATCTTGCCTCAGCCCACTCCCACGGTCCTGAATAACACCACTAGACCGATCTTGTCGTCCTCCAACAAATGCTTCATCAACTGACAATCTTTTTTCTTTTAACCGCCTGTGGCAAAACCATCCTGATACTTGCTTTTCTGTCAATCCTATCTGCTCCGCAACCTGTGATTTCATTTCTTCGGTGGGATATTTATGCTCTGGAGATATAAAAATAAATAAATAAATAAATAAAATTTCAGTACACAGCTCAATAAACTTACATGAAGTACTAAAAATAGTATATGAAAGGGCGAGGAAACAATACCATTATAGAACTTCTCCAAAGCCGTAACCTGAGCTGGAGTCTTATAGCGCCTTTTAATACTTTTCTCCAAAGAGACTTTATTTTCTTCAGAATGCATTTCACTTGAATCTAAAATTGATAACACAGAAGTAAATAAGAATATTTTAATAATGAAAAAGACAGAAACTGATATGCTTTGGATAAATATACATCAGCATACATTTATCACCTATTACTTGCGAGGCTTAACAAACAAGAACACTATTATGCTATAACACTGGTAATCAAGTTGAAAATTTTTTATAATTCATATTTTCATATCATTTAAAACTGAAATTCTTAATAACTGAAATTTTCCTAGATGTAAAAGCACTACAAGCACACAACCCAACCCATTGGACATAATACTGACACAACCAAGGATCGTTCTCAAAACGTCCAAAACATAGGGTGGGTGCCATTAGCTTACAGAGGGCACTCACCCTGTAGCTCAAGACACCTCTTGCTAGCGCATGCAAAGCAAGGAGGGGTAACAGCCTGCATCAATATGTGCTATATGCCTACGGTAAGCACATCAAAGTACCTCGTGCTGATCTACCACTTACTTTGGGTTTCTATCCTACCCTTCAAATATTAGGTTGTTCCTTTTCTGACAGCCTAAGCTTTCAGGAGTGTTGATTAGCATCCAATCCGAATCGTCATGAACAAGGCATCCTTTATTTAATGCTCATTGTTCATATCACATAACATCATTATCAAGAGACTCTAACCACTAAAAACACTTCCAAACCAATCCTCGAATGAAATGCTGCAAGAAATTTATGAAACTCTTATCATGGTAAAAGTAAAAAATGCATAATGCATGCCAAACAGAACTTTTCTGCAACAAAGAAAATCCTTTTGTAGGATAACTAGTTGTACCATTGAGCACCATTTCACAAATCACAACCAAAGCATTTTCAACAATAAGCCATTTTGTAAATCCACCACAAATGACCCAAAAAATGGTTCAAAGCTAAATGAACAGACCAAGCAAATGGGCTTTTTCAGATTTCAGTTAAATTGACAAACATCGCATCAGAGGTCAATATTCTGCAATGCATCCTAATAACCCAGTTTTATAATACCCAGAACAGCAACTTCCACGATCCACAAAAATATAAAATAAAATAAACCTGTCAGTGAGATAAATCCAGAGAAAAAAATTCATAAATTCATCACGATAAAAATAAAAATCACAAGGACCCGAATATCCAAAATGATTAGATTTATGGAAAGAATATGAAAACCTTCCATGACTGATGAATTTCTAAGAATTCCCCTCTCGCTTTCACAAAATGTTCTTCTATTGGTTCAAAAATTGAAACCCATTAAACCCAAATGCAAAAGGGTTGCATGAACTTTTCTCCAACACACCCTCTCTCTCTTTGCTTTCAATCAATTCATGAATTTGTTGGGTAGAGAGAATTTCCGGCAGAACGTCAAAAGGAGGAATTTCTTAAGTTCTGGAAATTTTAATTTCATTTGCACATTTGGTTAACATTTTGTTTTGTTCCCTTTTTTTATAATTTATTTTATTTAATTAAATCCTAAAACAGGCTCTTTATTAGTCGACTTCATGTTTAATTTTTTTGGTCCCCGAATTAATCTTGATAAATATTTAAAGTTTAATTGATTTGTCAGAAAGAACAAAAAGAGGAGAAAGCAAAGCAAGGAACCATGACACAAGCTCAGGCTGAGGCAGGCCTTTGTCATGGGCTGGCTGGTCCAGTGCTATCAATTTCTTCTAAATTAAAAATATGGATTACCAAAGTCTAAGAAATTAGGATTCTCTTGTGATTGAATGTTATAGAGAGTAAAAATTCAAGTGTTGATGGATAGTTAATAAATAAAAAAAATAAAGAAATTAAATCAAACTCATAGTTTAGGAAAATGCAAATCAAGTAAGAAATTTAATTGAAGATCAAGATATATATATGTATATATAACTCATAGATCTATCAAGTGTAGTTATTTATGTCAACTAGATAAGATTTTTATCAAGGTACATACTTTGATGGTACTGCCAAGAGATCATGGTTGGCTAAACACTATTAATTTCTTCTAGCTTGTAACAATTTTACAACTACAAACATATAACCCACTTGGGGTTTATTAAGAGTTGAGATACATACACTACCAACGTAGTCTAAAATTCTTTCAAAGCATGGTTCAAAATTTTACGCCTACTAAAGATGAAACTTTTACTCCATAAATATACAAGATATATTTCTCCCAACAATATTTGACTTTTGGAGCTCAAATTCGAACTCTTAATCTTGCAAGCTCGACTCTCAACACTAGGCCTATGGACTAGAGGCTACATCTCTACATCTCAGGCTTCCTTAAATTAGAAATATAATTTTTTTTTTATACTTAACAGTACATTAATTTTAGAAAAATCTTCCATCCAATAGTAGCAAAATATAACTTCACAAGTTGAGTGTAACAAGTGAAGTAAAATGTTAAAGTTTGTGATAATGATTGCTATTAAAAAGGTAGAAAATTTTTGCATACAGAAAATTACTAACTGCATAATTTTTCTTTTGTAATTCTATTATATCGATATTGTTACTAATCTCTACAAAATTCTTAGAAAAAATTATAAAAATAACTATAAAACTTTTATATTTTTTAAATTTGACCTTATAATATTTAAAATAGAAATAAATCCTAACACACTGAACACAGTTAATGATTTTTTATCATTCTCAAAAAAATTTTGACACTCTAAAAAAATGAATAAATTCTAAGAAACAAACATTATATAATTGAAGATATAATCATCAATTAAAGAGTTTGTTAAGGTTAGTATATATTTTTACACAATATCAACTTTTAATATATTGAGTTTGAAAACTAAATTCGAAATTAAAATGATTTTTGTTGTAAATATTATTATTTTTCATCAATAAAACAATGTACTTTGTTTAAATTAAGAAATCAAGAGAGATTATGGAAAAGAAAAAAAAAACTTGAGAAAAAAATAGAGCCCATAACAAGTGAAATAAGCAGTGGGATAGGTATGTGAGACAAACACTGGGACAAGTATTTGTTACATATAACAATTTTATATTTATGTGAGAGAAACACTTGTTCCACTGTCTGTTTCACATACCCCTTCTGTATTTATGTGAGACAAGTGCTTGTCTCACATAACCCTTATATGTTTATATGAGACAGGCGTCTATCCTATTATCTATTTTACATAATCGTTCTGTGTTTATATTAGACATATATTTATCTCATTGCCTATATCACATAACTCTTCTGTATTTATGTAAGGCAGACACTTATCTCATTATCTGTCTTATTAAATTTCATGATGTCACAGGCTACCGGGTGCCTATCGCCATTCAAGGGTTGAAGATAGAGTGTGGTTAGAGATGGTTTATGGTGCGAAAATAGGAGGGGTAGCTAAGGTCAAAAATATATTTTTTGACTAATTATAATTAGAAAAAATTATGAGGGTTAAATTTAAAATACAAAAAATATTTAAGATTATTCTTATAAATTTTTCAAATTCTCATGGAGATTCCAATTTGAATTTTGTTATACAAAAATTATTAATAACCTCTAAAACTCTTATGAAGATTTGAACGCTTGATTTTACGATTGTAAATACAAGAATTATTGTATTGGAGCAAAGGTTCATTATTTATCGCATCATCTTATTACACACCCATTTAATATAGCTTTTAATAGGAAACAACGCCATATTCATAGCATTTATCATTAGGCCTTGGCTACGTTATATAATCATGTTAGGTACAGCAGGCCTCACAAAGTGGGCCAAGTCATCCTGTGCAATATTTACAAATTACACATTATCAAACACCCACGTCACTTACATTTGCTCAATTTACAAGGGCTACGACTGCTATTCACCAATTCCATCGATAGACGGCTATTTTACAAGGGCTACTGCTGCGAGTCACCAATTCCATTGATAGACGGCTATATGGGAAAAGATGATGATAATAATAATAATAATTACCATAGGATTGAAGGCATTGCACAATTAACGGCTTGGAGGTGAATACAAAAATTGAGGGGATCCGGGAGAGTATGTAAAATGCGTCTGTGGTGTTTACTATGAAAAGGGGAAAGTCGTGAGAAAAAAAAAACACCTAAGTGGAATCGAAAAAAGAGTAAAATCATGATTTTTTTCACGTATGCTTTATAATTTATTAAAATATATTTTTTAAATAAAATAAGAATTTAAAATTAGGTCAAATTCATTCAAAATTGAATTTCTTTCATAAATTTTTGATGGAGGAAATTTATAACATTGCTCCATAAGAAATATTTGATAGACAAAATTTTTATCGTAAGTCTATCATTAATGTTGTGACACACCATAATTATAGCATGAGTCCATCATGTTTTTACGATATAAAAAATTCTATAATAAAGTGCATGTCATCAATTGACAATTTTGTTGTACCGAATCACGAAACATCTAAATTTGTCTCGCAAGCTAATGAATTTTTATATTTTTTTCAGCTTCCATTTTTACTATTACTAACCACGTTTGTGATGTTTGTTAAATTTATAGACTCACGGAAGAGTGAAGTAACTTTGTGTAAATAATATGACACTTAATAGCTGAAGGCCTGAGATGCTATCTCCCATTTGTGACTGGACAATTTCCCTTATGGATAATTAATTTTCACTTTTAGGTAACCCAAAGGCCCATGTAAAACAAGAATTATATAAATCCTATCGATATTTGTAATACAATTTGTTAAATACGGTATAGAAGTAAGACCTTCATATTGTGGGTCCTCAGATTACAGAGATTTTAGTTTAACTCCCCACCGCCACATTTCTTTTTCCCTGTATTGAATCATTTATGCAAGATTACTTATATTATTAGATTGAGTCATCCCTCCCCTGACCTAAAATCATTGGTACATCATTTTACTTTGAGTTCTTAATAAGAAGGTCTTATACTTTCAAACATATCAATACATTACTAGATTTCTTCACTTTTCATGATACTTGGTCGCTTCTATATTAAAAGGTCTATTTTAGTTAGTCACAATTTTAATTTTAATTACCTCTTCTATTATTAATTTTCAATCAATAAACTCATGTTGTGTTTACTTATGAAAGTGAGGGTGAGGAGTGTGGAGAACTTATATTCAATGTTTACTAAAAATATTTAAAAGAAAAAAGTAAAAATCTCACTCTATTAGTTTCATCTCTTTTTGGAGTGAGGAGGAGGAATCTACTTTTACCCTTTTTTTTCATGTTTCATTTATTAAATCTAATATAATTATGTTTAATAAAATAAAATAAATAATATTATATTCATGTAAATATAATAATATTATTATGTTTAGGAAAATTATCATTTATATACCTTAAATTTACACTTTTATAAAAAAACTCTACAACACTTTTGAAGTACATCAATCGTCCATCATAAGTTGACAAAATGTATCTGTTGTCTACTAAATTATTAGCTACCATTTGAAAGTTAACAGAACCATAGTGAATTAACAATTTTACTTTTGAAAATTATCAGTTGTATTCCCTTAATATCTCTTATTATCACTGATACACCCTTAAATTATCACTTATATATATAAAAAGATCAAATTACCCCTTTGACGTCATCGCATAAATGACAGTTAATAGTTTGATAGACGATAGATATATTTTGTTAACTTAAGATGAACGATTGATACACTCTAAAAGTGTTGTAGTATTTTTGATAATGGAGTAAATTAGGAGTATACAGTTAATAATTTTCCTTATATTTATTAAGAATATTATTATTATATTTATTAAAAATAATAGTATTATATTTATTTAATTTTAATAATTAATAATAACAAATAGTTTATTCTAAGAAAATATATTCTTAATGATAATGTTTCATTTGTGTTGCTCTTATCAATAGGTTTTAATTTACATAATTAACAATATTAATAATTATTATTAATTTATAATAAAATATATATTTTAGTTTTCAAATATATTTTGTTTAATAATTTTATTATTAAAAACTATAATTCTTTGATTAAGGGTAAAATTATAATTTAAAACCATTTACTTCCAATCCAAGTCCAAGTAAATATATAAATTTAATTCTAATTTTGATTCTATCATCCTATTTCAGTGCTAATAAACAATCACTCTCACTCTTACTCCACACTTTCAATTGTAAAATTCTCATTCTCAAGATTTCCATCCTAATCAAAAAATGTAAATGCTTCCTTAAACTTTTGTATTTTAGAAAAGTGGATGGTAGTTGAATTATCCAAAAATCTCCATTTATTTCCATTCAACTACCATCCACTTAAAAAATATCAATTGCAAAAATTTTTAGAATCAAAATTACAATAGTGTGCATTGAGAAAATTTTGTCAATATGTCGCATTAAATCTTCAGTTACATATATTGGGAACATTTCTCAGTAAATTTGTGGTTTAATATTTAGTGGTTGAAACAGCAAGAGAACAACTAGAGAGCTTGTGACATTGAGCATATTACTTGAAACATTAAAAAGCAACAGTTAATAAGAGATTTAACTACGAAACTTGAGACCAAATATTAACTTCTTGGAACACCAACACACGAACAAAGACCGCCGTGACTTCAACCGGAATAACCCATTACTTTACAATCATTGCCGCGCACATGTAAAGATTGAATTGGCTACACGTCATGTCAAAATGAACCATGCATATATCAATAGAGCATAACGTTACAGTTATAAAACAAGTACGAAGGCATTTGAAAAAAAAAATTAAATAAAGAAAAATATCACAAAATATATCTGAAATGGTTGTCTCACTATAAGAGGCTAGAATATTATTTCTTGCTTAATTCCAAAATCTTTTACAATTGTTTGCAGGTTGCATAAGTTAGCTTGGATTGAGCTTGCACGGTGCTTGATCCTCAAAAGGAGAACTAAAAGATATTTCTCACTAAAATGGTCCATTGTAGATGGCGTTTTAAATTATTCGACTTTCTTGCTAGTTTTGGCTTCGCTACTTTCTTGTGATGCAACTGCAGCAGTCTTAGACTCATCAAACTCCAACAACTGCACATAATGTAAATCATTATATTAGTCATTAAAGTCATTGTGAAAATATAGAAAGCCACACCACACAATGTCTCGCTTTCAAGCCAGGTGGAAAAGCTTTTCAGGTGATTCAAACACTTAACTCGACATAATCCTTTTAGTTAATCAGTTTTGAATCACAAGATCATAAGGTTGTTGAACAAACCTGTTTGACTTCGCCGTTCCATATGCAGTGAGCAGCCAAGAATCCAATTACAGCAGGCACAATATACAAAAGTGCAGGCTGAATACAAACATAAAAATCATAATGAGAGAAATAACTGAGATAAAGATACAATATAGAGCATACTCAAACTCAACTGATGCAACTCAGATATCCAAAAGAAAACAATTATCAGTAACAGATGGGACTATAATTCCAAGGAATATGGGCATTGAGGGGGGAAAACCAAAAGAGAAGCATGCAATGGTCACCTGTGCAGCCTGAAACCAGTTCATGACAATGATTGTAAGGACTAAACCAACTGTATATCCCAGAAAAGCACTCTTGAAATACTGGCTTCCATTCCCCCTGGACACATCAAATCGCAATGCTAGCGCCACAAAGATACCTGAATGCCAAAATGGTTTTTCGTCATATTAAAAACAAGTACTCATGCATCAAGGAAATTGATTGTACAGTAACGTGTTATATTTCTATACTTAATTGTGTTACAGTGGTTTTCTATTGTACAAACGACATACCCAGTTAGGTATTTTCTTTGAACACATAAAACAAAAGAAATGGCCAAGCATTTTAATCTAAATTCCATGAAAAACTAATCCACAAATCCATATAGCTCTACTTAATGAAAAATACCAATTCTATCTTGAACATTGCAAAAGGCTTACCATTCTAGTTATTCTCATCTTACAGTACCACCAAAACCTAGAGTTCTATGATATTAACAAATGCTACAAAACATATAATTTACATAATTTTCAAAATAACATCATGCAGAAGTTCCCTTCAACTTCATGTTTCAATAACATACCGGGAATTACAATGTCGCCAAGTCCAAGCATGGAAAATGGTCGGGCAGCATCTCTCGTAGGGAACAAAAGCTGGACAAAAATGAATAATCATTAAAACCAGAATAGTCTAACACCAAAACATCCACTCATATCATTACATAACACATATGAAAATCTGTAGGCCACAAGAATATCTCAACTACAGGAGATATTGAAAATTCATAAGCTTAAACACTAACCTTGATAGGAGCGTCAAAAGACTTTGCAACACTAACCATTACTGGAGTGAAGAAAACCCAGAAAATATCATATACAAAAAGTCCAGCCTGCAGTGCATTAGAATGTCAAAAATCACACAAGGGGGACTGCTGAGAGCATAGGAAACATAGGTATTGGATAGCCATAAACCAAGCATGATTGATCAGAAACACAAAGATCTATAATCACACATTTTATATTCCCAGAGGGAAAATCTATTGCATAACTTTATAGTAGGGTAAATAAACAGAAATACCAGAGCTTATAAAAGGAGGTGATTAAGATATGTCAACCATGGAATAGGAGGAAAAAAATGTAACAAGTATTCATACAACAAAATTTTCCACAGTTCGCACAGCAACAGTCAAGTTTCCCATTATGGGGTAACCGCCCATTTTTTCTTCTAAAAAAAGATGACACAACATAAATAAATAAACCTAAACATTGTCATGCTAATAGGAAAGCATGGAATTGAGTAATTACGACAGAAAAGGTGATAGCGCAGATTGGGCCATATCGTAATAAAATCAGATGGCAGACTATGATCGTTTAGTTGCAACGAAACCACAAGGCTGCACATTGAGATGTAATGAATGCATCAACTTCAAGGGAGTTCATTAAATTGGATGCCTTATTGTTTTAGATAAACTATGGCAGTAATATAAAATATAAGAGCAAAGAATCCTGTCATGCTGAGCATGTCATGCCGATGCTCAGACCCTTTAGAGTCCTAAAATATCTCTTAATGGATCGCATCCATATAGGAGGTTTTCAGACAACAAACGAGTTGTACAAAGCCAATAAAAAAGTGAAACAAAGGTAAGGAGCTAAATGCCAATCTCTGTTAACTGTGAAAGCTCTACCAATTTTAGAGGCCCAAAACCAGTGGTTGGCGGGTAACATAAGTAATAATTTTTTTTTTTTTTTTTTGGCTCGGAAACTGAATACATATATTAGACGTAGAAAATGTAGATAGAGAGGGACGAGATTTGTAATAGATCTTGAGAAATCGTTGTTTGATTGCTACAAGATTTGTAATAAATCTGAAATTTAAACTGTTTACCATATCTCTGTTCCCAAGAGTTACTCAGGGGAAAACGTAATTGAAACCATAAACCAAGTTCTTACCAAAAGAATGGCACCAGTCTTGAAAGATCCAAGAGAAAGCATTTCAATTCCCTGCAAATTAAAAAATTTGAAATCCTTCACACAAAAAGGCATAATGATAAAAATAAAAATAAAAATAACTACATATAGAGAAATAAATATTTCGTAAGACAGAAATGCCAGGGATGCTTATCAATAACATCTCTGATTTTTTAAATGAATAAACCATAAATAAATTAAAATTAAAAAACACTGTCCATGCTTGTGCAGGCATAAACAGATTTAACTATTGAAACGCATAATACTGGTGGGGAAAAAGATTAAAAAGTATTCTAGCAGACTTCTGAAAAAGCCTCCTTTTCCTACTCAAGACATAATAAGCAGCAATGGTACAAATGGAGGAAATCCAAGGTGATTTATAAAAGAAGATCCATGCAATGCTATCATAAATAGTTAATCAAAGTAGCACCCTTGTTAATTTAGGTACAATTAGAGTTTTGAGTGATGTAACAGATTGTAGACAAAGAATATGCTCTCCAAGCAAAATAAAATTTGTGACTTAGAATATTTGTAAGTTGGAATTGGACATAGAAACATCCATTTATCGTGAAATTAAATAACTAAAGATTCAAAATCAGATCTCCACAAAGAAATCAGTTAGCAAGAGGCCCTTGCAATACATCTTCCAAAATGATGCAGACAAACCTGAATGCAGAAGGCAAGGCCCAAGGTATTGTTAGCTAGCCAATGTTTCTGTGAAGCATACCATGCACAAAAAAATGTTCCAGGGATTGCAGCAATGATCTGAGACCTTGTGAACTCAATCTCCAAAGCTGTGTAAGAAAGGTTCAAAGAAAAACATCATTCTGCATAATAAAGCAAGATAATGTCAACTAAATCAAATGAAAGGTTGAAGGAACAAATGCTAACAAAAATGCTTTAGCATGTTGAGGGATTCATCTCAAAAGATTAAAACCAATATGCACTCAGCCAAAAGTATCCATGAAGAGTGTATATAGATTCATGCTGGCTGATAGACATATGATTTTAACAAAGCTGAAAACTGAAAAACTGTCAGACTGCCAAAACAATATCACAAGCCAAAAATGTACTAAAATACTGGAAAAATCTCATTCATAGTGTTTCTGATGGTTTTATAACATCAACAGTGCTACTGCCCTTAATGCAAAAATACCAAATTATCTCATCCATCCTTCTATCTAAATCAAATCATTATACCAGTTAATACCAGGAGAACAATAGTGAAAGAAGCCAATGACCTAGGGCAAGAAAACATTCCAATTAAGAATCTAAATCCACTGTTCTGCATTTGCTGGAATATGTCAGTAAATTAATGAATATTATGGAAACAAGAATTTCTATAGAAAGAGCTTCAAGGGGACTACATACAACGGAAATAAGGGAAATGCCATATTATTAGGTCCTCATTCCAATGGTTTGGCAAGAAGCGTTTCATAGCTGGTAAGATAGTCGCCCTATCAAAATGAAGGAAATTATACATGAGATCATGATGCAAAAAGAACACAATCAATTAAATTTTCTATAGAACTTAGCAGTAAATTTGTGAGACAGAACATACGAAAGGGCAATGATCCCAAGAACGAAGAAGTAAGAGGTCAATACGGCATTGACCAGGTCTTTGGATAGAAACTTGAAAAGTAAGAACAGTGATAACAACATAGCACTTCCAACAAAAGGAAAGCGCATGGCATGTTCATTAGACATCGTCTCCTGTGTCAAAAAATAAGGTATAGAAAAGGGATAAGTTAAAAGGGAACAAAAGGTAGAGAAGGCTATGGAGCATCAATGCCTGCTGTACTTACCAATGGTGGAGTTGGTTTGACAGATCGATAGCAGCCCACATAAACTGTGAGACATGCTGTCAATATAACATTTAAGTTTGGATCTACCTTCACAAGAAGTGGTGCCAATGTTAAACCTGCAGCCATGAATCATGTTAATGAAAAGAAAAGGGCGGCCATGCCCCATAACAGTCAAAAGTGAACTGTTCTACCACATAAATCATATCAAAGATAAAAGACAGATCTATCACATTGACGCCCTCTTATGCTAGGAACTGTTGCATTAAATTTGAAATAGCACATTCTCTTCCAGTAAAAAAAAAAAAAAAAAAGGACTAAGGTAAAAAGACAGAAACACTAATACGATGTCAACAGAATAGAAAGAGAGATGGGTAACAGGGAGAAACGAAGCGAAGACAAAACCTTGAACAATATCAAGGGATTTTGGATGACCAAGGAATATGTTGAAACCGAATACAGTTTGCAAAAGTGCATGAACAAAGAAAGTAGATCTGCACATAACCAGTCTCTCTTGTATCTGGCACTCATCAAAGACACTTCTAAAATCTCTTCTAAGAATTAACAGTGTAGAATTCACACAACCTCCAGTAGAATTCAATGATACCCCAAATTCCTATTATATGCATTATCAACTTTTCACTAGTTTCAAGGATGGGCCTACATGACATAACTCTCTTGAGAATATTGAGTAGATAAAACCACTGAATTGCTATATTCACAGTAAAGCATCGCTAAATTCAATTAGTCACTAATAAACATCTCCAAAAGGCTTCCTCAACCTTTGTTAACATACAGTAATAGCATATCACAAAAATGCCCAACCAAAGATAATTCTCACTATACAAAATTACCCATGGGATGAAAAGCTCCCTTGCAGTGACCCAAATGACAATTCTCTAAATCCCAATCCTTCTCAATCTAGAATTAAAAAAAAAAAAAAAAGTTACAGCTTCTGCTATAAGTAGTGTTTCTCTCAACTTCTCATAGATCAAGAGAATCAAGCAAAGGTGCAGTGAACAATGCACCCACATTCCATATGGTTGATGTCAACACTAAACCTGTGCTAAAATGCAGTCATGACTCGCAACAAGCATCAGCATTTTTCTGTTCAGATGCAAATATAAAATTCTCTGCTTTCTTCTATAACAAAGACAACTTCACATACATGAAACACAAACTCAGTTACAACAGAACAAAAAAGTCAGAAATATAATGGAACTTGAACCCCCAAAATTAAATTTTTTTATTCTTTTTTTTTTCGCATCCACTGTGGACATGCATCTGAAATTCATACAAACTCATTTTGTTTTAATTTTATCCGTAGTGCATGCACATTTGCGATTAACAAATTCATTTTTTCTTTTTAAGCCGCCGAATCGCAATACAGTCAATCAAGAACGTGATCAATTAACAACCAAAAAAAAGGAAAAAAATTGCAAACCTGCTAAAGCCAAATTCGCTATCCGTTCACAATTCTTCATTGTTTTTTTCTTCTTTGGCTTTATTCAATCAATTCAGCGGCCGAATCAACGAAATTCACAAAACCAGAAACCCTCGCAACCTGAACAAAATCAAATCATCAATAAAATAGAAATGAAACAAAAATTTATTTAATTTCCTCGGTAATGACATCAGAAACAAAAAGAAACCTGATACAAAGAGAGAGATAAACAAAGGATCTGTCAGTCGAGCCCCCCCTTTTTTTTTTGTTTCCTTCTCTCTCTCTCTTAACGGTCGCTAAACATTCAGATCGGAGACAAAGCTCGAGGTTTTTTTGAAAAAGAAAAAATTTGATAGGGTTTTGGCTTTTTTAATTCGGGTTTTGATTTTTCACATAACTGGTCACCGGATCAACTTCATTTATCTCTTTTAACGGCTATCTATGGCCACGTGTCTGTCACATAAAAATAATGACTGCCCACTGGAAAATGGGTTTACTGAGCTGGTCAACGTGGCGAGGGATTGGTCCCGTTGACTCTTTAAGTGGAGGGATTTTATTGGTTGGACCTGTCATCGAGCTAACTGTTTAGATACAGAATGTATCTCGAATGAGAATGCACCGCATCCAGTAATTAAGTTGCTGTCTTGCTGACATGTTTGGTTGTGCTTCACAAAGCCACGTACTTATGATGTCTTGTGGCCAATCGCTTTTTCACAAGTCAGCATGAGAAATATCTTCCCTCCCATGGGCCATTCTTCGTTAAACTTTAAGCCCGTTTAAGATCCGTTGTTACCGCTTAAGCCCGTTAAGGCCCGTTTATGATTAGCTACTGGATTAAGCTTTTAGTTGTTTTCCTCGATCATTTCAAACAGAAGCTTGTGTTATTGGAAGAACGCTAGAATGAACAAACCTCGCTGAAATGGGTTTTAAATTATGAATTATAATTAGGATCCTAATGTTTGAATCTTAAATAAGTATCAATATTATATGTCACTTATCTATTCAATGATGGATATAAAATTACTTATTACTTCATTCTACTATCTAATAGATGAATGCCATATCAATTATAACTCAAATATTGAGATATCTGGTATTACTTTTAAATAAAAAAATCAATAATGTTAGATATTAATATTTCAATCCTAATGTTATTAAAGAATATGATTAGAATTTCATATATTGGTGTGTCTGTACGTACATATAATTATCTTCTAGTTAGAATTCTCTCATTTTATATTTTTATTAGTTAGTCTTCCACGTGAGTGGGTTTTGAACTCAAATCTCTTATTTTGGATACAAGAGATTTTAATAACAAAGAAAGAGAGAGTAAAGAGTACATTTGGCACGCTTTACAACATCATATTATGTTAAAGTGTAATGATATTGGCATTAATTATCTTTCTAAATATATTATAGCAAATTTAAATTGGAATAGCATAAAATGTAAAATGGGAATGTGGTATGGGTAGGACATTCACTTTAACACACTTTACTAGAATCACCAGCCAATTTTCTTACTTAATTTTTAACTAAGGTTGTTTTAGTATTTTTATTGAAAGACATATCATACAAATACATTAAAGATCGGCAAAAGTATCTAGAAACCCTATGAATCAGGCATCCACTAGTGATTTTAGTCTTCGTGAAATTTTTAAATATGAAAATCCCTCCCCCTTCATTGCATCTTTTGCTTCTCTGGGTATCTACCTAATTTCTTTCTCTATCGAGTCAATCTCATAAACTTTAAAAGAATTCTAAAATCATCCCCATTTAATTTCTATCTCCCAACCTTCCCAAACACAAAAATGTCAAAAATTCAACGGCTGCCTTTTCAAAATTTCACTCTCAGAGTCATTAAATCCCCCACAACAGCATCTTTTCCCACTCTAATAAATCGTAACTCTAGTTCTACCAGAGCCTCTCTAAATTCAAATCAAGAGCAAGTTTGATCGTCTGGGTCAGTGCAGATTCTTTTTTGGTAGAGAAAATCATGTTGAAATCAAAGTAGGATAATGTGAATTCTTTGCATAACTTTCAATTTTGCTTGAACTCAACAATTATCATTGATGTTTTGTATCATTTGCATGATAATTTACATGTGGGTCAAGGTTTTATTGCATTAAATTTTCTAAATTTTAGGCATTCATCTATGTCTTTAAGTGCTATGATACACATTTTGGTTCATGGTTGAAGGATATCATATGCACTTGATTCTTTAAATGGTTAGAAAAAGTAGCATTTGGCGATCATAAAATATTGATTCCTTGGTCTCTACATACCGTCCTTGCGAGTTTAATATTTTAGTTTTCCATTTAGTAATTAGAACTTATGTGCGGGCTAGAAAATTGAGAGAAGGATCTAAGGTGTTTCGTTTGCTAAGAAATAAAGGGATTTATTTTTCTATCAATGCTTGTAACAGTTTTTTTTGGAGCTTTAGTAAAGATTGGTCAAGTTGATTTGGCATAGAAAGTTTATGCAAAGGTTGTTAGAAGCAGGATTGAATTGGATGTTTATACATTAAATATTATGGCTAATGCATTATGTAAAGATCATAAGATTGATAGTGCTAAGTTGTTCTTATGTGAAATGGAACAGAAAGAGATTTATCCAGATATTGTGACACATAATATGTTAAGCAATGCATATTATCATAAAGGGTTTTTGGAAGAATTTTCTTAGTTGATGAACTCAATGTCAAGTAAGAGGCTAAAATTGAGTGTTTTTATATATAATTCCCATATATATGATTAATGTAAGAAGGGAAGATATGACAGAGCAAAAGAAGTTTTGGATGAGACATTTAGAATGGGTTTAAACCTAGATACAACCACTTATAATACTCTGGTGGTAGAGAGCTATAGAAAGAAAATATGTAGGAAGTTAAAAAAAAAATTTGTGAAATGTCTAAATAGAGTGTTGCTCTAGATATAATTAGCTTTAGCTCATTGATGGGTAGAGGATTTGTTCTAGACGATGCATTCTAATCAGTTTCCTTTACAACCATTTCATTGTGCTTAGTTCATTTTACTCTATGCCAAATGTATATTGAAGGTTAGATATTCATTTTTCACGTGCTTCTTTTCAATCAACACAATACTTTGAGCTTAAACTATTGGAATCTCGTCTTCCTAACCCTTCTGTTTATGTTTTGGTGATACAAGCGTGGGGACTATATAAGAAAAGCATTGGAATCATTATAATGGGGCCAATCTCAATGCATGTTATCTTTATAATGACAGTGAGACCACTTCTAGCCATAGATAATGTTATGGTTTCAACTAAGTTTATAACTTGAATCAGTGAGGTTTGCATGAATACTCTTGTTAAAGGTAATTTGGTTTGAGGAATAGTTGACTAGGGAGTTTAATCTCATTAATTAACACTATTCTATTTTAAAATGAACTAAAAGAGACTTAATTATGTATGTCTAATTATTTAGGTTATCGTATGAGGGGTTATATCTTAATTTTGGATTAAGTGATTACTTTATTTATTATAGTTTCCATATCTTAACAATGTTAGATGATGATAAGAACTAGTATTGAAGATTGTCTTTTGCTAGGTAATAACTGAAAGATAGAGCTTGAACTAGGCATTGAACTTCTAGTAATTAGCCACATGCCATATGGCTCTATAAAAACTTAAAGAGCTATGGAAACAACTAAAATCATGTCAAACTGCAAACTACAAAGTATATTATATTATAATTCAATCCCTTTATGTAATTAAGAATAAATCATTTTCTATTTTATGATGTGTTTACTAAATTAGAATCGAAATGAGCTGGAATCGGAATACGTAAGAATGGAAATGAGCTGGAATGAGAATAGAGAATGTGAATTGAAAAAAATTATTTACTTGAACTGTAGGAATCGAAATCGGAATGAGCTAGATTATATTAATGTATTTAATTTGTTTTGGAATCAAAATCAAAATAAGTTAAATTATAATAAATTATTAAAAAGTACTTAATAAATTATTATAATAATTAATATTTTATATTTTAATTATAGTAATTATTTATTAAAAACCATAATTCTTAAAATATTATTTTTAATAATGTATTAATATATTAATTATCGTGATTATTTATTGTAAAATCATAATTATTAATATATGTTTGTAGATAATTTATTAATATATTAATTAATTAATAATAATATATGAATTAATTATAATAATTATATTCATGATTATTATGATAGTATATTAATTAATTAATTATAATAAAAAAAATATTAATTATTGTGATTATTTATTCAAAAAAATAATTGTTAATATATTTTTATTAATAATGTATTAATATTTTAATTAATAGTAATAATTATTTTAATTAATAATAATATATGAATTAATTAAAATAATTATATTAATGATTATTATGATAGTTTATTAATAATTAATAATTTATTTATTTTAATATATTAATTATTGTAATTATTTATTTATAACTATAATTATCAATATATTCTTATTAATAATGTATTAATATATTAATAATAGTAATAATTATATCTATTAACTAATTATTATTATTAATATATAAAATAACTATAATTATAATTTTTATTTTTTAATATTATATTAATTAATAATAATAATATATTAATTTTTTTAAAAAAATATTTTTAAAATATTAAAATATCATGAGAACAAAATGAAAAGTTCAAAGAATAAACCCTCCGTAAACATATCACTACTTGGCCGTAGCTTTACTGAAAAAAGAACTCAATCAAGCACAACAGCACTAGTAAATCCTTAGATTGTCCAATCTTTCCAAAGAAAGAAAGAACAGGATTTCATATTTTAAGTAAAACGCAACTAAATAGTCATCCAATTGCTGAGAAAAGGAAATGTTTATAAAAAGTCGAGAGGAGGGAAGAAGTACAACAAGATCGCATAAATGGATGGCTAGCTTGCTATACCTTGATCTCCTGAAAGTGCAATTTCTTCGGCTTGCATTTGACCCTGCACAAAGGACAAGTATTGTTTATCTTGAGCCACTTCAAAATACAAGAATCATGAAACACATGCATGCACTCCAAAATAGCTCTTGCTTTGTGGTCCTTCTCCATCTCTTCTTGGCAAACCCCACAAACAACTCCATGTTCTTCATCAACACCCGATGTTATTGTGCAGGCAAGCGCTGGATCAATGGTGGGTTCCAGTAACTTTGCGAGATGAATCGAAACCCGTAGCTCCACCTCCATTAACGCAGTCTTGAAATCTTTTTTGTGAGTTTGAGCTCGTGACATGGCTAAGTTTCTCGTCATTGTTTCTAATTTTTCAAATTCAAGCTGTTCTTGATCACCACAATCAAAAGTTGAGCGATGGTTGCTAGAGTTGCCGAGTCTGAGGAACAGCTCAGCTTTTGATACAGCAATCTCAAGCTCTTTCATTTGCTCCATTTATATTGAAGAAGAAATGTTTAGTTGATTTACTAGAAAAGGGAATCTCGCAATCTGGCTATCACCCGAAAAGGAATACTTAATACCGGCTAGCACAAAGTGGTCGTTGTGTTATTACCCGTAAAAGAAGCACGGCGAGTCAATATATCCTGAGGGGGGAGAATGCTAAGGTACAGTATCAGCATCTTACAGCACCCTCACAAAATGGTCGTGGGCTCCGCTTGGGCCCACTATCATTTGCAGTGTAGGGGTGGCTGTAAGGCATAGGTACAGTAACTTAGCCACAGCCTAAGATTTTCAACTTTGGAATAGGCGGCCGAGACTGTCTAACGAAACCCCAAAAATTAAAGTTTTTAGTTAAAATCAAACAAAACTTAGGGGATGCCTATGGCGTACCAATGCGAGATGGTCCATTATCCAGCCATCAGCAGGCCAAAAAAAAAAAAAAAACAGTATTTCAGTTTAACGAAGTTTTGGACCAATTATTACTTTTCTAAGATTTAGGATGATCTCATTAAAAAGCACGGCAATGTGTGTTCTTGTTCATTTTTTGTTGCGCCATTAATAAGTGAAAACATTTTGAACTTGCCGATACAGTGTCTTGAGCTTTGATAAGAGTGTCTTAAACCTCTTATAGTATGATTTTATACTATTATCTTTATTTTTAAATATATTTTTATTTATATTTATTGTTAATTAATTTAATGATATAAATAGAAATTAAAATAAAATTTTAAATATTAACAAATAAAAAATATAAGCTTTGATGTGAACATAAAATTAATTATAAGATATTTTTCTTATTTTAATCTATAAGCTCATCGATTTAACTGTTTTACTAAATTTCTCGAATTATTTGGTGAAAATCGAGCATTCTCGGCTCGACTCAAAGAAGATTGTGAGTTTTCACTCTGCCAAAATCACTGTCTATTAGCTATCTCCCACTATGTTCATATCGTTTAGTAATGAAAAGTGAATAGCAGTCTTATCCGATGGCCATTTAGTAATACTCTCGAATTTGAAAGAGCAAAAGCTAAGATGGTGGGCTGGTGCTATAAAAATTTTTCTATTGCATCATTGACACGATTTAATATGTGGCAATATAAATATATAATAAATTCGATTTTGAAAGCCACAATATCCTCCTTTCCTTTCTTGGCAACTCATGTTCTTGTTCTTGTTCGCAGCAGACCCTTTCAGTTAGGGTCCGCATTCCTTGTCCTACTATATCATGTAAACTTAATCTTTTTCTTTAAAAAAATATGTGTTATATACGTATTTTGTTCAAAAGATTACTATTATTTATGATTCGGTTAACAGAAGTAATTAATGCTGCAAAGTTCTTTGAGTTATAAAAAGCGATTTTTTTTTTAAAAAAAAATTTATTATAAGGTTTTACCGTATAAAACATATTATCTCATAATTTGATGTAGAGGAGGGGAGCTAGGTTGGGGTCAAAACAAAAAGTTTGCTTCGTATATATGATAGATATTTATAACTGACATTTTTAATTATTAAGCCCCCAATAACTTTTAACACATGGTGCAATTTGCCCCCATAATTACCTACATTTTTTTTTGTTTTAACTCTTAAAAGTGTTGTTTCATGAATTTTGGTCCCTCTAAATTTTTTATCCTGACTTTGCCCTGAGAAGTAATCTTTAACCATTCAAATTGGAGTGTTAAATCAAAGTTTCGTTACAAGAAGAACAAACTTATTATTATTATTATTATTTGGTTGAGAATACTAACAAACATGTTAAATAATCTAAATGACCAAAATAAGCCATATTAACCGTTCAAAAATAAACGACCCGAAGCTAATTGTATTCACACTCTAAGCAAAGTATCAGTTCTTTTAAAATGGTCAAGGGAATTTTATTTTACTTTTCTAAGTGCACACCAACCTTTATTTAAATTTAAAAAAAAAAAAGAAAAGAAAGGGGATTACATAAAAGATTATCAAGAAATTAAACTGACAATGGGGGCGGCCCCACGCATGCATCCTCATTGAACAAGTTGATACATATAGAATTTGCTTGTTCATCCCACCACTACAAAGGCGAATATAAATGAAAATATTATACATAATCATTTATTTCTAAGCATCTTCTAAACGATCGAGCACATCATTCACGTTTTTTTAAAAAAAAAAAAGAAGAAGAAGAAGAAGCTAGATTGATTTATTTATATTATAATGTTTCCTTTCTCACACTAGTATACATGCCATTTAGCAATAGTCAGAAAAAGACGCTTAAATATTTCTCTTAAATAATAGTGCGCGCTTCTGACTTTTTGGATCATCTTCAGTAAGTTAATGTACGTACATAATTAGCTCAAGGAGTTGTCTAAAATTCTTAAAAGAAAGTCAGTTTTTTAATGGGTCAGAATCAAAGGATAAGGATAGATGAAAAGATCATCGTGGGGGACTATTTGGAGACTGTTGCTTAGCGGCTGTTATCAAATTTGTCACATGCCAAAAGTGCAAAAAGAACTGCATTACATTTATTTCATTTTTTATTATGTACGGCACGAACCATACTATAAGACCAATATGAGTGCTGCGTTCCGTTTTCAACTGGAGAAGCCGGAATGCATAATAATAAATAAATGGGTGTCTCTGTGTGCGTGTGTGCGGAGAGGTTTGAAAATATAAATATTTAGGAGGGGTTAGAATGTGCCTCCCACAATTTTTAAAGAAGGATTAATTCAGCTATGATTTATGAGTATGATAACTAAAAATTTAGAAAAATAAAAGTATTGACTTCAATCTAAATACCAATATTAACTCATATATAAAGGGATATGGTAAAAGTTCAAACTAATTTTTTTAACTTTAATCTTTTTGTAATTTGAATTTAGGTGTTTGGTTAAATAAATTTATTTGAAAATCACTTATTTAGGGCCCTAAGAACAAATGGATGCGGTGGGCAGAGCTTAATTTGTATTTTATTCTCTCCCCCATCCCATCGTTTAGATAGAATGATATAAATGTTTTAGTTAAAATGAACACTTAACTGTGATAGTTTTGGTGCTCGTTAACTTAAATGATAAAGTTTCTTGTAATTTTCCATGAAATTTAATATAAATTAAGCTGAAGAGAATATTGCTTAATGAATCAACAAATCACAATCAAAGATCAAATGATTAATATCTATACAAAACGGGTACTTTTTCTTTCTCTAGAGTTGATCTAATTTGAATGATCCACTATATATGTGATTCTGGGTTCATCGACATAATTATTACGGTAAGTAGTCAATGTTTCTTGGCAAGTGAATGATCCATTGTACATGCTACTTCTTAAATGTGGTAAAATATAGTGGCAAATTAAATGTGGTAAAATGCAAGTTGATTTAAATGTTTCAGGGAACCTAAGTGTCATTGTTTATTGCTTTGTTGAAGAGGGCACAATTTGAGGATGTTAATGTGCAATTTCTCTTTTCAGCTTTGACAAGAAAAGAATGTCTTTTCAAATTTTAGTAGTTGAAATAAAACATAATTAATAATTTCCATTAATTGATTTTTGTAATAATCAAATAATAAAATTTAGACAATAAATACTCCGAATGGTAGTGGTCTAGTGGATGATCTATTATTACATTTTTAATGTTACTTATTGTGTAAATGGTCATTTTTTAATTAATAAGAGAGGTATTCACGGATTGAATATCAATCCATATCCGATCTATAATTTTGTGAATTATAAATTTTCAATTCAATCTAATCTATGGATCAGTAAGATTCAATCTAAATCTAATTCATACGTTTATGAATTAGGTGTAGAATTGACCCAATTCATATTCAATCTATCATTTTATGAATTAGTTTTCGGATTGAAAATTTTTAATTTTATTCAATCCACAAACTAACTAAATAAAAATTAATATAAAAATAATTTTACTATCAATCAACTTTAAATTTAAATAAGATTTAAACAAATTAATTATTTAAATAAAGCTACAAAACACATTTATAGTTTCAAAATATAACACACAAAAAAACACTCATTTGTTTATATCAGTATATGAAGATTAACTGTTTAAGAAGTTATATTTGTTTATTTTATTATTTTATTATTTTATATTATTTCTGGATAAGATATAATATAGTGTTAATATAACTATATTTTAACTTATGTATTTACCAGTAAATGCTAATGTCATATTTATAAGTTTTAGTTTTTAATTAAATTAATACTTTTTTTGTGGATTCACACATTTTTATGGATATTCAAAAGTAAATTCATATTCAATTCATTTATTGTGAATTGTTAAATTTTTAATCTAATCTAATTCATCAATCCACAAATCAAATTTTTATAAACTAAATAAATTAAATAGATCGAATTAAATTCTAAATACCCTAATTAATAAGACTAATAAATATTCAGCTTACAGGGCCGAATTGGTGTTTTACCACCTCTTTCTCCCCACCTCTTCTCTAGAAATAAATTTTAAGTATCTTTTTTTTTTTTTGGGAACTGACGTGACTTTTTACTAAATCAATTCACAGCATTCAAGATTCATCGTATCAATAAAGATTTTAGGATGTAAATTGATTTTGAGATAAGATCTATAATTATAGCGGTCAGAAGAGCCAACCATAATGATTAAGAGAGATGTAAAAGAGCTGTAGAATAGCTCCAATCTATGCATATTATGTTGGTAAGTGATATCGCTAATATTTGTATAATATGCATGTTTTGAACTTTACATGTAGTTACCACTTACACGTTGATTTTTTAAAATAAATATAAATTGATTATAATATTATTTATTTATTATATAATAAATAAAATAATTTAAATATATTCTAAAATTCCTTTATTGATAGATGTATATAACTAATATTTTTTTTTCTCTTTTTACCTTTCATGAAATTATAATTTGATTAGTCATGAGTGTAATAGCCTAATTTATGTAAATTAATAGATCTCCATAGGTTTCTTATTCCAAATTTATTGACCAATATTATTGTATTGTTGTATTTGTTGAACTAAAATAACTATTTCATTAATTACTTGTATTAAAAAAAAAAGAAAATTGTCATTTAGATAAGCATTGATTACGAAGCCTAGTGACTTATTTAATAAAAATTAAACACCGAGAACCAACTTGATTGAGAGAAAGAGTAAAGCCGGCATGGTTGACAAAAAGGCCACTTGAAACCATCATAAAAGACAATTCAACACTTTCTTCAAGTCAAATCCTTCCTCTCATTTTTTGCATATAATCAATATCCCCTCTCTTTTCTCTTCTTCAAAACCAAAAATCCCAATTATAATTAAAACCTTGTTTAAATCAAAACCCCACTTGATTAAATGGGCAATACAATTTGCGTATGCTTTCAACAGAACAACTCAAAATCTTCTTCTTCTTCAGTGGTGAAGCTAATGTTTTGGGATGGAGATACTAAGACCCTTAATGGGACGCACATCGCCGGAGAGATCATGTTTGAGTCACCGGAAAAAATGGTCTGCCATGCAGATTCTTTCTTCATTGGCCACCCGATCCCGGCTCTCGCCATTGATGACCAACTCATGCCAGGCCAAACCTATTTTGTTCTTCCCATTGACATGTTTGCGTGCAATGTTTTAACAGCTTCATGTCTTGCACACTTAAGCTCAAGCCAGAATAAATATGCAACAGCCGCAGCAGCAGCTCCTATTAATCTTCGTGAGTGTTGTCCGTTTGAATATATAAGAGGTGAAAATGGAAGGGTTTTGATCAAAGTTGTGCCAGAGTTTATGATAAGGTTGATCAATCGAGGTAAAAAAAATAATGAATCAGGCAATAATTGTAATGAAGCGAGTGATGATCGTCTGCTTTGTAGCACACCAGAACTGAAGAAGCATTATGATCGACTGGTTGGATCAAGAGAGCAAGTTTGGTCACCAAAGCTTGAGACAATCTCTGAGTGCAAGAATAATGTTCGATTTACACCACGCAGATTCATTGGGTTGTAATGGAAACCGATAGAAAAGATAAAGATTTTTTTATTTTTATTAGGTTATTTATGTGACATTATTTTTTTATCAAACTTCTTGTTCCTGAAGATCCTGGAACGATCTTCCGTACCAGATAATTTGCAAGATGAATCGATATCCTGATGGAACACGTGACTGGCTAACTTTGTTCAATTTGTCCTTGTTCTAGTAGTGGTAATAAAGAGTAATGTTACAATTACAAAGTTGGAATACAATCAAAGTTTATTTCCAATTCGTATGTTATTACATGTGGCACTCGTACAATTCATCACGTAGTATCGGTGAGATGATAAGAAGAGTTAGAGGGTAATCAATTTACTACCTATCGGTTTGTTGTATGAAGTTGGAAAATAATGAGTAAAACAGAAAGCAATAAACTCATTAAAACAGCAAGCAACCCAACATAGAAACAGCAAAGCCAGCAACCCACAAAGAAGGACGAGCACAGCACACACACGGCCCAACGAACAGCAAACAGCGTACGGCGACAATAGCAAAAGAATGTCCACGGAAATTGTCAAGGAGCGAGAATTAAAGCAATATCGTAAATACCAATTTTTACTCCTCTGAGAATGGCTTTTGAGTGCAAGAGGAATAAAGAAAGAAAGAGGATTGACTTCTATAATGACACTGCTATGAGGTTACACTTCAGGCCCTATCCCTAATATCCCCTCATCACATATAAATTGGTTTTTTGGTTGGTTATTGTCACATAAAATGGTAATGTGAATTCACTTTTCCCTCGTCACATATAAATTGGTCTTTTTAGTTTTGTTATTGTCACACAGAAAAGGTAATGTAGATTCACTTATTTATGAGTTTATCTCTAATACCAAATAAAACAAGATTTAGAATTCAAGGTTCTCTCAAGCTTATACTTAGCTCAAACTATTCTTAATGAATATAAGATAACATCCCTCCATCACATGAATTTTTTAATTCGATATTGTTAGATCTTTAATTCAATGTTGGGCTTATTATGAATAATTATGTATTGCAAACTGTCATATAATGTTAAGTCCAATTAAAATGATCAATTATGTTTTTTTGATATTATAACTTTAATATGTTGAAACTTAATAATAGTCTAATTCTATAATGGGCATGATTAAGAATACCCAGTGACAATAAGAAAATGTTACCTATATAAGTAGTGGTTATGATTCTCAAGTCACACGTATTTTTTCAATTCTTTCTGATATCCCATCATTAAAAAGAAAACGCAGAGAGAATTAAAATACTCTCTAGAAAAATGTGTAGATCTGGAAGGTCAATCACACAATTCTAGAGAGTTATTTGGCATTATAAATTCAGGTACGCTTCTGCATATTTTGTTATTAATTATTGGTGATACAATATGATATTACTGGGTTATAAGTAATAGTTTTCACTAAAGATTTTATTTATCCCAACATCCTTATCATATGATGAGATAGTGCAAGCTTACTAAGTTTAATTCTAATACTATCCATACAGAAGACCATGGTCCTAACTAATTTTAAAAAGATAGATCAATAATTAATGGTTGCCTTAATTTTATATTATTAGCTCAATAATATATTTTTAGCTAATATAGGACACTAGCATTTACATAAATAACTAATTTATCAACTAGGAAGTAACTCTGAAAAATGTTATTGCTATGTCAAGAACAAAAGCAGAATACATAATAGCTTTAGTTTCTATCAAAGGAGCCACATGGCTGAAGGAAATAGTTTAAGAATTGTTGATTAATCAAAGATCCATAGTGGTATGTTGTAATAGCCAAAGTACTACATGCGTAAGTAAAGATCAAACTCATCATAAAAAGACCAAGTACATTGACATCAAGCTCTATTTTATTAGGTTTGAAGAGTCCAAAGCCATTTTGAAAAGCTAAAAAGATCCACAAAGATGATATGTAACATAGCTGGTATTTTAACCAAAGTTGTTCTAGGAGCTAAGTGTGAGTTTTGATCCACTTGGGCTGGGATCTACTAAATATGATTCTACTGATAATGAATAGAAGAAGTAATGGGAATAATGGAATTTAAACTCAAGGTGGAGAATGTTGAAATGTGATTTGAAATCTGAGATTAGAAACTAATAATTGTTGTATAGAGTTACTGTCTGTCTTGAAGACCAATCAGAAATGACATCTCGCTTAGCTTAGAAAATTTCATATATGACATTCTTTGTGTGTTATTTGTTGGAACATGAGATCACTTAAACCACAAAGCCTTAAATGACAAAATCCTTCGCTGTTTTGGACACTTAAGGGAGCAAACGAAGAACAGAGTAGTAAACTTGAGTTAAATGGTATTTAGGGTAAAATTATTTTTTACCTAGAAAGAAAATTAGGCTAATTAAGATCTCAGGGCCAAGAGATGATTATAATTTGTAAGCTTATATTGTGAACTTCAGTATTTGTACTTTGATCTTCAAAAAATCAATAAAACAATTACTATATTTCCCAAGACACATGAACAACAATGTAGGGCAATTATTTTAGGAAAATTATTAGAGTCTTTCTTTGTATACTGAGATGGGATTCTACTTTCTTGTTTGAATTTACATAGACTAATGCATTTGTTCAATTACATATAGAGTGATTAATTATGTTACATGTGTTATATTTATTTGAAAAATAAATGATCTTCTCTTATTTAGTTAAATCTCTTTTTGAAGAGTCATTCAAATTAGAGCATTATCTAATTAATCTCTCTATAAAATTTATGTATCTATAAGTTAATTTGGATTAACATCTACTAAAAAAATATCAACATCCACTAAAACGATATTTAGTTCAAGCTCTACGTCAGAGAACTATTGCATGTCAATATTCTATAAGGAATTAAGAGACATTTTTATTCCACCTTTGATAGTAATAAGAAATATTTTTATTTCCATTGTGTCAAATAAGCTATCTTGGTTAAACCTCCGAATTATGTGTCCTTTGTTTTTTATTCACTATTTTTGTTTAATTTAGATTCTATGTATTATTTCTCCTAGATTGGTTTTTATGATATGAGCTAATAACTATAAATAGTTTACTTTAAGCTAATAAACTTGTAATCTCAAGGATTTTCATCTTTGGTAATATCCAACTCAGAAAGGTGATTTAAAAAAAAGATGTAGTGTACTTTAAAATTTTAACTTTAAAAAAGTCTTAAAAATTAACCTAAAAGACAAACATTTTTTGTCAGTATTTTATCATAATTTTATTCATTTTTTGTCAGTATTTCAGTCAGTGTCACTTTTTTAATTTGAGTCAAACAAATACTAAAACAATAAAATGTATTTGACCTTGAGCATATTGAAATATGTTTTCTTTTTTTAATTTTTCCTTACTTTTATTGTGGTCTAGAATCCTTAATTGAATTGGTTTACAATACTAGAATTTAGCTATTACACTATATGATGCAATAGCTTTTCCAAGATCTAACAAAGTGCTTGATCTTCGATGGATAATTTATATACGAGCGAGATTATTGGCACCCCTTTAAAGTCCAAATAAAACTCCTCTTCTAAAAAAATCTCATTAATTAATTAGAAGAATTCATTATTTATAAGAATATCTATGTTCGTCTCAAGTTATCACTAATTCAATCTTTTTCCAACTTTTTTCTTTATGAAAGATGTCTTTTTGAAAAAAGAAAAATTAATGTTGTATTAAAAAAATTACAAGAGAGAACTACAATTTGTAGCTCATCCTTCAACCAAATACATGACTAGCTATCATTACAAGTACCCTAAATTTCTGATCAACCTTTTCCTTAACCAAGCACTGAGATTGGTATTGCGGAGGCTAATGAAATAAAAAGCTTGTATTACTCAGATGAAATAAGTTACTGAATAAAAAAGTAACTTAGAGTTTGGTAAATTATATTGTTGTTGCTGCTGTGAATTTCAAAATTAAAGTGCATGCATTTGATAAATTAATTATGAAAGTATGTTTTTATTATATAATGATTAAAATATGCATAGATTTAAATTATCTTTTATTTTTAGAGTATGTTTAATAAATTATTTAAACATACATTTTTTCCCTTAAATTTGTAAAATTATATTGAAAAGACATTGAGTACCCCCCAAACAAAACAAGCAAATGGAGAATTACCCACAATTGAAGTAAACATATTAGTAACAGAACCTTCTTTAAAAATGTCTATTGGGTAAGCTACATAACATATACATTGATTCTCTTCCCTCCCCCCCCCCCAATGGGCTCAATGCTGTAGCATTGCCCTTTGTAACGATCAAGGTTGGTACATTTGTCCAGGTACCAGTAGAGGATGTTGCAGCTACTATAGCCCCTGCTTCCTCGAATGAAACTCCGGGCTCATTAGAATACTACTAAGATATAATTATCTTTGGTTATATATTTAATAAATTATTTAGACATATATTTTTTTCTTTAAATATGTAAAATTATATTAAAAATCAATTAAAAGATCTAAAAAATCTCATAATCGATTATATAAAATATGATAACAATTCATAATTATATATAGTCGAAATAAAATAAATAGTAATATGTATTACATTCACATTAATTTTTTTTGCAATAAAAATTATTAAATTGTGGCAGTATTATAATATCTAATAATTTATATATTAAGATTTATAGATAAGTACGATATCATAATCTTTTTTATTAAAATAATAAGGTTATAATAGAAATTTTAAAAATATATAGTAACTTATTAAATAAGTTATTTATGGAAAACAACCTTCTACCTGCTTTTAAAAGCTACTGATAAAATAGAGAAAATTATGAAATAAACTGCTTTTATAAAATTTACCATATACTATTTTTGTCAAAAATTATGAAATAAGCAGTTTATTGAATTTCTACCACAATACCAAATGAAGCCTAAGTATGTCTCTAGAAGTTGAGTCACCTAACATTTACCAAGAAATAGGCGTGAACATTTGAAATCTCCTTTGAAATATTGATAAAATTGAGTATATATTAAAAGGATGACTCTCTAGCTGGCTAGAGCATCTGCTTATGGAACTAATTTTCTTGTAACATTCTTTTTTATATTTTTTGGTGAAGTATTAATTTAAAAAAATGAATTTGTTCACAAAGAGAAAGAAGTGATTTAATGGAATTGATTTAGGGATAATTTTGGAAGAATATAAATGTGCTTATAAACAATGAATTCTTTCCATCATTAATATCTTTTTTTTATATATAATGGAGTCTAGTGAGGATTAGGAAATAACAGATCAGGGAATAGAGGATTCATACATATCATTATATAACCAATAACCAATCCCTCATGGGTTATAAAAAACATGAAAACTAAGAGGTAAGTATCCTGCGAATTTGGCTATGAAATTATTAGTAAACTTAGCTTCACGATATATATGTTTTATGGATATATAGCGATTTTTAATAAGAGTGGTCTTATCAAGACAATAGGAGGGTGCCAATTGTTCAATTCTTTATATATAATTTTGTTTAAACATGCTAAACATATAGAAATCATGCTAACACGTATGCACTCGAATTTAATTTATTTGGTATTTGACAAGAGTTTGATGTATTTTCTGAAAACAACAACGATTTAAAGGTCAAGGATAAATACAATTAATAATGCAAATATAAAAGACAACGAATGGGCTGCTGCCAACACTTAAACACAGCTTGGAGAATCCGGTGTATTCCTAAAAGTCTTAACAATGGTGAAACGATTCTTTCATGTTTATTAAACAAAGCTGCAATCAATTGATATTAACACAAGAAGTATCTGTCAAAAAAAGAAAAAGAAAAACACAAGAAGTAAATATATGAGTTCACCTATGTTGCACCTGTGATATATACACATATTTCCCCTTTAAAAGATTAAAAGGTGGGTAAAATTTAAAACAACACTTAACCCTTTATTTCACCTAAGATTTAAATTAAATTGGCCAATCAAATAAACTAAACTGTTTAAAAATAATTCGATCAATCAAAATTTATATTATACACTCTTCTCCGTTGCAATGCTCATAAAAAAAAAATTGTATTTGTGTTTTAAGCAATAGTCTGTGCGTTTGACTTTTGCACTGGTCGTTATCTAATGTTTATACACAACAATTTGTTTAATCATCCAAAATCATGAAAAGGAAAGCCATGTTTTAACGGGTCCAATTAAAAATATATAAAATATCGATATCGGTGCTGTTTGGTGGATGTTTCTGACTTTCCGCCGTTGTGTTTATTTTTTAATTAAAAAAACACATAAAGAACTTCATTAGATTTATTTTATCTTTAAATTACGAGCCAATTTCGGTTTCGAGTTCCGTTTTTAGGAGAAAAATGGAAAAAAAATAAAAAATGAAAGAAGTAGAAATTGGACGTTGGAAGATGTTAGATTAATAAACAAATTATTCGTTTATACGTTGGAAGATGTTAGATTAATAAATTAATTATTCGTTTATATTTCAACTTAAATTGTAAAAATAGATAGCATTTGTCAGGCTTGACCTTCGGGCATTCGCCGCCGTTATCAGAGTATCTTTTATTATTTCGGATGTAATCAAGAAAGTCTGGCCGTCGGGGTTAATTTCGGATGTAATCGCTGTTAGGTTAAATTTGGACCAACTAAATGACGACACGTGGTAACATGACGCCCACAAAAAAGGCACACCAGAGGAAGAGGACGCTGTCAACGTAATCTTCCCATTCTTGAAAGGATACAAAGGAAATTAACGATAAAACATGAGGGAGACAATAGAGCCGCCTAAGCGTCCTAGATTTTCAAAGGCCATCTCGTCATCATACATTCATAGTAGCCACGTTTTGTCCTCCGCCACACTATAATTTGATGTGATAGGGACTCTGACCAAATTTTCTCCAACTTAACAGACGGAATCCTACTGGATAAGATAAGGTTAACACAGACCGTTAAGTAGCACAAATCAACATTCAATCCTTAAAAGAGCCGTTACATTAGTTGATGATCTGAGACGAATAAATAAATGCACGTACGAGAAAGAAAGAAGTCAAGGTTCACATTTTTTTCTAAAGAATCTGAGAAGCCACTGAGAATGCTCCGCGAGCAAACGAACCAAAAGGGTCTCTAACCAAAGAGAACCTCATGTGACCAAGCATACAGACGAAGAGATAACTCCAATTTGAATGATACGCAAACATGACTAGATTATCCCTCCTGAGGAGGGAAAACATGAATAAAATAAGAATAGATCTTCAATACTGTGTCTAGATAGGCTTAAAGATGTCTTTAATGGCACTCTTATATATAAGGTCGTATCTAAATAGACTTAAACATTTTGTTAATGACACTTTTGTATATAAGGTCTAGTTGAAAGAAAATTGATAAGACTCTCTCATAGTCTTGAACTATTCATCTTCATGATTTAGTTTTTAGATTGCAAGTGAGGTCTATTCTTCTCACTTACATTCCACTAACTTGATCATTGAAGTGTCATTACCACAACTATTACTGGCATTAATTTCGATCAAATTTCTCATTTTTGCAATTGGGCTATCCATACCCTAAACTTTATTTTTAATACTCTTTTGCTAGAATCATGTCATAGTTTTTAAAATTAATTTTTACTTTCCACATGCACCTTTCTAAATTTTAAAATAACCATCACTTAATTTATTTCATGAGTACCTATTCTTACTCTTCGCACCCATACCAATAATCAAAATTAATTAAACCAAAAATAGAGATTATCCAACCCAATGTCAATTTTTTTCACCATTCTTTTTGTTGTTGTTGTTGTTGTTGTTGTTATTTGAAACTCCTGACATTTTTTGGTTTTTCAGGTCTTTATACGTCCTTCATGGTTATATTTCCTATATATTCAGCCCTTTTTTCTCTAGTTTCCATTTTCCATAGTTCCCATTCTTCTTCTTCATTCTTTTTACCTCGTATTTTTATAGGCTTAGCCTCCTGATGAAATCATGTTGTTCAAAGATCTTATAATATGGCCAATCAAAAGTAATTATTATAATGAACAATTTGATGTTGGCAAGGAATAAAATGTTAAGGTTTAATAATTAATAGGACAAGCAACTGTTTCTGAATATGTTGTAAAGGTGTAAAGAGTAACAGCAGTTTAATTATGCACAATTATTAATTCAGTAGTCATTGGTGACAAATTTGATTGCGCTTATCGTATTCTAAAATCTTGATAAACACTGGTGTTCATAGCAATTTTCAAAGAATCATAAAAGCAAACGCGGAAGTCATGTAATAAATAAAGATTAATGTTTTATATCTTTATTAATTCGTGTTGAATTTATCTCTTAATTAGAGATCGTTTCTACAAGTACAGGTTTGTGGAGTTTTAGATGATTTTACTTCAATTTATTTTTCTTTTATCTTTTATAACATTATTTTAAATTAACATCATTTTGAGAAAAAAAAAAAAGGTCACTGAATAGTCAGATGCCGCCAATCTACATTTTTCTCTTTGTTTTTCAGTTATTCTAATTCCTAAATTGTCCTTTGCAATTTAGAGAAGGAAAAAAAAAACGGGAGGTTAAGATTGTGACACGTGGCTACGTTACAATTTTAATTGCATCATACTAAACAATTCATTGTTGCTTCTGACAAAATCATTCTCAACAGTAACATTTTAGAATGCCACTCTTGGTAAAATAAGGGATATAGTTTATTGATATAGTTTTTATCAAGAAACTTGCCTAGCTACATATGGCTATGTCATAAGTTCCCAAATGGATAAACTTGTCTCATATAAATTGGAAGTCAACTAGCTTATCATGGGATTAACGAGGGGTTTTCCAGTGACATCGATATCTAAATGATCTTAAAATTAAATTTACATTTACCTCACGTATATATTCATAATCATTTTCTGATGCAATTGTTCGTAATTTTTAAAATATAGATCCAGATTGTTGCAATATTTTAAAACTCTGAAAAATCAGTTTACAAAACAATAAAAGTAAGGTCTTTTACAATATTATAAAACCCTGTATTTAGATTTTAAATATGTGCCTACGGGATTAAAAAAAAAGCGTATTTATTGAATATCATGTGAAATTAATGAAAAATTAATTACATTAAATTTTTATTTTTATTGATGTGACATTAATTTATGAATCGTTGGAAAAGTATATGAAATATACTTTTTTATATTTAATTAATAGATATTATTCTCAGGCGTTTGAATGGATAGTTTTTAAATATGTTTATTTCATGTCACAGGAATTTAAATCCTATATTAAATAAGGTTGGGAGGCTTGAAAAATCAATTTCATGTTTGTTCACCCTCTTACTTTTTTGAAATGAGAACTAAATACGAAAACAAAATTTTAATGGATCCCACTTCTTTGGGAGGAAAGTTGTCTAAGCAATGCACTTTCAATTAACATGTCATCCATTTGGGCACGTTCTCAAGAGAGCTGATTATTTTGAATGGATCAATCATACGTGTGGCTGTGAGTTCATCGACATAGATTTATTGCAGGCAGAGAAGTCTATGTGCATTGCTATTAATGATTGGTGTACATATGCCACTAGATATAGAACATGCACAATTTTTCAACGGCCATTTAACCATTTATTGGTGTCTAATTGCAAGTGTATTCAGTACTAAATGTTCGGTCAAAGTACCTTTTCTATCGACAAAAGCAACATATTTGCAGCTCAATCAATTACCTTCCTTCTACAGTTTAAACAGTTCATTGGAATCGAATTAATTTAATATATATGCCATGGTCTGGATATGCGACCTTGTAAAATTCTACTTCCAAAGTTGAGAGAAATTCTCCATTCAGGAGGCTAAACCCCCTCTCAGAAGAGTTTTATGTTATCTAGGAAAAGCGTTCAAGATTAATATAGAAAGAAGATAAACTTTATTCTCGTAGATTCATAAGCATAAAAGCTCGATTTATATATAGATTTACAACATAATAAAGGAAAAGATTTTATTATGATTTGGTTGATTGGTAATGATTGAGTCAATTAATTTGTAAATTGATAATATGTGTCATCTTAATTTTCATGGATTCTTTTAAGTTTAAAATGCGGATAAATTACAAATGGAATTAGCAATTTGAAGGATTGTTTATTTGAAATATTAAAAGTAGTACTAATTTGTGTTATGATTTTAGGGGTTGATTTCTCGTAAAAAATATAGTCTTTATTATATTGAGAAAATTTTCTATATATAAATAATTGAAAATTGATAACATTCATTTTTTTTTTAATTATGTGAGTAGCTGATAATTTTATGCAATTAATTTCCTCTCGCCACAATAATTGTTGGACATATTTATTTGTGTAAGATAGTGGAAACTCTACCATTACTCATAATAAATTATGTCATTTGTTGTACAAATAAAATTACAAACAGAATTGTCTTGTTTTTATCAGCTCTTTTCCTATTAAAATTTCCTTCTTTTTTCTTTCCGTATACAATTTAAAGCGAGGACTTGTCCTAAACTAGACATCGAGGTCTCATTAATTTGCCGTAAAATTAGCGTAACGCTGAGGCTCAAGTTATAAATATGGTGTCTTTTAGATAAGATTTCATAACGCAGTCTAAATGTCCAATGACCATTTTTTGTGTAATAAATGCACCAAACACGTTGATTGAGAGAGAGCGCACAGGCAGAGAGATTCAAAGCCGTCATAACTGACCACCGTCCCCCCTCAAGCATGGTTGCTTACTCTTCTAAAGCAAACCTAGACTTTCTCTCAAAGTCAATTTTAATTTTTTTTCCTTTAATTTTTGTGTATATATTATTGTCAATCTCCTTCCATCTCAAGCCTCAATTGCTGAACTTCTCTCTGAAGATTATGGGCAACTCAGTTTCATTTTCTCCATGTTTTCAACCAAACCCAACCTCTTCTTCTTCAGTAGTGAAGCTAATCTTTTGGGAAGGGAGCACACGGATCCTCAACGGGAAACACATCGCCGGAGAGATCATGTTTGAATCACCGGACAAAATGGTTTGCCATGCGGATTCCTTCTTCATTGGCCACCCCATCCCGGCTCTTGCTATCGACGACGAGCTCATGTCAGGCCAAACCTATTTTGTTCTTCCCATTGACATGTTTGCATGTCGTGTTTTATCTGTTTCATCTCTGACAAGCTTATGCTCAATTACGAGCCCTAATAAAAAGGTCAAGGCGGCCACGGCCACGGCAGCAGCAGCAGCCACTCCCATTAATTTCGGTGAGACTAGTCCTTTTGAATATTTGAAGGGTGATACTGGTAGGGTGTTGATCAAAGTGGTGCCAGAGTTTATAATAAGGTTGATCAATCGAGGCAAAGAAAGTGCATTAGGTAATAATTGTGACAATGCAAATGGTGATCATTTTCTTTGTAGTACACCAGAATTGAAGAAGCATTATGATCAGTTGGTTGGATCAAGAGATCAAGTTTGGTCACCAAAGCTTGAGACAATTTCGGAGCACAAGAATAACAATATTAGGTTTTCGCCATGCAAATTCATAGGGTTGCAATGGAAACAGAAAGAGAAGACAATTTATTAGCTTACATTGTTAAAAATAGAGAGTGAATTTGTAATTGATCATTAGTGATAAATATAAATAATTTTCAGTTTTAGTACCGCTATTAGCCTAGTTTAAAATCCATCATTTGTACAAAAGCTATATATAGTTACGATTTTTTATTTTCTGTAAGTTTCTAGCCTTCTCCACTTGATACAGATAATTGAAACTATAAATGATGTTATATTATTCTTGAGTTCCATCTGTAAATTGCTAGATCGCATTTAATTCAGCAATCTAATATGTTAAATTTGACTTCATATCCATAGCTAAAGGGAATTATATGCGCCACAAAATAATTAATTTCAGTGCCTATAGTTATTTTCCTTCGGAAACAATATTATAGATTGGGTTAGAACTCAGAACATGGATTTACAATTAATAGATATATAGTATCGAAGCCAATAATGATAATAACATTTTACTTTGTTCACTAAGATTTGGCCAAATAGCTTTTAAACAATTTTCTCTAGGTGACTACAAGTTTGAACAAGTGTGTAGACTAAAATATAGAATAGGTTTCACGCAGCTTTATTTTTATGATATATATATATATATATGGTAATGAAAATTTACTTCATTGTGGGGTTGTATTTTATTATGTCTCAAAAAAAAAATCATGTTGAAAAATTATATGCCGTGGGTAAGAAAATGCAGTGTACATGCAATATAACACGGAAAATTAATGAAGACAATAGGAATGGAGAAATTAAATGGAGATGAAAGTAAAAATTTGAAGCAATTTTACTTGTTGATCATGATTCGACACCCTCAAGTCGCAGGCATGTTTGGTTTGAAAAAAGATAAAGAGAGAATAGGAGAAGAAAGGAAGAGAGGAGAAATAAATAAGGGGAAAAAAAGATAATTTTATGTTCAAGCAAACAATGAAAATGAGATCGATCTCTTTTTCACTCATTTTCTCCCATTTCCTATCCTTTCCTTTCCTCTCCTACCATTTTTTCCAACCAAATATAGGCTAGATTTTGATCACCAAACTCCTGTGATTGTACCTATAAAAGAGACTTTAATTTGATGCTAAAGTTGGTGTCAATTTGTTTGTTCATAATCTAAGAAATATAAATAGATAAAGATAATGAGTTCCTTCTTTTTTTTCTCTCCTTTTTTTTTCCTATAAATGGATGTGAATTTCTGAATGAATGCTACAAAAATTTTTAATCGAAAATTTCCCTTTCCTATAGGGAAATAAAAAATTAATTATCATTTCGATTCTTTCCTCTTCACTCTTCGACCAATAAATTAATTTTCTGGTTACTTTTAAGTCAATTGCTTCAATGGAGACCAGTTCTGCTTCTTCTGTATGCGCAAGTGACAGCTACCTTGTCTCTCTTGCAATTTTTTTCAAAACGGCAGTTGAATAACTTTTCAACAATCGGTGATAGCCGGCGGAAACCAGCTTTCCTACATGCAACGTTGCAAATAAAACCACAAATACGTAATCAATTCTCATTTCTTATTGAAGTTAGATACAGCACTTGCTAATCTTATTTTGTGATCCTCTTCCTAATTCTTCTATCACATTTGTATTTATTACATGTATTTTGCATCTAACGATACTCTCAAATCACAATTATACAAAGATCGACTCAAAATGATATCAACGGTGAATCTAAATCCATATTACAAGAATGTTGCAGATCAACTACTGATCTTGTTTTGTACTAATTTTCTAAAATCTTAATGTTGAATGTGCATTTATAAAAATGTACAATCACTAATTAATTACTTGTTCATTTTTATCAAACGAGCACTAGTCACAACCTTATATTTTGGCTAGTCAAGTTCATATAAAACATGTATTTAGTTTTGATATTGTCAAGCTATTCAAATTTTAGGGGGAAAAAATTGTGTTTACTCTTCTTCTTTTTTTATACTTTTTAAGGTAAGGGGTCGGCAACATCTAAATCTATTTCTTTGCTCCGTTATTGAGATAAATTTAGAAATGTTGGAAAACTCAAGTGATTTGGAAGTTTGCTATGAAGATTATTTCAAAGTTCGAATTCATCAAATACTTCAAACCTCAACTAATCGTTAGGGATCTTCATATAAAAATAATGATAATAATAAACAAGATCTACCTAATTTTATTGCATGAAAATCAATAACACATGTTTTTACAGTCTTCTCATATCTAATATATAAAATAATCACTGTATATATCTAGCATTGAAACCCACAGCCATAGAAATAGACTTCAACTATCTTACACTTTCTTTATTTCAACGAAGTGATCATGCAAATGGGACCAATCAAACTTGTCTTTAGTTTAATTATATTCTATTAATTTATAATTTTTCTTCATTATAAATAACAGAAATGAATCAATTATTGTCTGATGATAATATATTTTACACTAAAAAACTCTAGATTTCTCACTCTCCAAACATGTTTGTATAAAAGGTGTAGTGGTCCTTAGGGAGCCTTCATTGGCCAACAGTTCGCATCAAATCGTTTGATAGTCAACAATTGAACCCTTGACAAATGTCAGCTTGCACATGGAAATTAATTTTTGTATTGCAAACGCAGACTAACCGAGATTTTAAAAACAAATAAATATGTTAAATCGGAGATAAATTATGCATCCTAATATTGACTTGTCAAAGATTTTACAAAGTCGCTAGGGTTACGAGTTGTCATTGCCAGACAGCTTCAATATAAAGACGTCTTAACACTTTCGAGTATTAAAAGGCTATTTTTCAGAGTAATCACAGTAAAATTCCTTTCGCTCATGAAGTCACGATTAAGTAGTGGCATTGTGACGGCATTCGCTAATTTGATACGGCACGATATGAAGTTAGTAGATTTTAGTTGATAACAAATGACGCGATTATCAATAAGGTAGAATACGTGTCACCGTTTATTATTTATGTTTGGTTTGGATTTAGAGTTACTTGTAAACTTGTCAATCGATGAAGTTTACTGATACACACACAAACACACATATGGACAAGGTTCATTCTCTAGAAAGATGTGAGGAGAGTGTTGAAAAGTTTAATTTTGTTAGGATAGATGTGCCATGGGTGTGGTATTGAGTTATCGACATATTACAGTCTATCACATGTTATAATTATTATAGTGAATTTATCTCTCATCCATGGAAATAGTCCAATTAGGATGAATTTTGTTAAATTATTCTCTTTTTATAAATTAATAGAATATTAATTCTGATAGCAGAACTTGAGGTGGCAATACAAAACAAATATGTCAGCAGGTAGATATGATCAAACTTGGCGAAGTTTAATGTTTAAATGGCTGCTCGTGGTTGTCTATTTCTGCATGACAAATGTGAGTTTGTGGGTGTCTTTGCTTGTTGCCTGGGCACTCAAACTTTCTTTTGTACCTTGAAACGGTTTGATTAGCTATCATAAGCCAATCAGTTTTGTTATTGGTTTAATTGGCATCTGTGAGCCAATCAGGTCTTGTGTATAGATTTGATTAGCAACTGGAAGATTAACCAAAACTTAGGTAGAGTTGCCGAACCACGTAATATCACTGGTGCCTTCACTCTCTTCATTTTATCATTTTATATTTTTATCTCTTCATTTTTCTAACGATTAATTTATTGTTGCATCTTTACTTGCTTCCCTTATTATTTACTATTATTATATTGCTCACACTTTTGACGTTTATTCGTCTAAGAAAGAATTGGTCTTATACTTAAATATAGTCACAAGTTTTGGGTGTTTGGTTCGAAGAAACCCAAAAAAAAAAAAAAAAGAGGATAAAGGAAAGAAATTAGGAAAGTAAAGATAATTTTTATGAAAAATCAAACAATAAAATTGAGATTAAAAATTTTTTTCCTTAATTTCTCTTCCCTTCTTTTCATTCTATTTCTCTCCTCTCCTTTCCTCTTATTTCTTCTAACCAAACGTGTATTAGGATTTATGTGGAGAGAGAAATTAAGCTAAATATTTTTCAAAATCTCTGTTTCATATATCTACAAGTATTACTAGCTTTCCATTGGAATTGGTTGTTGTCAAAACACCTTTGTTTTGATAACAGGTAGTTGAACAAAATAATTCAATTCCTTGTTAAACAATAGCCATTCATTAGCATTGACATTGCTTTAGTTGTTAAACATTTCTTTTTTTAAAATAAACCTCAAAGGTGGAAAATTATATTAAAAGAAAAAGAAGGTACATAGTTCAAATAAATAAGACAAAATAAAAATAAAATCTTATAAAAAATAATATCAAATCAAAAGAAATTAAGAAAAACAGTATTTAGGTATTCTCAAGTATCATCAAGTAAAAAACTTTTAATTTTTAATAAAAGAGAATCATACAATGTCAAGTCAGATAAATTCAAACCGATATTAAGTGAGTTGCTAAAGATTTAGAAACACTTGGTTTAGCAAATAAATCCATTAAGTGATTCCCCTCGTCATATGGGTTTGGGTAAGTTTGAAGTTCGAAAGTTGGTTAAGAAATATAGTAAATATCTTTAATTGGTGAGGACCGGTCTTTTTAATTGATAAATGATCTCGTGATCCAAGAGCGACTATGGCAATGGTAGCTAATACATCAGCTGTGGGGGGAATTATCTACACACGCCTTCTTCTTTGATGGTGATGATTACGCCTATTATAAGGCTATGATGCAAATTAAGAATGCAACCCCACAAAGATCCATTTTAAAATAAGTAGAAGATCCATTTTCTTTTTAATTATATCATAATGGATATTTTTAGAAAAAAGATTTAAAAAAAAATAGTGGGCTTCTGAGGATTTGTGAGGGGGTGTTAATAGCTTCCTACGCCGCTAAACTAAACTTGTTCGTGGTTGGGCGGAACCATGAGCTTTCGTGAACCGTGTGATATCTAGGTTGGGTTTGGGCTGCTTATTGAACTAGCCCACCTAACGTTCACCCATCTGATTTTGGGCCGCAAACTTCCATACACACGCATGCCGCCACTCAATTATAGTATTAAATTGGGAGAAAAATAAATAAATGATCTAACCCATTTAACCAAAAAAAAAAAAAAATTCACAGTCCTAACTTGGACAATATCTACGTGTCCTAATCTTTCCAGGGCAAAGTCTAAGCATCCTGATGTTATGGGGCAGGTAGGTCATAGGATATAGCATAGACTTTCACTAGGTCTTAAATAATTGAAGCATAAGCCTTCACTTACTATGAGAAGGACTTTGCAAAATCTTCCGCTCGGCATGGAAGAGGTGGGGATCTCGGCTGATTTTTCCATGTTCTCCCATTTTGCCCATCACTGTCAACAATTTATTAGCTGCCCAATTATGACAATTTGTCCTATGATTGAATGACAACTTTTGTCGTTTTTTGGAAAGGGACCATTCTACTCCTAGCAGATTATTAGCATTTTTAGCGTTTTATTTAAAGCCAAGCAAATTTTGGTTCTTTGTGAGCCCTAGCCTCGCCCCAGCCTCACCTATAACCCCGGTCTGCTAGACCTAAAAATGGGGGAAATCCAGCTAAGGCTTCCATAAAGTTTGTCGTCTGCTTAAATGCAACAACACTGTACTCGCATACATGTGGCTGGGATACTGGGGAGTGGGGACTGACACAATACACTGAAGATGAAATAAGATTGTTCACAAGCGAAATTTTCGGCTTCGCAAACGGTTTATATGTTGTTGTAATAACTAGTAATATAGATGGGCACTAAGTTGTCGTCGAATTGGTGTTTTCGATATTATTAACAGTACAGGAACTCAAAAAAAGTTCTCTTTATCGAATGATAGTGCGAGTGAAAGTATTTTTTTAAGATTTGAATTGAGAGTGTACGTGAGCATACGTATTTATTTGTATAAGTAATAATGTAATTATAAATTTTTATATAATTTTTTATATAAATTAATGTAGTATGATTTAATTAATTAAATTAGATATTTATTAATTTATATAATTATTTTTATTATTTTTTATTTTTATTTAACTAATAAATTAATATTAAATTAATTTATATAAAATAAATTTATACAAGAGTTGATAATATACCATCACTACACATATAAAAGACATACACACGCGCACACATATGTTGACCAAATTCTCGTTAGGATCTAATTCAAATTAATTTGACAATTCTCACTGAATCTAGCTAAAATTTAATTCAAATTAATAAAGTTAAAGGAAGCATGTGTTAAGCTTGGGTTTAAGTAATTATTTTTTAAGAATAACTGATTTATCTTACGTACATTAAATAGTGAATTAAAATAATATATATAGTGAGCTAAAAAATTCATATCATAAATAATAAACAGAGCACAATGAAACTTGATAGAGATTGATATATGGGGCCTCCAACAATACATAAGAAATTGAAAGTCAAAGAAACTTTAGGAACGAAAGAAATAGATGTAAAAATTAAAAAAAAAAATTTAAAAGGGGGATATGCATACATATATACATGTGTGTGTGCGGGCATATGTGTGTGTGTTAGCTAATACTAACAACTCCAACTCCAATGACCCAAATTATATTTTAATTCCACCACTAATATACGAGACATTCCACCTTATGATGAACATCTTAAATTCTTTATTAAAAAAATTAAATTAAAATTTTTTTAAATTTTAATTACTATAACATATAATATATTTAAAAATTATATAAATAATAATATTAATTATATAATTTTTAAATATATTATAAATTACAATAATTATTACTTAAAAGTTCTCTAAAATAATTAGCTATCCCAAAATAATTAGCTATTATGTTGAAGAAACTAGACGATTGTAGACTAGAAAGACAGGACTAGCGTCGTATGATAGAAAGTGACCTTTCATCACTACTAGACCTTCTTGCTAGTCACATGGAGAGAATTGCCCTACCATCCTCTATTCAACGGTCAACATACACCAGTGCCTGGCCAGAAAAACAACAGTGACAAACCATGGGGAATTTCGTTAGGCGTCATTGTCACTTGCGTTTGGTCCAGTGATTTCGATTAATTTTATTAAATTATTTATTTGAGTTTAAATATTAAAGGATGTAAAAATTAAAATAAAGTTATTAAAATTCATTATAAAATAAGTTGTGATATATATTTCAAAATTTTATTAAAAATAATTAACTTAAAATTTATAAAAAAAATTTATTAATTATTCAATAAGTAATAATACATCATATGTCAAATCATTTAAGTTGAATTTTAAATTAAAATTTTGATATTCCTGCTAAATAAGGACTTGTAAACTCTTGAGGGGTTATATTGAAAATATGTTTGTGTTTGCCAGCCGTTTCATATTTTGGGGGAAAAAAAAATTGATGGTCGCATTGAAATTAACCTTGAAAAAAAAAAGTGTAACGGCCGTTGACAGTTGCCACTTGGCATGCCAAAAAACCAAAGAAAAGCTAAAAAAGAGTAATGAAGAGAAGGCTGATCTAGAACGACTTACCGTGACTCACATCTGTATGGTTCTCTTAGGACATAAAGATTATGACACGCGTAACACTCTGCTTATCCTGGCGTACTGTAGTAGCGTTCGTACTAAGGATTTCCAGTTTCGTCATCACAGCACCCGATGGCACAAGCGCCACTTCCGCTTCTATCACGCGCGCGCGCGTTCTCCGCATCTTCCTTTTTAAAGGAAAATACACAAAGAAGATTATTAAGCACTTTTTAGCCATGATTATGGTTCCTATTATCAAATTCCAACGGCAGATAATAGCTAAATTTTGTTAATTTTATCATTTTTAACCAAAAAAACTATTGTATAGTATAAGTCTTCTGTTATCGAATGTGCAATTTTTATTTTTAATTCATCAATTAATTATTTTAAGAACTCATTTGTAGTTAAATCTATAATATCAATCTCATGCATAATATTATCAGTAAAAAAATAAAGTTACAATTAATTTATGCAACTAGTACAAAGTAAAAAGCACATTAAATCTAATAATAAATGTAATCTTTTTCCATATAAATTGATTATTTGAGACATTTGTAAATTGAAAATTATTTATTAAAATTCTATTTTTTAACCGCAACTTCAACGCAAAAAATGAAAAAAGGTATTAAAAATCTATCAGGGATATAAAAATAATTAAAAATAAATTTTAAATTTAATTATAATATAACATGCACATGGCTCAATTCCCTTCATAAAATAGAGATTTATTTGTCGTTTTATTATTAACAATAACGATAAATTTCTCTCTAATTTTGAGTGAGAGTTGATCTTTAAATTATATTATAATAAGATTAGAAAAAAAAATTTAATTAATTACTAATTATAATTAATAATAGAGTTCAAAATTAAATACTATTAGATGATTACTCATAGGTCGTAAGGAACTATAACCATAATTAGATAATTGTGCAACTGTTATTTTGGAGCTGCAAGTGTTCATTTACCGGGTTAGGCGATTAGGACAAAGAATTGAATGGACTGGCGGTGTCACTATTCACAAAATCAACGGGCGAGTGGAGAAGCGGGTGGAAGGAAAGGGCGTGAATAGAGAGTGACAGAGAGTGGGAGACAGTCGGAGACAGTCGGAGACGTGTGTTGGAGAAAGCAAAAGAACAAAAAGTGGATCTCGCGGGTTTTATTGAGCACGGCACTCACCGCATCACGCACACACTCATAAACGCTGCTACAACTAACACAGGGCTCGAGGCATTTCATTTTACACATAATAATAAAATAAACAAAAAATTATGATGACTACAAAACAAAAAATTATGATGACTACAAAACAAAAAAGCCTCGTCATGTGCGTACGAAGCATTAAGCATTCGCATTAGCACTCTGCGCAGCACTAGCAGCAGCAGCAGCAGCTACAAAACCTAGAGACTGAAGTACATCATACCTGCTCGCGCGTGCATTGCACAGCCGGCTCTTTTCTCTGCAAACTATAGACGTACTGTGAGGAAGAAGGTGGCAGCGGGTGGGTGTTCGTAAGCAGGACTCTGTGAGCGCCGCTATCTTTATGTGGGAAAAAGTAGTATTTGCTTTTGTTTTGTCACTGTCTTTTCTTTTACACCCCGTTTACTTTTTCACTGTTTCTTGTTTCTTCTTAATTTTCTTCTTCTTGCCTCGGTAATGCCATTCTCTTTTTTACCGTATCATTTCTACTTTGCTTCTTTATTTTTAAATAAAATAAACAAATCATTTTTAATAAAAAAAGGAAGAAAGAAGAAAATTTTGGACTTGGGTTTGGAATTTTGGATAAAAGAATATAGCCCACTTAATGTTACTATAATTTGGCCCAAATTTTACTAACGTGCTCATGATTTCTGTCTCTCTCTATTGTTAGGTTAGTAGTTACTTCTGACTGCAGCAGCACGCGCGCGCGCACACACACCAAATGAAAATTATTTGTATACATAAGACACGTGTAACGCGAGCTGAGATATAGTTTCGATGTGAAAGACTTCAGTTACAAACCTCTTGCTTGTTTAATGCCGAAAGCCATCTTCGATTCATCACACCATTGATCAGTGAAGAGGTGGTTGATACGTCGTTTTCAATTTAGACTTCAATTACGATCCTCGTGCATGTTTAGTACCAAAAGCCATCTTCGATTAATCACACCATTGATTAATAAAAAGACCATTGATTAATGAAGAGATCGATGATACGTTGTTTTCAATCCATATATAGAAATTTAAGCTACTAATCGATAAGTGTACATATTAAGGTAATGGAGTGTAAATAAAATTTACGTACAATATTGAATAAATTTTAAATTTTAATCGTAATATGAACGTATTTTATTACAAGGTAAATATGAAAAGAATTAAATATTAATATTTATGCGTATTTATTATAATCATTATCTTAACAGAACACATGTCATCACCTTAATATTAGTATATGTTATGAGACGATAAAATCATCAGTTCAACACATTGTACGTAGTCATTATATATCTCAATAGGTTTCATTAGACATGATTAAGGGAGATAAATCAAATATGGTCGGTGATTTAAGTAATGTGGGAAGATCCATATGACATGTTAAGATCCTCTTAGGCACGTGACAAAGAAAAACCGAGCTTCCCGTTTAATTCAATATAAATAAACCCAAAAAATCTAATTAAAAAAATAATTTACTTAGAAAATTTTGAAAAAAAAAAAGGATGATAAAAGTTGGAGAGAGAGAGCAGCACGGTGCTCGAGGGCAATAATAATATTATTAAAAAATGGAAAATTAATGGAGAGAGGAGACAACCGAACCTAAATTTACGGAGGTGGCGTGCTGTCTCAAATTAGCCGTACGGTTTGTGGGCCCTCTACTGAAATATCTTTCTCACCAATTATTATTTCCCCGCTTGCTTATTGATGGGTGGTGTTTGAAAATTTTACTTGTTAGATTTATGTTCTGAAGATTTTTTTTCTTTAAAATATTCTTATTTTATTACGAATATTTTTTTAGCTTATTTTTTTATTATTAATTATTTTTTATAATTATAATTTTATTATTTTATCATTATATTGTTAAAGTTAATAAAATTTTTAAAATAAAAAAATTATTTTACCCTTAAATTGTGCAAGTATAATTTAACCCTCTAAATAAAAAATAAAAATTAATTGCATACAAAGAAATAATATTTTTTGATTAATTATTTTATATACCTAAAATAATCAATTAAAAAAATTACAAATATTATATCTCACAAAATTTTTAAAACACCAAACATATTTAAATTCCTAAATATTTTTGTGACAGTAATCAAAACTAAAACATTAAGTGAAAAAATAACTGTTAAAAAATTCAATGGTAAAGTGATGCGCAAAAGAAAAAAAAAATTTAAGCAATCAAGTGATAATATTTTTGTTCTTATTTGACATTACATATTTATGTTTACTCAAATCAAAATTCAGGCTGTGGTTTAAAAAATTTGAAAACAACAAGGACTTGGAATTCTTCTTGAATTTGTAAACGTACCTTAAATCTCAAAGTTTTTTTTTTTTTTTTTTTTTGCGCCGGGGGGGGGGGGGGGGGGGGGAATTAAAAATTAACCTTTAACAACACTAACGTGATTGACCCATCATTTATTTTAGATGCCGATCAAGTAAGACCATTTTCCTTCATTTGCTAATGTTAGAGTTCAAATTCCGCAACAAAATCTTGACCAGCCATGAACCAATCTGGCACAAGTAAGTCACCGGCTTTGTATTGTCGCTATTCGGGATACGACATATCAATTAAAATTGACTTTTAAACCAAATGGAGACTCTTAAATAATGTCAAGTTGCATATCCAACTACGTTTATAGCTTTTTCTTCTACTCAGATTTCGGCATGCGCTGGATCTGCGTCTTTTGTTTTGGAAATATCATGGCTTTGTTTTCTTATTGATTCGGAGTTTCTAAGTAGTTTCAGATTCGGAAGATTGATTTTAAGCCACACAAGATGGACGTTTGCAAAATGCTTGTCGTTACACCTGCTCAGAGAGGTGAATAAATGGCCGTGGCGGCTCATCGCAAAAGAGCTAATTAAAAAGATATTCTCGATGGTGCTTGAATTCATCATGCGCGCGTCAAATTTTGATAGAAATATCTGAGAATACTATCATCTTCATCTTCCCCGAGAGTTGAACAAATTATTCATTATAATAAACGGTCCGTAATTGATCTTAATGTGTATCTTATTAAAATGGAACCTGTGTTGTTTATATCTATGTACATATATAAGAAGCATCACCATCAACTTGATTGAAATTGCGTGGTTAGGAGTTGTTTGATTCAAAATCTTGACGTAATTTTCTGCATTGAAGCATAGCGTATCGGCAACTAAAGCTCCTTTCCAAGACTCTTAAGTCTCTAACCGTGTGCGTAAGATTCGAACTTTAGTGCTCTTTTGTCAACCCTAGCCAGTATTTTATCAACTCAGCCATCATTTTAACATACATGCCTATTTGTTTAATCTTTCGCGAAGTCAATTGGTGAACAGCTCATCATCGCCCGGTCTCATTCTATATCAATTGTAGGAGTCTATATTTTTTTCCCTCGCCTCCATGATGAGTGAATTTTTGAAGTAAGCTTCTAAGTATCCTTTTGTAAAAAAATCTCTAGCCATATCACAAAGTAAAAGTTTAAACCAATTAAGTGACATTTAGATGTTGTAACCGATCGCTTACACTTTTAGCCCCTCAATTCAATTTATCTCGGTTGCTAAAAAAATTAATGCCACAATTTTGAGTCAAAATTTATGTGAAGAGACAGGCATGCAAAATCCAAATGCCTTCCCATTTGAGATTAAAATTTCGGTCGATGTGAGTCCTAACGCACTGAATCTTCTCTCTCGACAAGACTAATTGACTAATTAAATGGAAGTCGATGTAGTCTTTCTCTTTAATAAAAAAATAAATAAATAGTGTAAATATATCTTGAATATTAAAGAGAATAAATAACTTAGACAGTAATTTATAAGAATTTAATATAAATTAATAATTCGATTTAATTATCTGATTATAGTATCAAATAATTATCTGTAGTAATAATCATTTTATAAATATCTAATGTAATATTAAATTGTCTGATTGTATTATCATTATGGGGAAAAAAATCAGGCTCTGTTACAATAAAATCAATTTAAAAATATAAAATCTCCATAATTCTCCGATTAGAAATGTTCAAAGGTAAATTTTTTTATTAAAAAAAAAGTAAGAGTACCCTCTAAATTAGATAAAAGATATATTTTACAAGGAGAGAGGAAGGAGAATTTTCACTTTCTGCGGAATTAACGTTGAGCTTCTACAACCCGCACCCCCAATCTCGATCCCTTTGTTTCATTTGTTTCCAATTTCTTCCTGATTTTCGGTATTTGACAACTCCCCTTTTTTTTCCGCCCCCTCAATTATTTCAACACTGCATTGATTCAAGAACCACCAAATATAGAAAAAGGAGTGCAATTCAAGCAAGAATTATTTGACCAATTGATTGGAAATTTATATATTAATATATTAATTTAATTTAAACTATCTGGCGAACTGCCAGCGAAGCAGCAGCTTGGCTAAAGGCTAGCAACGGACTATGGAGGCAAGAGCAGCCTCCAAGTAAACGCATACGTACCTGAAACTGAACGATCAAGTCGTCAAAGACTCGATAATGTGTGCGTGTGAGTGAGTTTTCACAAATCTCGATGAATTAATAATTTTTTTTTTAATTAAGTTAGTTGAGATGGAGAGAGACGATAATTTATTCCCGATTGATGGAATGGAGGGGACTGTTTGATGGTCAATGATGAACAGAGAGCATTGAATCGGCGACGAGATATTCGTTGTTGACATTTTGGGCATAACGTTTTGACGTGACCGCATGTCATGTTATCATGTATTATGAATGAGGGTGAAGCCCCGCAGTGATGATACGCAAGCAGGCGCCCTTTTTGTTGCATTTCAAAGTCTGGGTTCGGGTTCGGGTTTTGTTTGGCAGCCATCGTAATTTTATCCCACCGCGAGGTTCCCGATTGATGAAATTTTATTTATTTATTTTTTCATTACATTTCGATTGTGTAAAGGTATTCGGGGCTATGAGACGAGGATAGGTATAATTGAATTATTATTGTTATTATGAATAATTTTTAATAATATTAAAATTACGAATAAATCCACTCTTAAATCAGGAGAAAAAGAATAAAAATTTATCACACACCTTAGTAATAATATAATGAAACTTTTATAATTTAATACTCGATTAATTAATAGCCGTTATTACGTAATAATTTTATGCACTTCCAAAAGAGCTAAATCAATAAGTTTCAAAAGTTAATAAGGTAGTATTTTTCTAAAATTAATCCTTATACAACTTTGTGGATCAAATTGTTATGATATTTTATTGACTAAAAATACGACTCTGTTGCTATAAATATTCATAAAATAAATTACTGCTTCTAGAAGTTCCTAGGTTGAATCCTGAAATTGTGAGAATTCTAAATTTTTTCATTAATTTAATTTATATTTAATGGATTAATTTATCTTTCATTGATTAGATTGGTAAAAGATAATAAACTTTTAGTTTATTAAAATGTTTGTTCATTGAATTGGATATACACTCTACAAATTAATAAATTATTGATTTAAATAATTAAAAAAATTTTACAATAAATTAATACCTTTTTAAGTTAATAGATTTTCCATTGTCTGCACATTATTAATTTATATAAATTTTACTATAATATGTTTTAAAGTAGAGTTCGCACAAACATTGAACTGAAAAGATCTCGCATTTAAACTACCGCGCTGGGCGGCTATTGTTTGTAGTTATTGTTGGATTAGATATGAAGTTATGAAATAATTAACAATTTGCCGCATGCTTTTTGGGTAATTAAACGTGTGGATTTGTTGACATTATGCATGTTTTGCCACATGATTTATTACGTTGAGCTGAATAATTACGTTAATTAATCTTGCTTAAGTATCATGATTTGACAATTGATGACACCAAGAACATAAAAAGATTAATATGACTAGACATGTTGATCAATACCTAAATCATGATTTGGTGCGTTTGGGGATTGTGCAAGTCTTACGGGGAGAAAAAATCCAAATCTTGCTGGAGATGAGCCGCGAGACATACGTTAAGAAACCTTCCAACCAATTGGTATGGGGATTTTCAACTTGAATCGCCTTCAAACAAAGGGGATAAAGGTCGGCTGAAAAGTTAACCCCTTTTGGCTGAGATGGGATTTTGATGATGATGCTTCAAAAGCCTAAGTAACCTCGAAAATGACTTATCTAAATGCTTCTTCATATCCTAGGCTAGCTAGGCATACAAACCCTAATATTATTCGAAGTTTTGGCTAAATCCCCATTACACGTACACTGCACATGTTGACTCTAACATTGGTTAGTTTCTCAAAGCACAAGGCCTATGTAAGAGGGGTTTAATTAATAATTTTATTTAGTTAATTATTTAAATTTAAATTTAAATTTTAAGAGAAATATAAAGTAAGTTTATATTTATTTTTTTATCTGAAATATAAATATTTTTAAATTTAATTAAAATCTAAAAATTTTAAATAAAAAATATTTGAATGACATGTATCAAATTTTGGGAGTCTTATTAGTCTCTTTTCCTTTTAAGAATGATCTTGTATGATATTCAAAGTGCAAAAAGCAAGACTCCATTCAATGTGCTGTAGAAGATATCAAGTTACGTAATAAGTAATCTAGCAATACTTAACTAAATGAACCACAAAAATATGACAAGGAACATCTAGTTAAGTTTCGCGTGTTGGCAATTCTTCTTAAGAAATGCATCCACCTTGTTTAACTTAAATATCATTTATAGTTTGGTCAATTTCAATTAAGGTCATTTGCAACTTAGGGGCCATTTGTTTTTCTAATTTAATGGTTAAAGTGATTTAATTTTAATTAATTAAAAATAAATAAAAAAGAGCTTATTTTATCTAAAATTTTGGGAGTCATATTAGTGTCTTTTCCTCTTGACAATGATTTTGTATAATATTTAACGTACAAAAAGCATAACTCTATTCAATACGCCGTCAAGGAAATCAAGTGAGGTAATAAATAATCCAACATAAATTAATTAAATGAACCGCAAAAATACCACAATAAACAGCTAGTTAAATTTTTTAGTGTTGGCAATTTTTCATAAGAAATGTATCGATCTTGTTTAACTTCAAATCATTTCTAGCTTGGTCAAATCCAATTAAGCTCATTTGCAACTTAAAAGTTGTTTGTTTTTCTAATTTAATGGATTAATTAACTTAATTTTAATTAGTTAAGTCATTAAGGTGGTGTTTGTTTTTTGTTTAAAATCTATTCTTGAATTAGTCTAAATTTTCAATAGAGTCAAATGTTTGAATGTAAATGATATGTTTTTTTTTTTTTGAATTGTTTAAAATAAATATTAAGTTGTTTATTTTTTTCAATATAAAAAATCTTAAAATTAATATTAAGATTAATATTTTTACATTTATATCTCACAATGGAATCAGACTTATTCCAATTTCAAACAAAAAACAAATGCTACTTTAATCTATGATTTATACTCGATAACAATGTGTTTTTTTTTTTTTTTTTGGTAGAGCATAAATCTACTGCTAAGGAGCATTCTAAAGACTTCAACCTCCAATTTAATAAGGATGAATTGGAGAAATGATAGCTATATGATTAGGAATGGAAAAAGTTTTGAGGCCCCATGAGATAAAAACATTCAAGAGAAGGTTGGACTTGAGTTGTAATTGAAAATTAACTAACTTACATTCAATTTTTAGTGAAGTTGTAACACCTTAGGTGATCCACATCGATAAAATATATGAGAAATGTTATAATTATAAAGAGTAATTCATATATTAATTAGTAAGACATATTTTGATATATATGAATACTTCAGAAACAAAAGCGTGTGAGTCTTGTTAAAGTTTAAAACATATCAATAGATTATTGGGGTCTGGGTTGCGTCATGACAGATGGTATCAAAATAACTCCACGTATTTTTTTAAGCGATAATAAGGCAAACCTTAAAGAGAACGCTTAGTTCCTAAAAGAATTTATGCAACACCTTAGATGAATCTTACATCGACAAAATATAGGAGAAATGATGAGTTTATAAAAAATGATCCGTACCTTAATTGATAAAATACATTTTGTGGTGTATGAAACCTTAGAAACAATGCTATACAAGTCTTATTAAGCTGTAAAGTGAACAATATCTTATGAGTTCTGATTTAGATCACAATAGATAATTTAGCTAGGGCTGACTAATATCTTACCTTAATCCATGTGTACTTGGGTCTGGACTGGGCATTTCGAATTCACTTAGAGTGTTACAGTGATAAAATTTAACTTAAACAGTATGAGCGAACTTCATAGAATTCAAGATCTGAGCTCGAACTTCAATACTATATTAAATAAAAAAAAACTACAAATTTTATGTCGCTTCATATATTATTTACATTTTTATATTATAGCCTCCTTAGGTTTTTTTGTTTATCTATCATGGGACCCGTTGAATCAAGATCACGGTTCAGCTTAAGAGTCAAGCTAATAATAAAAGACAATTGTCTCACTTTTGTTAGCTCCCCTCCTTAAAAATTATTATGTCTCGCACTCTTTTAAAAAAATTTTTTAATGTTTAATTTAATTAAAGAGTGATGATATAGTTATAAATTTTTATATAAATTTATTTTATATAAATTAATATAATATTAATTTTTTAATTAAATAAAAATACAAAATAATTAAAATAAATTATGTAGATTAAGAAATATTTAATTTAATTAATTAAATTATTTTATATTAATTTGTACTAAAAAATTTTATATAAAAATTTATGATAATATTATTATTATTTTTTGACATTTAAGATGGTAAAATGTTACATTCTAATACTTATCGTAATAATTTATTATTTCATCATAATTCAAGTAATAAAATGATAATAACCCAAATAAAAATTCGTCATAATGCAAACTTTTTAATTTTTTAATTTTTATTTTTAAGTGACCTTGAGCCTCGTCCCGTCCTATCCTTAAATTAAGGGCAATCCTTCTTGGGATCATTGTGGATCAAAGTAATGCAATGATAAATCATTGTGTATCATATTTTATTTCATATTAAATACACGAGAGTTCGGCCTGAGAATCATTTACATCATTTTTTCCTTATCTATATCTATATCTATATATGTATGTATGCATGTATTGTTTCTCTCAAACTCTAGCATGTGGCTAGTATTAATAACTAAAACCTAAAAACGCTAGTATTTTTAATTAGGGTCGCGAGTTCCTTGCTTCTGCTAAACCATATGATAACTCATTGTATATTGTTTCCGTTCATTTGCTCAACATGAGCGTTAATTTCAGTAGATTATATAATTTTATATCTGTTGGGGTGATAATCTTCTTACATTGAGAAATGATCCATTATGTAGGCGAAATGATAAATCAATCTACCAAGAGCTGCTCATTGTTAACGTGGTTAAATATACATTGAACTTCTGCATGCATTTCCTCTTAAAATTGTTTAGATTGGGGGAGAAAGAAAAGAGCTCTACTAAATTAAAAGAGAATTAACTTGAAAGAATCTATTACTTGCATGCATAAACATTATAATAATTGTAATTATGAAGCTTTGTTTTTCAATAAGAATAGAACCCGAACCAGCACCAGCACCAAATGATCCTCTCTTTTATTTAATTTTCTTTTCTTTTTGGGAAAAAGGATAAGAAAATGATTCCTCTCTCATGGGTGCAATAATACTTCCTAGCTAAAATGAATAGACTAACCTAACTTCACTTTTAGCTCCCGTTCAAATGAATGAAGTAAGCTATTTACATATCAAATACAAAAAGCACTTATTGTGGGGCTTAAAATAAGTGCTTTTTTTTAACCCACATATATGTACCATCGCTCTTTAGGATTACTCGAGAGAGAAAAAGAGACTGGATGGTGAGACTTTTTAACACACGCTTGCTTGTATGAAGATTTCTTTTGGGTGAAGAATTGAATGAACCTCGAGGGAAGCTAAAAACTTAAAATTGTGAACCGAAAGAGATTCGTGGCCCCAAAGGGCATGCCAAAGGGTGGCTTATAGCAAAGCTACAAAGAAAGAAAGGAAGAAAGAAAGAAAAAATAATAATAATAAAATGAAAAAGAACGAAAGTGCTTTTCTTTTCTCTCCTTCACGTGCCCTAACATTCAATTTTTTTTTTAACAATTTTTTTTTCTCCATAACCATGTTCCTATAATATCCTATACCCAGAAAATAATAACAATAAAAATAAAACATTTCACCTAACCGCGTTTTCTTTTCAATGCCATTAATTAATCCACTGATACACTTGCTGCTTTCCTTAGTAAGTGCACCCTTTTGTTCACTGTACCTTATTCTCCAACAGAATATAAATTTGTCATATGAAACCAAACACATGAATGACGATATTTAGATACCAGTGTTGTTTTTTTTTTCCCCTTCCTAATTTTACTTTTTAACTCGCCATTTGGAGAAGATTAAGAGCACTCCTTGAATATATAGAAAGCACATTTTTATTTTATCTTTTAAAAAAATTAGAATTATTATAGGAATCACAAGTCCACTCATATTTATATATTCAATAGGTCTATGGGGACCAACTTAAACCATTCTATTGTGATATAATTTAGACTTTTATATGGCAAGATATATATTCATCTCACTAACAGTAAGCGACACACATGCATGTATCTCTCCCATAATTATTGGAGAGACTATCTATTTCATCCACATTGGCAGTTATTTATACAGACATATTCATGTAGTCATTTTTAAATTTCAGATAACTTAAAGAATGAAATGTCTTAATTTTTAATAATCGGCTAAGTTTAAGATAGTCCCAAGTTTTTTTTAAAATTTTTTTTTTAACGTGGGCGAGTGAAGCTCATATTAATTTTTTAGTCACCAATGATTCCAACCCTTAAAATTTAAACTCCAATGATTAATTTAATAAAATATTTTGGAAACAACACCGATGCCAAAGTTTATGTGACAGCATAATAGTTTCCTTGGAATTCAATAAGCTAATTGTACATACACATGTTATACGTAATATAATACGACAATTTTTTGGAAAATCTTTTCTTGGCGACCCCAATTTGGCTGACAATTGACAAACAAATACAATCCATGCGACGCAAGCAGATGATATTTGCAGTCCGCGTTCAATTAATTTTTTAAACATATGGGAAAAATAAATGAAGATAATTTTTGTTTTCCCAAAAAGTTCAATGAGGGCGTGAAGTACACGCTCAAGTGTGTAGGGCCTCAGGCATACTCCGTCCCGACGTGAAAGGCACGCGCTGAAAGGGAGAGTAAAAGGAATAAGACGAAGAAGAAGTAGGCAACAGGCTAGTACCAATTTGATAGTGGAGGAGAAGAGAAGAGAAAGTAAGGCTCAAAGTTGAGTGAATGAATAAGAGGGGCGTAGTGCAGTGTTGTGTCATGTGACCTTTTTGAGAGACCCATAATAATAACAATAATGTTACAAAAACTAAACAACAAAAGTCTTTATGCCTTCTTCTCCTCTTCTTCTCTCTGTGATTATTGGAGTGAGAAAGAAACAACACAAAACAAAAATTCGCAAGGGAAATAAATAGATTAAAAAAAGGCACACCCATGAAGGTTTTGTGACGAAAGGAGTGGCTAATTGCTATCGGGTTTGTTATTGCAATTGTTTTTAGCCCTTTTTTGCGCCTTCACACACTCTCTCAATCCCAGCTTTTTTTTCCTTTTTTTTCCTCTTTAGAAAAGCCAAAGAGACAGTAGTTGTTGTAGTAGTAGTAGCAGCTGCAGCTGCCAACAGAAAAACCCAGCAGCAGCAGCAGCAGCAGACTTCTGAAACTGCAATTGCAGAAGCCGAAGCAACGATATTATAAATCTTTTTTTTTTCTCTTCTGTGAAATTAGACCCCACTCACTCACTTACAAGAAAAGTTTTTACAGATAAATCTAAAATCTTTAGATTTGGTTTCTATCATCTTTCTCTATCCATCAAAACTTCCCTTTCTTTCTTTCTTCCTTTTTTTTTTTTAAAGAATTTCTTTATTACCCAATTTTATGTGTGTATATATATTTTATATATACAAAACATACAAATTCTGTTAAGGCAAATCAGTTGTGGCTACTACAAGGCGCCAATTGGCTTCTGATTCTGGAGCTTTTGCTGACTGGGCTGCTCCTTCTTCCTCCTCTTCAGCAATACGTGCTGCTGTCCCTGACGACCTCTCCCTCGGCTTCAATGCCGGGCCCGCCACCGCGCCCACCCCCTCCGCCGGACCCACCTCCTGGCCCCCCTCCGCAGCCGGGCAACACTCTTCCTCTCGCGGCCCCATCAACTATGGCCTCTCTCCTGAAATGGGCATGTTTGTTGTAGCCCCAGCTTCCTCTTTCAATCACCATCACCATCATCTTCATCATCACCTTCATAATCACGAATCGTCTATAAATGTTACTTCTTCCGATCCCATGTCCGCCCAAAATGCTGCCGCTGCCACTGCTCTCGGCGTGGGCGTTATTCCTCTACTCACTGCGGATCAAGATTTGTTGAATAACTTTAACAGTCGTAACAACAAAGTCAGTCAAATTCAGTTTTGGCAACAGAATCAAAACGCCTCCCACCAGTACTTCAAGAAACCTGCAGCAGCTTCATCCTCGTCTACTTTTCTTGAACATCATAACAATTTTATACAAAGCGGCGCCGTTACGGTTGCTGCTACTAGTGGTGGTAATAATAGTAATAATAATATCGCCGGCTGTTCTTCCGGGACCACGTGTCAAGATTGCGGGAACCAAGCCAAGAAAGACTGCAGCCACAGGAGGTGTAGAACATGCTGTAAGAGCCGGGGTTTTGAATGTTCCACTCACGTGAAGAGCACGTGGGTGCCGGCGTCGAGGCGTCGAGAGCGTCAGCTCATGGCGGCTGCTGCCGGCGCTGCCACCGGTGCCGGCGCTGCTGGCTCTTCTGGGTCTACCTCTGGGATCAAGAAACCTAGACTCATATCTTCGCAGACCACTTCTCACACCTCAACTTCAAACACCACCCCGCCAAGAAGCTTTGACACCACTTCTAGTCATCAAGGTTAAAATTTGCTTGTTTAAACGTTCAATACTATTCTTTAATACGTTTTGCTCATTTTGCTGTTTAGGGTTTTTGTTGATTTTTTTTTTGGGCGGCGTGTAGATGCTAGTTTCAAAGAGTCTTTGCCGGGACAAATACGTGCACCCGCAGTTTTCAAGTGTGTTAGGGTAACGGCACTGGAGGATAATGGTGAAGATGAGTACGCATACCAAGCTGTGGTGAAGATTGGTGGCCATGTGTTCAAAGGGTTTTTGTATGATCAAGGAGTTGATGATGATCATCATCAAACAAGGGAAGGGTTTCCCAACATGTCTGAGTTACATTTAGGAGGTGGTGCTAGTAGTAGTGGCGCCGGTGGCAATGGTAGTGGTGGAAAAAACGTGGCTTGTACATCTTCTCCAAATATTCTTGATCCTTCCGATGTTTACGCCGCCTCAGCTGGCGGTTTCCTTGGAGGTTCAAGCTATGGCAATCCGATTAATTGAGACTTGAGGTAGTGGATATTGTCATTATGTTGGAAAAAATGATCATAAATTTGTAGTTTACTAATTATTATTAATAGGGTTTTGGTTAATTGTTCTTCAAGACTTTTGTCTTATTAACATATGTCTCTCTCATTTAATATTTCAACTACTTGGTTTCTGGCTTTCTTCCCACTTCACAGAGATATGATCAGGCATTTGTCGCTCAAGCTACATTTTCTCAATACTAGAGTACTTACGAATGTCTTGTATCAAATAATAATTACATATGGAGAATAAAGATGAAAATTCCTGTGCCAATAGATAGATAGATAATACATCTCAGGCAGTTTTTCTTTCTCGAAGTTGTTGCCTTTTGCTTTCTTTTTTTCTTTTTTTTTCTCCCTCTCTTCTTCTTCCTTCTGTTCACCAGAGTTATGTTTGACAAAGCTGAAATCTACAGTGTAAAGTATGATCACCTATCATAGTTCAAGTGACATTTTGGTGTCTCCCTTACCTTTAGGCTTTAGCCGCATAGGGATTTGTCTTGCTTGTTGTATATCCACTACTGTTTCACATTAATTAAAAAAAAATTACTAGTTCATTTCCTCTAGTATTTTTCTGAAACCCCTTTTTTTCTTTAAAGGTTTTCTATTTTCCTTTTTAGATTCCAATCATATATTTCATGGCAGGGGTCTAGTAAAATATTTCGCCAGTTTTCTGTCATCTTGGTTTAGTTTGGTTACTTTGATTCATCATGAATGAGAGAAGTAAATGTGCTATTCATCATTAGTTTGCTTCTTTAGACTTTAGCATGAGTAGTAGTTGTCGTGTCACTATCATATGTTGCCAAACAAGGAAGAGCATTTCGTGGAAATCTTTTTTAGACCCTTTTAACTTCTTGTTACATTTCTGCAATGTGGACAAGAGCCGGCTTATGCATGCATTCATGAATGCATTATGTACTTGCTTCTTCTGTTATTCTTCTGTGGGAAATGTTTCTAACCTTGGTCTTAATATTACACTTCCTATATCTCCAACTTTATATAATACATTGCACCAAAATTTTAATTTGCGGGTCTCTGCATAGATTCTTGTAGACATTAATTCTGAATTCTGGGCTCATTACCCAACACTGCTGTTTCAAATTCATTGATTCTGTGCTTCTGAAAAGTTTTAATGAGTAGAACTTGTTAATACAAATCCTCTGGTGTTCTTCTTAAGTAGATATTTTTGCTTCTGTTTCCTCTATCACTTTTTAAGCCAGCAACTGAGAATCATGCAAATTATGGTTTTTTTTTCCTGCAATATTTTATTATCATGGGGTTTTGTCACTATTATTCACAAATCTAACAATTTCTGCCATTTGTGTTTGTTTGGAATATTGCTGTCTGAATGTACAAATGTATGTGATTTATCCAACAATGCTTTATTCTTTGAGATGCTGCATATCTATGTGATTTATCCCTTTGGTTATGATTTTTTGTACAAATGTTGGCTAATCTGGATTAAAATAATGGGATGTATGTTCATTTTAATGCTTGCTTCGCCTTTTTTCCTTTCCGCCCACCGACTTATTGTCCCCCTTTCTATGTCTGCTTATATTTTATATACATCCATTGATTTTTTCATGTGGATTGCATTGTCATTCATTCATAAAAGTAATCAGATTTGTCATGCTGCTTGACTAATTTAATTTAAACTGATTAATGTAGTAGTGGAATACAGTGTCTAATTGTTGATTGTTGCATTGTGTTTATCTTGCTTTAATTATTATGCCCCTCCAATGTATGTTGCTTGCATCCAACATTATTCTTTTTTTCAATTTCATTAGAAATATAAAATGAAATCTTCCAGTATATATTACCTGCATCAATCCTTATTCTCTTTCTCAATTTCATTCCACTTATAAAATGAAACGTTTGGGTTCAGTTTGCATCATGTTCTACTTATATCTAGATGAGGAAGATTGAATGAGCAAAAGAATGGTGCACTTTGGTCTGCTTCAGGGGTATTATTTTTTTCTTTTTCTAGCTATGTGTTTCCAATGCATTGCAACGTTGTGTGGATTTAACCATTTACATTTGGTCGGAAACATGAAGAAAGTATTTTGTGAAATGGTTTTTCTGTAGTACAAATCATTTTGCCAAAAGATTTTGTCTTATTACTAATTCCAACATGTTTTTGAAACATCAGGTACTTCAATACTGATTGACATTCAAAAGAATTTCCTTTTCATCACTATCTCCATATTTCAGGTAGTTTGTAATGATAATTTCTCATATTCTTTTTCCATTTTTAAACGAGTTAAATTTGAGGAGGCATAATTTGAATTTCTTTTATTGATGAAATGTTACAATTAGTAGCATTGTTATTTAATGCATGGTCTTTACTGATTCATTTGATTATCTCTGCGTGACATCAACCAATAAATGTGCTGATGAAATATCAAATTGGAGATCTGAGTGCATTGATGACAGAAAATACACGAAGAGAAAATGCTTACACAAGCAGAAATTTGAATTAAGTTGTTTAAATTGTTATGAATGGATTTAAATTATGCGGTTTTTGTTGAAAATGCTTTCAGACAGGCATGTAACTAGTGAATTTGTGCTTGCAAATTTAATTTTAGACTTTACATACCTGATAGATGGCAGCTTCTTTTTTGTTCTTGAGGAAACAATAATGTGATTGGATAATTTCTCATGGATGGAACTTCTATGCAAATGAAGGTTCATCTTATGAATGAGAAATGTTGTCATTGATCTAACTTAGTGTTGGTCTATCGTCTTAAAGTATATTTCTTGCAGGAGAAGTAACATCCGGGGTATGTTATTCCTTGTTTTTTCTAGTTCTGCATGATAGGTTTGATTTTTGTCAATTATTTTGTGCTTAAGGTAATATGAAAATTTGCGTGGTCAGTTGGTCACTATATACACTAAGTGCATGGGTATCATGTTTTTTGTTGCATTTCCTTTGTCATATGAGTGAACATTATGTTTCTTGTTTTATTTTCTTTTTGATCACCCAAAGTATCTGAGAAAATGATACAATGTTATGATTTATGTTTTGTCTCCCTTAAAATATAATTATAGCATTATGTAAAGTTCAAAATATTTATGCTTCATTCCATTCTGAAATGATTTGGAACTTGTCATCCATTTTCTATTATGCTATTGTTACTTGACATGCTTATTAGCTCACAAGTACCTTGTATGGGAAAATCTTGTTATTGATTATTGTTTCTACATGGAATTAATGTGAATAATAGTCCTTCATGGACAATTCAAGAATTAATCCGTGGATCCTGCTCACAGTTAATATCTTGTTGGGTTCCTGAATCATGCATGGTGGCTTATGGTCAATCAATTCACGGTCTATGAGTAGATTCTTTGATGGTCTTTTAGACTTTTTCATTGTTATTATTCCTCTCCCCCCCCCCCCCCTCTCCCCCCTTTCTTTCTCCCCTCCTTGTTGGTGCCTGGAAACAGGAAATTTGCTGAATACAATTCTTTGAATTGTGCTAAATTATCAAATATACCTAATAGTGTGTTAAAGCCTGCAGGACAGTTTTGTTATGACTGATCAAATCTTAGGAATGAATAATTGTTGACACTAAACAGCGTATGATCGTCATTCATAAATTCGTATAATTAAATACAAAATATAATCTTGCCCACTGTACATCCAAAAAATTAAAAAGAAAATCATTACCATTTTAACAAATCTCAACACAAATAACTATTATATGTTGCCCATTTCTAACTAATGCAATTTAAACGCAAGCAGAAACTTGAATCAGATCTTTTAAATTTCATGGAAAGTTTGGCTGTTTCTAATCAGATGTCACAAAAGGTCTGATCTTATTATTATTTCTCCAACGTGACACTTTCCTCAAATGGTTCGTTGTATAGCCACTTCATGAGCATTTTCGTTGGTTTTTTGCGCCAGCTCTTGTACAAGAGATTTTAATCTTTTGAGATTTTTATTTTAACGTTCAAAATAGGTCATCATTATTTCAAAGTGAGAATTTTTTTGGAGAAAATATAAAGAAGTTGGAGTCCGACAGGAACAATGATATGCCGGACTCGTTGTTTTAATTGATTTTGATTAACACTGAAAATTGAGTGCAGTGTTTATCAGCGTTGTATCACCATTGGCCAAGTAAATGGCTAATGATTGGTATTCCAAATTAGTTAGTATTTTTCTTGACAAAATGCATAAAATATTGGTATTTCATGGAGGTTACCGAAGGAAAGTAAGGGCAGGGCAAGAATTTTACAATAGATTGGGCTAAATTTAATTTCGAACATCTTTTTATTTTAACAATAATAATGTTATACTTAATTTAGATATTTATATATCGAACGATTTAAGTGATATTTAATTATTAAGTCTTATTATTTCTAATCTAGATAGTAAAATTTTATTATATTAATAAGGTTACAAATTAAGTATTCTAATTGAGTGAATACTGTTACTCTTGCTTTAGTGAAGATGATGATACGAGAAATTTTTAATTTTCATAGGTAAACAGGGGAAAAAAAAGAAAAAAAAAACACTTAATGGGGGCAGCATCTGTAACAGTAGCAAGATCCAAGCGCAAAATATTTGCATAAATGCATGAAAAAGTTTTTCCATTGTTGGCTTGTTTTGAGTTATGGTTGTTATTTGGCCGAGATTGAAGTGAATATGAAAAGGATTCATAATTTCCTGTTAAAAACAACATGTAATAAGATACACACTAGTAGAATGCATGCATGCACACACACACACACACATACGTACATATATATATATATATGGATGTATGTATATATGTATTTTTCGAGCAAAATTGATCTTGATCGATCCATAATGTGAAATTGGAAATTGTTCTAGATGTGAGCGAAGGTTAACACGAGAATACAAAGAGAGAGAGAGAGAGAGAGAGAGAGAGAGAGAGAGCATACGAGGTGACATTAAGATGAATTTTCAGGGAACACTGATAGAGTAATGAAAAAAAAAAAAAAAAAATTCTCCAAGTTCGTATTAGGATGGAGCTTAATTTTTTACTTCCCACCCAACTCCTATCCCAACCTCCATTTCCTTTCAATTTTAGTTTCATATTATGAATTCAGTTATAATTGATCCAAAGATATTGATTTTGATATTGTTTTAGGATTTTATTCCAGAATTTCACGAAACAGATATTATTCCAGTCTTGCCGGAAGTGTAAAGGGACCAAGTATTTCTATATTCTTTTTAGCATCGTTTTTTCATATGTTTATAATTTATTCACACAAGGAATCTGCAGCCAAACAAGTTCTTCGCAGATATAGCTTAGAATTGTAATTGCACCTCAGATGATGCAACACGCAAGTGAGGTACTTCAATCAATCATGCCACAATTTGATTATTTGTTGAAACTTGCACACTTGGGTCGATGCTTATGCTTTCTGGCTATAAATTTGCTTGAGTAACGACACACATCCTAACATTTTATTTTTTATTTCAGCCTGAATCATGCGATAGATGGTGTATGATCCACTAAATGGTTGATGATAGATTATAAACTCTCATAAAAATTTATTTTTTATAAATTAATAAAATATAATTCGACTGATTAGATTAAATATTTCTTATTCTATATAATTTTTATTATTTTAATTTTTTATTCAACAAAAAATGTTTGCTAACTTAAGTTATATAAATGTTATTTGTTAAAAGTGTTTTCAACTCTTATCATTACTCTTATCATAAATTCGAAGTGAATTAAACCCGAAGAACCATCATGATTTGGGAGCAAATGATTATCGTTTTAAGGGCAACGCTGGAGGCTGCTTCGTTTTGAAACAGTGCCCCCACTTCTATACAACTATTATTTTAAGGAACTGTTTCTTTTGTGCAATATTCTTTCATCATAATCACATGTTACAAATTTTAATGGAATGAAAATATAAAATAACATTAATCACATGAAATTACAAAACACTATCACATGATTTTGTATTTTGCCTAAAAGAATCCATATGATCCAATTCGTGCCAAGAAATAATTCAGATCCTTTCTGGGGGAAGAGGACTAAAGCAACACTTTAAAGCTTCAATTATATAACTTCAAGAACTGAGAAGCAACGTCTTACAGTTATTTGTTCTCCGAACACTAACACAGTTTGAACCAGGACTATGGAATTAACCTAGAGCATCACCAAAATTTTCACACCGATACAAAAAGGTGAGCCAACGAAAGAAAAGCATCGATCAGAGACAGTTAAGAAACCGTGATGCCACCAAGTTCCAATTGTGCAGCTGCTGTATTAATCGCATCAATAATATCCAGCTTTCCCCTACTCAAAGCCTCATCAATTGGAGTCCGTTCATGGCTGAAATACACAGACAAAATCAATTACATATGTGGAAATGTTGTACACATTAGAAACAGGTACATGAAACTCTAGGCCACGGGTTAGAGATAATACCTGTTTAGAACGCTGACGTTTGCTCCAGACAGAACCAACTTCTTAGCTACCTGTTGCAGTCATCATCTGTTGAATGGCTGATATAACAAATTATAAATTCATGTGCATGAGGACTGTGGTAATTACCTCAGTATGACCATTGAGGCAAGCATAATGAAGAGGTGTATTCTTCTCTTCATTAGAAGCATTGATATCCTGCTCAAGTAGAAGATCAGAAATCAAAGTTTTCTTGTGAAAAATTTCAAGTGCCATCCACTTTCAAAAACATAAAACTATATTTTATAGCACAACTTGGTCCTAGGCAGACGTTAGAGAAACGGGGAGTAAAGAAAAGCCAACTTGTTAAGAGACAACCATACAAAGGAGTTAAGAATCTTCAAAGATAGGCTACAGAATACCAAAGCAAAACTGTAAAAGGGCAGACCATGAAAAGCAAAGAAAACCAAACGAGATTTATCATCCAATATTTGGAAGCAATAAAAGAAAGGTAAATTCAAATATTTGACAACAGTATTATTACCATGCACTTACCTTGAGCACATATGTCATCATGACTAAGATTTATCTTGAATATATATGTATCATGATAACAAGCAAGAAAACAATTAGGAGCATAGTTTCATTCTTAAGAGATAAAATATAAAATTCTATTTGCAGTGCTTTCCGGTTCAACTTGTAAGAGCTCTTGTAGGGTACAAGAGGTTTGCGGTTCAAATCCTACACACATGAGGGCCAGAGATGGGGTTTGGTCTATGTTTTCATAATATTTAAAAGAAAACTGAAAAAAATTCTGCAGTTACTAGTCCCATGTACCTAAATAGAATGTGCTCTGGACATTTCAAATTTCATCATACATTCAACACTCAAGGTTTATATTTTTTGCTGACAATTTAGCTTCCATAATGTAATTCACTCAAACCAATTCCATTTTCTGTTCATCAAGAGAACATATTGCACACATGATATCAAATCAAAATGACAAGTAAATGTAACAATTACGGGCATGGTTTGGATTCATGCAATGCCCTCTCCATTTCTATAGGCCTGGATCCTCTCCCTCAACAACCTGGGAGGACACATAATAATTCAATATTGTCGATTAACATGTAAGCAATTTATCCAAGCAAAATCCAAGCCATTAGCTTCTTTTGGAATGTCTTACTTAAAGGGTATTCATATGAGGAGCATCATTAGTCAAGCATAACAAATTCTTCTAAGCAGGAAGATGATCAGCTAAGTGCCTGCTTGGCATCGCTTATAGAAGTGCATATTTACTCTTAAAGCTCTTTTCAAAATTTTGAGAGTTGCTTGGTTGTATATTGAGTAGAGTTTTTAGAGACTAAACAAGCCATTTTGCTTCTACCACCAAAAGTTCAAATTTTGGACTTACAAGAGTAGAGATTGTAGAACAATTTTTGAAAAGTTATATTATCTAAAGTACCCTTTATTTATTTCCCAATCTTATTTCATTCATTTAATAATATAGCTTAAAAACTTGACTATTTAAGCAATTCTACAATTTTTAATAAAAGCTATCATTGTCAACCAAACAACTAAAATAATTTTGATAAAAGCTCTATTTGAATAAGCTTTATTTGAAAAGCTAACCCAAACAAAGCCTGAGTAGGATGACAACACCATTTCACCTTCAACAGTACTTGCAGTTGAACAAATTGCTGATTGCCCCGAGCACACAAAAATTGTCCATTTAAACATCAATGTAAAATGTTACTATACGTCCGGAAACCCGTACTAGAGTATATTAACCTACACTATACTGGAATTCAACAGGTGGTGATATAAAATAGGGTTGCTTATGAAAAACAGAAACAAAAAATCCAATATCATTATTGAAGTTTGGTGCATTCTACATACTAAAGTTAACCACCAATGCCCAAGGCATTACTTTCTTTTACAAATTTTACTACAGAATACTCACTAAACTAAACTGAGCACGATCTACAGAACTACACTAGAGGTGCTGTACGTCTAAGTTTAACTAGTGGCATGCAACACAAGCTGTAAATAACTTTACAATATGGGATATAAAAATCAGATAATAAACTCTTTTCTTATGCTTACACGTTGATCAAAGAAATTCTACTGCAAATAATCCCTTCTTTTTCTCATCATTTATCTTTAGTTCCAATCAGATCAAATTCCATCTTGACAGCAAACCAACACCTGACATTCTCTTTCCTATGTGAAAGGAATGAATGCTCATACTATTATAATCTAATCAACCAAGCGTGGTCAACCTTCACAAGTATTTTATGTGCAAGAACAACAGTCCACAAGTAAATCATTCTTCGATTGATCATTCCCCCTCACTAGGCAGCACTGGTTTCTGATCTTTACATTATTCGGAGTATACTGGTACTCCTGGAAGTCTGTAGTGTAACTGGAAGGCTGGCCTGGGAAGCTAAGAGATAAGAAAAGATAGAAATCATGGGACAAAGCCAATAATTGTACTTCAAGTTGATAATTTAGGTTGAATTAAAATGCATGAGCTTTTGTGAGGCTAGCAGAACTTTCAGGATAATCAGTTTTACCTCCCCTAAAATTGTCTTACATTGCCTTCTCTAGTTAGTTTTATAAATTCATCTTGTACTCTACTGTGCCTACTGGGTAGCATAGCTTGTCACCTCTTGAGTGAAGAAAGTTTCCCACTTTTTGTTTGTCTCATCTTTTAGATGTTAATGATCAAAACAGGATACAGATTGCGCACAGTTGGGAACATTGGTAAAGATATATCCGGCAAACAGTTCTACAAATGATAATGAAAGATCCAGGACATGCCACTTAAGTGAAAACTAACAAATAAGCCTTTAACATAGCAGTGACTGATTAAGATATAAGACAAGGATAGATGCCCAATTCATAGTAGAAGAGTACTTTGTGAAGATTGCTTACCACTCCTCTGCCGATGAGGTACTCCACAATGCCGAGATGTCCATTAGCAGAAGCCATATGAAGGGCTGGACACAAACATCAACAGAATTAAGTGCAACATACATGAAACCACAGAAAACGTAAAAAATTCAAAAGGATTGACATAAACCTTCGTGTTTTTCCCAAATTTGGGAAACGTAATCACACATGCATGCCACAAGAGCAGATTAAAATGTGGTAAAATCCCAAATATGTTGAGATTTTATATGGACTGATTCTACCTAGCCTATGAAGAAGAATTGAACTGTTTCAAAAAGCCCTAAGGAACTGCATCAAAGACGATAAAAAAGTATAGAAAAATCAAACTAAATCCCTTCAAACTGCTTCCCAATTTAAATGAATAAAGAATAAAGCATCATGAGCCTCCTCAAAGGAAGGCCGGAGGAGAAGCTAATAACCCGACTAGTGTCCACAAAAGTTGGCATCTTTTCTTTGTAGAATCACACAAAACCTTCAAATTCTTTTCTTCCGAAACCCATAAAATCACCAATACAATGCACCTGGAAAACATAATTGCTTTGTCTATTTTTGAATGGTTTTACTCATAGTAACATAATAACAAAATACAAAATTCCATATTCTAACTTGAAACCTATGAAATCATGCTTTGGAAAAACAGAAACAACTCAAGAGCAACAGACACATTCGTAACGATATAAACAAGAGGCAATAATAAGGTGACCTGTTCGGCCTTGAGAATCTTTAGAATCAAGAGGGACACCAGCAGATGCCAAGCTTGTTACATCTTCAATGTCATCATATCTAGCTGCCTGTCAGTGTCAAAGTCAAACGATTAAGTAAATTTCTAAAGTGAAGTTATATAATCAGCAGAGAGAGTGAAGAATGCAACCTCTAGCAGCGCGTCAATGTTCTCAGGCGACGTCGTTTCGGTTGTTTGGGCACGATTAATCGATGGGCATGCGTCCTCCTCCATTAAAATTGCTCTGTGGCTTATGAAGAAAAGCAGAATCCGGAGTGCGGAGCCGAAGGGTTTTGTTTAAGGAGCTGCTCATGTAACTTACACCTCTTCAACGATAAAGTAAAAAATTCGTTAAGTAATGGAATTACTCATTTTTTAAGAGATTATAATATATTTAAACTGTAACTTAACAAAAATTTTTATTTAAATTTTAAAATGAACTAAAATAATTTTATTATTTTTTTTTAATAATAGGAGAGGACTTTAGGTATGGAGCTTTTATAGAAAATATTTTCACTGTTTAATTGTTAATTAAAGCTTTTATTAATAATTACAAAATTGTTGTAGTAATTAAGTTTTTAAAATTATATTATAAAAAAATAAAATAAAATTTTCAAAAAAGTAAAATATATTAAAGATAATTTAACATTTTAAAATTATTTTTTAATTTCTACTCTCAAAACCTTAAATTAGATTAATAGAAAGAAAATATTTAGACTTCATTTAATGCAGTTTTTTAAGTAGATTCATTTAGTTGTTAATGAGACCTTTTATCAAAAATTATAAAATTACTTTAATAAATAATTTTTTAAAAAGTTATGTTATCTTAAATATTTAAACATCTAAGAAAAAATCAATATCTATTACTAAAAGTCTAAAATTAGAGTTTTTATTAATAGAAGTAAAATAGTTTACTTAAATTTCAAAAGCTCTACTGTAAAGACAACCAAATGACAACAGAAATTTTAATAATAATTTATGAAATTAAATAAATACTTATGACTATCAAATAAGTTATATCAGTCAAGCACTTAGATTCTGTTTGGTATAACTTTTCAAGTAAAACTTATTTAAATAGAGTTTCACTAAAAAATTTTTAGTTGTTTGATTGTCTATACGAGCTTTTATAAAAAATTTATAAAATTACTTTAATAGATAAATTTTTTAAAGTAATGTTATTAAAAATAATTATTAAATAAATAAAGAATATTTTAGATATTTTAACATTTAAAAAAATTTCAAGCTCTACTCCTAAAAACTCAAAATTTGAGTTCATGTTAATAGAGTAAAAATAACTTATTTAAACTTAAAATAACTCTATTAGAAAAATAACTAAACAATAACAAAAATTGTTATAAGAGCTTATTTAATTAAATAAACACTTATGACTATTAAATAAGTCGTACTAAACACACTTTAATCTCCATTATATATGAATTTTATAATTTTTGTTCAATAATTTTTGTTTTATTAATTATAATATTGGTTAATAAATTTTATTTTTTATTTTTTATTTTTATCTAATATAAATAGGTCATAACTAAAAGAAATCCTCTATTATAATTTTTATTCAATTCTAAAACATTATCATATTTTCTTTTCTCTCTTAAGGTGTTGTTATATTCAAATATTTTTAGTTTGACATCATTTCAATATATTGTTTATTTTTTTGAGATTTTTTCAATAATTTAAATATTTTATAATATAATAATAATTTTATTTAAATCCCTAAATTTTAATTTACAAAAATTATTTATCCCTACCTGCTACAGAAATAAGCAAATGCAAAATAGGATAGAGATACGTAAATAATTCTTCATATGAGGATTTCTCATCCCTGACCCACTAATAATGTATTTACTTATTGGAAATATGAATGATGATGATGATGATGATGATGATGATCATAATAATAATAATAATAATAATAATAATAATAATAATAATAATAATAATAATAAAGAGAGCAAATGATGTGTTTAGTTATTTAAATAAGAGGTGGTATAGGAATCAAAGTGTCAGCTCTACCTATAATTTGAAATTATTACTAAATTTATCATCCTCTTAATGGAGAGATAGGAATATGGTTCTCATTCCCTAAAATCACTATATTACTTCCATTTAAATCTTAAAATTCTTATTTTATCCTTCCTTATATTATTATTATTATTATTATTATTATTATTATGAAAAAATGATTGTTAATGATGATGGTGACGGTGGTGGTGATTTGTTACTATTAATATTAATTATAATTATTAATCATTGTAATTAATACTTATTATTAGGTAGATATAGGAAAATCATTCTTTATATAAAGTAATGAATGGAGTTAAATTTTTTAATAAGATAGGGAATAAAGTAGGTCTCTTTACTCTCACCCTATTACTATCTCAAAATAAAGGTATCAAGATTTTTATGCTTAAGTCTATTGATGATAGTTGACTTTTGTACTTTAAAATTTGTGTTAGGTGAAAATATTTTTCTAAGAAATATGTCACTTTTTATTATATATACACATTTAAAAAAAAGAAAATTAAACACTAGCATTCTTCATGAGTTTGTTGAAAATTTTATTAAAGGAGAAAATGAAGCAGAACAAAAAGAAATTATAGTCACTAAGTGAACTGATATTCATTGATGAAGTTAAAGTACGAATTAGTAATTGTCGACATTTCAAAATATTCCATTTTAATTATGGGATGTATATTCATTTATTAAATAATAATTTTCCATCATCGAATTGAGAATACCACATAAAATGGGCTCTTTTAAAATATTATTCAAAAAGTGTAGCATTACGATTGTTAATACGATGTTATGTAATAATAATGTTCCTCGTAGATGCTGATTTATTCAATTGGCAGTATCTGTTGAAAACGGTACAAGGGGTTCGGAATACAAACTCAATTTGTATGAGAATATTTATTATAAGGCGAGGGATTAATATTGTTAATAGCTCAAAATACTCAGATAAGAAGGGGAATTACATTTTTAATAAAAATTGTAATTTTTTAAAGGTTACAAAATTGACAGCCGCAATAAGTCACGATTAAAGCCCGAAGCTACAACCGCATGAAGTTGAATTAGAAAACTAACACCGAAACTATTGAAGAAAAGTCCACAAGCCGTGTGTCACTGTTAAGTCGGTGTTCTTACCGCAACCCACGCCGCGAACCGCCAATTTAGATTAGAACTGAAGACTTGAACTCCCCGTCAGTTTTTATTTTTTTTTCTTAAAAAAAAAGAAAAAAATTAAACTAAAAAAGGTGTTGAGACTTTAACATCCCACGTTGCATCTTGGAACTACTTGTCAACTTATCATACATTCCCCCCCCCCCCCCCAAATAAACTGGAGGAAGAAAAAGAAAACAGAAAATAACAGGATAATAACACACGAGTACTTGCATTCCAATTGTATAACAAAGACAACCGACCTCTTAATTAAAACGATGATTTAGCATTAACAATTCTATAACAAATGAGTTTTGGGCTTTAGTTATCCTTCGTTATAACGTAAAATACATAATTTTTTTATAACTGTTTAATAAAAATTTAATAATTAAAAAAATAAATAAAATAATTTTATTATTTTATATTTTTATAATTATTAAATTTTCATTAAACGATCGTAAAAAAAAATTATGTGTCTTACATAATAAAATAATAAAATAAATTAATAAATTCCTGAGTTTTAACATATGGCAAGTGTACCAATTTGAGAATGCCTGGAGTTATCCTAATTTTTTTTTATTAATAACTTAACCTCTTGTATATGAGGATATTATATTTTTAGATTTATATTTACACACACACCCCGCATGCCAAACTAAAGTATGAGTCAATTTATTAAAATTAATTAAATTATATTTAATTATTATATCAAAAATATTAAATTTAAATAAATATAATTATTAATTAAATTAATACTGAAACAACCTATTTAATAATTTTATAAAATTTCAACCACCAAATATATTTTTTTATATTAAATATCACATAGAATCAATCAACTTTGACCTAACTCTAACAGCAAGTACCCCACACGAGATAAATTAATGTAGATTACGTACTCGTTTTTGTGTGATTTTACAAAGCAATAGGGATACAAATGTTATTTTGTCCCAGTTTTTTTTTTTATTTAAAAAAAAAAAAAGGGAAAGCCAAGTATTTATGTCAACCACATCCGAGCTAAATTGTTTGGGCCTTTGATCCCCCAAAACAAGAGGATCTTCCTTTTCCCTCCATTGGAATCAGAATATTTCTCAAGCATATCTTTTCTGTCCAAAAAATTCCTTTTAGATTTTAAATTACTGGTTATATTTTAGGACAGGCAGAATTCAAACTCTCCTTTTGTTATAATTTTTCTTATCGCATCATCATCAATATCATCATCATCATGGCTTCTTCGGTCATCAAGATCGCCGGCGAAGAGCTAGTCAAGGGTCTTGACAATTTATCCATTTCGGATCAGGTACCTTTTTTATTTTTTATCTTTTTAATTTTTGTCCCCTTGATATTCTACTTTCAGATCTATTAAAATTGAATGGATATTAATTTTTTTTGTTTTATTTTTCATTTGATTTGGTCTCTGGGAAAATATGTGCGGCTGTTTTGTTTGATATTCAGAGAAATTGTGAATATTGTTTATTGATTTGAAAATGGTCCGTTTCTGTTTTACGTATTAATGACAAGAAAAATTTAAGATTGAATCTTTTGAAAATGGTCGGTTACGGTTCCTGTTTTGTGCCTTGTTTTCTAATTTTTTTTTTTAATTTTCTTGCTTTTTAGTAGGTACCAAAACACAACGTTAGTGCTTAGTTTTGGCTCTGGAAAAATTTGTGGCATTATTGAGAGAATAAAGATTGCACTAAAAAATGTTTTCAAAGTCTTTCAAGTTCGAACAATTTGTACATATTTGATACAAAATGGAAAATGTGCTTTTTTCTCTTTTTTTTTTTTTTTCTCCTGGGGAGGGTTTTGCTCCTGTGAAGTAATTTAATCGAGACCAATTTCAACTTTTTGGGGGGATCAATATTGTTGTTCGTTAGCTGTTTAGAGAAACCATTTTTAACTTTTGGTCATTTATTATTGATTGGTTGTGATTGTAGGTTCATCTTTATTTCATTCTAGTGTTGAAGTTATACAGTTGGATTTTTTTTCCTCTCATTTTTAGGGGGAAATGCAAAGTAAAGCAGACAATCGTGAAATGGCATTCGGGAATCATGGAGGGGTTTGTGCCATCTGCTTGGATAAGACAGTTCTTCAGGAAATGGCTCTTGTAAAAGGTTGCGAGCATGCTTACTGGTTTGTTCTAATCAAATCTCTCATCTTTTTGCTCTGTTATTCGGAATGGAATTTATGCACCACTAATTCTGTCATTATGTCCTATCTTCCTGTGAAGATTACTTAGTGTTTAGGGACATCTGAAATAGGTCTTGGATTCTAGGTCACAAATCTTAACTATCGTGCCGTTACTGCAGCTCTTCTCTCTCTCTCTCACACACATACACACACACACTCTTCTGACTCAGCAGATGTGTGTATTTATGTATCTGGTATTTAAATAATTTAGCTGATGATAGAAGAACAAAATAAATTTTCAGTAAGTAAATAAAATCAAAATAAGTTAAATTAAATGCAGTAAGAATTGGGAAAATATGGTTTATGTAACCATATATGGAGTGTGGACTTGGCTTTTGATGCAAGTAAATTTTAGTTGAGCTCAAGTCCTGTAGTTGTTGCATAATGCTCTTGACAAGCATAATGATGAGTTTTTATTGGAGTTTCTTCACAATAATACTTTGTCTGTTGCATATATAACTTTGATAGAGCTTGCCTTGGGGTCATTCTTTGAATTGTTTTCTTGTCTACATTTTCTCTTGATGGACATCCTGTGGTTTGTCTCATGTCTGTAGTCTTCTGATTCTTTTGCTTGTAATATAAAATATTTCTGTTTAGTAGTCTTTGATTATTTACATTGTTGCATTGGACTTTTTCCTTCAGAGAATGTGTGTTTTAGGATATCTAGGATTGAGTGTTTATGATGAAGTTGTTGTGTTATTGGCAGAGGTAGGTTTCAATTTTTTCTTAAGAACGAGACAGCGAAAATTGTTCATATTTAAATGTGTGGTTTACCGTGTGATTGGGCATTTTGGCCCCCACTTTAACCTTGTTCTGTTTTATGTTTGAAGTGGCTGCCTTGTCTATCCACTGGTATTTGATTAGAGTTCGAATTCTTCCATAGTTGGAACGCTTTGCAGTAGTTTATCCTTTCTTGAGCTCTAAGTTACGCTTGCTGTAGTGTCTTAATGGATTAAAGCGTTGGATTGCTAATCGGATGTACGAGTTATTCGTACTGAAGGTTCAAATCCCTCTCTTTCCGTTTCGTTGATGGCTTGGTATCTTTCAAATTTCACTTTAGCGTCATGCCTACTATAACTAGTTATTTTGGTTTTCTATTAGCAGCTTTAACTATAACCTGGGCTCTGGTAAAAGGAAATGGTTGAATAATTGGAAAATGAGATTATTCAGGAATACACATTGAATGCTAAGATTACGCATTGAATTTCTGGTAGTAGATCCATAATCAAAAAAGTGTTTGGGATTGTTCCTGAAGAAATGAAACAAAAGATACGGTAGAGCTAGGACAGTTATTGTATGCGGTCTACCCAATGCTAGATGCAGGACAGAAATTCAAAATAATCATGAAATGAAAATTCGTTGCTTGTATGTTTGAACAATAGAGTTTATGTTTTTATTTTCAGAGCCATGCTGTTCTTTTGCTTATATTGAGTTTTCCCATTTTACTCCCTTTTCTTTTACTTTCTCTTGATCTTTTAGTTTGTCTGGTTAGTTTACTCACTTTTACTCATTTGTTTTGCTTCAAGAGTTTGTGATGACTATCATCTATGCTTGAGGCTATTCTGTGAAGATAAAAAACTAACCTTTTTTGTGAATTTGTGTTCTTCTGTGGAATATTGAGTTGGTCAGTATTTTTTTGTTACTAAGTATGCCAAAGCTGCTGTTTGTTTTGGCTAAGGAGTCATTTGTATTTAAAGAGTTATTTTGGAGCTATATTTTTATATTTGACTGGAAGAGATTTAAACCCGAAGGTGACTGGACTGGAATTAAAACCAGATAAGTTGTCAAATGTCCCCGTTTATGTTAGAAGCTTCTATGGTAACCAATGCTGCAATATTTGATGGTAAATGAGTATCAGCATGCAGTTTGTACACACAAGTGATTTATGCTTTTAGTTTTGTGCCAGGCAATTGAAATGGACTTTCAATATGTTCATTTTTTGGATTTTTTTTCCCTCGTTACCTTTTGTAGTAATAGAACTTGTTAATTCAATTTGCAGATAAAATCTGCTTGTTCTTTTTCTTTTTTTTTTCTTGGGATTTCTTAGGCATTTGTTCAGGTGAAAAGGGAGAAGATTTTGAAAAATTCAAAAATGCTGCTGCAAGAATCAATCTATTTGTGTTGTCTCGTAGTTAATTCAATATGCTCAGCGTCATGACTTGTTGGTTTTGGAACTGTGACATATTTCAAGGCTCATTGATCAACTTCATGTTATAGGGAATGAGTTAATACGTGGGGTTTTCAACTTACCATCTCTTTTATGAAAATTATAGGGACTTCATATTATAGGGAATGAGTTAATACGTGGGGTTTTCAACTTACCATCTCTTTTATGAAAATTATAGGGAATCCAAGATATTTTGTAAATTCTTATATCATATAATAAGAGCTAGAATGTCACTTTTAGTAAGAAAGCATAGTACAACCTAAGACTCTTGGTAATAATTCATATATTCTATTTTTTATCTTCTCATTGTAATTTAAAGGAGGGGAAAAAAAGAAGAAGAAGAAGCAACATTATGATTATTTTGACTTTGTAGAAAGAAGGATGTAGGATGTAAAGCTGATATATTTTTTCCCCCATAATTTTTTCAGTCGAGGACATGAAATGGTGGCATTAATTGATGTTCTTTCTTCGTTCTGTGCAGTGTAACTTGTATCCTTCGATGGGCCTCATACATTAAGAATCCAACCTGTCCACAGTGTAAGCATCCATTTGAGTTCCTACACGTTCACCGTTCCCTTGATGGAAGGTAACTATCACCAAACCCTTTCCAGTTGTTTTTGAGATGCAGGATCATATACACACACACTTTTGATAACCAAGATACGATATGGCAAAAAGAGAAGCTAAAAAAGAAGTGATTGCTGATTGTTTAACCCAATTCAGAACTTTGTTATAAATGTGTGTAACCTTAAAGTGGGTATTGAAGAAACGAAACTTTTAAATGTGATTTCTCAGTTCCCTAAGTTAATGTTTGTGTGGAAAATTGTCACTCATTAATATTTTGTCATGTTACAGCATCAGTGATTATATGTTTGAGGAGAGTGTGTGCTTACTTCTTAGAGCCCCCTGGTTTAAACCTTTGATTGTGGAGGATCATGTAGTGGTATATGATGATCCAGAAGATTATTATTCCTATGAGGATGAAGAGGATGATCTGGATGAAGTTTACTTCCACAGTTCATCAAGTCTTCGTATTGGTAACCGACGGTGGGGTGATAATGGATATGTTAGGGCAGGGCGTCAAGAAGCAAGGCCTGTGTACCGTCCAAATTCTCAGGACACGGGTGCCAGTTCCTCTCGGGAGCCCAAGAAGAAAGAAGTTGCAAAAGCCACAACTGGGCGACGGGCAAAGAGAGCACTTAAACGTGAAGCTGCAGATAAGGCAGCCGCTGCAAAGCATCAACAGCATTTGGCAAGGCTGGGACGGGACCTGGAGGCTCGCTGTAGCCAGTAAGCTGGACGCCTTGTATTTGATCCATGTTTGTACAGTATTCCCTGCTTTTAACTCTTGTGAAATAATGACATGTTAGCTGGTCAGATGTCCAGTGATCAGTTATCACTGGTACGTTGTAGCGTTTCATTCGACTGCTTGGAGATGTAGGCTTTCAATAATTTACAATTATTCCCGAGCTTTATTGGGAGTTTCACGGTGCTGGAGGGTAGTTTAGTAGAAAATTAACTGCAATTGATGCATGCCGAGAGTCATCAATGTGTATAGACCATTTTTTTCTTTTTTTCTCACTGGATATTTATCGGTTAACCTATTTTCATGAATCATGATTGTCCATTGTGTTATTCTATAGTGCAATTTCGTTCATCTTATAAACATTTTATTTGTTATGTTGCTTTCGGATTGATCCAAATGGTGGGACACTTGAAATTAAAATCATAAGTGTTCAGCTCACATTTTTCATTTGAGGGAGAAATACTGTCTTTTGGCTGTTACTGTTTTTTTTTTTCCTTTTGTTTTTGTAAATTTGAGTGGAGCTGGATTTTATTAATTTGTTAATAACTCTTAAATCTATAAAAGAAGCACATAAATTACGTCGGAGGAACTGCCTGTGCTCTTAAAAATTATTCAGAACATTCTGGCACTACGTATAGTTATTTATTAGTTTTTAAAAAATTAATTTTTATTTTATACACTCTTTGAAATTGAAAAAAAAATCATTCCTTAATCCATTTAAATTAATTAATTTTATTTGCTCGAAATAACAACACATCTTATTTTATTAGATTCGATAACTATTTACAACAATATAATTGAATGAGTTGCAGTAAATTATTGAGGACAATTTTGTTATTAATTTTTAATTTCGGTCAAATATTGGATTTTATATTTAAGATTAATTGCAACGAGAACATAATAGTAAAAATTATTCTATAAATACCACCAAAAAGAAAAAGAAAAGGGAGGAGTAGAAGAAGGAGGAGGAGGGTTAAAGGGGGGAAAAATAATGGCTGTTTATATTACTTTTTAATGTTATGTTTTGAAAAGAGTTTGATATATATATTTTTAGTCAATGTTTTTATAATATTGATTTCCTCGTTACTCATCCAAATATTAATATAAAATTTTAAAAAGAAAATTTTTAAGATTTAAAGTATAAGAATATTACATTGAATAATCAGTGTGCTGTATGTGTATTTAAAATAAGGTAAAATTTAAGTTGCAGTCGATCGTCTCATACTACAATAATTGATGGGACTCATATAATTATTGTAGTATGAACACGTATGTTGCAGCTAACTACAATTTAAGATTCTATTAAAATAAATATATAATAATCATAATTTATATGATGGGTATACTTCTATTATATTTTTTAAAATTAAAATTACAGTATTGAACGAAATTTTTTTTGAGCGCAAATAGCCTTACCCATGAACTCCTCGCGCTTAATCTACGTGTGAACACAGAATTAAATATTGTTGGCCGTCAACTTGTTCATTGCATGCATTTTTCATTTGACAAACAAGGAATAAGCGGTTCATTGCGCAATACAACAATTTGATTTATGACTTTGAATTTAAGCAAAGCTTTTACCTAATAACCTAAATTAGGTGACGACAAATCTATGGACTTCATTTCAACGTTGATTTACGAATGTCTACAGATATTCATATATTATCGGAAATTCTGTGGTGACATTTTCAATAACATCATAAATATATTTTAGACTACACAACGCATACAGTTCGTTATGTAATGTCTTGGGGGTTAAAGAATTTTCCAGGTAGAAAAATGCCAATTATGCAAATGTTATAGGGAATATTGTGATTCAGTTTAGTAATATTATAACTTTTAAAATAATTTTTATTAGCTGTATATAGAAATCAGTTAAATGTTTAGTAAAATTTATTTTTAAAAGTATTGTTAATTTTCAGAGCAGTCGTGTGTGTTTAGTATATCTTATAATTAAACTGCTGTAAGAATATAAATGATTGAATTAGATATAATGTTGAATAAATTTTATTTATACATTTATAGACGTGTATATAAAATACTTATAATTGTGTGTGTAAGTAAATATATAATCAATGATAACTAAAATAAATATTTGTATTATTAATTTTATTTTTTTTATTATGTTATCTTAATATCATTTGTGACAATAATATTCTCTTTATAAGTAATGATTATATTTCTTAATTAATAAGGATAATTTTAAGTTTTTATAATATATATGAGGATATATATAGAATTGTATAAAATATAAAAGAAATTTTTAAAATTATATTTTGAAAAGGTACTATTTCTTTGCATTTCAAAATTTGCTATAAGAAGGGACAATTCTCCAAAAAGTGATTTCTTAAAAAAATTACTAAATATTAAAATTGACTCCTAATTTTTGAAAATCACTTTTGAGTCTCTCAAGAGAAATTCTAAAATGACCTTATATTATAGTAGTTGTTTGATACAACTGTAAAAAATTAATTTTCTTCATAAAAGTATTGTTATATTAACAAAATTATACCTTACTTGAAATGTGTAGTATAGAATTTAAAAATAATGTAATTGAATTACAAAATGTAATGAAAACTCATTGTATACAATAGTTACAAGCTAAACAGATCAATGTAATTGATAATATATTAAAGTTACAAGCTCTTGTATAACTTATCTACTTCAAAAAATTTTAATGAGACAAAGTTATATCACTCCTATATATCTCAAATTACATAATAACTTAGACATAATGTGGTAGTTACATTCATACGTACATACATACATACATATATTTATACATACTAAAACTTGTAATATTTTCCAAGGCCATTCGCCTGTCCACATTGCAACATTATTTTTTTAAAAATTAATTAATAGAGCTTAATTCAAAGGATTACAAACTTGAAGGAGGGGTTTCACAGCTTCTCGCTTTCATTATAATTTACACAGTTTGTTTATTTCTGTCAATAGAGTATGAAAGTGGAGATGCATCTTCCTCCCACAAAAATAAAGAGGTCTTGTCTTAAAGATTGGGATAGCATTTGCTTTTATTTGAGATTGAGTGGTAATGAAGATGGGCCCAAACTGGGGGCCTCCATTTCCCTCGGTGGAGAAAATATTGGCATTGCAAGTGGAAGTTGCAATGTCAAGCAAAAGTAATCACCCCATAAATCTCTATCCCTCACCCACCCACCCCAAAAGAGAAACAAAATAATTTTACAATAGAGTGGTATCTTTCTTAAAGAAGTTAATTTTAGTTTTTACTTAAATTTCACAGTAATACTGTTTGTTCATAGGAAAGATTTTCACCCATCTATTTATTCACTTTTGGATTTTGAAATTTTTTTGGACTTAGTAATTGAAGGATAAAAAGGCCATCCACGACCCCTCCACAAATCTATTTCGATTGCCCGAGAAAATCTTTTATCCCAGTTAAGATTGAAGTGAAAATGCTATCGGCAACTTATTTCATAGATTTTGATAAAATTAATATTCAAAAAATATCTTAAGAATTTGGCTAAGTTACGTAACTTATGTCAGATATAATAATAGTAACTAATTTATTGTTATTGTGTCTGGCATAAGTTACATAAAACATAACTTAGCTGGCTCCATATCTTAAAAGCTACATAAATTTTTTTATTTCAATTATAACTTTTAAAAGTAGGTAAAGAATTATTTTATATAAGTAATTTATTAAATAAATTATTAAATCTTTTTAAAATTTTTATTTTAACATTAAAATACTAATAAAAAAATAATTATATCTTATTTTTTCACAAGCCATAATATATAATAAAATATAATTTAATTTTATTTTTATTTTTATCATTTTATAATCAAACAAAACTTTCATAATAAAATTTATCAAATTAATATACTCTATTTTTTAAACTCATAACAACTGTAACAACAAATTTTTTAATACCATTCTCCTCCTTTAATCAATAAATTATTTTATTCACACTACACAAACAATACTAAATTGTCCCCAGTAAATGCTAAAAAATAAGTATGAACGTTGTCCAAAAAGTAAAATGACAGCATGGATGAGAGGTACCTTTTTTTTAATAAAAAAAACAACAACCATAACATCATCATCACCGTTATCAATTTTTTCTTCTTCTTCTTCCATTTTTTTTTCTATTTTCTTCTTTAAAAAAAAAAAAGAAAAAGAAAAACCTTTTTCATTCTTACCTACCACAAAACCCACCTCATCTATTCCATTGTGAGCCAATCTTTACCTTGAATTCATGGAATGATTTTGTAAACTTACTCAACACCCACAATTTGAAAGCGATACAATAAATCATAATAATAAACAAACACTAGCTAGCGTCCATTACTAATCATTCACTCTGCTCTCTCAAACAGCCATTTATCTCTGCTCTTCGAACCAACTTTCTCGAAATGGATTCTTTCAATGACTCTGAATTTTCGGGGATTCTTGAAATCTTCGTTCATCATGCTAGAAATATTCACAACATCTGTATCTACGACAACCAGGACGTGTATGCAAAATTCTCTCTCACCTACAATCCCGATGAGACTCACTCGACCCAAGTCATCAATGGCGGTGGCAAGAACCCTGAGTTCAATGAGAAACTGATCATCAAAGTCAATCAGCTCGACGGCGCCGTTCTGAAATGCGAAATCTGGATGCTTAGCAGAGCTAGAAACTACATGGAAGATCAGCTTCTCGGATTTGCTTTGGTACCAATTTCGCAAGTTGTTGGCAACGGAAAAGTTGTTACTCAAGATTACAATCTCTCTTCCACTGATCTCTTTCATTCCCCTGCGGGCACTGTCAAGCTATCTCTCTCTTTGAACACTCCTCTGACTCTTAATCCACCCACCAACAACATTAATTCTTCAATATCTTCAGAAGTTGTGTTGCTTGACAGATCAAAGATCTCGGAAACAGCAGCGCTTTTGGACCCCGTTGAGTATTCGAGAATTGAGTTTCCTGACATCAATGCTGTTAGAGAGAATCAGCAGATGGTTTCTGAGTACTTTGACGGTACTGCTACTGCATCCTTTCTTCATCTCGGCACTTCCCCTTCCCCTCCTCCTCCTCCTCCTCCTCTGCCTCAGCTTGTCGATAATGATTGTGAAATGACCGCAATAAATTCACCAAATGGTAGCAATAGCATCCAGAATTCAGGTTTCTTGAGTTCAACCACCACCAGCTTGAGTGATGATCGAAACTCATCGGCTGATTCTGTTCCGAAAAAGAACCAATTGGGTCTAAATGATTCTAATATTCCGAGCTCAGGAGCCAGTCCGGACACTCCAACTTCTAAAAAGGAAGCCGAAGTCAAAGACCAAAAACTCAAAGAAGAAGAAGAAGAAGAAGAAAGCAGCAAGAAGGTATTAGAAAACAAAACTATTGATCCCGCTGCTAAATTTGGCCATCGTCATCAAGTGTTTTCAGCTCCAATGGGGAACATAAATCTCGAGGCAGAGCAGTCAGCCATGCAGCAGCAAATTGTGGACATGTACATGAGAAGTATGCAGCAGTTCACGGAATCTTTGGCTAAAATGAAGCTACCAATGGATCTTGGTCATCACAAACCGGATTGTGAAGCCGATCATCACGGTGATGTGATTCAGAATAACAGCAGTAAGATTGGGCTCGATCAGAAGAAGAAAAAGGATGGATCGCGGGTTTTTTATGGCAGCCGGGCATTCTTCTGATTGCCACCTAGCAAGCTAATTGTTTCTGGTAACATATTTTTAATCGGATTAATCTTGTTTAATATTTATTGTTCCATAAAATACCATGCATGAAGATGGTTTTTTTTTCCAATTCTGTCATGTTGTTGCAGATCTCATGGCAATGTGGTTGTAACTTTTGAGGCATTTAGGAAATTTGTCAGTTGTTCAATTTTAGTTAACAGTGAATAAATTAAAGTAATCCGTGTGGGGGAAGAGTTGCAAACTAAGCCAGCTCAGTGTTTTGTAAAAGTTTATTCCAATTATTAATCAAGGTGCTTTGTTGACTTGTATGCATTTTAGTATACTTATTTAGAATTGGGATTCAAGGATTGTACTTATAAGAATGTAATTAAGTGGAGAAATTATCAATTTCATTTTCTATTGAACTTAAATTGAAGGATGAAATTTTAAAGATTAAGTGGCTTTTCAAGTTCTTGTTTTTGCTTACCTTTGTTTTAAATTGGGTACATCAGTTCGAACTCCACCCATGCATTATAGGGATAATTTTTTTCTTTGATTATAATATATAAGTAAAGATAATTTCCTTCTTTACTAAGCATAAGTAGAGTATATATTCTTTGAATATTAGTAAAAGTTAAAATTTAAATAATACTTCATAGAATTGATATAAAATTTTAATAATAATAATTTAATTTATAAATATAAGTTAGATTATCATATAATATGAATTATAAATTTAGTCTCATGTGATAATTAAAAAAAAAAAAAGATTCGTTTTGCCTACTGAGTGAGGATTGCATGTATTGCGTTTTAATCAATGTTTACATTTATTGGCACCATTTTCAAACTTTTTTCTGTCCCCAGATGCTGATGAAAGATAACAAAAAGAAAAACACAAAGTGAATGGCCTTTTAAACTTTGTTTTTAAACGCTAATTTTTTTATCTGCCTGTCTTGGATTACTCCTAATCAGAGGTGCCTAAATTGGGACTAGAATATTAGACTTACAGGAAATTTGAATATAAACATTTCTATTACAGTCCACAAATTTGCTAGACCAGCTCAAAATTCTATTCTCAAAGAAAATGTTTAATTTAGATAGCCAACATAGCAAAAGAATTCTCCCCACTGCTTTATTTCTCTCTTCCAATCTAAAAATTCATACTTGCCCTTGCAGTTTTCCAGTCAAAAATTCTCTCCAATCAAACTCTGTATGAAGAAAATAATTGATTGATATATTCATGCAAGAAAAATTATGGAAAGAAAATTTTCTTTTTCCCTTGTGGAGAAGGAAAAATGTGTACTGTGTGATGATAGAAGGTTGACAATCATAGCAAATTTTTTTTCTTTTTTTCTGTTTTGGGAGGGGAGGGGGAACCCCACTAATTTTTCTAGTGGACATCATTGTCTATTGTGGTGGGGTAGTTAAACCAATTTCAACACAAAATTTGATACGCGTCTTTGAAAAAAAAAAATGAAGATATATATTTCATGCAAAAGCACTTAAACGAGAAGTGCTTCCGATAGAATCCAAAGAATCACCTCTGTTGCTGTACGATTTCGGCTGGGTTTGGTGTTGCGTTTGATCGATTCTTGGAAAATCTATTTCCAACGAGATTTTGAAATAATTAATTTAAATATAAATATGGCGAGCCGTCTCATAGAACTAAGACTGTATGACAATTACCTGTTACTTTAACTTAGCAGAGGTGCTTGTTTGAAAATTTAACGAGCGTTGTGTGTACGTGACGCTATACTTGTAAGTCAATTTTACGATGCCCCTCCCCACTTTTTCTTTTTTCTTGTTTTTTCCCCCCTCCGGAAGCTACTTTGAAAAAAAGACGAATTCTCCTCATTTTTACTCTAAACAGATTTAAAATAATTATGAAACTATATTGAGAGGGGTATTAGATAAACACGCATTCAATCTCAGCCATATTGAAACGAGCTTGTTATTTCCTTTGTTTCTTAATTTGATTAAGAATTCTGGGCTGCCACCAATTTAGATAGCGGGCCCAGGCCTTTATAAAAATATTCATCCAAACAAATAAACATCTAGTAAGAGTTCTCTTATTGGAAAATTTTTAACATATGCAAATCTATTTTTCAATATATATATATATATGCAATCCTATGATTATAAAACATTTGCCATGTAAAAAAGAAAATGAAAAATAAAAAATAATGTTTACAAGGAGATCTGTCACTAATGAGTTAGTGTAGTAACCTTTTTATTGAATAAGTTTATGTGTGTGCGCTAATTTGCGCGCGTGTGTGTCTATATATACGTCACATAACTTGTGTGACGTGTGTGAGAGATATTGGAATCTGATGTTTTTACAGAAAAAAAAAAATTATTTCATCAAGCTGGAGCTTCCCCAAATGAAAAATTTATGGTATCAAATCGGTGGAACTCAAAACGGAACATGGACGTGTCTGAGGATCGCGTTTCAATCATATATATATGTACATATATAATAGCTTGACCAAAATTATTTGAAATCATTGGTTGTCTGGAACTTTTCAGAAAAAAAAAGGGGAAGCCCAATACCACAAGCCCAGCCTAATTGGCATTTGATTACTTGTTGTTCAGTAGGACTCCCATCAGCAAACACCCATCATTACCCTTGCATGAGGCCCTCTCTGATAATTAGAATTTTTTTTTTTTTGGAGGGTGGGGGTGCTCGGCGCTAATTAATTGGCATTCAATATCTTCTCTCATGAGGTAGAGGGTTTGAGCCTGGCTTATTCGCAATGATCCAAATTAAAATTATACGCTTAAAACTAAATATGAAATACACATATATAGAGAGAGAATGTGAATATCTTCTTCCTACTAATAAGAAATTATCGGAATGAAGTTCTCATCTTACACGTGTTATGTTATTCATGCTTTTTTTTAAAATTATTTTTAGCTGATGTTTATATGATAATTAATTGATAGATGAAAGAAAAACCCAGCCACCGAGTAAAATTTTTCATGCAAGCCACCATTTATATCTTGGGGTCGTTTGTTAAACATCTTTAAGTCCAGTTTTTTTTTTTAAATAATTTTAGGCCCTTTTGAAAAATTATTTTTTTGTAACTTTTATTTAATTTCATATTTTTGTAACTTTTATTTAATTTCGGACATTTATATTTAAATAGAAAAAAATCTAAATGAGAAATAAAGATTATATTAAAAAAACTCTACAAAATATATTCATTTCTTAATTATTAAATTTTATTTATTTTTTTGTAAAGATATAAATGTCAAATAATCACGGTCGCGATATTTTATATATATATAAAAACAAACAAAATGGTACTTATTTTCAAATATTAAAATAATAAACAAATATGTCATTAAGTCATTTATATTTATATCCATTCATACTTCAAAAAAAAATTTAAACTCATTTAGATTTAAAAAAAATATTTTAATTTCACACAAAAACACCATGTTTGGATCTTTTAACAGGAGAACTTTTTACAAAATTTGAAATTCGTCGAACAGAGGATATATGGTAAATAGTCTCATTTAGATGGACGAAATTATGAACCATAACAAAAAAAGCTCAAATGTAAATTAATTAAATTTTCTTTATAACAAAGATATTAGAGGCCTTTTATAATATAAATGCATGATTGAGTCAACTTAATTTTTCATCACATTAATAAATACTTATCAAAGATGGTTGTTAAGTTACATAATCATATAATTTACATCAGCTCAATACTTACTGTTATTAACACACATTTAGTTTTTATTTATTTTATATTTTTATATTAGTGATAGTAAGTATTGAATTGATGTAAGTTATATGATTATTTAATTTAACTAGTTCTCTTATTAAATATTTTAATATTATAACTTTTAAATTTTAACTATTCAATAAGAATACCAAAGATATTTAAGTAAGATTCATTTACAAAAAGGTGTGGCACCTCGCTCCACCCACGAATGAATTACGTGTACAAGTATCAATGCGTCTCCCCTATACGATTAATGTTAATGTAACGTACACAAACGAAATCTTGAGAGCGGAACTGCCGAAGCTACTGCTCTCTCGCGTCTCAAACTTCAAATATGAAAAATTAACCCTCCCTTTCGAATGTTTCATCTCGAGTGTGTGGGTCCCACAGTGAATCCGCCTTGTGGGCCAACCCTTCCAAGTACTTTATAATTTAAGAATAAAAAGCCCTGGAAATTAGCTTATTACACACTCTATTTCTCTATTATATTAATTTTTACAGCTGCCCCAACAATGGCGGACTATGCCGCTGCTGCTGCTGCTGACGACGACGACTCCTCCGACCAACACAGCCCTCCCCATGCTTCATCCTCTAAGAAGAACAAAAACTCTCATCACCACCATCACCGCCACCATCAGCAGCCGATGATGATCGAATCATCATCAACGCCTGAGAGCGCGACACGTAAGCCCAGAGGAAGGCCTCCGGGTTCCAAGAACAAGCCCAAGCCGCCCGTCGTAATAACCAGAGACCTAGCCGACTCGTCGGCCATGAAGCCTGTCGTCCTCGAGATATCCGCTGGAGCTGATATCATCGACAGTGTCATCAGCTTCGCGCGTAGGAACCACGCGGGCATTTCCCTCGTCAGCGCCTCCGGCTCCGTCTCTCACGTCACCCTTCGCCAGCCCATCTCTCACGCTCATTCCCTCTCTCTTCACGGCCCCTTTCACCTTCTCTCGCTCTCCGGTTCGTTTTACGATTCGGCCCCTCCTTCGTCATCTTCTTCTCCTTCTTTGTTTGGCGTAACACTTGCCGGGGCACAAGGGCAGGTGTTCGGAGGGATAGTGGCCGGAAAGGTGACGGCTGCGAGTAAGGTGGTGGTGGTGGCAGCTACCTTCCTCAACCCTTCGGTTCACAGCCTGCCCATTTCCTCCGATGAAGGTGATAACCTGGTAGATGCTGAGACCAAGCCTAATGTCGTTGGTGCAAGCGCGGCAACCGAGTCTTGTTCTAGTGCGGGCAGGGCCATGCCTGTTTATGGTGTTGCTGCTGTTGCCGTTAATCCTGCACCTCTCAGCTGCCACATACCTCCTGATCATCCTCACGTAATGCATTGGGCCCCGCCTTCTCGTCCCCCTAACCCTAATTACTAAAGATGATGACGATGACGATGATGATGAAGATGATCGGGATATTAGATTATGTTCTTTTTTTTTCCCCCCTCTCCCGCGGCTGTACCGTCCTTATTGTTTAGCTTAATTAGGTTTGTAATCAGAGTATCATCAAAACTTTCTGTTTGAACTCTTAATCAGTATGTTAGTGATGGTTAAACTTAATTAATTAATTAAACTTGTTTAGTTATGTTGATGAGTGACAGAATGAATATGATGATGCATGCTTCTGTTGTTTGTTGCATTCCATAAAGGGGCAAAAATGTCAGTTAAAAAAATTAACTTCCTCGGGAAGGTCCCATCACATTCCCCGAGGCATATCTCAGGTGAGCCTCAGTGAGCTTTCAACTGTGGAAGGCGACTTGTATTTGACTCACTCTTCGGGGAAAATGCACTGCGTTTCTGAATCCGATGAGTTGGTTCTTCAATCTTCGTTTGCCTTCTCTTGTCTTTTTGTAAAACAAACCCCTCTTTCCGTCACATGTATTGCACTTGTGAATTAATAGAAGATCGCTTTGGATTCCTTTGTAAGGAAAATGATAAAGAGCCGCCGAGTTGTGATCGAAGTTAATGCGTGTGCACTAGAAAACGACGTTGTTTTTACACACACACACACACTCTGTCTCTCTCTCTGTCTCTCTCTCTCTCTAAATATATTTTCATAAATCAAAAAAATTGATTCTAACAAAAGAGGTTCTATTTATGATGGAATTGTCATCAATAATGACCATACGATCATAGAGATCAGTATTTTTATTGTTATAATCTAACTATCATCATCAGTGATATGTGGTGGATAATTCTATGGTACCCACTGCATAAAAAAATATGTGGTTTCCAAATGTTTATCGACTTATATATATTGCAACAATCAGGTACTAATGCCGTAGGCACTAATAATGCCATGCTTTCACGTTGTATGCATACGTTAACAATTATATATTACACAAATTTATTATTCTATTATTTTTATTTTTGTCAACAGAACAATCTATAAATTTACAAAAACAAGGTTTTGTTTAGTGTCAAATTATTGTCGTTTTTCGGTTACAATTACTGTAAAAATAAAAAAATTATGAATTTTAAAATAATTAATTTGAAATATAATAAAAATATTATGAATTTTTTATCGAATAATAATAAAAAATCATATTAATTTAATACTTAAAAATTAAAATAATTAATATTTATTAAACAATCCAATAGCCCTTTAGCTCGACAGTTAGGACTGCTGCCCTTTAATATAGAGGGTAATAGTTTGAATTCTAAAAAATGTATTATGGAGATAATTTATTTTTTAATTATAATATATAATTAAATAAAAATAAATTTTTTTATTAAATATAAATAAATTAAATATCTTTTAAATATCAATGAAGATAAAAAATTTAAATAAATTTTATAAATTTATAAATATAAAGTATATTCTTATATATAATATGGATTATAATATAAATATTAATTTTATTGAATAAAAATAAAAAAATTTATTAAACAGCGTGATGCTGAAATTTTTAATATAAAATGATAAGCTAGGACCTTAAGTTAAGCAGCGAAGAATCTGTCAGTTTCCTAAATCTTCGCCCCATCTTGACTGCGACAGCAGTAATCTGTAATGCAGACACAAACGCAGTAGTCCAAAATCCAGTCAAAATGGTCAGAGAACAAGCCATGTGTTTCAAAAATGAAAATCCCCCCAACTCACAAACTCGCCCGTATTTATTACCTTTTTGTCATCTTTCAACAAAGGCAAGCAATGAGAAGGGAGAGAAGAAACAAACCCTTTTTTCTTATCAGGATGATAAAAGTTTTTAGTCAGTTTGTACGCTGGACTGGCTTCTGAAAAAAAAAAAAAAAATGTGTGATGAGAACAGAGAAGAAGGAGCTGCTTGGCCCAAGTGGGGGGCACGCGAAGTCTGAGAAATTCAGAGTTTTCAATTATCAACGTGTCCGTCGGTTATTGGTGTTGTCATTTTCACTTGCCAAAGTTAAAAAAGGCCAGTAAAAGCGGCTTTGACTTGCTTTCCGTTGCAGTTATTATAATCATGTTTTTGCTAATTAACAAAACAATGAGAAAATATTTTTACTTTTTATATTATTATCATTATCATTTTTACAACTATTAGTATAATGATATAATAATAGTAATAATAGTAATAATAATAATAATAATAATAATAATTTATAAATCAAAAAATAAATCAAAAAACCTATGCTTTAATTTATAAATCAAAAAATAAATTTTAAAAAATCCTTTTTAATTGAAAGAGTTAAATCCCTTCTTCCATTCTAGGTAAACATCTTTTTTAATAATCATAAGTCTTTAGCTTCTATGTAATTACAATGCGTAAAAGTCATTAAATCTAAAAAATAAATAATTTTAATTTACAACAGTCAATAATAAGAAGGAGAGAAATATGAATAAAGAAAAAGAAATGCACATATTTGCTTATAGGTGACTAGCCTAGGCCCATTCAAAGGAAAAATTAATATATTTTTTTGTTTATTAATAATTATTATCTTAATTTAAGTTTTTTAATTTATAACTTAATTAAAAATTTATTTAATAAATGATTGAAGGCCCAAGCCTGGCCTAAGCTCAGGCCTGCTCAGGTTGGGCTGACTTTCACAAGGCTTAGACCTAGTATCAATTGAATGAGTTTGGGCCTAGGTTTAAGAAAACTTGACCCAAAGCCATAAATTGCTAACCGTATATCCACAGGATTACTCCTAGATTTCATGAATTATATACATATAATCCAATAAAATGATTTTAGGAAATATAAAAATTACGGATAGAGAACTAAATTAATGACCCACTAAATTTTATTGTAGAAATTTTTGGGTGGATAATTAGACTGTGTAAATTAACTTAGAAGTTATGTTGATATAATTTTTTTAACTTTTATAATAAAAAATTTATTATATCTTTAATAATGTTATTAAAATTATTATGTAAAAATTATATGTATTATATTTTTTAATTTTTATTTTATAGTTATAAATTTTTTTACCATAACTATAATAAAAAAAAAAAATACAGTGCTTCAATTCTAAACAAGCACAGTGTCCCATGAATCAAAGATGAGTCAGCGGCATTGGTATTGATATGAGAAAAGGAGTGCATTTTGCAGTTTTATTTAAGAAAGATGAGAGTAGAAAAAGACACGAAAACCTTTGGGAATTGCAATGGTTTGGAGGAGTCGAGAGAGAGAGAGAATCAGTACAAGTCTTTTGGCAGTGATTGTTCAGCAGCTTATTTCTTTTTCATCAGTGTTGTTAAGTACCGTGCGGGACGGGCATCCTTTTAAGGAGTATTGAGGGAGGGGCCCTAATGTTTGTTGACATTCTCCAATGCAAAGGCTCTCTTTTTTTTTTTTTTCTTTTTTTTTAATTAAAAAAAAAGAGTTGCCGCTTGCCTCCCTGCCTGCTTGCCTGCCTGCCTGCCTGCTCGCTCTTCCTATACCATGCTTGACCTAACATAATGAGTAGATCTGTAGGTCACACTACTTCTCTTCTCATATGGACAATTTTTTTTTTCTTCTTTTTTTCTTAAGGGGTTCTTGGTCCATTGGTCTCTATATGGTCCCCGTTCTAAAACCTGAAGGTTACTTTCTCTTTATTCAAATTTTCCCTCCATGAAATGCCATTTTTTTTTTTTTTGGCAATCTTGCACTTGTCAATTTTCCCGCCGTTTTTTTTTTTTTAAAAAGGTAGTGGGGAAACTAAGAAATTGGGGCAAAGTTCTCTTTAAAGCAAGATGGCCCAAATTATCATTGGCCCAGTCTATATTTTACGAGTTAGTTTATTAATTCTTATTTTGTTCAATTTCGGCATTGTTTATGATTAACTGATGGGGGCCTCAAACATTTTAAGTGGAGAACCATATAGATTTTGCTTTTGTATATTAATAAAACAACATGGAGAATAAGTTCTGCTTTCAGTACCACTCATATATATTAATATATGCTGCAATAATTTACAAGAACACAGTAAAATTAAATTAAAAAAATATAAAAGTTATCAAATTGGAGGAATGGCCATAGTGTGGGCATTAGATGCTTTCTCATCTGACGTGAGACTTAATCTATTTAAGCAACACGTAAGTTCACACTTCAATGCACCACAGGCAGGAAGTTCACTCGGGGGTTCCAAGAACTAATCAGCAAATATGCTTGACAAGATGATGAGCTATGGCCCCAAGCGCTATGCCGCCCACGAGGAGAACTACGCCATGGACCATGAGTACTACTCGAGCATGCAGATGATGCCACCCGGTCATCACAACCACATGAAGCAACACGCGGCTTTCGATCATCATAATAGGTATCCGTATCAAGACATGCAGCACCACTACCAAAATAGTAGCTACAGTGCTCATGCCTCGGCCGGGAGGCGTATGTCGCCGTATCACGACGACCACATGATGATGACGATGATGAATCACGGTGCATGGCCCGCTGCTGCCGATGGGAGAGTGATGAGGATGCAATGCGAGAGCCGCGACGATCGCTTTGGCGGCGGCATGCACAATGGCCGCCACAAAGTTGAGTGGAAGAATCTCTGATCAGGGCCAAAACAAACCCTAGCTCGTTAATAACGTCATCAAAATAAATTAACGCTTGGTGTGTTGTGTTTGCTTCTACTGGTACCCTAATATAATAAATAAAAATGTGTTGTTTCTAAGTACTTGAATCTCAAATAAGATATGACAGAGCGACTGTTGGTAAAATATACTACTATAGCCGTTGCTTCGATGGCGTGAACAAAACAATGTAATTTAATGTTTAGCACAAAATCAACTGAGTATTGAATTCTTATTTTATTTGGCATTGATGGTAGTGTATTATTATTATTATTATTATTAGGAGCCCCTTAAGTTACTTTTAAATTATTTTGAATGTAATTTATTCAATATATATGTGTGGAGTAAGTTATATTCAAAGTAATTTAGTATTTATTCTATTATTAGTATCATCGTTTATATGAGATAAAAAAAAAATCTGTCATTTGGATTCTAACAAATACTCTTTTACCTCAATTTCTCAAGACATATATTAAAAAAAAAATCCATAATTGCAGTTTTTAGAATTTGTAGGGCAGTTTGCTTCTCACTGCAACTTAATGGACTGTGTAAATGCAAATGCAACAATTCACATGGCGTTTTTTTTTTTTTTTTGGGTAACTTTCTTGTGTACGCGCACTCACACAGATTGTTAATTTGGGCCCCCGGGGGGGGGGGGAATCCTTTATTTTAATTTACGTTATATACAATAAAATTAACGATAAGACAATTTTTGTTATTTTCCGTTACTAAAATAATAAATAGTAGTTTATGATTTTATTTAGAAAACATTACTTAAAAAAGGAAAAAGAAAAAAAGGTCTTAATTATGGAAAATAATTGTCAGTTACTCTCAATTTCTATGTTAATTTTTGTTTGCGAAAACAAGGGCAACGTTTCGGTCATTGCACAATTAAGAAACGAATTAACTGAACGGCATTTTCCGTTATTTTACTTGCGGTTGTATTGGATTGTCGCTAAACCGATCAGACGGAGGCAAAGAGAAATTCATTCGCGCATTTTCACATGTAAGTGGTGGGCTTCGGACAAAAGGCCAGATCAGCCTCCAACTTAACTAAAACTTCTCTTGGTAATAATAAATATTAATACCAAACTATCGTTTTTTTGCCTTTTTTTTTTTTCATAATATTACAAATGTCTGTGTGGTGTAAAAAGTCTGCTGCTAATTGTCAAGTCTCCGCGAGTCTTTGGACTTCGCTTGATTCACGGGGATGGTATTTTCTCATTTTATATGTGCCTATTTGCTTATTTATTCTTTCTGGGCAGTGAATGAGATCTGGGTATCTTTGTTGTAATGCAGGTAACATGAAATTTTGATTCATATTTATCCCCCGTCTCCTGTATTTTCTTGAACTTATCAGATTTTGTTAGAGTTTAGGCCTTATGTTAAGTTCATATGTTGACTTACACTGTTGGTTTTTGTAATTGTATTGCAGGTTTGTACATCCTTGTCTGGTTACAAAGGTGTGGTGCTTGCTTGCTGTAATTGGGGTTTTTAGTTTGTGGGATTGTATTTTGTAGTGATTGTGTTTAATGTTCTTTGTTGTAAGTTTGCTGAATTGGGTTTAGTTGAGTGAGGAGTTAAGAATGATTGGGAGAAAATATTCGGGTGTGCCATCATTTCTTTTGGTGCTTTTGGCACTAGGTTTTTTCTTTGCTACTTACAATTTGCTGACAATGGTAACTCAAAATAAGGTTGCCAATGAAATTGGTAATTCGAATCCCCTAACTCAGATGCCTGAGAAGACAGGAGGAGGGAACTCCAATATGAGATTTCATGTTGCCCTTACCGCAACTGATGCTGTTTATAGCCAATGGCAGTCTCGGATCATGTACTATTGGTATAAGAAAGTAAAAGACATGCCCGGATCAGGCATGGGGACATTTACGCGAATTTTGCATTCAGGAAAGGCTGACAATTTGATGGACGAGATTCCATCTTTTGTTGTTGATCCTCTTCCGGAGGGTCTTGATCGGGTGAGGCTCTTTCATCTTTGCAATTTCAGTTTCTTTTGATTTCATTTTGTTTATGTTTTCATCATCATTCAACATGCCTCCATCATAAGTGTCTTTGTGCCCCATTTTAAGCTTTAGATTCATCCTGAACTTCATATATAGTGTATGTTTAATCCTGGGAATGGTTCTTCTGTATCCAACAAGTGTATTGCTCAGGGAATCCTATAGAGAAAACAAAGTTTCTGGGATGCACTAGTTTCCCAAAGAGTATGTTTTCTGCTATTTTTCTAAAGTAAAAAGATTTTCCTTAGGCTCTACGCAAACCCTGGCCCCATCTCATCTTTGCAATTGACATTAAAAGAACTACTCTGCATATATGTAGCATGCCTTTATTATAAGCTTTTTATTAATTAATTTGATGGTTTGAATGAGTTTTTGATATTTACTTATGACCTCTGCTATATTATTCAATTTAAAATCGCTATAGTTTAGGTAAAATTGGAAGTTTCAGGACTTGAAATATGATTCCATCCCTATCTTATGTTGAACTACAGAGTATTCATATATGTTTAACCAACAATGTACTTTCTGTACGTGGATTAATGTTGTGATTTATAACATCAAAGTATAACCAAACAATATATAAAACACCTTTTGTTTACAAACAAAATAATTTTGGGGTGCATATGGTTCTATTTTAGCTGGTTTGGCATTCACCACGTGATTGTAAGTTGATGAGTTTTCTGTTTTGAGAAAATTTTACAGTTAACATGTGCAATCTGATTTCACGGAGGTGTTATATACTAGAGATTCAGTGATAATTCTTTCTGGTGAACTGTTCAGGATCATCTTTCTTTCCCAAAACCAAATTCATTACAATTTTTGTTTTTTTCCCAATATCAAAATCATTACAATTTTTGTATTTCTCAAGCGAAATGAAAATTATCCTGTGCTCCACCAATCATGATACTGGAGGTTTTGTTTGTGTATGCACGTGCATTTGTGGTTTATGTGCCTGCTTTCAATCATGTGTATGTGCTAATATATGTTTTTAAGTTGTACTTCTGTGATTAAAGATCGACATACTTGATGTATCTAATGGCTGATAGACAGCTGATGTATGAATGCACCGAGGTCACTAAATTTTTGTTTTCTTATTGTCATCAACATCATGGATTTTGCTGTAATATACGCTTACCAGTTCTTTTTCTTTTTGCTTAACTGAGCTTTATTTTCTTGCCTATTCAGGGTTATATAGTCTTAAATAGACCCTGGGCCTTTGTGCAGTGGCTGGAAAGGGCAACTATTGAGGAAGAGTGAGTGCCCTGACTAATATTTGTTCTTGTTTTCTTCACTTATCCTCTGTGAAACCAACAGTTGGTACTTGTGATCTATACCCCTTTTTCTCCAGTATGTTAAAACTGAAAATGGTAGATTTCGTAACTGATGCAGATACATCCTAATGGCAGAGCCTGACCACATATTTGTAAATCCTTTGCCGAACTTGGCCCATGGAAACCATCCAGCTGGGTTCCCTTTTTTCTATATTAAACCGGCTGAACATCAGAAAATCATTAGGAAATTCTATCCTGAGGAAATGGGTCCAGTGACTAATGTTGATCCAATTGGGAATTCTCCTGTAATTATTAAAAAGGTGGTACTCATTGCTTTTAGTAAGTGCTCAAAATTTTGCATGACTAACCATGAAACTTCCGTAAATTTTCTAACTTTACTCTGAAAAATTCAGAGCTTTTTGAATTGATGTCCTTGAAGTTTTTGCTTTACTGTTATCAATAGCACATTATTCTGAGGCTGGCTGTCCACTTCACTTTCTCTTTCATAATTTTATTAAATTAACGTGAATAAACATAAATTATGTTTTTCAGTATTTGCTGGAGGATATCTCACCTACATGGCTGAATGTTTCTTTGCGAATGAAAGATGACCATGAGACTGATAAGCAGTTTGGATGGGTGCTGGAAATGTGAGTAATCCTTAAGAAAGTTTCACCTTCTTTTTGATGGTTCTATATCTTAGGATGGATGATCTGGATTTTTATGTTACTTGTATTTCTTGTTGCTCTCAGGTACGCATATGCCGTGGCATCTGCATTGCATGGTGTGCGGCATATACTTCGTAAAGATTTTATGCTACAGGTTCTGTAGATACATATTGCAATATAGTGGGTTTTGATCTTTGTTTGGTTTGTTTACTGTGTCCTTAAGTCAGACATTTATAATAATCTTGCATCCTCGTGTGTTTTCAGCCACCATGGGATACTGAAGTTGGGAAGAAGTTCATACTCCATTATACTTATGGTTGTGACTACAATTTGAAAGTAAAACGATTTCTCTCGCTCTTGCTGTCAATCTCTCTATCTATCTATCTATCTATCTATCTATCTATATTTATTTATTTACTTATTTCTTGATAATATGGACTTAAAATAACCTGAATTCTTATTACAATGTCGCTTTAATCCAGGGAGAGTTGACTTATGGAAAAATAGGGGAATGGCGTTTTGATAAGAGATCTTTTCTTAGGGGTCCTCCACCGAAAAACCTCTCCTTGCCCCCTCCAGGGGTTCCTGAGAGTGTGGTATGTCCTGTAAATTTTACTTATTCTGGGGCTACTTGGAAAAACCAAATACTGGAACTAGTTGATACTTATTTGTAAATGCATTTTGATAAGATATTTTTCTTTATGGTCCTCCACCAAAAAACCTCTCCTTAACCCTGAGAGTGTGGTTTGTCCAACCAAATACCGGAACCAGTTGATATTAATTTGTAAACTTGTGGGAATGATGTCCAACCAATGATCTTTGAGCACACTTCCTTCATTTTTGTTTCTGATTAAAATACCCAGGATCCAGATAACATAATATTTAACCGGTTGAAGGTGTCCCCTTGAAATACGTCCTTCTTTTTCTTTTATTATGTTAAATTCTTGCAATGAACTTAGTGAAACTGTTGTGCTAATCATGCCAATGAATAATTCAGCCCCCTAATGTTTGTTCTCTGTTACATGGTTCTGCAAATTCTCCAAAAGTTAAAATCAATAAATTTTGTATTAGTTCTAGTATTTTGACCTAAATATTCTATATTTTGTTGCCTCAATTGTAGAACCTTGGCTCCTGCCAGAGCATGTGTATTTTAACCATGATAAAGCCAACATTCCCAATGATTTCTGCAGGTGAGACTTGTGAAGATGGTGAATGAGGCAACTGCTAATATTCCAGGGTGGGATACGGTAACTAGAGGCTGAGATCAGGTGGTGGAATTTTTTGTTCGGTCAATGATACCGGAATTTTCCAGAAAAGAATTGTTGATACTAATTACAGGTGATACAAAGAGGTATAGATGGAGAAGAGAAATCTGCAAGTCAAATTAGGGATTATTGATCAGTGATACTAGTTATATAGAAAATAATAAAAAAAAAAAGTGCATGAAGACCCCCCTTAATCTTGTGTTCTCATATCTTTTACATTCAGCTTGTATACTTGAGTTTTGCTTGTGGACTGTTTTACACCTGTAAATTAACTACTAGTAGATGTTAGATTTTCTAGAACTTTGTAATGATTAATGGAGAGAGATCCCATTATTGATATTGCTATAAGAAAATAATTTATGCATCTAATGATACATTATATGTTTCTGTGTGGCCCTTTATACATAAGATTTTTGTTTATGGAGTTTTGGTTGAAGGTTTCGGTGATCTTGTAGTGAGGGAGGGCTTCATTTGAACAATTTGTTCTACATCAACTCCCATTTTTAAAGCCTGAAGCCCTGCATCGAAGAAGCGCTTCACCGCATCTTCCATGTACTCTTTCCCATCTTTTACAGTCATATCCGTGCCTATCTTGTCTGGAAAACTCGTCAAAACATGATCTCCTTTCAGCACAGCCGCCAGTTGCATCAGCTCCTGTTGGAATTCGCTGAGCTTGGCGTTTTCGTTGGCCTCTCCCTGCCTGATCTTCATCGGAGTTGGGAGTTGCTCTAGAATACATGAAGAAATAAACCAGTAAGCACAAACAAATAATGAAGATAGACTAAAGCGGAAGTTTTGCCAAGCAGCTGAGTTCTGGTAGCTCAGCTGTGAAAGAGACCAAAAGAAGCTTAGCAGGAACCTGGGCAATCGGTTCTGGGTGTTGTTCTAGTTTGAACAATGCCTTCAAAAGTTCCAGCCCATGCATCCCTTTTTGTCAGAAAAGGTGCGGAGAGGTTGAACAACTTCTTCACCGTGGCCGGAATTGAAGAATGTTCGAATTCTGAAGTTGCAAACGGTGATCCATTGGGCCCATGAACAACTGCAATTTTTTTTTTTTAAACAAACAACAAACGAACACCATTCAAATATTACAAACAAATAAATAAAATCACTCAAAAGACACAAATCTGATTAATAATCTCCTAGATCGCTTTAACATCTATTTCTTATTTTTTTAATTTAATTTTTAATTTTTAATTAATAATCTCAGCAGAGGGGATTTTCGTTTGAAGACCAAGAAACCATAAAATCAGTGAGACTAAGAGGGCCAACAGTAAGGTTCATAACGAACAAACCATAAACTTGAACTTGTGTAGGTTCTAACTAAACTCTAAAAACTCAAGGGACACCAAAATGTAAAATTTACATGGAGATAGTAAATTTTTCAATTGAATCCCTTATTTTTATTTTATTTTATTTTTTCCTTGGGCTTCTAAGAGGGGCAGAGTATTTTTCCTAAACGCCAAATTGCAAGCGCTATCTATCCTCGCAACTTTTGCTACAAGGATTAAGCTACTCAACAAGGCCACAACAACTTTATGACATGTCGGTTAAGAAAATCGACAACAATGGCGAGCACCATTTTTTTTTTTTTTTTTGGGCGGGGGGGGGGGGGGGGGGTGGGTGGTTAGCTTTCTCATTACACTGGTTTGACAATTGACATTGCATTATTAGAAGGAAGAAAACAGATTGGAAATCCTTTTCAGTTTTCAGCTTTTGAAAAAGCAGTGGGAAATACAAGGCTGGATTTTGACTTGCACGTACTCAAAACAACTCACACACAAATGGCATCCGCTGGAGATGTACTACCAAATCTATTACCGAAAAAATAAAATACTAGACATGGAAACATCATGCTTTTTTAAATAATTCTTTTGTAATAACATTCCATTATTAACTTTGAAAAAATGTAACAAATTTTTTACTTTTTTTATAAAAAAAAAAAAGAAAATAACCAAATTAAGTTGACAAGTGTTTCATGTGTACTTACCGGTGCCCTTTTCAATCCAAGGAGAGACCGCAATTGTAGGAACCCTAACTCCCAACCGATCAAACTTAAAGAGAAACGGTTCGGGCCCCACAATGCCGTCAGGGCTGGGCACCCCACTGACGGGCGTCGGCACGTGATCATAGAACCCACCGTGCTCATCGTACGTGATCACGAACAAAGTCTCATTCCACTGCGGGCTGGCCCTCAGCGTTTCGTACACCTCCTTCACGAACATCTGTCCCTGGTACACGTCGTGTGATGGGTGGTCATCATTGCCCGGCTCACTCTTAGTGTCCGTGTACCGCTGCTCCACCACAACATAGCCCGGAAGCTTGCCGTCTCTTGCGTCTTTCTTAAACGACGTGCCGTACGGATGGAACTTTCCCCAGTACTTGATCTTTCTCAAGTTCCGGTAGAATAATGTGGCCGGAATATTCTGGTAGTATATTCCGAAGGAAATTCCGGCGTCGTCGAGGTTCTCGAAAATCGTTCTTTGCGGGTAGCCTTTGATGAGCTTCGCCGGAATGTTGCTCGTGGCTCCCGCCGACGTCCCGGAGTGTACGTACAGCCGGTTCGGTTGGGTCGACGATGGCACAGAGGCAAACCACCTAATAATAATTCATTAACATTATTAGCATAGAGATTATATATGTTACACTGATATTATATTCATGTGATTTTATAAAATTTCTTAAAATGCCGCCGTATCAATTAAACTTCATGCATTGACTCTAACGTTATTGATTGTTTAATGAAGAGTATGCACTGTCAAGGAGAAAACTACGTATTATTCAAAAGAATTTTACCAAAACTTTCAAAAGGTGGTAACTAGAAAGCACTAAATTTTTAAGTCCTTTTCGCATCAATTGCCACGTTAGCTTAAATAGAGATTAAGCTAATACTAATTAGAAAATTAGAGATAGTGAGAGTATTTCCCACCCTCGTAATTAGAAAATTAGTTGCATCTGGTACGGAAATCCTCTAGAACTCAAACAATCCGAATTTTTATTTATGTTCTGTTTTTCTTCAAAAATTATAGTATGGGTTAATTACGAATTATTCCTTGTGAATTTATCACCTTTAAACCATCATTATATCTCAGAAAATTTTAATTTACCTCCTATTTTTGTTGAGAAAATAATTAAAAAAACAAAAAAAAAAACAAATCATACTTTGCTACTTTATTATCCTAACATCATTTCATAGCGCAGACCAGTTTTGTCTGTGAAAATTTCGACACTACTCAGTGCAAATGACAATTAAACCTTAAAATACAAAATTACCCTTTTACCCCTAACAAGTTAACAAGTGCGAGTTAGAAGACTCACCTATCAAAGACCGCAAATTCAGAAACAAGGGTCTTGTAAACAGCGACCATATCAGGATCAAAGCCATTCATGACATTGTGAGACATGTTCAAAGACGGATCCATTGAGAAAGCTTGCTGGGCGAACCCGTTCATTGGCGGGTGATCCGAGGAGGTGTCGTTGGACCCGAATATCTGCTCCCTGATGGCCTGAAACGAGTGGCCAGGATCAGGGTCCACGAACTGAGCCTGGTTCTTGAAGAAGAAACGCTGCGACTTCGGATCAGTTGTGGATAACGGGTTCCACTCCGACCCATCAACGCCGTTGATTTCAGGGTTGAGCTTCTTCATCCATCCGATCATGTGATCGAACGAACGGTTCTCCATCACCAGCACCACGATGGTTTTGATTGGGCTCGTTGCATGGATGACATTGTTGCCGTGAACAATTAAAAACAAGATTAAGAAAATGAAGCTTGTTCTTGAAAACATTCTTTCGTTTTTGCTTTTCTTTTGCATGAAGAAGAAAGGAATGTGGATATGAATATGAATACGAATATGAGAATGATAATAATAAGAATATGTGAGTGTGAGTGCCGTGAGCTGATTTTTTATTTTGTGTGTAGAAGAAGATAGAAATGCAATAATGTCTTAAATAGGGTGCCATTTGTCTTTTTGCAGTCTCGTGACAAATTTTTATCTTTTACTTATTTGTTCTCTTTATTTTTTTTTTAATATTGCCGAAAAATTACGTTACAAAGACGGGCATCGGCAGCATTAATTGATTTCACATTAGATTTTTTCCTTTTTTCTTTTTCTTTCTGCAATTTAGTGATGAAATTTTAAAAATAAAGGAATATATTCAATTAAAAATTATAAATAAATATTGAAGGAGTAATGAGGCAACATTGTTCGCCTTCCAGTGAGCGATAATTATACGAGACACTACTTAATTAATTGATCTATCACTTTAAAATTATTTTTTACAAGTCATAAAATTCTATCACTTATTCAGATGCTTAATTATGATATAATGGACACTATCAATAATCACTAAATCATTTTTCAACATTTAAGAATTTATTATGAATTTTTCAAAATCTCCTATCGACAGTTAAATATGATGTTGAAATATGATGTTGAATGTATAAAATGAGGAATTAAATACCTAAATGGTAACAATGAGAAATATTAGACACGAAAACGTCGATCTTCCTATTTAAGCTTGTGGAATTGCAGGTGGCAAAAAGGAGAAAGTCTAATAAGACTAACTTCCATAAATAGGCAATAATAATAATAACAATAATTTTATTAATCAGTAAATGACCGCAAATACTGCATTATTTATTGCGGGTACACACATGCAGAGATTGGACGTGCAATGCAAATGTGTTATCTCTTAATTGATTTTGCACAACAATTATTATAATCTTGAAAATTAAAAGAGACCATCGGCACTAGTGCAACGGTGCTGCTCTTTATTGCTTCCCAATCATAATCATAAGTGGTGTTGTTTTGACTTTTAAAACAACCCATTTCTTTTTTCTGGACATATTGAGATGTTGATCCTTTAAGTAATTAGTTTATAGGTTGCTAATGCATTGCCTGATTTAATTTAATCTTTTTAGTTAGCGTTGTTCATTTGACATTATTATTATTTTTTATTGAGTTTAAAACTGAAAACGCGTTCAATGCTACATATTATAACCTGGAAATAATAAAAATAGTTAAAATATATCTTATGTGATTTTTTAAATATCATTTTGGAGGCAGGATATTTGAAAACTGGGATGTGAGATAAAATGAGAAAAATAAAGAAAATAATAAGTATTCCGTTATTTTGCCAAAATTTATTATTGCATTTCATCTCTTTCCCTCTTTTTTTTTTTTTTTTTTTTTGGTTTCGTATATAACTAAAATCGTAGTGGATTTAGAAGGAAAGTATCCAAACCATTGGATCAAAAAATGTAAATGAAAAGAAGTTTGGTTGCTTCCCGTAATTAACTGAGTCTTGGAATAAATGAGTAACAAAGCAGATAAAGATAAATCCCTATTTGTAGCAATGCAAAATTTTCAGCACGGATAGATGTGAAATACCGAAATGCCTGTAAAATGCTACTTATATTATGGATAAATGCACAGACGATAATAAAAATTCACTAATAATTATCTGATTAATTAAGCTTCGGCTCTATAAACAAAACATTAAAAATTGCATCATCTATAGGGGATCAAAGTTTATAGATAAGACTGAACATGGAATAGTGAGCACAAAAATTTAAATCCTCTGATAAATCAATAATATTATACTTCCCTCCAATTAATAATATATCAAGTGATTTTATTACGTATTATATATTATTTGATTATTGAAAGATATATTTTCTCTATATATCTTTACAGGATAAGAAATTCAGAAAGTTAAATCAACTTTTCAGTCTCCTACCTGTTTCAGATTCGAACTCCACTAATCGGAGAAAGAAAATGATGGATTTTTATAAGGAGAAATTATTTGTTTGAGAATAGATCGCAATCCAATTCGGATTAGGATTTATTGTCATAATCAATCAATCAATGTATGTCTAAGTCACGGAAAATGAAAAGCACATCCCCATAAGGCATGATGAGCGCGACAATTATTTAGGCATTGACATATGATGATTAGTAGTATTAAAAAATGGAGTATTAACAAGGATTGATGTTCAAGTTTTAGATATATAGAATATGTAGAAGAATATTCTAGTTTAATGTAGGGAACCTACTCCACAAGCTTAGAATAACACAAATAATAAGAATTAACACATAAATGTCTCAATGAGTTTGAGATTTCACGGGGCTCTATCTTAAATGAAAAAAATTTAAAATAATTTTTAGAAAATAAAAAAAAAATAATCCTCAAATTTTTAATGGAATAGAGTTTGATTTTGTACCCCCAACTCCATTCCTACTCCAATTTCTATTATATATTAATTATTTTATTTTTTATTTTATCAATTACAATATTAATTAATATTTTTTTATTTTACTTTATATAAACAAGTTATAACTAAAAAAAACTCTACAATATAAATTTTATTCACACTAAAACATTATTATGTTATCTTTTCTATCTTAAGGTACTGCTCTCTTTAAGCATTTTTTTAATTTTAATATCATTTCAAAATATTATTTCAATTATTTCAAAAATTTAAAAAATATTTTATAATATAGTAATGATTTATTTAATTCTTTAATTTTTAATTTATTAAAATTATATATTTATATCTATTATAAAATAAATAAATAAAAATAAGATAAGGATGTGAGAATTATTTCTTATATGGGCCTTCTCCATCCCCGCCACACTAAAATTATTAAGAAATACAATAAAAAATAAGGACCAGATTTTTAATGAAATAGGAAATGGTGCAGGGCTCCCTAACCCCACCTTACCCTATCCTACTCCACCTCTTTCGATTGTCATCCTAAACTAACATGCTCTCTATTAATTTTTAAATTTTTATAGGGATTTTCTTTTATAATTTAATTTTTAATGAACTGTCATGTGTAGTTCTCATACATTGGACCAGGGTGGGTCCACTAGGCTCAAACCTGGGCCGTCCTTCTCGCCGTGCCCAAATTGGGTTTCTTGCTAACCTCTGTGTTTTGTTTTGGAAGCCAGACTGCAAGTGGGTGTGTTCATTGTCGGTTTTAGAATTTTTGGGGTCCTAGGTCATTTTTAGGCCTACCCTCGATGATTGGAAGGAAGGGAAGCAGCTTCTTTAATGATATTAAACTGACGATCTATAATAAAAATCAGTTGGCAGCATAAGCCATCCCTGCCTGCACAATAAGTGTCGTCAATATCCCAATGGGTATTTGTGATGATATCGAGAAAGTAGTAACTAACTTCTGGTGGGTAACAAAGAATGACCAAAAAAAAAAATAAATAAACAAAGACATTCACTGGTCGAGGTGGGATCAGCTGAGTCAAAGTAAGAGTACTGGAGGAATGAGGTTTTGAGACTTTTCGAGCTTTAATCAACCATTAGTACCAAAGCAGGGCTGGGGGCTGTTGAAATGTCGAGATTCCTTAGTGGCAAGGGTGGTGCAAGCTAGATACTACCAGGATAAAGACTTCATGAGTGCAAAGCTAGGCTTTAACCCATCCTTTGTGTGGAGGAGTATCCTCTGGGGAAGGTAGATCATTGGTACTGGTACTAGGTGGAGGATTGTAAATGGCCACCAAATTCAAACTCACAAGGCTAATTGGATTCCTAAGCCCTTAACCTTTAAACCAGTGTTCATTGTTGCCAGCTGATAGCCTGGTTTTTGAGCTAATAAATAAAGATAACCAATGGAATGAGAGGTTGATATACAAACATTTTAATAAAATGGATGCTGATAAAATAATAGAAATTCCTTCGCCGAGAAAACTAAGGGAAGACGAACTTATTTGGCACTACGACAAGAAAGGCCAATACACTGTCAGGAGTGGATATCGCACAGCCCTCAGATTAAAGTTTCCAGCAATGCCATCAAGTTTTGAGGTTAAGAAAAGTCAATGGAATATGATATGGACTCTTGCATTGTCGGAAAAGATCAGAATTTTTGGGTGGAGGGCAGCAAAAAATCTCCTCCAATCAGCTAAATATTGCTGGAAGCGAAGGATAATCCAGAAGCCGATTTGTCAGGTATGCAAACTTGGGTCGGAAAATGTTGTGCATGCATTAGTAGAATGTAAGAAGGCTAAGAAAATTTGGAGGCTTACTCATATAGAAAATGACATTCAAAAGGCTGCTGATGGTAACGATTTTCTGGGTGATATGGAATGCAAGGAATCAGATGCTTTTCAAAGGAACTGAGAGCCCTCAGGTGCTAGTTGCTAAAGCTGAGGCAATGATCGAGGCTTTCAAAAGGATTCAACAACTAAAACGTGAACACCAAGAAAATCAGCAAGGGCTGCCTAATCAGATTTAGAGTCCTCCCCAAAGAGGTTACGCTAAAGTCAATGTAGATGCGGCTACTAGTTTAGAAAGAAAAGTTGCAGGTTTGATAGTTATTATTAGAAATGAGGATGGGATTGTCTTAGCAGCAGCAATAAAGGTTAGAAATTTATTTTTGGAGATGTCTCCGATGCCGAGACAGAAGCAATGGAATGGGGCATGCTGATTGCAAAAGAGGTTAAGGTTGAAGACTTAATTGTTGAATCAGATTCGCAAGGAGTAGTCAGCTTAGTGAACAACAAGCAGGGCAGCAAAACCGAGATCTGTTCGGTAGTTTCGGAAATCCAGAGCTTAATGGAAAATTTTAAGCAATTTAGTTTCAAGTATGTTAACAGATCTTGCAATGGTATTGCCCATTTTTTAGCTAAATTAGCTCTAGAGAAATGCGTAATTGCTGTATGGAAGGGTACATATCCTTCACAATTGATGTATCTCTTTTCTTCTTCGAATTAATCAATCTTTTCTTTTCAAAAAAAAAAAAAAATCCTGCACAGCACAATTTCAATCTTGTTGTCTTAGACCTAGCTAAAATTGTACACATTGAATTGAAATAATTTAACAGTAATTTGGATTTGACTCTGAATTCCCCATTCCATTATTTGAAGCATAATGATTGGAATATAAAAATAAATTATTTAATAACCGGTTTAATATAATTAATAACAGATAATTTAATAAATTTAAATGATATAAATTTTAATATAAAAAATAATATTATATACTTTCCAGTTTATACTCCGAACACTATATTATATTATAGTTCAATGTATTCTAATATAAAATACCATAATACAATACAATTAATACAAATAAAGTTGAAGTGCTAAACCCACCCCCTATGCATGAAAATGTCACACTAAATTTCTCATTTCATTTCTCAATTTTCTTATTACATATCTGAAGCGTCCGATATCTCCCTCAACATTTACGTTGCACATAAATTTTAGTATACTTTATTATCTTATCTATCTTCCATTTTCTGATTATCTAATAACAACCGCACGGAGTTCACACTTCAAACAGGCCTCTTTTTCCCACTAGACATTTTATTGAGCTCGTTAGTACCAGAAGAGTACAGGAGGAGAAGTTGCTTTTCATATTGACTCAAGAGTCGCACAATTATGTAAATCTACAACTGATGTTAGTAGGAAGAAGCAAGCTTAGTTCTTCAATGAAAAATCTTATTTCTACACGTTGAAAATTCTGCCGCCGCATGCAATTTCTTCCCCCGCGTGCCTATCGGACCTCAAATGGGCGTTTGGCTTATAGAGGCCTCAATGGGAGGACAGCGCACGAAGAGAAAACAAAAGCAGCAGCAAATCAAAGTCGAAACAACTGATCTTTAGTTGCCCCTTCCTATATATCTTTCAAATTGGAACTTATCACAAGGCGGCAAAAACTAACTAAAAAATAACAAGCTGCAAGATATTATTCTGCACTTTATAGCAATTAAAAATCTCACACATAACAGTTGAAAATCAGACTAGACCAGACCATATTTATGACGTTTAAAAAGGGGAAAGTAGTTCCCCAGATTATTTCATTACACCAAGGTTTCTAGATCGACCTCAATTTCAACATGGAAGACCAAAGGTTTGCTGTTCTGTAGTACCACAAATCTTTACTCAAAAGCATTTTACGAATAAACAAGAGTTCTTGCCTCCCACCATCCAACAACTTCAGATAACCAGTGTGTGTATCTGGCAACCTTGCGATCAGATCTCTGAAGCTATCTGCATAGAACTAGTAGAGAATGCACTACGGATAATCAGGCTTGCCGGCTTATGATTGTAGCAGATATTCTGACAGCTTGACTATTTAAGAAAGTTCAGAAGCATAGCGAGTACACCATCTTACATTCCATCGCTTCCTTGAGACGAGCTTCAAAACCAATGAACGATCTTATTTACGACACATGCTATCCCCCATCCCATGTAACCTGATAAAGCATTTACTTCTTACAAGTTTATCATCATACAGATGTTTCCATACTTCCCTTCCTCCAGCAAAAGGGCTCAGTGATACCTGCATAAAGTGAAAGGCTGCGAAACTCTTGATACTTGAAACAGCATGCACACAAAATGTGCACAAATGCAATGCTGCTTAAATAGACATGACTTATGCAGACGTGTTATATACCATTATTTCTGATCCATACATATAATGCTCGCTCCCTTGCAAGTGCATTTTTGGATTTTTAACTTTACACAAACTTCAAGGAGCTAGAATAAGGCAATCATATAAGATGAACCATACAGATCATTTGCAGAGGACATGACTCTTAACCAACAAAAAATCAATCAGGTCAGAGATAAGTTCACAACGCCACAAAGAGATACTCAATTCATCAGAGTGATGCTTGTGTTTGTGTGGAGATTCCCCCCCCCCCCCCTCTCTCGATGAAGTATTTGTATTAATAAATAATGGACAATGTTTGTGCAAAGAATTAAAACAAATTTAAGATAAGGTAAAATCCAAAAACCACATTGATAGAAACTGATTCCAAACAACAAAGAATTGCATTTTCAACAATGAGTTCTAAACCAAACACAACTAAGTCTTGACCATACCACTTCCAGGAGAAGAATAGAAAAGAAAAAAAGGAATTATATATTTAGCTCATGTATCTCATATTTTCACTAGCATAGAACTCAATTCCATGATAAATTTTTCAAAACCTTAAACTCATTAAAAGACATCTAATAATTGCAGATATTATGAGTTGCACGTGAAATATTCAAGTTTGCACATTAATGTTTTCACTTCTAACAAGTATATTATCAGGAGTTTTAATACTACTAGCATGTGCATGCACACAGATAGTATATATGAAACATAGTCAGTATTAGAAAGAAACTCACTTCTGTAATAGCAAGTGCCTGCAAGAAGCCAAGGCCACCCATGCTCCAACAAACTAAAACTCATCAACACAAAAAATGGCTTTGAAGTTGGAGTTTAAATTCAGAAGCGAAAGGATGCAGTACATTCACCAGAATCTTTCTTAAAAACCTGAAAACCAAGAGAGTGATAGGCCATGACAGATCTCCAAGAAAAATATATAAAATAAGAAAAATAACAAAAGAGAACGCACTATCAAATCAAAATACACACATAAACCTTACCAGCTATGTTTTCAACTGATCTCACACGAAATAACGACCGGTCCAGATAGACTGTCCTTGATATTGCTCAGGCAGTGGAGTAAACTGGTTTCCATTTATGAGTTGCTGTTGCCGCAGCTGTTGTTCATGCTGCAATTTTAGATGCTCAACACTCTGGTACTCCTGCCATCCCTTCTGTTTTTCAGCATGGGATTGCACTGCCGGAAACTGCTTTCCAGGAAATGGGAAGCCTGTCCCAGCCAAGCCATTGCTGTTACTGACATACTGAGGGTTTGCATGTGATAAATAATTGACAGAACTACCAAGTCCAGGCCCTTTTGTTGAAGGTGGCAACTGATATCCGTCTAACCAACTGTAATCATCCATTAATGGATTCTCATTAGTGAACTCATAACTGGAAATGGGTGCAGTTACATGCTTAGAAGGAACTGGGCTGAAGCCAGGTGGAGGTCCCAGGTGCCTGACAGGTCGGCTAACTGGACTTTTTCTGGGGCCTGCGGGGAAAGCTGATGAGGGCTTCACAGCAGAACTGTCAGCAGTAACTCCCAATGATGCAATGGCATCAACCTTGGATGGTATAACAGCTTCTGGCCCATTTGAAAGACTATAGTGCATACTACTTGCATTGACATTAACAGATTGTTGGATGGGAACTGTCCTTGCTGCAGGAAGTGAAGGGCCTATGTTTTCCAACATCTCATGTTTCAGCACACGCCCATTTTCCGGGAGCCTCAAACCTTTCAAGCTATTAGCTAGAGACACTTCTTCCATAAGCTGCTTTGGAGCAAGCGGCTGAACTGACTGCAGATGTTGAGGCAGAATATTGCAAACTGATACAGGTAGAGGTAAACTAGCATCATAAGTAGACTGCTGGCGAAGGTTGTCTTGAGATGTTGAAACAGAACCAGCATAAAATTGCAGATCACCTACAGCAGCATTATGGCCAGGCGTAAAGCCATCATAGGACATCCACGTCGAACCAACCACATCAGCTCTCTTCTCAGTAACTGTTGGCTTAAAAACAATGACCTCATCCTCCTCCTCCCCATCGATATACAGTTGTGGCGCCTGCACAACCCCCAAATTCATCTCTTTCTCAGCTTGATTTTCTAGAATTAAATCATTTGTTTTGGGCATGTCTGAGGAGGTAAAGGTGATGTCATCCAATGGCTCAGTACCAACAACAAATTTTTTCACCTTTGAATCAAAACAAACTGGTTTTTGGTCAACCGTTATTACGTTTGCAAGAGCCTTCCCAGCTGCGAGAATCCTTTTGATACGATCTTTCCTTTCCTTATTACCATCACCTCCAAAAGAGTGCTTCCTAGAGAAATCTAAGATAGACTGTGCAGGAAGAAGTGGCAAGAACCCTCTTAACTCAATATCCTCCCACAATGCTAGTCGATTTTCAGTTTCCCCTTCATCATATCTGCTCATATTGAAAAAGCAAGTCAAATCTTCATCATCAGAAATTGACATTGGCCCACGCGACAATATCTTATTCAGGAAGGATATGCACTGGTTCCAAAATTTTGACCTAACAGTTGCCTGCCTCTCGTCTGCATCACTGTCAGAAGCAATATCAGGATAGCAGGCCAACCATTCTACAAAAACCAAAACACCAGGTAAGAGGTAACTTGAAGAAGGATCACTCAGCTGTGTACATCTCTCTATTATATGCCCCATCAACTCAAATACAGCAGTGAATGCGTTCTGAAGGAGTACAGCACGCTGTACAATTTCAGCGTAAGTCTGATTTTCATTTTCCTTCTTCAAATTATGAACTGCAAATATAAGAATGGAAACAAGCCTAACTATAAAAAGAGCATTCTCGTCGGCATCTGATCCAAAGTTCAGTTCCTCCTCTGGCCCAAAAGAAAGAAGCTCACACAATCCACTGCTAACCAAAGCAAGGACTTCTGCAAATGTCTCCAGACTGGAAAATAGAAATCACAGGAAGCACATGGTATCAGAAATAGTTGATCCAAATATTATGATAATGTTCGTGATCTATCGATATTATAATAATATTCATAGTAATGGTAAGAACAAGAAGAACACCAACAACTATAATAAATGCCAGATGTTCAAGTTTTAGTACCTAGTGCGCGTGAAAAGAATTCCATTTAAACGGACAAAGCGAGTGCAAAAAGCTTTAAGCTTCTCCTGGACATTAGACACACTTTCCGTCACAGCGCTGGTCTCCATGTCAGCATCTTTTGATGCAATTTTCGCTTCAACTTTCCCTCTTCCTTTACCAGTCAACCGCCCAGCCTCCTTGGCAGTTGAAGATTTAACATCTGCAGACATCTGAGAGTAATTCTGACGGTTCTGCCAAAAAAATAAAAGAGGAAAAAAAGCTAATAAATAATACAATACAAAGACTATGAATCTCAGACATTTGCAATAATATAACTAGACTGGCCATTCACATGAAGATCCACAATGATCAATTTCTAGGATCTTTAAGAAGCATCCATCAAATGACATTTCAAACAATCCAACCTGACAAATGCAGCCTGCTACATAACAATGTGTTCTGCTTACTTATTCAATGTGATGACACCAAAAGACACCAGATCACATAAAACCTGCCATTATGCAAGAATCATTAACTTATTTTATTATTATTTTTATTTTGGCTGATTGCTTAATCCTCATAATTTTCTACATCATTATTATAGTTTCCCATAGTATCTACTCCAAAAAATAAAAAGATGGTCGCAAACCCCAAAGTCTAAGCCTTTGTCTAAATTTGTTCAATCCAAACAATGTTTTTTTCCTTCCTCGCACATTTACGAAGGCCGGAGACCTCTATTTCCCGTTTCTCATGCAGATTCCAACCAATCTCTCAAAACTAATATGTTCTCGGAAATTTGAAAAGCCGTTAGTTGAATTATTCACACAATTCTTTTGCCGAAATCTTTGGCTTCAATGGAATAAAAAATCAAATGATAATTAATATAGTAGTCCATCTGACAGCCAATTGATAATTAATCAGCAAATATGCTCAAACAATCAAATGATTACCAATTAATTGCAATCAGTATCAATAATACAAAGTTCATACACATCCAATAACACAAAAAAAAAAGGAAGAATGAAACATGAAATTTTGTCTTAAAACATTTAAAATACCCAAGCATATCACTACAAATGGGGGCGTGAAAAATCAAGACAATATAGCAAAACATTTTTACTAGGCAGTAGAGGCATTTTTTTCCCATGGTAAAAAGACACAAGCCCAAGCTTTCATCTGCACATGGCGTAAAATCTACAAAACTGATGTAGTAGACATAAAATGCTTAATCCTCGGACCCCGCTACAACTACTTATCCAACAAAACAAATACAGATGAACAAGCAACTATTCACTGCTACCTCCACTAGAAATGGCACATTAAAATGCACATCATAAGTCCCCAATATATTAAAAACAACAAGGGCAAAAGCACACACATCACCTCTTCTGCATATTATTCTATTTGTCAGATAGAAAAGTACCTTTTCAAATGCAACAATCAAGTTATCCCTTGCAGTTGAAAAGGGGCTATCCACTGCCAAACTCCGAAAGTACCGATAAACAGCTACCAACTCATCACTAGAATAAGAAGCCAATATGGCAAGCTGAAAAGAGAAAATTTGATAAACTAGGGGGATCAGAATCGACAATATGGCATATCAACGTCATGACCCAGAAAGGATGGGAATAAACTTGCATTATCATTTAATAACAGGAACCCTGAAAAGCCAAACCTGGTGATGGGGATTCCCACTTGATGGCCAAAGAGAAGCAGCTTGCAGATAGTAACTTGAAGCTGCTGCATACTCTCGAGATTTAGAGTCGCCGTCCCCATATAAACCTTTGTACCTTGCTAGGTCCCCCAAATATATCAAACAACGGTGACAAGAAACCAAACCTTTCTTTACCTCAGAAGATTTCTTCCCATCCTTGTCCATGATGATACGATTCTCAGAATCCTCAGAGAAATTCCCCAAAGGAAGCCCATATTTTGCTCTGATCTTCAAAATCAATTCATGATAAAATCCAGTCGCTTCAGAAAGGAATGTTTTAAACTGCTGTCTAATTTTTGTAACTCGATCAGAACGCGAAGGTACTTTTGTAGCCTGCGATGTGTTTGAGCCTAAAGAAGAAACAGCAGCACTATAGTGTGCCCTCAATTCTTCAATTCGTCTGTAATGTAACTGCCATAAGGCATATTCAACATTGTGCTGCTCAGAGAAGGCATGATCTTCAAGGATTATCGCCTCATAATTTTCACGCATCTGTTGCCAAGCATTGGGATCTGATGGAATTCGCGCTTGCACTGACCTCCGACGTTTATTTTCCAACTCAATATTCTGCACAATATCCAGCACAAAAAATTAAGGACCAACACATTACACAAGCACTAATTAATGATCATGATATTAATATGGAGGAAATAAGATGGAGAAGGAAAAAAAGGGAAAAAAAAAAAACGGAGAGAGATACCTTTTCATAGAGACGTTGTGCACGCTCCCTTGCTGAAGGATCAGGAGCAGACATATTATCCATCTGCACAATCATCATCCATAAAAAATATTTGACCAATTTCAAATTTGCACAAAATCTGCGGAAAATAATATCACGTTACCAAAGCCCAAGGCACTTTACTCCCAAGCAAAGATTATCACCCGCCAAATAACATAAATTCCCATTGGAACAAAAGTTTAAAACTCCCTAAAAGCGCTTATTAATAGGCCTTCTCTTCAAAACAATTCTTTCTAAGACGACTCCACCAGGCTTCATCAAACGGATTTTTTGTTTTAATTTCAAAATACAACCACCAAGGCGTAACCTAACTCTCTTCAATTATTTCCGAGAACAAAAATAAAATCAGGTAATAATAATAAACAAAAAAAAGTAACTGACTAATATCCGATCTGCTAAAGCCGCGTAAAGTAACAACAAAGCATAAATTAAATCAATCAAGCAAGCAATCCACATGTATATCTCCACAAAAATATTCAACGAAAAAAATTCAAAAAAAAAAGAAAAAAAAGAAAGACTAACCTAAGGAGCCAGATCTAAAGAGGTTGAGGCGTTGGATCAGATCATCGCGGCTGCAAATTAATGAGAGACAATAAGATATCTAGGGTTTGTTTCGTAGAGAGAGAAGAGAAAAGAGAGAAGAGAGGCGAGAAGTGGTTCTGGTATCGTATTGGTTGTTTGAACAATTGGGGATGAGGTTTGAGAAAATTTCAATGTCCCTTCCTTTTTCTTCCCCCCCTCTCTTCTCTTTTTCTTTTATTTTTTTTCAGTCGGCGATTTCCGCAAACGGTGCCGTTTTCACATCTTCTTACCTTCGTTGCCTTCCCGACTTCCCCTTTTCTTTTTTGCAAAGTATATAATACCATCTGGATCCTCCATTTTCTACTAAATCACATAAAATAGCATATTTTGTAATGAGTTTTGTATAAGTCCAAATGAACTTCCTTGTTTTGGTGTTTTGTTTGTTACGTCACGGAAACCAATGTATGCAATTTTTTTTTTTGGCCCTTTCCTATGGAGAGTAATTGTATTATTGGAAATAAAAATGGTCAAAAATCAAAGAGTTCCAAATGAGGGAGTTAAAAAAAATAACGTAACAAATTTTAAATTTCTTTCCTTAAATAATATTTGTTTCATGAACTATTATTAAATTATATCTCGTAACATTATTGAAATAATTATTGATTCAAATTCTGTATTATCTTTTTTATTATATAAAAAAAGTTAAATAATTATATATTTTTCTCCAATATATTTAGTTAGAACAAAATTTTGAACACATTATTATTAATTTGAGTAAAATTTTAAATTAATCTAAATAAATTTTTAATTATACTATAAGCACATGTGCGTGCGCACATACACACGTATAGTCCTAATAAGCCTTAAACTATAATATTTGTAACTCTTAAAGAAAGAAAAGTACGTACCTTATACAAAGACATGTGTTTCAATATTTTAAGTATTAGAGACAAACATAAAAGAAAATATTAAGTGTGTTCTTACTTCATATTTTACAAAAGCGCAGGATCTGGATGTTATTATTCCATTTACAAAATTTACCAATGACACTATATATACAATATAAAAATAGCATTTTTTTTTTCTCCTTTTATAAAAGTTAGATAAAAAAATATTGATTTATTTTTTAGGCGTACTCGCTTGTTTGGCTATTTTAAACCTTCTTGGAGAAGGGAGCGAGGTCCACGCGACGAGGATCAGAGATCGACTTACTCTCCAATTGCCTTGAGCCTTCCTGCCGTCTATTTTCAAATCTAGAAACTTCTTTTTCTAATCAACAAGATTTAACATAAATAAAATAACGCATCAATTTGCTGATAAAATAAAATGAAATTCTTAATTAATTACGTTGCTTCCCCGGAATCAATATTTTTTGGGTGTGGATAAAATTTAACTTATAAGTAGATTGTAAAATTGAGAGCTCTCTCTCTCTAAATATGCTTTAACCATGAAAAAGAAACTTATATGTAGACATTTTCTATTTTATTTTGAATGAAATAAAAAATAATAAATATTAAAATTTCACCTTTTTTGGGGGGAAAAAAATAAAAGAAAAGGAGGCGGATAAAATTTAAAATGTTTTTCTTAATAATGCCAAACATATGTATGAGAATTTCCCTCACATTTTCTCTCTTCTTCTTTTTCCTATTTTCCCTTGCGTTGAATTGACGAGCGATTTTCGACGCGGCTCTAATCTAGAGTGTGTACATTATTTGTGGTAAAAGGTATCATGCTTGGGTGTTTTTGCACTTAAATTAATAAGAACGCTATTTTAGAATTTGGGTTAACAAGAAAACCTAAACTCTACGGTATTCAGTATCGAAAAACTTTGGTTTTGTCATTGGTTATCTTAAAAATTACCTATAAATAAATCGATTTTGTTCATATATTGCAGATATATGTGCTATGATTTGTGTTTGGTTGAATGAACGAGATTTCTAAGCTTCAAAATAGACTAAAGAAAAAAATATTAACAAATAACAAGCAAGATAAAATTTAAAAATTGACATAATTTTAATATTTTAACTAGCAATTTTTCATAAAAATTAACATAAACAGAGAATTTAGTTCTTGACTCCTTGTTAGAAAAGCACATATCATATATCAAAAGGTAAATAATATTAAATTAATTACACAATAAGTTAATAATACCATAATATATATATATATATATATATATATTAAAAAATATTATTTAAGTGATGATGATATTAAATTTAAATATATATGTCACGCATGTTTCAATTAATTATAATATCTCATATATATTTTAAATTTTTTTTAAAAAAAATTAACCAGCTGTCAATCAAAGATCACGACCGTTCAGAATTGTCTAGGAGTCAAACGTGTTGAGTCCACCCGAAAGAGAAGGAGGGTTTGACTCCCCCATGCGGACTCACATCTGTACCCTCAATAGAACTGAAAGCGCCAAGTCCATAGGATAAGGCCTTTCGGGGAGACTTAAACCTTCATGATGCAAAAATCAATTACCCGTTGAGTCGTCTCAGGGCTTGTTTGCTATTGTAGTACGGTCATTAGGGATGGTAACGGGAGAATGATTGGTTCGGACAAGGGCTTGGGACTGAAATCGAGGGTCCTAGCCCTTGATAAACCCTGGCCGTTAATTTGAAGAGTTGGGTGAGGTTTGTGCAGACCATGATGTTTTTCGTTATTATTTTTTTAATTTTTTAAAAATAAGATTATTATTCCTAATTATTTTTATTAATAATGTTATTTTATTTTTATGTTAAACCTGATTGTAAAGGACTTAATAAATTACTTATCTTTAAGAACGATACAGTATTTTGAAACAAATCAACCAAATTAACAGGAAGCAAATAAATCATTACAAAATAGCTAAATTAATGCAAAATACAGACATGCTTAAGAGTGCGCATGAGCTATGTATGTAATGTGCCATGTTTTTATCATTTTTAATTAAAAAATTAATTGAAGAGTAAGGCTTGGGCCAGGCTTTTTGCTAAGGCCCGAATCTTCACCCGATTGTAATCAAAGTATCAAGCCCCGATACCTCAGTAATAATCCAACCCTTTGACCCTCAACTTTGGAACAAACTCAAAAATTTTCGGATCGGATTAATGGGGCTAATGGCACGCCCAGCTTAAAGCAATTTGAAAGTTAAATTAATTTTATTTACATATTTGAATCATGAAATAACTATAATATATTTTTTCAAAATTATTATTTGAGGGTCATATCTAACTCCACACTATCAACAACTGAAGTTTTTAAATCAAAACATCTTAGTATTAAAGAAATTATTTTCTAACCATTAGATTTTAACGTAATAGCTAAGATCAGACTCTAACTAGTGTGAAGATTTAATTTAAATTTTCTTCCCTATATAAAGGTTGTCCTCTCCCATGAATTGAATTAAGATTGCTCTCTTTTATGAGTTGAATTAAAATTATCCTCTCTCATGGGTTGAGTTGGCATCCCTTAAATATTTAAGAGATTTTAATATAAACAGTGCTATATTGATTTGATGTAAACTAATCTCACTAGTCTCAACATTTGTATGATTGTAAACATAATGTAATATATTGTGATATGAGCAATACTAACCAAAAAAAAAAAAACTTCCCTACTTTGCGCCATGGTTCACTTCGCATTTCAAAATTATGCAACCAGAAACAAGGATCAAGAGTCGCCAGATGTTGTTTTAGCCCGAAACCTTCGATGCCTAAGTTAGCAATTGGGTTCCTTTTACTTCCCAGTAAATATCGCAATCTAAAACCACAGGATTTTTAAAGATGACATAAAAGTACTCGGATGATACCCGAGAGTGCTATTTTAACGGTGGCAAAAATAGGATAGTTTGGTGACAATTTATTTATTTCACTTTCTCCCCCCAATTGAAATAATTTGACGTCAAGTGACAAAGATATTGAACAAGCTCAATGCTCTGGTAGAAAGATAGTTATCTACACATCTAAAATTGCTGAAAATTCTGTAGGACATTAGGACATTCGGGTACCCGTTGTTGACAATTTTGCAGAACTAATTATTTGCTCTTAAGGCCTGTTTGGGAGGGCTGCACTGCGGCAGCTGCCACTCCAAAAATACGAATGAAGGCCAGCAAACTCAGTCTACTCATCTTACCATCAGATCAGCAGGGATCAGTGTCTGCCAATCACCAAACCACCAAAAGGATAAAAAGTGCACTGTAAATAACAGTATCCTTTTTCCCCTAACAAAACTTAATGAAACCTATGACTTCATAACAGAGAAAAAGGTACTGTGCGAGCAAAAATGATGAGGGTGAAGGACTGAAAGTGTCAAACACCAATATTTTATTGAAAAGGTTGTTCAAGCTATCATGAGTTGTGTATGCTTGCCATCAAGCTAAATTTAAATGATGTTGCTTACCAAAATTGCAGTGTTGTTGTCCATAAAACAAATGGGGACATTGTCCACATGGACGTACCCTAAGATCACATATCACCAGCCAAATGCTAGTGCCAGGAACCCAAAACAAAACACCAATATATTCTGTGATGCTACTAGCTGCCTGCCTACCCTAGTAAGCCTAAGACCAATCCATTTTCTACCAAATATAGGGCCAATCAATAGCAATAAACCTATTTGAGAATCTATCCTCAAATATCAATCCAATGTCTAAAAGGTGTCACTCAAATTTTCTTTTACAATAAATTGACTTCATTAGACAATCAAGGTGTCTTGCCACACTGTCAAACACCTTTCAAATACAACAAAATAAAATCTAATCTCCCTTAAAGTGTAAACATACAAATCTTAAAAAGTAGGATAATATTACAAGTAGAAATATACACCCGATGGACAAACTAGGAAAGTTGGGTTTATAACTAATAAGTAAAACCATGTGGCAAAAAATTGTGACCAAAGTGCATTATTTCTTCTGAAAATGTAGAAGTAATTCTTGAACCACAAAAAAAAAAAGAAAAAGGAAAAACAAGAACAGGAAAAAGAAAAATCTCAACAAGATGACAAAGAAAGGACAGAAAAATAAGTTAATCCTATTTATACGCACAACCTTCAATAATATTGTGAGCCTTTTTCAAGTGCAAATGCAAACAAACAGAGCATATTTCTGTTACGTTAAAACAGAAAAGGCAAAATAAAAATATATGGATCATAATATCCTACCAAGACAGATCAATTGGCTGAATGATCATATATATGAATTCGAAAGCCAACACCCAACATTCACAATACAGCAACTGCAAGGAAATAAGATGTCAAATCAGTTATCTACACCATTCGTATTTTGGAGAGGACAATGAGGAAACACAGACAGAATAGATTCACAAGCCCAGTTTCCCAATAAAAACTGCTCCAAAGCTCTAACACAGAAATAAAATAATTAAAATCCTCAGAACTAAACGATTCTACCTGCTCCAATTGCATACTGGCCATCTAGCGAGGATAGTAATACTGTTGCTAGCTACTTCAAAGAATTCATGATTCATGTTCATGTTTTCTGCAGATTTGTCCTCCATATCACATTGATAAGCCATCCAAAATCAAACATAGGATTCCCAGTCTGTAGTGTCACAAGATGTTTTCTGTATGGTATTAATATATTCTTGAGACCTGCCATGCATGAGAATTAAAACAAAAACCAAACACCAAAGCCAAGAAGAACAGGATGTCAAACCAAGATTACAGAACAAAAGCAACTATCATAATAAAGATCAGTGTATAGTAGGTAGACATGCCTGTAATGCACATTGTCTTATAAAGATGAGCAACACGGGCATCTCCTCTTGTATCCATGTGCGGCCTCTCTAAGCACTCAAGGAAAGCTAAGTCAGCCTTCAGAAGCTCGGCCTGGTCATGAGTGTCGTAACCAATATCGTGGCAATAACAGCAATAATCCAACCAATCCATTGGCCTCCTGTCCCAAAGGTTAGAACCGCTGTTCTTGCCACTGGACCAATTGGGCCCACAGTAGTGCCCGTATCGAGGAAACAGTTGAGAAAGGAAGGCTCTTGGGCCTTTATGCCATGGAACCTTTGACACATATGGTCTAAATCGCACAGGGTTACTCCCTTCTCTTTTCTGTAGCACACGAGGGCGCGCATACTTCTTCAACTCTTTGTTTATAGTTGTAGGTCTCTGCATCTTCTCTCCAGCATTAATGGCCCAAGGCACAAGCGAAAGAAGGGACCACCCCCACAGCTTGATGTCAAAACGTGCATTTTGATCAGATTGTTCCATGATAACAGCTGCAGATTTAATGGTCTCTTCTCCTCTGACAGAGCACTGCACCATCAAGTCCTAAGAAACCCAAAAATTCATTTCAAACAAAAAGAGGAGATCACCACGTGATAGAGTTTTAGCCACCGTGGAATGGCTCACTTGTCTATTAAATCTGTCATTGAACATAAAAATAGATACATCAATGAAAAGCAAAAAACGCAAACCACACCCCAAAAAGCAGTTAAATAACAAGGATTTTTCAAAATTCGTCAAAAATCTAACAAAAAATTTCGCTACCAACTAATAATTTCATCAACTCAAATGGAAAAAAAATTAAGCAGTAACAGCACGAAAAGCAACGAAGAGACAATTAAACTCGTACCTTTCCCGGCGAGTTGCTGAAAAAGGATAACAAAAAGGATAAAATCTTGAATTGATATAATACGTTAATAATTTTATGTTAATTTTTTTCCCTAGTTTTTTTTCTCAGCTACCAAACAAGGCCGAATAATATAATAGAAATTCAAGTAATAGAAATTTTAACACCACAAAATTGGCATAAATTTAAGAAATGAAGAGAAAATAAAAATTAAGAGAGATTTTACTTACGTGCGCTCTTTCATGGATTAACAGTGTCCAAGTGCGATGGGAAGCGATAGAGAGAAGATTGAAGATTCTTGAGAAACGCTTTGATTTGTGGACTCTAGATTACGGGACCAGTCATAACTCGTAAGCTTGAAAATGAAAGCTTCAGTGACTTTTACGAAAATTAAGCTTATTCATTCTTCACTTGTTTAATTTATTTTAATTTTAACTCTCCTTAATTATTTATTATTTTCCTTTATAATACGTGTTAAACATGTGATGGATGTCGTAAACAACCCCTGGTCGATTTATAATAATCGCTTTGCCTTGGCTTTGTAAGGCTGTCTGACTCGCCTTGTATTTATAGCCCTCTTAGCTTGGGTAAATGTCTCTTCGCACTTTGTTAAAGATCATCACAATTTTATAACATTCTTTTATTTTTTCTTAGGTTAAAATTAATATTGATGGTCTCTATAAAAAAAATTTGAGTTCAATTTTTTGTGACACTATTTATAGAGGTCTTCATAGATTTTTTTAGGTTGTTTTGCTATGTCAATTCAAAATCAAATTTTCTTTTATGCAAAATTTTATACTATGATTTATGTTATTGAATTTATTTTTTATAAAAGCTGACATTCTTTTATAATTAGAATATAATTTAATGAGAGTTTATTCTTTCTTAAAAAGTGACTTCTTATTCTTTCTTAAAAAGTGACTTCTTCTCTCTTTTTTAATTATTTCGTACTAAATAGCTCAATTACATAGTTATGATAAAATTTATATGATTTCATTACCCTCAAATTTATAGAGAAGATAATGGTATTACAAACATTTTAACCAACATCGATTTCAGTTTACCTGACTGAACATAATAAAATTCTCCTCCATTAAAAATTAAAAATTAAAAAATCTCTACTTAATAATTTGTAGAGATACCTAAACATGATTTTTTAATCCTTTTGAGATTTAATAATATCTTTTATAAGATTTTAATTTTCTTCTCTCTTTTATTTAAAATTTATACCTCTTTTTTCTTTTAATATAATTTTCCTCTTTCGAGGCTTATTTAAAAAAATTAAAATAATCATAATAATAAAATAAATAAGAGTGGTTGTTATTGTAGCCCTTAGCTCCACAAGCATGAAATTTTATTTCATTGATCAATGAGTTATGGAAATTTGGGAAAGTAAAAGATTAACAAATTAATTTAAATTTTATTTATCCTTTATTTTTATTGTTGTCATTCTTTACTCTTTTATCCATTGTGAATGGATTGAACATTCACATAACGAACTTCGATATCAAAAATCAACTGCGCAAAATAGCATTAAGATACACTTCAATCAATTAATTTGTACACATGTTACACCTACACAGAACAATTGTCGAAAATAATAAGCCATTAAACACCACCCCACTCCCTCCCCAAAAAAAAAAAAATTGTTCCATTGAAGACGTTTTTCACAAACAAAACCCAAAAATTTAAAAATAACAATAAAATGGTATTTGTTTTATAAACGCATTCCCCTACTATTGACACAAACCAGAACACTTGTTTCATTTATAACATTTGGGGCAAAAATTACAGCAAGGGGAACTCGAAAGAGGTCATTGTTAGTAATGAAAGCAAATTCTAAGAAAGAGAAAGAACCCACCCCAAAAAAAAAAAAAAAAAAATGAAACAAGAAATTTAAATGAAAAAGGAAAACTAACTGAGCCCACAAGTCTACATAAAGATACAACTATATGCAACACTGAAGGATGTACAACAAGAAGATGACCGGCATTTTTAATCTCAACTCCTATGATAAGCGCCATCTCAGGTTAGTTCCACGGTGGAGATGACGGTTTGTAGATGAAATCTTGTGATGACGTGGTGCCATAGTTTAAATCAAGGTTGTGAAGTTGTTCCATTAGCTGAGATCGTCTTTCTTTGAAAAAATCAAGACGAGTAGTTAATTCTACCAAGGCAGAAGAAGCAGTTGATGGGTGCCTTGCATAATCCGTTGCCTGAAGGTAAAGATTGTCAAAAAAAAAAAAAAAGAATTAAATAATGTGGGTTAACAAAAATCAACTAGGAAAATCTATACGAAAATTGTTCGGTAATTTTCCAGTCAACAACTTGAGACTCTGTTGCTTCAAAATTTTGGAGTCAAGAAGTAGTATCAGGAGTTGCAAGACGGAATGTGCATTGATGAATATCAGGCCTACCTCTATCGGTCTTGAAGTGGAAGGGACAGATACAGAATCAACACCACATAGCTCATCCATTGACACATTTGTGGATGCCTCAGTACTTTTCGAGTCACTCAAGCTGGTTGATTCCACAAATTGCTTCCGAGTCAGCCTGTTACTGCTGCCGGTTACTAGTCCTTGTCCTTTAATATTCCTCCAATCTGCCCCTAACAAATTCTCCTGCAGCGCAGCAGTAGAAGATTATAACTACCATTAGATAAATCATGTAGTATTGATAAACTCAAAAACATAACTCATGACCGACCCAACCTCTAAAGGCAACATGGATCCTAAAGAAAGGACTGTGATAATATACCATCAAACTAAGAAGGCATTCGATAAACAGGAATAGTGAAGATTCAATAAAATGCATTAAATTTAGTGAGTCAAAACAAATAAATAGAATAAATAAATAATCAATAACTTGAATTACCATCTTCCCGCTTGAAAGTTCTAAACACATTCAATCGAATGAGAAAGACGAATGGTGATAGGCAAGCAATTTCAAATATGTACCTCAGTTCTTTGTTTCCTTTCATGATTAACAAAAGCAAGGGTAGAATCAAAATCTTGCTGAAGAAACCGCCTGCAAATATCAAATATATTTTATTAGTAAAAGGCTTCACTTGAACAGAATCTGATGTGCCACAGTTATTTCCATTTTCCTCTAGTAGGAAAAATTATCAGCCTCAACTACCCCTTATCCTGTGATATTAGAACTGAAATACATATTTTAAAATTTATTATATACACTTGCTGTGTTATCTAGTTCTCCCCACAGATGAAGAGCATGCAGGCAAAAAGAAAATCTTTGGCCATATCTTTAAAAGATCAAAGTTGCTAATATATCGGCTCCAAAGTGCTAAAATAATGGCTGAAGTAAATTAGTTACCAAGTACATCAATTTTCTGATTTTTTTTTCAGAAAAAAGCACACAACCATGAACATGTACGCAGATATATGTTGGTTCTAATGGAGAGCACAGGGCATATTGTTTTTGGCTTATTGACATGTTCTGACTAGTGTACTAATATTACAGGATGGAAAAAGGAGCTTGGAGAGCCAAAATTTGAAAAAATAGCAAAAAGGGAAAAGAGGTAAAGAAAACGAGGAAGAGAGAGAAAACAAGAATATCTCTCTCTAGCCTTGTAGGCTTGTATCCTTCAACTTTTCACAGCTTACTACACCTCTTATCAGATAGCTGCCCGTCCCCAACCTGTTTCCCTTGCTTCCCTTCCCCCATCAGAAAAGAGAGAAAAAAATAGAATATAACACTGATATATCGTGTAGAAACCCAACTTAATAAAGTTCATTTACCCACCAAGGTAACTTCCCCAAGCAAACCACATGTAGAAACTGATGCATATGTTAGTACCATTTTCAAAACACAAAATAAACAAATAACGGTCAGCAAAAATATGCACATTGTGTCTAAAAAAAATTTTAAAATAGTAAAAATTCAGAATCCAGACGGGCATGTATTCTGACGGGAAGGGATTAATTGCTAAGATTGAAAATTAACCATCATGCCAGAGACAACCCTTTGTTAGCTTGTGTACCAGGTACTGAAATGTAAGAAAAGGTGATTAGAAAGGGGTGGGTAATATACGTCAGAAGAAAATGATCTGCAGGGGACCCTTTCATGATGTCAATATAATATTGCTTATGACTACTGACAATTTTTCACACCACAAGCCAAAAATATTTTAGTAATTGCATAATTTGGCATACTCACTGTTGAGAATTATGGTTTTGGACATTTTGATAACGGTCACATGCATCTGAGAGAGAACCATAATGATGCTGTCGCTGCTGATTAAGTTGATGGTGGAGTTCTGCAACTTTTTGCTTCAACCTGGCCACATCCGCTTCAGCAAGTGCAATCTCCTCCAACTCAGCCCTTGTCTTCACATCAGTTTTAAGTCATAAGTACTTGTGCAACTGAAGATTTAGAAATAAACAAGAAACAAATCTGATCTGTACAAACTTTAGAGTCCATGCCACGTGAACTGGAAAATTGTCCAGAAGACATGCTCAAACCGACTTCCAATGCAGCTCTAAGATCCCTCTCAGCTTGAAGCTGCTCCTGCAACCTTGAGACCTGTTTAATCATTTGCTAGTCAGTAGACACAAACAAAAAGTGAACAGTGAAAATATTTTAAGCATGGAAATAAAAGTAAATAGATGACACATCCAAAAATCTAATGCAATATCCAGCAAACAAATGAAAGCAAATAAACAGTAAGTTAAAAAAAACGGCAGTATTTAATGAATAAAAAAGAAAAATACATCTTGCTCAAGGGCCAAACGACGCTCATGCAAAGCTTGCTTCCTTCTTTCCAAGCTAGCTTGTAAAATGGCATTTCCTCTAGCCTGTCACAGATGATGACCAATCCTGTTAGTAATAACACTGACATTCCATGGCTAGTTTATGCAAGACTAGTACCTCCTTTGCAATCCTATGTCGCAAGTCATTCTTTGTGATCTCAAGTCTCTGAATAGCAAGCCTACAAACAGGTCAACAGATTTACAATTTAAGAATATATTAAATATAGACAGGAGGAAATTTGACACAACAAAGAATTGATGAGAAACGCCATTTCAATCTGCAACACAACTTACTGAAAGGACACGTAAAAATTGTTTTGAAAAAATCCATAATCTAATCAACCATATGAACCAAGGATTTGACAATGGCAAGTGGCAAGGACATCAGGACTGAACCCCTTTTAATTTTCCAAACCTTAAAACATTCCTCTGAAATGGGAATCTAACCCAATTTCCTTGACTTCAAAATATTCAAATAAGGGATAAAATGCAGAAAGAAAGTTTCCTGAGAAATACTTTCTGGGAAGACTAGCTTTCATAGGAAGTTGTGTCATTAGGTTTTGAATGCAACCAATCCATTTATTTTGGTGCTTTCTAAGTTAGTGGTATGGTTGTTTCCTCTGATATCTCAACTTGTCTTTTGCAATTCTGAGATATAACACAACATTATCAAGTTACTTCAACTATATTCACAAGGGAAAAAAGGTGGAAAAACAACAAAAAAATAACTGCACAACAATAAATTGAAAACCTAATAAACTCTTCCTTCCCTATTTAACCCCCCCCCCACCAAAAAAAAAAAAATCCCTTGTTTTACCATTAATTATCCACTAAGCCATGCATACAGCAGTAAAACTGATCACCATTTTAGGGAAGTTGTCTCAAATAAAACTCAAGTGCGAGCTACTTTATACAAGTCTGGGACAATGTTATCATTAAACATCAAAAGTGAAATTATTTGTATGCCAACTAATCTTAACTTACATAACAGTATAATTTTAGAAGCATCTAGGACTAACAACATACATTCCTCAGATTTTCTATGTGAGGGTATTAAAGTTAAAAGGTTTAGACGAATGCGGATTCTTGCATGCTGCCTTGGAAAAATTTGGTGATATAAACTACAATCGTACGTTTAAACACATCTAAGGATGTTTAAATCTAGCTATAAACAAGAGACTGATAACCTTAACAAAGGAATGTTCCACAACCTTTGCTTTTGGTAGAGGAACAAAGGCTAAAACTCTTTGGAAATGTGCTGTGGCAGCCCTGTTTTGGGTAATAAGGGAGGAAAGAAAAGTTCGTATTCTTGAGGGAAAAATTTACAGATAATGCCAAAGAACTGTGGGATAGAGTTCGTCTTTTTATGCCTCAGCTTCAAAAAATTTTAAAGATTTATCCTTTTCCTTCATACATTTAAACTGGGATGGGGTTTTGACATGGGGAGTTATAACTGACTCTAGCCTTCCATAGGGGTGATTGGGTATACTTTTGTATAACACAAGTAGTAGCAATTTTTGTCTTCTTAGTGGAGAGCTGGTCCAATATCTGTTTTAAATCTTCGTCATTAATATATTTTTGAGTTTGTTACATTTTTGTTTTTGTTTTTTTTAAATACACACTCAACAGATAACATCCTCAAAAATAGGAATAGATATTTAAAATATAAACAACAAAGATAACAAGCTTTAAGGTTGACTCCTTAAACAAAAGCATCGAAGATGATGAAGACAGTAAAGGAAAGAGATATGAAGGTATAAAGAATATAATGAACATCTTACTCTTCTTCCCCAGATGAATCAATGGATTCCACTGATGATGTCTTTCTCGCCTGCATACAAAGTCAATAAAGATCATCAATTGCCTGACACTTGCATTCAAGAATCCAAACAGCAGAGACAGGACTACAGTATTCAATGTTCTTTACCCACACAACAACTCACGACTTTTAAGTTGCATGGATGCACAGCCAAAAAAATTGTTATTTACAACCGATACCTTGAGTTCTGAAAATTTCTTATCCGCCATAGTCACGGGACAAGTGGATCATGGAAAATGTAGATAAAGAACAGAAACCATCTAGAACAGCCCTCAAGTTGAGTACATATACTGTAACTCAGAAAACACTGAATATTCTCAATTTCTCAGTAACACCTATAGCTGAAATATTTCATCCATATAAACAAGCAGTCTGCTCTAAGGAAGGGATGAATAATATCAGTTCAAGCATGAGCGGACCAAAAATATACAAAGAAGAATATGCATAGACCTAAATATGACCTCAAACAAGGATTAAGACTAATGTTAATAAAACAAACGAAAATTACCACAGCTACAGAAATGTCCAAATACAGCAAATAAAAGGGGAACAACAAAAACAAGCTCAAATGAAGAATTAAGAAAAAATTTGCAGTGGGAAGTTTGGTAGGAACAATTGTTTAATCTATAAATTATATTTTTTTACAGAAGGGAAAAAAAGGATGAGAACATACATCTATCAAACTGAAGTAAACTACCATCCGCTTCATAAAATATTAAAGCTCCTAAGAGTAAATCTTAAGAGAGACCATGAATGTCAAACTCACATTGCTTCTTCCCCAGAAGGCAGATCGCTTTGTGCTGAAATTCGAGCTTGTACCTTTACCCATTGGCTTCTCAGCAGAAGACTCAAGTCCAGATACAGATAGAGGATGCCCAGGATCCACAGAGGAAAGAATCTCTCCCATTGAATGGTAAGACTCACCAGCAGGTAAAACACTAGAAACCTCCATCTCAGTAGTTGAATTTTCATTTCCTTTCTTCTGTTTACCTTGTTGCTCAATCACCTGATCACCAGTATCCCCAATTTGTATAGGGTCAATGGGCAGCTTTGAGCTCTCAGCCGGAGCATTATTATTTCTGGGGGATCCAACATCCGAACCATCACCTCCAAGAGCCTGCATATGTGCAGATAATGTAGATTTCAATTTAAACAACAGTTACCTCTTTTTAATTTTCTAAATGAACTCCAATAGTACAAACAGTTCTAAAATAAATCATAATAAAATCGAGGGCATCTCTTTCACTCTAACCTCATTTCTAAAGTTACCATAAGATATAAATTGAGCTACGCGCACTTGACTATAAAAGCAACATGTGGAAATAAAATTTATCCAATCTCAACATTCCAGTGCTTTCTTTAGAAGAAGCATCATATTGTAGAAAATGGGACAAACCTTAGGTTTCTACTTGGAAAAGACCATGAAATTCAACATGTCAATGAAATCAAGGATGACTAGGCTTCATAATCTTTCAATATTTCAAACAATGCTCAGCTTTATCATACATGTGTGCAAGTAAAAGGCTGATTGTTTTGTTCAGTTAATGGAAACCATCATCACAATCTAGTTAAAGATTGTGACTGTTAAAAGATATGGTCTGTTATACAATATCATAGAGAAACCAACCTAAATGCTAAAAGATATTGAAGAGCACAACAAGTTATGAAGCCACACCAAGTTCAGACTTCGTTGATGTGGGATTTCTAACACCTTCTCACTCATGCAGGCCCAACACAATAACGAGCATGATCTGTGAATTATAAGAATACCCACTAGGGATCCAGGGAACAGACATAATACACTTCAACCCAAAGACTTGAACTATCAGTTGGACTAGCCAAACAGATGTTTGAATTCAAATCCATAGAAGCAAAAAAGAGAATGAGAATACTTGACATGGGCACATGCAACAAATAATTCAATTTGTAACCTGTTGGGAAGACATTGAACATGTTCAAGGCCATGAAAAACCTAAGATTTTGTTGATGAATGAACAATCTATAACATTAAGATGAGAAGCAATTAATATTACTGCAGTCACAAGGCAATAGATGACAAAAGAGAAGAACTTGAAGCAATATGTACTTCAATCCCCTATTACCATGCTGGAAAAACAGATGTGATACAATTGTTGTGACAGGAGAATAAAGTACCTTGTAGTCATAAAGATCACTGCCAGCATAGCTACTGCTTTCACTTAATTTCCCACTGTGTGCACACTCAGGATCATCGTCACTTTCTGGATCAACTTCATTTTGTGCATCATGATAGCCATTATTTTTCATATCCAGATTTTCTTCATCAGATGAATCCTCACTACCACTGTTGTCAACATGAGAATCAGCTGAAATAGAGCATCTGTGGAGACTTTCATCCTGAAACACCAAGCAGAATATACACAAATACAGAGTTAAACTATGGTAATATGGAGAACTACCTTGAGACTCCAACAAGAACAAACTTAAGTTTTTACGAATAAATCCAAGAAAGTATTTCCACAGATCCGGCTGCAGCCCTTCTAGCTTTCAAAACAAGCTACAATATTTCAGAAAACTTAAGTTGGACCGAAGTTGCAACTATCTTCAGTGGTTCCAGTCCAAAACCGCTGGTATAGTTACTTTTTTCCAGCTGACTCTTCAGTCATTAAGAACAAACTTAATTTTCCTGTTCAACAATAACCATCTTCAGCAGTTCCAGTCCAAAACTGCTAGGATGGTTACTTTTTCCCAGCCGACTCTTTGGTCATTAAGAACAAGCTTAATTTTCCTGTTCAACAATAAATCCAAGCAATTTTTTCCACAGATCCAGCTGCATCCCTTCTAGCTTTCGTGCATGCTATAATACTCCAGTAAACTCAAAGACCCTTACCTAAAATGATTCTATACCAATTATATTCACAACCCAAGTTAACATCACAAAGCACACATAAATTTCATATTCACAAATATAAAATTTCGTTAGAATCCCATTAGAATTAGTACTCTCATTTTTTCCAGAGTTTCTTATTTAATTTAGGATTTCCATTATGAATTGTTTTCTTTTAGGTTTAGTGTTTCTCTAAGAATCCTTCAAATAGTGATGCCCCAAGTCTTTTACAATCAAGCAAAGAATGAAAAATAGTCTTTTGACAAATTGGAGGAAGATAACCATGAAGAGATCAACCCTTTTCTAATCGTTTTCTTGACTTTTTACAGTAATGATAGGCTTATAAAGTTGGGATACAAAGTGCTGAATTTATACTAGTGCCAAGTCAATTAGGATACAAACTTCGTATCCCAACATTGTAACTGTGTGCATCACTAGTATCTTTTCAATTTATAGAACCTTAGGGTCCCATTAAACTTTTGAAATCCAAAGCCGGGTACTAAAGTATACATAATTGATCCAATGGTAGATAACCTATTGACTATTGTATTCTCAAGAACACCAGCAATTATCAGTCAAAACAATCAAACAGAGAGAGAGAATCTTACATCAAAAATATTCTCATACTCCTCTAAAAGAGTTGCAATGATGGCTTGAGCATTATTAGCAGCATTTGCAGCAGCAAGAAGCTGAGCAGAGTTATCACCATTCATATCAAAATCATCCTCCAACTCGCATTCACCAGCTAAAAGAGGCCGTAGGAGCAAGGGTGCCATGCAAGCTGCAACAGCAGAAGGAGTCATTCGGTTTTCATGAGCATGAGATGATATTGTGTGCATCATCCTCAAAATTCTGCAAAATAAGGAGCAACTCCAAATGTTAGATAATTATATGACTATGAAGAATATGCCTGCTCACTATATAAGTTGCAAGCATCTTTACCCACAAAATGGATATATTTCAAAACAATTAAGTTTCTGCTGAGTAGCTACTAAACCCAAAAGCTTAAGCTAACAGCACCAGCCTCACTAAACTATATCTTCCAGATATATCTTTCAATGTTCACATTCCATTAGCACTGATAAATATGATGTCTACTAGCTACGACATGCAGATTACAACAAACAGAAATAAAACAAAAGATTAAAAGGACAAAATACATAGGCTATAGATTTTGAGCAGCGCGGAAAGTAAACGCTATAAACAGATCAGCAAACATTAAATTAGCAACAGACAACACTAAAAGATGCAACTAAGGAAAAGGATTGCATGTGTACAACATGTTCAGAGACTACCTCTGTAATAAACGCCGATTTGGTTCAGGAAATGTCTCTAATATTGCAGAGCGCATGGCACTTATCCGCGCTTCCTTCCGATCAATTTCTTATCCAATAAACAGTAAGGCAACAATATCAGTCTATAATCACGCAAGTAAAATATAATCCACCAGATTGGGATCAGATGACAATCATGTCAACCCAAGTTGAATGTGAATCAAAACAATAAACCCATTAGCTTTAAAAACTTTTAATGATAGAAAGAAATGTCTGAAAAAAATGCTTAGCACAATAAAGATACAGCACTTCTCCCATAAAAGGCAAGGATCCTCAGATGGTGCTTATTCCATGATGAGATTAGAATATAACTTGCACAAATAAATATTTGCAAGTTAGATCCAAAATGGAAAATACAGCTCACTAGTTTGTGATAACTTTCATTTGAGAGGGAGGGCGACAAGGCTCAATTATTTTCACTAAGCCACTGCAACAAGGAAAATGTTGAAAGGTCTCCGACAACAAAGACACTTGCCTCAATTATTTTCAATGAGCCACTGCTACAAGGAAAATGTTGAAAGGTCTCCAATGACAAAAACACAAACCTTGGCAAATTAGTAACCGTATGAATGGGGAATACATACGTTAAAGTTCATGTGAACACTGGACATGCATGAACACCACTATGACCAACAGCACAAACAGTCTTGTTTTCTTCACTGCTTTCTTCTTTTTCTTTTCAAAGCTAAGGAAGGATAACTTCAATAAATACACTAACTGATATTTAGTTACTATTTAGAACATGCCAATCAACAGTCATTCACAATTAACTAATTCTTTTCACAAGCAATTAGCCAATATCTCAATTTGATGAACAGTTGATTACACATTTTGCCAAGTTCCTCATCCAAAAAACAACTACAACTCCCTTGGCAGTAACAGCCAAAACAAAACCAATTGTCAATGTACAAAATGTACAAATAAATGAAATAATGAAGAATAAACAAAATAAGTTTGTCTCAAAAAACGAACACATAATTCAATCAAATCACCTCAACAAAAGGTGCTTAAGAAGATTTGTCTAAAATAAACAAAATAAATCGTGTTTCAATATCTTAACAAATCCAAAACTATAATCAGCCAGGTAAAAGAATACAAAACTAGGAAGAACAAAAGATAACCAAAACTTACTATAAGCCTCCAGTAAGGCAGTACAGCAGGATGCAGGCACTGGAGAGGATGGAAGCTCCCTGAGGACATGCTGCAGATGAAACAAAGATCTTCAAAGTTAAAGTAACTACATTAACGTAAAAGTCATGAACAGAAACAAGTGAGAAGAGTACCTTAACGCAGTCACCAATAACATGAGCATCCTCATCAGCACTAAACTCGGTCTTTCCTATAAATAGCAAAAGAGAAATAGGTGAGCCACAATCTCTCAGTATGAAAGGCATCGTGACAGATAGTTGCACTTGACAGATAAAATAATTAAGCAACGATAAAGGATATCTAACATATCTTTATCAGTGTAATTAATTAGCAACTTTCAAAATAAGGTGTAATTAATAAGAATCAAAGGGATACCCTGTTCATATTCTTGAACTCTGCGGTCAACCTCCTCAACATCTGCTGCTTGCCGTAAAATTCCTTCAACTTTAGTTCCTGTAGAAAAAAATGTCATATACGAAAAAAGTATAAGAGATGAAATTCAATGAATTCATCCAAGCACTATTTAGATAGGTAAGCAAGTCATTCAGTACAAAGGGCATTGTGACAGAATTCATCCAAGCACTATTAAGTTATTCCTTCTTCTTCTTCTTCCTTGTTTAATTATTCTTCTAACAAATCAGACGGTAATCGGGTGGAATTATTTTTCTAGATTTTCAATGCGTCCAAGTTCACTACAGAATATATATGCCAGTACCTGGAAACAATGCCATATGCTCAACCCACCATAGTGGTGGCAGAAGAGGGCAAGCACCATTTCCATCCTCAAAACCGGTCAGCAACTAGTTTAACATTTGTATTTGAGAAGAAATATCCAACCCAAAATTTTTGGTTTTAAACGCTGAAAAAATAAAATCTAAATGAGGCAACCTTTGTAACTATCAAATGCACATCCTCAGCCACTCAATGATGCATATTTCATACAGTTTGAAGACTGTGAAGACACTTCTTAGAGCCAGAAGAGAAATCAGTGAACTAAAGTGCGACAAAAAGTGCCAATTAAAAGTTGAAATCACAAAACACATGAAAAAGTATACATAATTAATTATAAAAATTAAGGGTGCAATTTTTACCCGAAGAAATGAAGGAATACATAAAGTTCAAATATAAACACAAGTACAGTAATTCGATAAAGAATAAAAATGAATATATGAGATCCCCACTTACCGAACTTCTCAAGAAATCGAAGAGCTTTCTCAAGAAATGATGGACCTCCATCAATATCCTCAAGGGCCAGCAAAATTGGTCTTCCAACTACCAAAGATTTAACAGGACGCTTATCCCTCCCTACATGGCATATCCAATATATGGTTAATTATGTATGAATAAACAGAAAATGATTTGGCTGGTGAAGTTTCAGAATGAGCATCATTTAAGAAACAATGAAATGAAAGGTCGGAGAAGTACATTGATGGAAAGACCCTTCAATCGTATCGTTCGTGTCATTCCTAAAGATCCCATTGTGTCCCATTACGAGAGCAGCACTTGGTGCTTGAGCAAGCGCAAGTTCCAAGGCTGTCTTCCACTCATACAAATCCTCTGATGTCTCAGCCTGAAGTTAAAGAACAGAAGAATCCCTTAAAAACCTTGAAAATTTCAATACTAGAAAGTTAAGGGGGGGTGTTTTGTTTGTTAACCATGGAGGATACAGCATAAAACAAAATTCAACTAGCAAATGTCACACCTTAAGGGTAAAAGCTCGACCATCACGCCCATCAGGAAATAAAACAGTCAATAACTTTTTATCTTCTCTTACAACAACACTGCAAGATTATATGAGTGACCATTAGACACCTTTATCAGAATACTCCTACGGACGAGTGAGTGTGATTTCACGTACCTCCCAGAATTATTCAAGTCAATTCCCCCTAAAGTTAAATTTACTTCACCGCCTCTTTGTGGCAGTGCACTCTGCACATCAAAGAAAATATAATGAGCATTCATTTCAACTGATTCTAACCACAACGATTCTTATCTGTCATTATGCATAATATTACACTACAAAATTGAGAATAAAAATTATTTCAACATACAGAGAGAATAAAGTTACAGGAATGTTCATGGTTTGACTGGAAATTACATACAAATATATAAGCAATGCCATAATAAAGCCATTTTGCAGGTTTTCGTTTCTCGGAATGCAGCTGAAGCTGGAAGGGGGGAGCAAGAGAGGCAGAAATCGCCAAAAAACAAGGATTTTTTCCTCTTCACATAGGATAATAATAAGCAAAAAACCGTTGACCGTACGCGAAATTCTGAGAATGTGCATACAGATTTTCGGTATGATTGCAAGGTTTATGCACCAGGCAGATTAAAAATTTGAATCCCATGCTTACATAGTGTCATCTTGAAACCTCCATAGAACAATTTACTCATCAAGGAACACTTCCATGTCTGGAATCACCAGACCTTTCAAATTCATAATACACATCCACTGTGGCATGTATGTAAGAAGCAATGAAAACCCTCTAAAATAAAAACTAATTTTAAACTTTGTACAACATAGAAAAAAAGAGTATCCATAAATTGCATACACCTTAGTTACCAATGCTGGGTAGTGCAAATAGATAACAATTTTCAAAGACAAGAAACTAACATTTCGTTCAAATGTTAATTAATGCAATAGACACTGTTTCTTTCAAAGTCTAAGAGGATGTGTCTGATACCATAGTTAGCGAATGGCAACAAGATTACAAGACAAAGGAAAGCCTCGAAAGGGTAGTAACAATGATATGATTTGGTCTTTTTCCTTCAGGTTCTCATGCAATATTCCCAATCTATACAGGTTCTCAAGGAGTAAACAGAAAATGAAGTTCTAAGGATTGTCACTCCAAAGAGTTGACATATGAAAAACTAACCCTAACCTTTCCAGTCATATTGAGCAACTAAATTGAATGCTGGGAACCAATCAATATGCCATGGTGAATTAGAATGGAAATTTAGGGACAAACAAAATATATTATAAATGTTAAAAATACTAACAGGGTCATTCTTAAAGAAAACCAAGGAAGTGCGTGTAAGGATAAACCACCGCTTCTTCCACGATTTCCAGCCTATTCCTGCAAAAGCCAACATCAACTTACATAACAATAGTATAAATAACATATGATGATACCCTGTATCAAGGAAATCGCAGGCAACATAAGCATTTCAGGATACTAGAACTTTAAGAAACATAAGAAATAACATATAATCATATTCTATTTCAAGGAAATCAGAGGCACTATAAGTGTTTCAGGATAATAATATCAAAGCTACTAGAACTTTAAGGTCCTTTTTTAAAGCTAGAACTGAGTCCCCTCACTGCCTTTTTCAAATTCCTTTAAAATTTTTAATTTCTCATTTGTTATTGGTAGCAATTCTCTTTGAATCCAATTTAGAAGGATTCCAAGTTCAGAGGTTTAGCTCTTCCGGTTGTTTCTCTTATAAATTGTTCGGCATGTGGCTTGTTGATGATTTTAAACAATTTTTAAATTCCTTCTCTCTTTGCTTGAGAGTTTGTTTGAATAGGTCTATAAAGGATTCAATAGTAGAGGCTTCAGGTTGTCACTTGGAAATCTTTTTACAAATGCCTTGCTGAGGATTCTCCTTGTCCTCCCAGTCAACTAGTTCTGATGGTATGGAAGGTCAGAGTTCCTAGAAAGGTGCAACAGTTTTGCTCATCACTGGATCATGGAAAAATTAATACTTCAGATCTTGTTCAAAGATGTTGACCAAGGCTTTGCTCATCACATACTGATGTGTTATGCATACTTTGTACTGTTCATATCTTCACCACTCAATTGGTTAAGGTTCGTAATTCAAGCTCTTAAAGGTAACATCCTTGAATCTCAAAAAATAGAAATTCTCAGAACTATTTTTTAATCCTATGGCAATGTTACCCATCAGATAAGACAATTCAAATGTGGTAGGAGATTGCTACAATCACAATCCAATGTTTAAATGTAGACTGACAAAATCATTACATAAAGATAATGAATTCATAAATTGTATACACATAATAATGTACGGGAAGAGGGGAAAAAAGAGACAAACATTTGCAAGAAACGCAAGCGTCTAATGTAATTATTAAAATTTATCATGACAAATAAACCTATAGTTAAAAAATGGTATATGAACTTGACGTATGGGAGGAAAAGCAAGGTAGGAAAATAGAAATTGTTACCAACCTTTTGAGGATATGAAAAGAGGGCCACTCTTGAAGACCTATCAAATCACCAAATGTCAGACAAAACCACTAGTTGACCAGTTTCAACATAAACTAATTCAGAAACAAAGTATTGTATATAAAATGGCAAAGAACAAAATAAAATAAGATATGCATATTGCAAATAGTGTGCCTCATCTCTCTCTCTCTCTCTTTTTTTTTTTTTTTCCAAATATCTCAAGATCCTTGCATTATCAGAACTACATTAAAAGCCAAACACGGCAACCCTTGAACAATGTCTGTTAATGTCGTTCAATTAATCATTTTTATGACATAATATCATTTTCTTTCCTTTCCTTTCCTTTTCTTTTCTTTTTTTTCCCTTGGAAGATTCTGATATAATAATTTATATGAACACCCATAGTCCTTTTCTACAGCAACCCAAATTGCATTTACATTCTGACACAGCATGCATTTCATTGATAGCTTTCTTGAGTAATCTTCTGTTTGGATTAATCCAAACTGATCATTCATAATGACAAAATTTGTTTCGACATCAAATAAATTTTAAAAAAATATCTGATAAGAACTTGATCATGGCTAGTCATGTTTCTTTGATTACCAGTGTTAAGAAAACGCTGCATGAGTTGAACATAAATTTTTGGAAATAATAATAATAAAAACATATCTATAAAAGAAAACAAATGATAATCAGATCTTTAAGGTCATAATGTTTCAATCAGGTGCAATTTTGAAGGAAATGGTTTATTGATTATAGACTCTTTTTTTTTTTTTAAATTCATAAGAAACTATGAGAAATTGTATTAATAAATAGTGGCCAACTGGTTATGGAATTCATAGACCAAGATGACTAGTACTTCACCGAACCATCACTTAACAACAGGTATGTCAGTCTTATACCAACAAAACACCTAAAGTGACCAAGATGACTAGTACTCCACAGAACCATCACTTAACAATAGATATGTCAGTCTTATACCACAAAAACACCCAAAGTTTCAATGTCTGTATAAACTCATTTTTAATGTGGAAGTGTCAGTGGCATGAGAAGTGACAACGCCAATTTATTAGAACTTTACCATGAATCGAAACTTATAAACAAATGTGATTATATATCAACAAATCAGATTCTCATAGTTCACAAAAAACTAATTCGCCAGCACTATAGGACTTTCCGTAGCTTGCACTAACCTCATATGAGTCCTTACAAGGCAACATCAAGAGCCACATCATAGACATCAAAATTATTAATTTCAAATAACACCAATAGCTGTTTAGGTTCTGGCAAAGTGGAGGATTACATTTTTACACTTTTCAACCGAAATTGCACCCTTCAAAACTAGACTTGAAAGGCCAACATAACAAATATACATAGAGTCTTTCATTGGCTGAGCATAAAAAAATTATGCCCCCTAGTTTCTAGGAATGGCCACAAAAGTGGAAATATCATAAAAGATGGCTCAAGTTCAATTGCAACAACTGCTAAAAATAGCAGAAACTAGAGCCCTTACTTCTATGCTAATCCCATTCTGGATTACCAGGCACATCTGGTGCAAGTTACCAATTCAACCACCCAATTATCAAATTTTCAAACCTTCTCCTACCTGGCACTGAAAATAAATGAAAACACCCTCTTGCCAATGATGCCAAAGAGAGTAATTCGACTTAATTCTGACTACTTGTCAATGCAAGTGTTCAACAATTCCCACAAAGCCGCATATATAATTCAAGTGCATTTCCTCTCTTCCCTTTGTTTTCTCACAAACAAAACAGGCATCAATCTATCATAACTAAGTAATAAGTAATCATACCAAAAGAAACTTCCCAAATTTTGGATTTTCAGATAATTTAATTTTTTAAAAAAATTAAAAAATAGCCAATTAAGCTTAAGATAATTAATGGACTTTCCATCTAAAACGACAATCTACAATATAGCATAAGATCCATCCATTATCTGAATAACCACACATAGAATCGCAAAACAACATACCGTATTGGAGGCTCCTGGTCGCGGCCGCTCGAAAGGCGCTAAAGATGCCGACATTTTCAGAGATTAACATCGAAACTTCTTAATTTCATCACTGTCAACTAAAGTAAATCGGCCGAGTTCTCCATTGAGTCAACTCAGCAAAATAGACACAGCTTCCGAATTGCTAGATCGGCCAGTTGATTAGATCTAAATGTAAAAATGATAATGACAGACAGAGAACGAGATGCAGAGAGAGACTTCGAGAATAAGCTTAAGCTTAAACTTAGGGTTTCAATTGATTTGATTTTGATTAGATAAAAGACAGTAAAGAAGCTAGCAACAACCTAAGCTACCACTATCACTGTCTGTATACAAATAAATAAAAAATTTTATTTAATTTAATAATGGCTAAACTGAAAAAGTTATTTTTTTTTCCTCTCTCTCTCTCACATTCTTTCTGATTTTCTCTCGTTTTCTTTCGGTTTCTCTGTCGATGTTTTTTGTTATTTTCTTTTTTTAATTTCCGGAAAATGGATTAGGTAAAGACCAATAGCGGTTGTGGTACCAGTGTTAAGGTTATGTGATAAAAGAGAGAGAAAGAGTTTTTGGGCCTTGCTTTTCAACCACTTCTCTCTTTCGCTGTAGAGAGAGAAGGAGAGCTTAGCTTAGTGATGTAGAAAGTGGTTGAGTCCGGTATAGTCAATTCTAACCTAAGTCATACTCATTAACCAATCATCACATTCCACGTCATCCAACTAACCATCTGACCCAGACTAAATTTTGATTTTCACTTTTTTCATTTTCGAATTTAAATTTTAAAACTAGAGAAAATCAAGCACAAAGGCTTGAATCTCATTCATATGACAAAGGAAAAATTAATTTTGCGTCAAATTACATTAAAAAAAAGAGAAACTATAATATGCTCATATTTTGAAGGAAATGGCATTCATAAGTTTGTTAATATGCAATAAGAACTGAAGCAAGACTGCGAGTTTAATATATTTTAGTAAAAAAATAAAAATAATAAAAGTTCATTGTTCTTCTAAAACTTGAATAGCATTAAGGTGGGTTGAACTTTACATACAAGAAATTAATTTGATTTTTATCCACTCTTTATTTTCAAAAAAATAGTATAAAGAGTGTTTTAAACATTAAACTGCAGGAGTTTGTGTCATAAAATACCATTAGTATCAGAATTATTTGAGGTTACTTTAACTTATATTTTATATTAAAAGAATGTTTTTTTATCCAGAGTATTAATAAATAATATTTGAAATAAAATGATGGGTCCTTATGTTCTTGGCCTATCAATTATTAGTGTGATTTAGTATAATTTTTTTTGTATTAACAAAAAATGCTAGAGTACCCAAAAGATGTCTAAATAATTGCATGAATAGGCACTATTATGATAATTTATCTATTGGGACACTTAATCCAGGCAAACTAGCTTTTTTTTCCCCTCTCTAATAAATTAAGGTTACGTTTAATATTGTGATACTAAACAATTTAAGCCAAAATTGCTGTCAAAAATAACTATAGATATAAAATAAAAATTAATAATAGTTAATAAATATAATTTTTAAATAATAATTTTGATTAAAATAATAAAATATTATGTATTTTTATTTTAAAATGTAAGATTAAATATTCTTAATTTATAAGTCATAACAACTAATATTTACTAAATTATTTTAATGCTATAATTTTTCAATTAAAATCGTCCACTTCAATGCCAAATGCTGAATACAATATACCAAATACTAAATACAACCTTATAAATATAATCAAAGACAGAGAAGGGGCATGATTGATATCGCTAGTACCTTATGTAACATGTACGTTATACTTCAATCAGTCTGGTGGATCACGGACCCAATTACACATCAAATAGTTTTAAAAGGGACATTTTCATTTTCCCAAAATACAAAAGGGCAATTTTCACTTGTGAAATTCCAGAATGCCGAAGTGGCATGATTCTATTCGCTATACGACCAAACTTTGAATCGAGATCAATTGCCGCGGAGTACAGCGCAAGACTAAGGAGTAAGGAAGGGAGTCATTATTTTTACGGCAGTGCAAAGTCTGGTTTCCTCGTGTCAGAAAACAAACCTAACGAGCCAAAATCCAAAACAAATTCACTCGCCAGTACCAAACGCACGCGCGACATCACGCAGTCTGCTGGTCATCTGTGCGGCGGACTAATGAGCCCCACGCGTAAACGTCTCTGCCGTTTAATTGGAGGAGTGTGCTGCGTGTAAGAAAGGGAATTTGGCATGTGCGTGTGAGTGGATTAACCGGCCAAGCGGGAACTGTTCTGTAAATTTGTCCGCATCGATTAGAAAAACATAACTAAAAGTTTGACGCTCTGTGTTTGGGATTTTGTCCGTTGTGGTCCAGCCGCTGCATCGGTCGTGCCAGCGGCCTGTGGTCTTATTACGTTTGCGCGTAGTTATACATTCTAAATTTTTTCATCCCAACAAATTATTTAAATAATATAATATTTATTAATTAATTAATAATTAATTCATATAAAAAATTATTAATTATTTAATAAATAATACGTTATTTTAGATTAAATTTTTAAAAAATTAAAATATTTATCATTACTCTTTCATTGATAATATTATACATTTTAAAGTTTTTATTCCGAATAACGTAGTATTCATCAATTTTTTTTAAAAAATAATATAATTAATTTGTTTATGTCTCATAAAAAAAAATCAACCACTTAATAAATAATCATTTAGCCTTTAAGTTGCAACTATCAATAAACGTCATCATCCAAAGCAAAATTTTATTCCCTGTCTTATTTTTGCTTTTGAGAATAGCAAAATTTTCCTTAGTGCTTCAAACAACTTTGTACAAATTACTTATATTGAATGAAAATTTAGATAAAAGTAAAAAAATTCTATGTGTATGGATTATTTTTTCAAATATGCATTGGATTGGTTAATTCAATATATTACTGAACATATTGTATAGTTTGTTTGATCAAAAAAATCTAAACAATATTTTAGTGGCCATTTAGTAAAAAATGTTCATATATAGAAAAATCCACTCCTAGTAAAATAATTTTTAAAATAGTACATATGCCATTTGGGGGCATTCAATCACCACACTAAATTGCATTACAACATAACATTTTATTTAACGCATGGTATATTATATTGGACTATATAGTATTAATACTATATTATATAAATGTTGTATAAGGGTTGGTGCTATATTGGTATGTACTATTTTTTATTATACTTTATTTGGTGTTACATTGCATTGTACTATATTGTACTTTTTTGGTGATTAATTCTAACTGTGTTTGAAAAAACAATTACTAGTATGAAATTCTTAAATATATGAGCAAAATGCTATATATAAAAGTCTTAAATTTTAGAATTTGATAAATTAATTTTCTACATCTAGGTAGTCAAACTAAAAAAATCTATAATTTTAGCAACATAAGAATTTTTTTGGGATAATTCTCAAATGTGTATCTTGTGAAATAAAGATGAAAGCAAATGAAATAAACTATAGTTTATTAAAATATATCATAGGATAAATAAATAAGTAAAACATATGATTTCACTCAAGACCTATGAATATAAGATTTTGTCTAAACAGACTTTAGGAAAGGGATCATGTCCTGAGGAAAGAGACAATCACGTGTAAATATGGACCCCTGTCTTGGGTCTAGTTAGTTCATGTTTTGGAGCATTACAATAGTGGAATAATGAAGGGCAATGCAAGCTAAATTTGCAGCCAAATGCAGTGAAATATTAACTTAATGCTATGTATGGTTTTTAAGTTGAATAATGAAGTGTGCCAAAATCTTAATATATAATTCTTATGTCTTCTAAAATTTAATCTCTAATATCTTAAAATAATACTAAGGGCTCATTTAAAATTATTTTTAGAAGGTTTAAAAACAATGTTAAAAATTTAAAAACTAATTTTGGTATTGGATAATTTTTTAAAATTATTTTTGATAAAATTATCTCATTGTACATTATTTTTTAAACAATAAGGAATGAATAACTTTTAAAAATCTGATTTTTAGAATCATATTTATATTTAAATATAATTTCATATATATTATAAACATCTAAAATTATCCTTATTAATTAAGACATAAAATTATTAACTTTAAATAAATTATTATTATTAATAAAAATCATCTTATGATAACAAAATAAAAATATAAAATATTTATTTTAATTATTAGTTATTATATAAACAATAAAAAATATTTATACACATATTTGTAAATGTGTAAATGATTTTTTAATATTATGTCTAATTTAATTATTTATATTCTTATAGCTGTTTAATAATAGGATTTACCAAATACATAGAATTACTTTTAAATTAAAATTTATCAAATATTTAATTAATTTTTTCACAATTAATTATTTCTATAGTATAGGTAATGACAATTATTTTTAAAAATTATAATATTATCAAATTGGCCTTAAACAAGGGCAAATCAATATAGTTCTAAAAGATTTTGACTACATAATATGAGTAGTCCTTTTAATTGAGCAAATTCTATAAGAGATGTGACTATCAATGCATCAAATCCCATTAAAACTCTGCTGTCTCACAAATTGAATTTCTAAATTCTACCAAAATCATTAAGCAAAGGTGAGACAAATCTATGATACAAAAATAAGAGATAAACTACTAAAATTTGATTTTATGAATTGATTTATGATGAAGCTTAGATTTGAATTGTTGATTTGAGTTTGATTTGAACAGTTAAGCCACTCGACCCAGGGGTGTTGCTCTCACATTTGGGAGGGCAACAGTTTGAGTCATAATAGACTAAACTTTCTCTCTCAATCAAAAATAATCTAGTGGAGGTCATTGCAATCTTTTTTCTTTACAAGAAATTATAAGTGGAGTAAATACTTGTTTCTATCTTGAGAGATAGGCTGAGCAATGATTCATAAATATTTAATATAAATTAATAGTCTTAATTAGTTGTCTTATCGCAATCTAAGTAGTTATCTGCAATAATAATAGTTTATAAATATATGATGTAATATCAAATTGTTTAATTGTATTTTTAGTATAAAAAAAAAGCTATATTAATTAGCCTATCAGATCTCATTAATCCAAGTTTGTTCAATATTATTTTTATTTCATTAATTAAACAAAACAAAAATAACTTAAAGTCTTAAATGCTTGGTTTGAGGAAATGAGAGGAGCTTAAGGAGGAGAGATAAAAGACAATGAGGGAAAATAGAATTAAATATCATTCTTAAGCTCTTAATGAAATTATATAACTAGAAAAATTAGAGCATCTCCAAAAGAGTATTCAAATAAAATTCTACTTCTTATTTGAAGAGTCATGTCAATATTAAACACTCCAAAAGACACATTAATTTAGATTTTTGAAATAAAATTTATTTCTCACTCTTTAATATTAAAGAGTGAGTTTCTCCCTCTCCTATTAATATTTTATTATTATTTATTGAAAAGATACAACTGCTATAATTATTATTTATGTTTCCATAATGAATTAAATTTGATAGAGAGAAGGATTTGATTAAAATAGTGTTAACTTGTTTTAATTTAATGAGTCTTTTGGAAAGAATTATATTTTTCCATTTACTTACTTGCCATATTAATAAGTAAATTAAAATTTAAAGAGTGAAATTTAAATAGTCTTTTGCAGATACTTTTACATATATTTTTCTTGAATTATTTTATTTTTTTAATATTTTAAAAGACAAGTTATAAAATATCTCTTATAATTACAATGTCATGGTAAAATCTATAATATTATAATTATAAAAAACGTATATTATAACAAGTTATAAGATAACATTATCCTATTTTAAATTGTTATTTTGATGCGATTTTACTTTTGAATCGTTGCAATCTTATTTTTAGAAGAAACAAAATTAATCAATTCGTATCCACGCTAGATTTGGGAAAAAAATTAGAAAGGTAAAGAACAGTAAAGGGTAAAATAGGAAAATCGCGTTCGTGCCCGATGAGCGAGGAAACCGAGCAACAACGACGACAAAGCTGATAGAAATCGAATCGCGTTCTGTTGTTAATCGGCGTACAAATTCTCACGAGATAGAACAAAGCATGGGAGAAGAAGAAAACCTAGCACAACACCGAAGCTCCTCCTTTGCCGCTCCTCTTGTTTTACTCCTCGTACTAGCCTTTCAGTTTGTTTCCAAATGGCTCGATCAACTGAAAAAGGTATTAAGGTTTTAATTTATTTTCTAATAAAAACTCAATCCTCTTGCAAATGTTGATTAATTTTCTTTTTAAAATTGTTTATTCATTATGAAATTTTAATAGAGAGGAGTGAGGAGTGACAAGGAAATCCAGTTGCGGAGAGAAATAAAGCAACTATTGAAAGAGGCGAGCTCCTTTTCACAGTGAGTAATTTTATTGATCTACTTGAAGTTTATACATCTTGTGATAATTTGATTTTGAATTTTGTTCTTTTCACTGATTATGTGAGAATCACATTGCAATAGCTCTATATTATTTAGTAGGAATTAGCTTTTTTTTCTACTCGTAAGAAATGTAAGAATCTGACTTGTCTCTGTCCAAGTTCTTGCTCGAATGTGACATTTTTCACCCCTGTTTGTTGACAACTTTTAGTGGTGCAATTGCTCGTGGTTCAACTTCCAACATTTTATTCATGCTAAAAGACAATAAATTTGATTTTGGAGCTTCTACATTCATTTTTTGAAATCATATATGCTGGCGGATGTAGAATATTAATGGGTTTTAAAGACTATTTTGGTCCTGTTGATTGTAGGCCATCAACATTTGCACAAGCTGCAAAGCTTAAGAGGTTGGCGACTGCTAAGGAGAAGGAACTTGCAAACTGTGAGGCTAACTGTGGTCTTAGTTGTTTATTATTTGTTTCTTTTGACTTAAAATGTTAAGTTTACATAGCACTTTCTTCTTTCTCTTTAACAAACTTGGCTTTTTGGGGACTCTATAACAACTTATATGGAACATTTAAAGACTTTCTGGATTGTCTGATGATTAGTGTTATCAAGAGGAAGATTTTCTTTTATGGGTGGCAAGCCGACCAGGATAAACTATTGCGTTTTATTTGAATGTGCCACACCTACAACTTCATTCTGTAATGGTGGTCTCCTGACTACCAGCACTGTCAAGACTTCAACTCTTTGTCTTCCTAAAGTTACTGTACCGGAAATTAAGAACCTTTTAGGGTAGGAATTATCTATTACTAAAAGGTGTATGCTAATTAATAGAGAACATAAGGAGTCTTGGTGAATGACTTTAGTTGTTATGCCGTTGCTTTTTGTTTGTTCCTTTTTTTTTATTTTCCCTTGTTATAACTGTGTTTCCTTACTCTGATAAAAGCTTCTAAATGTTATATTTGTCATGCAGATCAAGAATTTCAGAGCAAGGAGATACATATGTCTTATGATTTGTATCTGAAAGTTCTCCGTATTCTAAAGGTGGTTATGTGTTTTCTGAAATCTTTCAGTAGTTTTTTTTTTCTTTTTCTTCTCTTTGTTGTAAGAATTTATACACATGGTGTATAGGTTGTCAGCTATTTTGTGCTGATTTGTTGGTTTTGGAGGGCCCCGGTTGCTGCCGTATCTCAGCAACTTGTGCAACCTTTTGGTAATTTATTCCTGATACCATCAGCTCTTTCTTTTTCTCTTGCTTCTCTCTAGCTCTTTTTATGAGTATTATATATCATTGTTTCCTTGATTCCATTGTCCACGAAGCTGGTCTGCCCTTAAATTTATGGACAAGCTGATTGAAACACTTGGGCAGATTATAACATTACTTGCCTCACTAAAGCCTCACCAAAGAAAAACAACCTAATAAGAATGACATGAGTGGGCATGGAGCAGCTGGATATTCATCAAGGAAAAGCAAATCTACAACATCTTGAATTGTGCAGTGTGTTGATTCACTTATATCTGCCTTTTGCAGGGAAGTTTCTGTCCTGGTGGACTGGAGGTCAATCAAACAACAATGTTATGGTAAATAAATTTGGTTCTTTGTCTTCTATATCTCTTATTGTGCACGAGCAAGCTTTTATGCACGGGAGAGGAGAAGTTTATATCTTCCTCATGTCCTTTCTAAAAATCTTAGTTTGGTTTAAATTGCCATATCACGTGTACTGTTGTGCTTTATTATCTGGAGTGAAGCCATTTGATATCATTAGGATTTTTTAATTAGCATCCTAGCATCTTCTCTCTCATCTCATCTACATGCTTGATGCGAGTCTTGGTTTAAGTGAAAAAAAAAAGAAAAATAATGATTATGATGGGTGATGACAGAGATGCTTGGTGTTTCTTCAACATTGAACATATTAACAATTTTCTTTAGTAAATAATGTATTTAATATGAAAATTTTATGGGAAGTTAGCTTATGTAAGTCTTACCAAAAAGTGACATCTAAGGGGTGCACGAGCTCTTGTCTTCTTCTCTGTCAAATCTATGTGGTAACCCAGATTGGGGGTGGGTTTTTTTTTTTTTTGGGGGGGGGGGGGGGTTGGTGAATGGGGGAGTGAAGGGTGGAGAAAAAAAGCTTTGATCATTGTCAAACTATCTTTATTGATTCTTCTACTTCTGATGGCACTGCAGGTTGGGATAATACCCTGGTTAATATTGTCTACAAGGGTTAGCAAATTTGTCTGTGGGCTCTTCAAGTAGAGCAAAGGCTCTGATGATCTGCACAGACTATCTATTGTTTTGAATATCATGAAGAGAAAAATTCAGCTTTTGCAGCCCCTATTTTTTTCCCCCCATTTTTCAGTCTTTTTATAGCTTTGTATTTGTTTTGAAAAGGCATCCAATACGTTACAGCATTGTTTTATTGTATAGATCTCATATAAATTTCTGTTACGTGCCCTTATTTTTGTAACAATAGGGTACTCTACTAGCGTGAATTTTTTTTCTTTTTCTACCCCACGCCACCCCTCCTCCCTACCCCTTTTTTTGTTTTGGGTGTATACTCTTCTAGCTATATATTTTGATTGATTCTAAGCAGTGGTTTTGGTTGATTAAGAAACAAGTCCGGAAAATCCGTTACATAATCCAAAGCTAGCTTTCTCTTGGATTAAAAAAAGGCAAAGTAATCAGTTGAAGAAGTGTTAGCGTTTTATACCTTGTGTGTGTGTGTCACAATATCAGTAAATATTATCCCTTGATATATAATAAACATGATGACAATTATGTATCACGTAAACGAGGACTCCCACCATGCTTATAATAGAAATTACCCTAAAATTATTGTATATTTAGCCGATAAAATTACAATGCAGTTTAAACAACAATTTATTTATGAATTTATTATTTCAATTTCAGTTAAGATATGAAATGGAGCACATCTTAAAACGACACTGTGACAGTTGAGTTGATTTTTGTTTAAATAATTACTTTAATAATTACGAATATTTTCAGCGTCATTTTAAAATAAATATTCCATTCAAAATAAAGAAATAACAAATTTACATTCATTAATTTTTTAAATTACTATAATATTTCTTTAAAAATTGATGTGATATAATTCGGTTTCTTACACTACCCTTCTCGGCTTGCCTTGGAGCGAAGGGTGCGGGGGTGGGCAAAAAAGTCGAACCCCTCGGTCCAATTTGATAGAGAAGTCAGACCGGCTTATCTCGGTTTGTCGTTTGACAGATTGGTCAGTATTGATTACTGAACCGGTTTAAGTTCAGCTTGAGGCAAAATTGACCCAAATTGGTCCGTGCCCACCCTAATGGAGCGCAAGCTCCATAATAGGCTGTAGTTTCCTACCTTTATGTCCCGAGGGCTGAGGGCAGTGCAGTAATTGTACCTGTCAACCAATATAAAATAGTATTTAAACCCCAAAACGGCCATTGGTTTGACAGATTGATTTGCGTTTCAGCTTGGAGTTTAGGGTTCTTTTTCCGTCTTTGTACGATCGAGTGTCCTATTAGGGTTTGCTCCAATTTCATCATCATCATCAAGATAATCGAAGAAGCTGAGAAAGAATTGATTTTTCAACAGTAAAAGCTATGTACGGATCCAGAGGGTAAGTTGCTAAACTTCATGTTTAATTCCTTGCTCGGCTTTCATTATTTTGTTGTAATACTTCATTTTTTTTTTTAATTGAGTTAGGCTTTTATTTTTCACTTGTTTGAATTTATATTTTGTTGCAATCGGTTACTTTGTTAACAAAATTGAGATTGTAACTGCGAAATTCAGGAGATTTTATTTAGAAGAGAATAATATTTTTTAAAAAGTAATGATGAATGTTGAATAGCTTGTTTAGTAGTTACCGATAATTGATTATTTCATTCTTTGTATTATTAGTTATGGCACAAATTTCATGTATCATGATTTTATGATGATGATTGGCTGATAATTTCTTTTTCCTCAAGTCATGCCGTACATGATTGATGTACCTTAGTTTAAAAATTGTGTTACATTGCATGCCAATTTGTGATATCTTTTGCGGTTGTATTTATTTTTCTGCTTTGCTTCGCATATTGTTTTTTACCTTGTGTCCTCTTATATACGTGTATGCGTGTCGATTATTCTTGGGAGGGCTGATCAATATGATAATGCTTTGAAAAATTACAAAAGTCGAATAGACATTAGGTGTCTGGGAAGAGTGGGTTGGGTTTGGTTTTATTAACAGGTTGAGTGGGGATTTTTTTTTTTTCCTTTTGGGTATGGATAATTGAAGGGCAATATTGGGAAGCGGGGGGGTTTCGGACGGGTACGAGGTCGGCTCAAAGAGACAAAGAATGATGGAACCAAATCCTTACTTCGCAGTGAGCAGCAGCGCTAGTGGCTTTCAACCTTACGGCTATGGTGGTGGCTTTCCACCCCCGCCTTCCTTTCCTGTTGTTCGCCTCAGGGGGCTACCCTTTAACTGCACTGATATTGACATTTGCAAGTTCTTTGCTGGACTGGATATTGTGGATGTGTTGCTGGTCAACAAGAATGGACGCTTCTCAGGAGAGGCTTTTGTTGTCTTTGCTGGGCCCATACAGGTTGAGTTTGCTTTACAGAGAGATCGGCAGAACATGGGGCGTCGGTATGTGGAAGTTTTCAGGTGCAAAAGACAGGATTACTACAATGCTGTGGCTTCAGAGGTGAATTATGAAGGGATTTATGATAATGATTTCCATGGAAGTCCTCCACCTTCACGAGCTAAAAGGTACAATGATAAAGATCAAATGGAGCACACTGAAATTTTGAAGATGCGTGGTCTTCCTTTCTCTGTGAAGAAATCTGAAATAGTTCAATTCTTTAAAGACTACAAGATAATTGAAGATAAGATACACATTGCATGCCGACCTGACGGTAAAGCTACCGGTGAAGCGTATGTGGAGTTTGCTTCTATAGAGGAGGCTAGGAGAGCAATGTGCAAGGACAAGATGACAATTGGTTCGAGGTATGTCGAACTGTTCCCTTCCACACCGGATGAAGCTCGGCGTGCTGAGTCAAGATCAAGACAGTGAAGAGGCATTAATAGTGGCTAGAGGTTTAACAGCCGAAATATATTTCTTTTCATCTTTCTAGTTCTTACCAGCCATGCTATTATGTGTGCACCCTCTGATTTCACGTGGAACTTTCATTCTGGTGCCACAATTTTTTTTTGGGGCTCGTGTAGATTGTATGCATAGATTGTTCGCCAATATATCTTGTCATCTTTTGGATATTTGAATTTTTATGTCTTGTAGAAGTTGTAAACTTGAACATTATGTATATTGTTTGCTTAAGGACCCTGTCACATTGGTTGACCAAATGTCTTTGGGTTGAAAATGAAAAAAGAAGAAAGTGAATGTTGCAGGATTGACATTGACCCGGTAGACTACTTAAATCACACACACACACACATATGTATAATATATGGTGTGTGAATTGTGTGATTCTATTTCCAGCATTTCGGTTGAATTTTTCATCTATACAGTGTCTTGTTAAGAAGTCGGTCAGAAAGCTACAAATTCTTTACTTAGTGATGCCATAGAAATTGTATTTGTTCCAAGTTCTGATGAGTTAAGACCTAGATTCGCAAATGTTATTATTGTTTATTGAAGTAAAGCAGGCAAACATCGGCAGTCATGTAGTTTTCCATCATAAGCGAGAGTGAGCTCCCACTTCTATGTCCTCCAATCCAGCCAACCACACTTAACCTAGGAACTGGCCTACAGGAATTGTAATTGTGGCCGCAGCGTCCGCCTCTGGGAAATCTGTCCTCCACCTCGAACCCCACCCATTTTACGTTCCTACTTCTCATCAGTCTCCATTGCTAAACTGACCGACTTTCCTAACTCTCATTCTTCACCTTATTCTGATGTACAGACATGCATCAGAATTGGTTGATGAGTTTCTTTAAGCTTGTTCGGGGGAAATTGTTCAGGGTGTTAGCTCTGTACAATTCATCTCAAAGAACTACTGTCGTTCTTGTTCAGGTTTCAAAATGCACATGGGGCCTTTTGGGGTCGTGCTCCCGTCAAAGGCTGTCTTTATGTAAGGTTCAAAGGATGCCTCATCTCCCCGTGAGCAACTGCAAGAAATGCCCCAGTAATTGTAGAATAACAGTGTTACAGATACAAGTAGCTAGCTAATTAACTAACTACTAGTTTCCTCAGTTCAAGTACATGTTAACCACAATCAAGAAAGAATTAAATCCAAATAAGTATCTCACGACAAGATGGTATAGGATACAAGCCCTGAAAAATGATATATTCATTTATTATTATTATTATTATTTTAGTTTATTTACTTCATTTTATATTGTTGAATAATTTTGAATTAGTCAAAAGCAGCTGCATTTGTTTTGTGGTAAGTTGTGGAGTATGATGAGATAATATGCTTAATATTATTAATTTTTAGGTTGTAATTGTAAGCAAGTTTTATTATTTAAAACTTGATATTATTCAGTAAAAGATGTCATAGTATTATTTTTATATTTGGCAACTTGTAAGCTGTATTTGAGAATTTGATCTTTTTTGAGATTGAGATTGAGGTTAGATAATTATAACTTAAAAGATACACTATTAGTATGTTTTTTAACACTAATTATTGTAACTTAAAAGATAAATTAATTTAATTTTATACTATATAACAAATTTATTATATCTTTACTAATTTTATCAAAATTATCTTTTAAAAATTATATTTATTATACACTATTAATTTTTATTTCATTATTATAATTTTTTTCACAATAACTATAGTTGAAAAATTACAAAATTTCAATACTAAATAGATTTTTTATTAATTTCTCAAATAACTAATACATATTTTTGAAGATTTTAATTTCATCCAATCAGCCTAAATTCTGCGTAAATTCCTTAGTATTTTATTCAATTTAGCATTCGAGACATTCGTGTCCGGAACACTGTGTCGAATGACGAGGAGAATCTGGAGTTCAGGACTTCTTTAAGTGTTTTATTCAATTTAGCATTCGAGACTTCTTTCAAGTTACACGTTGATTTTGAGTGTCATGGTTTAATTGACATCATTTTCCAATTTAATTTTGCAACGAGGGTGATTTAATAACTTCATGTACTTCGTAGGGGATGCGCGTGGTGAAAATGTGCTCTGAAGGTATCTGCCGCAATTGCCTCAATTTAGGCGGGCCCTTTGTCATTTGCTCTTTCACACGAGCCACAACTTGAAAGCAAAACACCCAACGCCTAAACCCGCATTGCCAGTCTTTGGACTGTCGCATGTTTTCTCTAAATTAAACGAGTTGAAAATGATCACAAAAGCTGCCTTCAATCCTCGCCGTAGCCTTCCCGAGCGAATCCTGCGTCTTCCTGTCAAGTCTTTCTCTTCAGTTCCACAATCCGATGTAGAAACCCAATTGAGGGTGCTGTTTGAAAAACCCAATTCTCAATATGCAGAAGCAGTTTCCCTCTTTCACGGAGCCATTTGTTCGGACCGCTCACCATCCGGGTCGGTTTGCAATTCTCTGATGGAAGCGCTGGTGAAGTCCAAAAATTACGAATATGCCTTTTCAGTTTATAGTAAGATGACCCGTGTTCATATCTTCCCTACCTTTCTGTCTTTGAGTGGTTTAATCGAAGTTTTTGTGCAAACCCAGAAACCCAAATTTGCTCTAGGAGTTATTGGGTTGATATTAAAGCGCGGTTTTATTGTGAATGTTTATGGTATTAACCTTATATTGAAGGGTTTTTGTAGAAAGGTTGAGGTTAATAAGGCTATTGAGCTGTTTGGTGAAATTAAAAGCAATGGTGTATCGCCAGATAATTGTAGTTACAATACCATTATAAATGGTCTTTGTAAAGCGAAAAGATTTGAAGAAGCATTGGATTTTTTGTCTGACATGGGGGCAGCGGGTTGCCGCCCTGACTTAGTTACATATACGACCTTGATGGATGGTCTTTGTAAGGATGATAGAGTAGATGAGGCGATGGGGCTGTTGGAGGAGATGCAGGTGAAGGGCTTGGATGCTGACGTTGTAGTGTATGGTGCTCTTATTAGTGGTTTTTGTAGTAATGGAAGTTTTGATAAAGGAAAGAAACTCTTCGATGATATGTTGGAGAAAGGTATTTCACCAAATGTAATCACATATAGTAGCTTAATGCATTGTCTTTGTAAGACTGGGCAATGGAGAGAAGCGATGGCAATGCTGGATGCTATGATGGAACGGGGAATTCGCCCTGATGTTTTTACCTACACAGGTTTAATTGAAGGACTTTGTAAAGGTGGGAGGGCTAGTAAAGCCATTGACCTTTTGAATTGGATGGCAAAAAAGGGTGAGAAACCCAGTGTTATAACTTATAATGTTTTAATTAATGGAATGTGCCAGAAAGGTTTTGTCGGTGAAGCTTATGAAATTTTGAACATGATGATAGAGAAGGGAATGATGCCTGATGTGGTCTCTTACAATACATTACTAATGGGACTTGGCAATATTGGTAAGGTTGATGAGGCACTGGAACTTTTCAATTTGATATTGAAGGAAGAGAGATATGTTCAGCTAGATGTCATGACATTTAACCATCTAATTCATGGGCTCTGCAAAGAAGATCGCTTTGATGAGGCTGTGAAGATTTATCATATAATGGCTGAGAGGGGGATATCTGGTAATTTGGTAACTTTTAATACTTTTATTGGTAAATATCTAGCAGCTGGAATAATTGACAAGGCCTTGGAAATGTGGAAACATATACTTGAACTGGGACATGTCCCCAACTCAGTTACATACAGTTGCCTGATTGACGGGTTCTGCAAAATTGGCATGCTTAATATTGCAAAAGGAATTTTTTGTAAAATGAGAGTTTCTGGGAATGACCCAACCTTGTTTGACTACAACACCTTGATGGCATCTTTGTGCAAGGAGAGCAGTGTGGAGCAAGCCAAGCGATTGTTTCTAGAAATCAGAAATGCAAACTGTGAACCGGATGTTATCTCCTTTAACACTATGATTAGTGGGACTCTTAAAGCAGGGGATTTGCAATCGGCTAGAGAGTTATACAATGACATGCTTCAAATGGGTTTGGCTCCTGATGCTTTGACTTATTCCACATTAATACATAGGTTTTCAAGATTTGGACTGCTGAGTGATGCTAAAACTGTTTACCAGAAAATGGTTGCTTCTGGCCTTAAACCTAGTGCCTGTGTATATGATTCTCTGCTAAAAGGTTTCAGTTCACAAGGTGAAACAGAAGAAGTCTTTGATTTGATTCATGAAATGGCAGATAAGGGTGTTTATCTTGACCAGGAATTGACTTCTACCATCTTGATGTGTCTCTGTAATATCTCGGAGGATCTTGATGTGGCAAAGCTTTTTCCTACTTTTTGCGAAGAGACATGCAAGGGGAAAAGTATCTCGTGCAAAGAGTTATTATTAAAGCTACAGGAGTATCACTCGGAACTTCGGTTACATGCTGCCTAGCATTTCTCGGGGTGTTTTTTTTTTTTTGTTGGGAGGGGGGAGGGGGGCATGATGCTACACAATGTCTTGCACAGTCATCTGAATCAGACGGTATTATTTAGTTTTTAAATATTAATTTCTTATGTTCATATGCTTTTTTGACGGCCTCAGTTTAAACTTGTCCTCAAGAAGAATTCATATGCTATGTCTATATTCTGTTGGTACTTTCCTTGCTCTAATTCTTTTTCATTTAGGAAGCTCTGACTATGAGCACAAGAAATTGCAGAAGCTGTTACTATGATCCCCTTGTAAGTGGATGGAAAGTGCTTTAGCAGGTAGTTTTCTTTCTCTTTGCTTCTCTTTTTGTGAGAACTTTTACCTTAATTATGCTGAAATCTGATTTTGAATTACAGGTGAACAGCATAACAATGGTGATGGTGGTAGCCATGACAGTCAAAGGCTCGAAGCTCATATTTTGGATGGAATGCCATTCAGCATCCCCAAAGGCCGGCCACATTATCTGCTCTTTGTAAGGCTGCATTGCACTAGGTCAACGAGGCTTGGAGTTGTGGATTTCCAAAGAATACTTGTTTCTCATGATAGAAAATCTGATTGAATGAAATACCAGAGGACAACAGAGAGAGAGAGAGAGAATGTCAACTGAAAAATTGTTAGATCAGTTTCAGAGTGCCACAGAGTGCACTGACAACAATTATTTATTATTTATTTTATTATTAGCCCCCATAGAATTGTTAATATTTTGTTGCTCTTTGTAAGACTACAATACTGCAAAGTGATGACTAACGAAGATGGACATCAAATTCCTTGTGACAGAAGCAATTCACTTCATCTGTAATCGTCCATTCTGAGCCCATCTCTAGCGTCGCCTTTCTTTTCTTTCACTTAATGTTTTTTTTCTTAAGAAAATAAAGCTGGGTTGAAAACACTTTGGTGGAGTAGTTACGGTTCAATGCTGAGTGAATATATTCAGTTTCACTTACAATTATACAAGTTGTGGAAGAGTTTCTCGAATCACCAAAAAAGTCAAAAGAGAAGTGGGTTTTGGTGGTGTTTTTAGAATTGTGCTTCGGTAAGGACCTACCATTTTATTTTTGCTTTTAGAATTCAATTGTGAATTGAGTGATATTAAGACAACTTTATACGAATTGTAAAAGAAATTCTAATTTGGCTTGAGAGACCGCTTTATAACTTGGAAGCAACGCCTGCTATTTTAGTTTCGACCGAAATATCTTCAACCAAACTTAAAATTAGATTAGGTTTCGTTTAATATAATTTTTAAAATAGAATTTATTTAAGTAGAATTTTTATAAATAAGGTTTTTGTTTAAAAAATTTTATTTATTTGATTGTTAATAAAATTTTTATTAAAAATTTATGAAATTGTTTTAATAGGTAAAATTTTTAAAGTTTTTTTATAAAAAAATAAAACAAGATTGTCAAATAAGTTGAATATATTTTAAATATTTTAATATTTAAAAAAAACTTTTTAATCTCTACTCTTAAAAACTTAAAATTTTAACTTTTATAAATAGTGGTAAAATAATTTATTTAAACTTTAAAAATTCTACTAGAAAAATAATCAAACAACAATAAAAATCACAATAAGAGTTTATTAAGTTAAATAAATACTTATAATTATTAAATAAACTATACTAAACATACACTTATTGTAATACTCCACTTTTATGATTGTAACTAAAGTGGTAAAATCAAGTGTAACATTAAGTATTTGTAGAAATAATTTCAAAATAAACATTTTATAAATATTGAACACAAAAAAATTTATTACATAAAAACTATATAAAAGGGGTTTGTCACGCCAAAAAAAACTTTGTTACAAAAGTCAGGGATCTCTTAGTAACATATCGCAAACCAATACCATAAATAAGCTGGTTATATTTATGTTTAGATAGGAACACAGTTTAATCCATTGTGTAACCTAAGGTTTGTTATATCCATATGCACCTTACCTTGGTTGGGACTTGGCATCAGCTCTTTCCTATTCAGTTCCTGCAAAGTAAGGACTATGTGAGCTAAAGTCCAGTAAGTAAACACTTGATGCATGTATTACTTATCATACACATAAATGACTTTATGAAATAAGTGCTAAATCTTTTACATGAAACTTCGAAGGGCCCTAGGTTTGTTGTACTACAAGGCTAGTATTTTATAACATGCCCTTGGGGTTAAATTAATTGATCCGTTAGGTGTTACGTATCGCCGTCCCCAAAAGATCTCTTTTCTTAGCTTAGAGGGTTTACCCTCTTTATGAATGCTTGCCACTTAGTAGTACAATAACCCTTTCTTTCTTCAAATTCATTAAAATACCTTTATATCAAATTACTCATGAAATGCATGAGACCAATGTAACCCATGCCACAGCATGTAAATTTTTCAAATATATAATAAAGCAAAACATGAAACTAATTTAAGACAATAACATCTAATATAGGCGGCAGTGCTGACCATATAAAAATTATATTAAAGAAATAAAATTATAATATAGACGGCAGGGCCAATCATGTAAAGAGTAATAACAACGTCATATTTTAGGTGGCAGTGTCGACCATAACATGATAAAATAAGAGCATCACATTTAGGCCGTATAGCCGACCATCCAATCAAGTAAGTAGTAACCATAACATCCTAGGCGGCATAACCGGCCATATGAGGATGATATCATGATGTAGGCGGCGTAACTAGCCATGTGAGATTTAATAATTGCCAATCACACCACAATAATAATCATTATAAGATAAGAGATTATTTAAAACTAAACCTAAAATAAGAGAACTATTACTTAGAGCTAATTTAACATATTTCCCTTATATTACAGTTAAAGTGAAGTGTTATCTGTTTTCTTTGATTTCCCCTAAACCTTCCTTCCTAAACTTGAGAATTTCTTCATTAGTAATGCTTTAGCTTAGAATGGAAAAAGATGGGATTTCTAGGGTTTATGAAAAATGCAAGGGTTAAGGGTATTTATAGAGTTTTCTAAGACCCATGTGTGACTAAGATTTTGCCAGTATATCATTTAATTAATGGTAGAGATTTATTTTTTCATAAATATCTTAGTGATTCCTAGAATGCTATGATTTTACCACCTACCACTTAATTAATAGTGAAGATTTATCTGTTTATAAATATCTTAGTAATTTCTAGAATTTCTAAATTTCTACAATATTCCTTATTACATCATCACTTATGTCATTACTGAAGTCATCATTACTTATAAATTATTAATTTTTCATAAATATCTTAGTAATTTCTAAAATTTCTAATATCTCTACAACATTTCTTATTGTATCATCACTTATGTCATTGCTTATGTCATCATTAGTTTTAATTATTAATTTATCCTTCCATAAATATCCTTAGTGATTTTTAGAATTTCTAATATCTCTATCACATTACGTATGTCATTATATTATTATACATTATTATTATTATTATTTTTATAATAAATGCTTAAGGTTAATTATATTATATCTAAGTAAGAAGATTGTACCTCACAATCTCCTCTTCTTTTAAAAATTTCGTCCTCAAAATTTACTTACTGAATAGCTCGGGATACTTGTTCTTCATTTCTTTCTCGTGCTCTTATGTTGTCTCTTCCACCGAGTTGTTCTGCCATAGTACCTTAACTAGATGGATTTTCTTGTGCCTTAACTCTTTTATTATTCTATCGAGTACTTAAACTGGATATTCTTCATAGGTCAAGTCTTCCTTGAGTTGAAGAGGCTCATAGTCTAGCACGTGAGAGGGGTCTGGAACATATTTCTTTAACATGGAGATATGAAAGACATTGTGTATTCTTGATAATGGTGGTGGTAGCATAAGTCAATAGGAGACATTCCCAATACGTTCGAGTACTTCAAATGGCCCAATGAACCTTGGGCTTAATTTTCCCTTGTTTTCAAATCTCATCGATTCTTTCATTGGGGCGACACTTAGGAATATTTTCTCGCCAACTTGAAATTCCAACGGTTTTCGTCTTTGATCTGCATAACTTTTTTGTCGATTTTGGGTTACTTACATTTTTTGTCGTATTTTCTCGATTGCTTCAGACGAGGCTGCAACTAAGTTTGATCCAAGGTATCATTCCTTTTATTTATTTCAAAATATTGGGCTTAATTCTTTTTTCTCCTTCTTCTTGTTTTTTTTTTTTTAAATTATTTGTTCTTGACAACACACTTTCTGCTTTTCAAGCCTAACATACGGCCCCAATTACTTTGTAATTACAAGCTCTGATTAAGAAAAGTTACTTGAGCAGCCGATCATGTAATGTAATAATAAATATTACTATCTTCTGAACTCAATTGCTAATTTTTATATGATGGAATTTATTTTTTTTAGTTCATTTTAAAATTATTCCTAAAATGATGATAAACACTAATTTTTTTTTCTCTTTTCGTTATAATTTTGAAGGCATTATTATTTTATTAAAAAAAATAGGTTTTTTGAAAAAAAAAATGTAATCAAACGCGTTTTTAACTTTTTTATTTTTATATAATAATAAAAAAACGGTTTTTTTTTTTATTTTTATTCTCGAAAGCAAAAACTAAACTACCGAACTTCATAATCTTCACAAAGATTTGGCATGGTTCCGCACAATTCAGATTTTAGATTCAAATTCAATTAATTGGTGACCCACCCACCGCAAATGAAATAACAATGTGGCGTCTCCCAAAATACTCATTCTCGTTCTCCAGTTTGAGAAAACTGATTTTGACTCGCGATATTTCGGGGACGGCGTCGAGCCCTAGCTTGTCGATATGGAGGAGAAAGAAAGAAATGAGCAAAGAGAGTTTAATGGTCGCCAAAGAATTGAAGCGCCTCCAGTCCCACCCGGTTCGGTTCGATCGGTTCATCAAATCCCACGTGTCTCGCTTGCTCAAGTCCGATCTTGTCTCTGTTCTCGTCGAGTTTCAGAGGCAGGACCGGGTCTTTCTTTGCATGAAGGTTACTTACTGATCTCTCTTATTCGTTGTTCGCGAGTTTGTTGCTTTGAAAAAATGCCGCTTTGGGGTTGATTGAAAATTTTATGTAATTAAGTTACAGGTGATATAAGGGGTAAAGTGTAGCATTACTCAAGTTAAAATTGCAGTATTTTGGATTTGTGGTGTTTATGATTCAGTTTGTGTAGTGCCATGTTAAAGCTTATTGCTTCACTAATGACTGCAAGTCCCGTATGATTTGCTTCTATTGGGTGCACCATGGAAAAAAGTCTGCACGCTAGCTTCAATCATGACCAAATATCATATAAATTTAGGAAGTTAAAATTTTTTGCTTCTAAGCTTAGTGTTAAGTATCGATATATATTAAGTTGGTAGCTATTTGGGGCTTACATTTGGGCCAATTTCACCTAACCACATGTTCTGAAATACAGTACTCAATTTTGCTGCTAGTTGACGTAGGATTTTTCAAATAGGCTATGTGGTTGTGTTATCTTGGAGGATTGAGCATGTGTTTTTCATTTGAAATATGACAACTTGTGGGATAGAATAGTGATCTTTAGGAATGTGGAGGAATAGTTAGGAATTTTAAATATTTGAGATCATATTTGTTAAAATTTTATATAAACCATTCAATAGGATACTTTTCCTTACTTCCTTTGAGCTTGTTATAAGTTCAGGTTTTCTTTGGTCTATTCCACATTTGAGCCGATCTCTTAGATTTTTATGTTCGCCGATCCTTTGTTATAAGGTTTAGCAGATGATGTCTGCCTTGACAGAATTGAGAAAGTCTTGTTATGATCTTATGCCAGTTTTGTGCTGCTTCACTAATCCAAAAGCTTCTTGTCTTCTTGAAATACAAAACAACCTGTTAACTATTCTTTAACTTCTTGTTTATTCAAATAGAAGTATTTTATCAATTGGAGTTGCTGCACTATTTCCTTTTCCTGTTTGGAATGAGGGAATTGGTGGTTGTCTTTAGTTCTACACATTGTGAGAAAAAGGGGTATAAATAGATGATTAGTTTTGGCTTTTGAAATAAATTATGACCTTGTGCAGCATTAATTAAATTTCAATACATCTAAACATAATACCAACTATCATGCGATACGTGTTCTATTTTCTAATTTGAGAATTTAAGTTTGTTTTTCAGTTATATGATGTGGTGCGCAAAGAAATTTGGTATCGGCCAGACATGTTCTTTTACAGAGACATGCTTATGATGCTTGCAAGAAACAAAAAAGTGGATGAAGCAAAGCAGGTTTGGGAAGATTTGAAGAGAGAAGAAGTGTTATTTGATCAACATACCTTTGGAGATGTCATCAGGGCCTTCCTAGATAGTGGATTGCCCTCAGAAGCTATGTTCATATACAATGAAATGAGATCCTCTCCTGATCCCCCAATATCTCTGCCATTCCGTGTGATCCTGAAAGGGCTGATTCCGTACCCCGAACTTAGAGAGAAGGTCAAAGATGACTTTTTGGAGCTCTTCCCTGACATGATTGTGTATGACCCACCTGAAGATTTGTTTGAAGATCAAGAATGGAGAAGGGAAAGTGAAGAGGAGTAGAATAGAAGGATCCTTCTGAGACACTGTTAGTTAACCAGCCATAGCAAGAGGTTGAAGGATCTTTCCCCTTGTATGCAAGGTTGGACCGGGGATGACATTTAAAGTAGCTAAACATTTTTCATCTTGCTGTGACTCGCTCCTCCTTGCTTGCTGTGCATACTAGAATTATCAGCTCTGAAAAAGTATGTTTTAGTCCCACAAAATGTGCAGTTTTGAACAACTTGTTTGGGAGCATAGAGCGGAATCTAAAAACATAGCTCTGTTAAACTTCATGTTTGGCTCATCAGGATGAAGATATACCATGAAATTGCTGCATTCTTTGAGGTAATCGTCATGTTCCAGTTGCTAATGTTAGTATGCAACAAATTACTAGTGATGGGATCAATGGAACCTTGGATAGTAATTTGAGAAATATTCAGTAATCCAGTAGGTCTCTTTGTTTAATTTTTCCATGTAGTTCATCCATTGTCAGGACACCACGCATCCCATCAGTCACATAATCATGAATTGTGGAATTTAGTGTGACTTGTAAGTCAGCATATCGAGTCCTCGTTAAAAGACTGAAACGGTGAAGTATTGGAAAATTTCTTATCTTATAAATACAGAAAACAGAGAAGAGTATGAATAAAAATGAGCAACAACAGAAAGTAAAGCCCTTTTTTTATTATTAGGATGATTAAAAATGATTTTGAAAAGTTAAAATTTAATTGGATCAGTTTGGGATTATTATTGAGATATCTGAAATTGATTTTAAAATTTGGTGAAAATAATCAAATCTTATAATAAATTTTGTGAAGGAAGAGTACCTTTTCAAATTTTGAATTCGTATATATTCTCACACGATGGATGACGGTGATGAGAATACTCTAGGGTGGTGTTTGGTTGGGAGGAGGTAATAGAGGTGAGAAAAGTAATTTAAATTTTATTTTTATTTTCATTGTTTAGTTGGACAAAATATATAAGAATTTAATTTTTATTAGAATTTAATATTCATTATAATGTAGAATTTGAATTTTACACCAAGTAGTGAAGAATTTAAATTTCTTTTATGTTGGAAACTAAAGTTTTCAAAATTACCATTCTTTTTTAACTTGTTTAATACCATTAATAATAATTATTTATAATTTTATTTTATTAATTTAATAGTATAAATAATTATATATTAACTAGATCTAATAAATTATTTAAGAAACATAACAAAATAAATAAATTTATTTATTTAATATGAAAATATAAAAATATAAATTAACCATGGTCGAAATTTTATCAGACCATCACCAAAAAGTCATTGGACCTATGTTGAACATCATCGGGAAATCACCGGACCTTTGTTAGAAAGGACCTTTGTTAGAAAGTTGTGGGAACTTTGTCGGAAGGCCACCATCTGCCACCTATTTATATATATTTCACTACTAATATAAAATAGTTTAATTTTTTTAAGGGAAATGAAAATTTTGTCTAAAAAAAAAATTATTAATCATCTCCTTATCAAATTTTATGTCAAATTAAATAATATTAAAATTTTATATCGAATCAAATAATGAAATCTAATTTCACTAATCTCATCTACTCCTTTCTTCTCTCTTCTCCTTCGTTCCACTTTTTTTCTTCTCCTCCACTTTCTTCAAACTAAACATGGTGTAGAGAACCATAATCACGTAGCTTCATTAAAATGCATGTGAGATTAATAACTCAAAACTAGATTATAAAAAAAAAAATTGGCTTAAAGCAAAGAACCATGGAATGACGTGACGATAATCACGTAAAACAATAACTAGTTACAAAACGAATGCTTGATGTTAATTTATATTTAAGCTCCCTTTTGTATGCTATTTCAAGTAAAGTTTGCTTTTACAAGTAGAATTTTTATTTAAAAAGTTTTAATCGTTTGGTTATTAATAGTAGTTTTTTATTAAAAATTATAAAATTATTTTAATAAATAATTTTATTAAAATTATATTATGAACAACATAAAATAATATTATTAAATAAATAAATAATATTTTAAATATTTTAATATTTTTTTAAAAAAACTTAACTATACTCATAAAAATTTAAAATTTAAAATTTTCTTAGTAAAACTAAAATAACTTATTTAATCTTCAAAATTATACTAAAAAAATCAAACCACAAAAAAAAAATGATAAGAGCTGATGAAATTAAATAAGCACTCATGACTATCAGATAAGTCATACCAAATAATGACTTAAAAATATTTTATATCCCACAAAAAATCTAATATAAAATAATTTTATTACAAATTAATTTTGAAATTAAATAAGATTTAAATAAATTAAAATTTTAAATAAAACTAAAAAGTACATTTAAGGTTTCAAAATATAACACATTGAAAAGAAAAAAATATCATTAGTTTATATTAACACATGAAAAAAAATTATTTAGGAAGTTATATTTATTTATTTATTTATTTTTATTTTATATTATTATCAGATAACATATACCATAGAGTTTTTCATTTATTAGTAAATGCTAATATCATATTTGTAAGTTTTATTGTTTTAATTAAATTGATATTATTTATTTTATTTGTGGATTCATAAATTTTTACTGATTTATATAAGTAAATTCACATCTAATTTGCTAATAACAGATTTTTAAATTTTTATTTAATCCAATTCATCAATCCATAAATCAAAATTTTATAGACGCCTTTTTTTTCTATTATTGAAGGATATTACATAAACAAATATTTATATTTTAATAAACAAATATTTTTTTAGTAAAATGAGAAGTAAACTACACACACACAAAGTAATCATATATTTTTTAATGTTTTAATTTCATCGTTGCAGGCGAGGAAGCCATGACTAGGAACACTACTAAGTAGGAATGTGTTATAACATATTGCCGTTTGTTTCATGCACGCAACTCAAAGTCCATTGGAACTTTTAAGCTGTTTAGCCGCCTGTTGGATCCAATTATGGATTGTTCCCCCTTGCGGGCAGTGGGGCAGTAGCAGCCAAAATCCCTGAGAGTCACGTCATACGCACCACGTGTCTAGCTGCGCCCGGGGGCTGTTGCGGCGATCGAATCGCTGGACCTCGACCCACCCCACCACCTCTTCGTTACTCAATTCTGATTTTTACGTGTCGTTATTGTTTGTCTGATGCGGTTCGTCTCCCCCCCCCCCTCTCTCTTTCTTTTTTTTTTTTTTTCCAAATAGATATTTGTAATTTTCTCTTCGAAAAGAATATTTTATAATAGTTTTAACCAAAAATTAAAAATTAAAAAATGAAGTGACCAAAAATTAAAATTGAAACCTTATAATAGAATTTGGGATGTATATGGCAATTCAATTCTTAAATTATAAGTTATTTACCCAATTTAAAAAAATGAGAAAGAAATATAATTAAAAGACATTACATTTCTTGATTAAAAATTAGAAGACCGGGATTTCTGTGGGGCGAACACATTATCGTTGAATTGTAACTAAAAAAGAAATGATAAAATATTTTCTTTATAATAAAGTTTGACCGTGTTCAATGATCCAGAGTTATCGACTTTTCAATGTAACTGTAATTGGACCCTACTTTGTAAGGTGATTTGAATTTACCTCGTTTAATTGGCGTGTCTGAAATCAATTGATCTAATCATGTAAGAGAACTGGTCAATTACGTTTTAGCAGGGGCCAGGTAAAATTCTCCATTTTATATAAGATAAGAAATTAAAATAACATATTCAAAAAAAAAAGAAAAAAAGAAATTAAAATAACAAGTGGATCATTCACAAGTGAATGGTGGGCCACCTTCAGGCACGTGTTGTCACCATTGTACGCCGTATTTTTAATCATATTTCTTATTATATTTATTTATTTTATTTTGTCACTTGATCTACCCGACTCCACTACAAAAAAGATCATTACTAATTTTATCCATTTTTAATTATTTATTGTCTTAATGTTATTGCATCCATTGTCGGTTGCTCAGTTGCGTGGGTGCCTAATAACTTGTTAGCATGGATATTTTAACTCGTTGAAGTTAAACTTTTTTAATTTTTTAAAAGTATGTTTAGAATTTTATAGAATTAATTAATTATTAATATTTTTATCTCCATCTCATTTCTAAGAAAATAATTAAATTAGAATAATTAATTTTAAATTAAAATTTTATTGAATTAAATTTTTTATGATAATAAATTAATTAATTTCAATAATATAACACAAATTATTACCGCACACGTAAAATAATTAATAATAAAAAAACATGTTTTAACGAGACCACAAAGAAGTGCTCCTTTCGTTGATGCTGACGTTGCTGATCCGCAATGCATTCAATTTGCTGACTATAAAATATTATTGTTAATCATTAATTGCTTCTGCTGCGAGGTTCGCCATATATTGAAAAAAAATAAAAGAATGATAAAAAAAGAAATTTTATTTTCTCTGAGTATCCAAAACCAAATTGGTTTTTATTGACAACGAAGCTGGCTTCCCCCTCCATTTCCTTTTATAACACGACAGAACTAATAATTGATAGTGTCGTGCCTCTGCATTCGTAAAATGACGTCATGTTACAGCCGGTTCACCGCCGGCTCCGCTGCATCACACAGTCTACCTCAATCGCCGGAACCGTCACCACTCTTACCTGCAACGGCTCCGGTTTCTTGTTACTTACGCGATCATCACGCAAATCCACGGCTGCCGACAACACTGCTCTTTCGCTCTTCAAAGCGTAATTATTATTATAGTAATAGTAAATATAATAATAATAATAATTTGTACGTAGTCGCTTCGGCGGCGGCTGCGGAGAGATCGGACGGTCATGAAGCCGCAGTCGGAGATTTCATAGACAAAAGGAAAAGCGGAGAGCGGACGGTGGAGATTAATGTTTTCAGCAAGAGTAATGATCGGCGGATGGAGGTTGTGATTGCGGCTGCTGTTACGGTGGTGCTGGGCGTAGGGAATCGAGTTTTATACAAGCTGGCTCTTGTTCCTCTTAAGCATTATCCTTTCTTTCTCGCTCAGCTTGCTACTTTCGGGTACTTATTTTTTTATTTTGTTCTTTAATTGATTTCGATTGATTTTTCTTTTTCCATTTTTTTCTTTTAAAAAAATTATTTGTGTTTCAGCTATGTAGCGGTGTACTTTTCAATATTGTATCTCCGGTACCATGCTGGCATTGTGACAGACGAGATGCTTTCCATGCCAAAGGCTCCGTTTGTGGCCGTTGGCCTTTTGGAGGCTCTTGCTGCTGCCACGGGAATGGCAGCTGGAGGTAATATTTGCTTATAAACTTTCAGATGCAGTGTTATTATTGCTAAACTGTAATAAATTGTTCAATAATAAACACTTCATTTATGCGATGGTGTATGTTACTAACTTTTGTTGCTTTTTTGGTTTCAGTGTTTATTTTATGTTAAAGTGCTTATTGGTTTTCTGTATGGTCGATTTTTCAAATTCACTGAAAAGTTGTCTTTAACTGTTTGCTTTTTTTACTGTGATGTTTATTGAATTGATTTTGTCTCCAATGGGGTTACATTGGATTCTCACTTTGTATCTTTTGTCCTATTTCTTGGATCAGCAATACTTTCTGGGGCATCAATTCCAATTTTGTCACAGGTGAGACGGCTTTTAGCGCCATTACTTGCATCCATTTGTTGATAATACTCTTGCACAGGGCCTTAAAGT